>OX451736.1:175416576-176016576 GCA_948472305.1 Vicia faba | reverse complement strand
AGCAAGAGACAATCCACAATTGCACTATCAACATCAGAAGCTGAATACATAGCAGCTGCTGGATGTAGTACGCAAATGCTCTGGATGAAAAGTCAACTTGAAGACTTCAACATATTTGAGAGTAACATTCCCATCCTCTGTGACAATACTTTTTCTATTTGTCTCAGTAAAAATCCAATTTTGCATTCTAGGGCTAAGCATATAGAAATAAAACATCATTTTATTAGGGACTATATTCAGAAAGGGATTCTTAACTTAAAATTCATTGACACAGGCCATCAATGGGCTGATGTCTTTACAAAACCTCTTTCTGAAGATAGGTTTAACTCCATTCTGAAGCATCTCAGCATGAAGTTATGCCCAGAATAAATTGTTTTATTTACATATCTTAACCTTCAGAACTTTGTTATTTTCTGTGAACTACTGATCAACCTGCCTTCAAGAGTTTTAGAAGTACAGATTGCATCAAAATCTATCCATGAAGATCTGAATGTTTCATTTCAAGGATAGAAGTGTGTTGTTCACATTATCAAACAATTGTCATCCATTCATCAACTACCTTCTGAGGCTGAACACGCGTTCACTTTTCTGAAAGGTCAAAAGCGCTGATTGGGTGCATTGAGACACACGTCATGGGTAACCGTTCCAGTATCTTTCTGAATCCCATAATTTCAACTGTCATTAATGCTTATAATTATGACTAATTATTTCTCTCTCTTATTGTTTACGCTTTCAAGAAAAACTATTTAAACTCAAATCTCACTTTTTACATTCACTTCTTTTTAATCTCTAAATACTTTCTTTCGTTTCAAAAAACCCTTTCATATTTCTCAAATCTTGTGTGAACAATGGCTTCTTCAAGCGTCCAAATCATCAGAACTCAGGAAACTGCTTCAATGGAACAATACGAAGAACCTTACAGAATACTACTCACTCCCATTGATAATATGGAATTTCATTCAGAACTGATTATTGACTTTGAAAGCTTGCAAGAAAACGACTTCAATCTGTATGAAGACGTCAATGCTCAAGGTTGGAACAGATACTTTGACCGTCTTCTAGGGCCAACATTTCCAATTCTTGTCAAAGAATTCTGGATACATGCTTCTTCTTCAAATCATCAAGTTACCTCTTATGTCATGGGGAAGAAAATTGTCATTACAGAAGACCTAATTTCAAAGCTTATTGGTTACAATGGTGGAGGTGTCAGATGTATTGACATGGCTGAAAGATGCTCTGATATAGCTTCTATTGCAAGGGAAATATTTACTCTTGGACTTCCCTCCAGCAAAATTAGAGATCTGAAGGATACTCACAGAATTTGGGAAAAAATAATTCTGGGGTGTATCAACCACAGGAAGCCTACTAGCTGTCCTGATTATATAAACATTGATCAGCAGTTTCTGATCTATTTCATTGCCAAGAAGACTAAGGTAAACCTCCTACACTTTCTGTTTAATCATCTCAGAACTAGTGTGAAGGAAACAAGAGAAGATGAACGTACCAAGAGGGACTGGATTCCCTTAGGCAGGCTCATATCAGATATTCTGACAGAGAATAGGCTGATAGAGCATTTGACTGAAGCTCAGGAAATCAGCTCACTGGAAGCAACTGCTGGGAAGCCTCTGAACGCAAAAAATCTGAAGAAGATGAAAATCATTGAGAATATCAAGAAGGAACCTAACGTTACTTCTTTTGCAACCATCACTTCAAGAAGAATTCCTCTGGATGATTTTCCTCTTTTCTCTGAGATTGACTCCAAGCCAGAGATAATAGTCAGATACATGGATGCTTGTAAGGCAGATGGTACTGCACCAGAAATCAATATCTAGGATTTGCATCAGGCTGCTCCAGAAGTTGTTCTGAAGAAGACCAAGAAGAGGAAAGCTGCAGCAGAAGGACCATCTCAGAGGACTCCAAAAGCTGCCAAAAAGAAAGGTAATCCTTCCTCTGTTCCTGTTTTAGAATCAATTAATTTATAAACATCTGAAACCATAACTACTCAACCAAAACATCCAACCCCACAAACATTTGAAGACTTTGACATAGGGTTTGATCCTTCAGAAACTCTAGGTCTGAATGAAACTCACTCCCTTTCTCATAATCCAAATCCTGAACAAACTCAACCAGAACTTGCCAAAGTTCTGTCTGATATTGATTCATTTGACCA
The DNA here is from genome assembly GCA_948472305.1 of Vicia faba. Lineage (NCBI taxonomy): Eukaryota > Viridiplantae > Streptophyta > Magnoliopsida > Fabales > Fabaceae > Vicia > Vicia faba. Next base: position 176,014,406 of record OX451736.1, on the reverse strand, counting down.
AGGATTTTCAGCTCCCGTACCATAAAATCCAAATTCTCAACTTCCTGATAATCCAAACTCCGATACCACACCAGATATTCCACAACCTCTCTCTCCATAACAAGATATTCCTCATCCACCATCACCTCAACCTGAACAACAACAACCAGAAGCTCAACCTTCTGAGAATCAATCCTCTGATATCCATGAACCAGAACATCACCATGTTTCAACAAACCAATCTGAAGAACCTCATTTAGATTCTGATACAATCCCAATACCTGGAATCACTGAACCACTTGCCATTCGCATGCCTCTCACCATCCACGACATTCCAGAAATTCCTTCTTCCCTGGAATCCACACCACCAAACTCCCCTACCAGTCCAATCATCATACCTGACTCTCCCACTCCTTCACCCAATAGCAATCCAGCTGACAACGTAAGACTTGTCATTGATCCAATTGCGCTGGCAAGACTTGATGTTATCTCTCACAAAATTTCCATTCCTAAACCCAAACCAACTGAAACCACATCAGATGTTGGTACAAATTTGTTGATTTTTGAAACAGGGATACAGGAATGGATAAATTCTTTGAGGAATGCTAGTCAAGAGATGACTAATCCTGCTGCCTCTGATTATATATGGACAAAATTCAGAAACTGGGTGAGTTCTAAACCATTAAAGCTAAAGGAACAGAGTTATGAACAAGTTCAACGGAACTTCAGTGCTAAGCTAAAGGCTTTTGAAGACCAAGTTCTGAGCCATCTGCGCAAGAAAGATATTCTCCCTCTGGATAATGCTCCCTGATCAGAGCATCATCCCTCAGATGAAGTTCAACCAGAATCAGAAAGTCTCTTCCTGACTGCTGCTCCAAAAGAGATGATCACAGCAGAGGAAATGGTTCACTGTGAACAAGCTGCAGAATGCTTTGAGAAGCGTCCAACTACTGAAGAATATCCAGCACCTTCCTCAGTAATGCAAACTATGGAAGAGTTGAAGAGAGCAAATGCTCTTATCCAGGCAAGGTTGGATAAGCAGGAGAACACAAACGAAAAGATTAAAATAATCTTGGGAAAACAAGAAGAATCTAATACCCAGATCAAGGGCTTGCTGGAAGCTTTGTTCACACGTCTTCCTCCTCCTTCTTAGATTCTTTTCTGTTTTAAAACTGTTTATTTGTAACGCTTAATTTTTTTTTCAACTTCTGTTATGGAACTTATCATTGCTTCTTGTTTTTAATTCAACTATTTTGGCTCTGATTATATTGCCTTTTTGATAACTGACAAAAAGGAGGAGAAAGTAAGATATTTTCAATAACGTTTTACTGAGACAGAAGTCTCAAACATTCTGGACTACTTAACCTCTATCTTCTGAAAAGCTTGAACAGGTACAAACTCTGATGAAAGATGCAGTTAAACTCTGATGCTCAAGGAACATAAGGGAAGTAATCAACTCAGGGGGAGTTTCTTCTAAACCTTTTATTCTTTATTTTTAATTGAAAAATCTAGTTTTTGTCATCATCAAAAAGGGGGAGATTGTTAGAACATAGTTTGATTCTACAACCCTTGGTTAGAGTTTTGATGATAACAAATACAAAGAATAAATAATAAAATACAAAGAACAAATATGAACCTTAAAAATTATGTTTTATGTATGCAGAAGTTCTGATCATATCAACATCAGAAGATAAGCCATAAGTGCTACACACTGAAGCAATCAGAACATACGCTGAAGATTGATAACCAGAACCTGCGCTTAATCAAAGTAAACTCTGATTCTGAACAAGAACATACCAATCCAAGTCATCAGTGTTCTGAAGCGTCATCAGCAAGAAAGGAGATAAGATTCTGAAGCGTTACTGATCATTCAAGATAGCATCAATTCCAACAGCTTCTTTCAGACAGGATCTTCTCCAAAAGGAAAGTGTGTTAATGACATTAAACATGCTTTATGATCAACGTCATTCCACTACCTATATAAACAAAGTCAGCTTTCAAAATCAAGAACGGATTTTGCCATATTACCACTCACGCATATTCAAAGATGCAAGCAATTTCATTTACATTTCCAAGCTATAATCATGTGTAATTTATCACAGTGGTGATAAACAGTTTGTGTTAGAAAAACAACAACACACATATCTTGTATAATTATATTGAAAAAGTGTCCCTTGAGATTAATCGAATTGTGGTTGTACTCAAGAAGACTTTAATAGTTGTTAAAGTAGCTTTTGTAATCTTGTTGAGATTAGTGAATTAAGACCTCGTTGGAGAGAGGCGAAATCACCTTGACGGGTGGACTGGAGTAGTTTGAGATCAAACGAACCAGGATAAAAATAATGTGGCATTGAACTGTTAATTTCAAGTTTTCAATTCATCCCCCCCCCCCCCCCTTCTTGTGTTTTTCACATCTTCAATTCAAACAAAGAAAGCAATTAAAGGTGATCTAGCCCTAAGGCAACCCCGCTCTTAAGTAACAATCCCCAGCAGAGTCGCCAGTTCTATAATACGGTGGGAGAACTGACTTGGTTGTTTTGCGTTTGATCGCAATTGTCGCAGATAGCATGAGTCTCCACCGACTTTTCTTTTATCCAATAAGGAAAGGGTGAAAAGAATAGGAAAGACCTTTGAGATTATTTTCTTGAGTTCGGGGGGTAGGTTATGAAAAGGGAAGGTGTTAGCACCCTTTTCATCCGTAGTTATCCACGGGCTCTTATTTTCTTGCTACATCACTTGCTTTTGTTTGAAAATATGTTTGTGATGTGGGTTTGAAAATATTTTGAAAACATCTTTGTAATGATTCTCGTCTCTATAAGAATGCATACAAGGTTTTGAAAATAGTTCAAAGAGGTGTTTGTTTAATGAAGATGTTTTTGAAAGTGATTTTGAAAAGTGCCTTTGTAATGATTCTTGTCTCTATAAGAATGCGTACAAAGAACTTTAACTTTTGAAAATGTTTCAATTGAAAGTGTTGGTGTGAAAAAATGTTTTTATTGTGAACAAGCGAGCAACTATGAGCATCCTACCTACTCAAAAGTTCTATGTTCTTTTCATCCTCCTTTAGATGTTGCTATATTAACATTGATTTGGTAAGAAGCCCCATCGTTATATATGAATGGACGGGCATGGGTCATTTGTATAGTCATATAAGGCAACATATGGGACGTTTTAGCAATTATCGTATAGGGACTGGATCGTTTACCGAAGGAAACATCGAGGGACATCGAGGGACTACGATCTTATATCAAGGGTCTTTGCTAAAACTCTCATATTCGAGGGACATGACTATTTTGCGAGGCAACAAGTGGGATTACCCTAGAGGTGCATGTGTGCAAGTGTGTTCGATTGTATGCATTTAGTCTTTTGATTTTGGGTTATCTACTTGTTAGTTTTATCTTTCCATACATCCTAATTACTAAAATTTGTATAAAGCAATAAAAATGTAGAAAATAAATATCCTACACTATTACAACCATATTGAATAGCAAGAAAATATAAAGAAAAGCATAAATAACATAAAAAGAGAGAAAAAGTGAGTCTCTCGATCCAGGCAGTAGGCGCCTTCGATCCACCCTTCTTTGGCCTCTTTCGATTGGGGTTGGGAATTAGTGTGAGCAACCTTTCGATTACGTACTTTTCTGCTTCTTCCGATTGGCCTAGAAGTCAGCGTGAGCAGACACTCTTCATTTCAACCTCCTTGCTGCCTCCTTCGATTGCAGGAATGCAAAGCTCCCAAGTTGAGATTCGAAAGGCTTCAATGTTTAGCCAATAAAAGGATACAAAAAACTTGTCTAAACTTGAAAATGAAACTAACAAGTGTAACTTTCGAAAGCTACAAGCCAGGGGTTAGCACAAGATTATTGGGGCACCAAAATCCAAAGTATAACTAGTCAGGGTTGAGATTTGCAACATACAGGCAGTGAGGATCGAAAGTTAGGGCATGGTCAATTTCATAGATGGGATATCTACATTTTCATTTTATTTATATGTACAAATGATATTTAAATGAACAAGTTCCAAGTTTGGAGGAAAAAATTACCTCTTGAAGTGCTTAATCGAAGGAGCTGTAGGTGACTTCCTTGGTGGTGAATGGAACTTTGCTAGAATCTTCCTGAAGCTAGTTCAGTTACTGCTTTGTCTGGGAAGTCACTGAATCGAATGAGGGTATGTGATAGTGGTGAGTGAATCGAAAGTTATTATATAACAGTCCAGGGAGTGAATCAAAAGACTATTATATTGTAGTTAGGGAATGAATCGTAGGTTAATTATCTGGCAGTTGGGGAGTGAATCAAAGGTAAATTATCTGGAATTGTGGAGTGAATCGAAGGATTCACTAATGAAAGGATTTTTTAAAGTTTTAATGTTTGAGAATGTTTGAGAGTGTTTGAGAGCTTTGAGAATTTGATAATTTTCTCACAACAAGAGTTTTTTTCAGCAACCAAGGGGCCCTAAGATGTATGATGGAAGCTCTTATTTATAGATGACTTTGGCTGATGTTTGGGAGGGAAAACAAAAGAAATTTGAACAAATTGGGTATGTTGTTCTTGTAGTCTTCGAGGTGCAATTTTTATATGACAATTTGGTGCAAGTGTGGGAGCAGCGTGGCAGGACTGCTTTGTAGCAGTTTTGGAGTGTTATGGCCAGTGCAGAAGACTTGTACTTGATACCACTAGCATTTGGAATACTTATCTTTTGTTTTGACCAACTAGCCATATCCTTCTACCAGACTCCTTTTCAAGTAACAACGTTTCTTTCAAAGTTTCTTTCGAATGGGCCATATGTGTATCTTTCGAAAGGGGCCCAAATGGGTGTTCTTCGATTTGAAACATGTGTGTGTCCTTTAGAAGGGACCACATGCATCACTTGTGTGCATCACTTGCAATTCTTCAGATGGGCCAACAAGGTATAACCTTCGAATGGGACACCCAAATATTTTATAGTGTAGAGACTATGCGTGTTGGAGGTTTTCAAGAGGGAATCAAAGCTTATATGTAGGAGGTCCCTTGCTTTGTGAGTGCTAGCATGAAGGGAAATTTCTGCCTTGTGAATTTGGCAACATGCAAGACCATTGGCTTCTGAGTCGAAGGAGAGTTGCAGGAGGCCATTTCCTTATGCCTGCTGGCCTGAATAAGGTCCTTGCCTTGTGAATTAGGGGCAAGCGTAAAGAAGGCACTTGTCTTCTGAATCGAAGGAGGCCAGTAGGAAACCACCGACTTCTAAATTGAAGGACATTAATAGGAGGCTTTTCCTCTTTGAATCGAAGGAGGCTACATGAGACTTTTTCCATGTGCACTAAAATCCAGCTTGTAAGGAGTCATTGGTGTAATCGAAGCTTACATGCAGGAGGTCTCTTCTTGTCCAAACGAGACTTGTATAAAGATAGGCGTTACCCTTGTGGATTGAAAGAGAGTTCTTTCAAAGAGAGACTTTTCCCAGGCAGAGTTAGAACGAAGATAGCCAAAGCCTTATGGGCAATCTTCTTAAACCTAAAGAGTTAGGTTGGTGAGTTCGCCATTCGTGACTTGAAGGTGGAAGATGATTGAACACTAGAGTGCCCAGAAATTTGCACTCGGTGATGTGGTGATTGATTGTGTAGGGAATGGGCTTAAAGATGCCATTTGGAAAGATGATGGAGAGTTGTTGGAGTTGGGCTTATAGATTCCATCCAAAGGTGACTGTTGACAGAAATTAGACTGAGTCTAGGTTTGACTATATCTTGAAGATGCTTTTCAGGATTCCGTCTCTGAAGGGGAAATGCTTTTAAGAACGAAGCGCTGAAGGATATTTTTTTCAGAATGAAGTGTTGAAGGGGAAATGTGTTTTATAACTCCTCTGGAGGAAATGTTTGTCATGTAGATAGTCACCCCGTCTTGTTTCGAGAATTGATCTACAATCAACCGTTCACTGATAGTTGTCCTATCTTGCTTCAGGTATTAATCTGGAAGTTGTTTTTGTTGGTCGTTAAGATAGCTGTCCTGTCTGGTTTCAGGTATTAATCTCTGACCTCTCTTGAAATAAAGATAGTTTCACTGGCTTGTTTCGGGAGTTAATCTTCACTTTGTTCATGTAGATAGTTGTCCTGTCTGGTTTCAGGTATTAATATACAATCAATCGCTCATAGATATTTTTTCTGTCTTGCTTCAGGTATTAATCTGGAACCTTTTGAAAGTTGTTGACGACATTCATCTGTCGATCTTTCCTGAAAAGGTAAAGAATTGGTTGCATGCAATATCATGATGCATGAAGTGCAAATGATACTCTCAAAATAAATGAGATTGTGATACATGCACTCATGATGCATATGCTATGATACATATAAAATGGCGTATGAATGCAATGTGTGAATGTGTCAGTCGTTCTACTGCAGTGTTGTTGAATTAGGGAAAATAAATCCCTGATTGTAGCTGGGGATGAAGAATATAAGTCTTAAGATTTTGTTTGAAGTTGAAATGTTGAAGGATAGATTTCCATTAGTAGAGAAATAAACTCGGTTGGGGAATGGAAACTCCGTGCATTGTTTGGGGATTTTTTGAAATCTTGCTAGGGAATCTTGAGAAGCTTGGCGACTTCACTGGGGAATTTTTGGAGCAGTAATTAGAAATTTTTCTCTGTCGGGGATAGGAGAGTACCTGACACCATTAGGCTGCATACTAAAGATATGACAGTGACCTTGTAGCAGGATGTCTCTATCTCTATTCCTGTTGGAGAAAGTACCTGCGGGGATTTTGTGGAATGGCCTTCAGACATTGTCCTGTTTCTTAAAGCCATTAGTAATTGTCTTTCTGTTTTCTTTTCTTTTTTTATGCGTATATTTGTAAACAGTAATCATATTCAAATGCATATGTTCAAAAATAATCACTGGACATTTTCGCAAACAAAACAGGAAAATAAAAACAAATAGTTTTGCACTTTCAAAGGAATAGCTTTGTATTAACTTGAATAAGCATTTTTGTACAAGGAGACGAACATCCTAGTAAGAGAATGTCGTCGTAAGAGTGAAAACTAATATAAAGAAAAACAACTATGTGAAATAATCCCATTGGGTTCCCATTATGCTATTGCCTTTATGTCTTCGAGCGTCTCATCGCTTTGCTGCTTGTTCGAAGCTGATTGGATTGATTAGTACCGTTTGAGTTTGACTGTTGATATTGAAGATTGGTTGTAAGGTGATCAATGGGATATGGTTATACGCTTTAAATCCCTAACTTTTTCCTGGACCACCTGAAACAACCGGCTGAAAATCATCAAACAATGAAGTCGCCATCGAACGTCTTTTATCCCACATGTAGGGAAAGGTAAACATCGAGAAAACCTGAGAAGGGAGAAGTCACGGTCTTGTGACCGAGAGATCGGGTAAGGGAGTCTGTTACGCGAGGGGAAGGTATTAGCACCCCACACGCCCGTAGTATTCTACGGTATCCACTCTTGTTATCTATCTTATGGGTGTGTTTAATCTATGCTTATTGTCTACTATACTACTGAAAGGAATGCATGCAAAAGAAAGGAGAAAAGAATGTAGGGAAAATAAAATTGTGCTCGCCTGGGCCCTACCCCAATGCCTACGTATCCTTTTTGAGGAATCAGAGCTACCGTAGTTCGGCTCACATGTTCTTGTTTGTTTTGTGTTTTTTATTGACAATGTTAATTCCGCCTTCTGCCGCAGCTCGACCTTTGGAGACTTATGCGTTGGCACAGAAGTAAACTAATCACGTCCTTACCTGAAAAGGGTTTTAGAGAAAAGGTGCTCGAGCGCACAAAATGGTTTGAATTTGTTTTGTATTTTTGTTACCTTGAAAAAGGGTTTAAGTATGATTAGCATGTTTTTGATTTGCTAAGAAAAGAAGTTTTTGTTTTAGATGCACATGCAAAAAGGGAAAGAAAAGAGTCTAATGGGGAGACTAGCCTATCTCTAACCTAATGTTGTCATACAATGGTAGTCCTAATTCAAGGATGAAAGGGGAATTTTCTACCTAATGCCAGCATGCGTGGTTTACAACCTAAGGTCTAACTTGCGTCTAAACGGAGCGAGCGCATCCTAAGGGAACATGGTATATACAAGGATAAAGCAAACAAGCCAGCAAAAAGGAAGCACACCTAAAGGGATCCTGCCTAGGTTAGCATGTCGAAGAAAAGTCTAAAAAATATCCTATAGGGAGCATGCAATGAGAGCGAAGTCGTGATCTCAATTGCTAAATTGAGTGACTCATCGATCAACAAGAAAGAATGGAAAGCGATAAAGTCCTATAGGGAGCATGCACTGAGAGCGAAGTCGTGATCTCAATTGCTAAATTGAGTGACTAATCGATCAACAAGAAAGAATGGAAAGCGATAAAGTCCTATAGGGAGAATGCACTGAGAGCGAAGACGTGATCTCAATTGCTAAATTGAGTGACTCATCGATCAACAAGAAAATAAACAAACATAAGCACAACACATATAGCAAATGAAGTGCGGAATGCCTGCTACAGGTCTTTAAACAGCGACTTCGAGCGCACGCTCCTTATTTCCTACTTCACATGATATCTAAAAAGTGGTAAATGTAATATTACAACAAATGGCCTGAAACCATACTAAATGGATAATAAAAATCCGCAAAAACCAAGTCAAAGCATGGCGAAAGCTCGGAGGGCGCCACAAACTAGCATCAACAACAAATAGCGTCAGAAGCGTGAACAACATATGCAAGCAAAGCGTATCCGTCACTAAAGAGAATGGTATCCCAATTGCTTCTCAAAGTATGCACATATCACAGAATTTGTTAGTAGATAACAACAAAATTAAATGTGATAATGACAATTAACAATATGCACAAAAATGAAGTATGAATATGTACAACACAAAGCAAACAAGTCAAAGGGAGCATAAAATAGCATTCCGGACAGCAACCTCATACTCATAAAAATAGGTGCAAAAACCGGTTTAGAAACATCCAAACTTGCTATCGATATCGAAGAAATGCTCAAATAAGTATAACAATGCATATTCACAAATTAAAACTCAATGCACATGCGAAATACAAGTTCCGGACAGCATTACGCATATTTTGAAATTCATCACGAATCGATTTGGAAATCAAAGTTTTAGTACATTAATCTTGAATATTAGCATGAGAGGGTTATCCGGAACTTGCACATGAGCATGTAACCTCAAGATTGATCTAAAAATCAAGAATTAAAGTCTTAAAACCACATGAATTTAATGTATCGGAATTTAATCAACAAATTGCAAATTAACTCCAATTCATGAGTTTATGTATTTATGCCAAAAGTGTGATGAATAGGAATCAACTCACAATTTGCCAAACACAAAAGTTGTGAATCAAAATGTATTCCGATACGCTAAATTCACAAAGTTCCCAAACAATTAGTTAAAACCAAATGATATTACTTGACATCAAAGTATGAGTAACACACAAAAAGTATCACAATTCAACAATGAAACACAAGATAATGTGCAAAAAACTTGAATTGAAAAGTTAAAAAATTAATCGAAAAGCATCCGAAATCAACCGCAAAAATTAAGGCGACATAGAAACATGCCAACGGTTCCAAAAATTAACTCGGTTCGGCCAAATTCCATTTCGAAATGTGTTTTTCGTAACTGCTACAGTAGCAGAAAAACAGAACGAAATTTGTCCGAATCAAAAAAATACTCGCGTGAGAGATTCCGGATGGCTCAAGAAAATCGGTTTTCATTAAAGAAAGTCGGAAAAACTCAATACGAATCAAAAGTTAGAGCAAAAACACCAATTATGTCAAACTTTGCCATTTACCAAGTATTGAGATATTTTCTATCAAACTCAATCAAACTTACTTCAAAAATGTTTAGCAATGATATTTGAGTCTATTAGAAATCATCTCAATTTATTGAAATGGAAAGCAACAAGTAATCAACCAAAAATTGGTAAAATATTAGACTATGTCAAGAATTAGTAACTTGAGATCATATGCAAAAAATGCATTTCAAATGCAAAAAAATATCAATGATCATCAATCAAAAATAATTGGAAACATGTAGTAAATATTGAAAATCAAAGATTAGGCTTAAACTAAACTAATTGTTAGTTTATGTTACAACACATAAATCAAAGTTAGTGTTAGAATCTACCTAACCTAAACTATTAACAAATTCTACATCAAGAATTAGAAACTAGTGTTAATCTAATCAAAAGTTCAAAATCTCAAACTAATGTTAGTACTAACTAGTTTTCTATAGATAGTTCAACTTAAACACTAGTGTAACTATACCTAGGACTAAAAATCAACACAACAACACTATGTCAACTTCAAGTTACAACCAAAATCAATTTATCAAGTTTAATTAATCACTTATTTCAATAAGCAATTTAATAAAATGACATTAAATTCTCAATTCAAATCAATTCTCAACAATTAAGCCTCAATTACACAATTAAAACATCAATCAAAACAAAATCAAGAAAAAGCACTTATTCCAAAAAATCACTTATTTCAAAAAGCGCTTAATTCAAGAAAATTCACTGATAGAAGTGAAGAGGAGGCTTAGGTATAGAGATCGCAACGAACGGATCAACAATCGGAGGATAATTGCTCTTGATCTTGACTTTTGGATCTTGATGAAGTTGTTGTTGTGTTCTTGATGAAAAAAGTGTAGAACCTTGATTTGATCTTTGAGAGACTTGAGAGAAAAGTTTTGATTGTTTGTGGAGATTTTTCCAATTATGATAGAAATTGGAGTAAAAAGAATATATAGTATGGGCTTATGTGAGTGAATTTGGTTAATGGGACTCAAATATTCATAAATATTAATGCAGAATTTTAATTCACTTGAGTGCGATACGTTTCAGGCAAATTCGTAGGAATCTCGGTGCGACTTTAGAAGTTGAAATGTGAAACTAAAATGTAGCCAACGTCGAGAACAACATCGTGTCCGAAGATGAGCTCGATCGGATAAATGGTGATTTAGTTATTATTTTTGAAGTTTCGTCTCAGATGAAAATATTTCTCGGTTCAGGATTTTCAACCACGTTGCGTGCGCTTCAGACCAAAAACGAAGACCTTTGGGATACCGCTCGAATTGGAAAACTGAAATAAATATTTAACCAACTCAATTTGTGAACCAATGCCACTCGAACCGGCTCGATACGATAAGAATCGACCGAGTTATGATTTTCTGAAGATGAAGCCGGTGAATATTTGTCACTATTTTCTCGTGCAAATATATTTGATAAATTCATATATATTCGAAGACTCTCTGGGTAGAACTGGCTTCCGTCCGTGAGATACGAAATGTAGATGACATCAAGTTGGAATTTTAGCCACCGGAACGGGTTCAAAACGATAAACGGTCTTCGAGTTATGAATTTTTTAGTGTGCGAAAACTGCACTTTCAGCACCTTTTTCTTTGTATTTTTCACCATATAACTTCCAAAAGAACCGCGTATCTGGAGACTTTCATTTGAGAATTACCTTTTGGTCCAAACACAAAAATTGAATAGAACATCGAGACGGTTTTCAAATCCTCATGAATCAACCCAAAACACCATTCTAAGCTGGAGATGCGAATTTTCAAACTTTGATCAGTAAAAACACTGTTTCCAATTCGCACTGTTTTAAATTCACCGAAAACAACCAAATCTTCCACAACTCAAACATGCGTTGAAAAATTACGATAGATTTGTTGTGTTGATCAAATACCTTGATCCCATGAATATGGAAACAATGAGATGCATGCATGTGTTAGATGACCTAATGAAGGTTATGTACATGAGGAAAGTGCGAGAATGCGTAAACCAGACAAAAGTAAAAGGGTAGGACAAATTTGGGGTATTACAGCTGCCCCTATTTAATCGTCTTAAACCTGAAAGTACGATTAGCGCATGCCTTTCGGGAGTTCAAGGTTGAAGATGATTAAATACCAATGTCGAAAATTTGTCCTGAGAGAGAGAGAGTAAGTGTTTTCTTTATTTTTGTGTTATCTGTCGGGGGAAAGAAATTTTGTTTTTTTCAATGAAGAGACAAAGATTGGACTTGTAATTTGGCTTGATGTCAATACAAGACAAATGGTTGGCATGAAAAGACAGCGGACGAGGTCTACGGGCGACCTACGATCCTAAGGTGGCACATGAGAGTGATTTGACAGAGAACCTAACCAAAGGGCGATCTCAGGTTCTAAGACAAAGTAAATGGAAAGAACCTAGCCAAGAGGCGATCTCAGGTTCGACGATGATTTGAAGGAAGAACCTAGCCAAGAGGCGATCTCAGGTTCGACGATGATTTGAAGGAATAACCTAGCCAAGAGGCGATCTCAGGTTCGACGAAGGTTTGAGGGAAGAACCTAGCCAAGAGGCGATCTCAGGTTCGACGATGATTTGAGGGAAGAACCTAGCCAAGAGGCGATCTCAGGTTCGACGATGATTTGAAGGAAGAACCCAGCCAAGAGGCGATTTCAGGTTCGACGGTGATTTGAAGGAAGAACCTAGCCAAGATGCGATCTCAGGTTCGACGGTGATTTGAAGGAAGAACCTAGCCAAGAGGCGGTCTCAGGTTCGACGGTGATTTGAAGGAAGAACCTAGCCAAGAGGCGATCTCAGGTTCGACAGTGATTTAAGGGAAGAACCTAGCCAAGAGGCGATCTCAGGTTCGACGATGATTTGAAGGAAGAACCTAGCCAAGAGGCGATCTCAGGTTCGACGATGATTTGAAGGAAGAACCTAGCCAAGAGGCGATCTCAGGTTCGACGATGATTTGAGGGAAGAACCTAGCCAAGAGGCAATCTCAGGTTCAACGAAGGAAACATCGGTTACGACATGATGATTGTTTAGATAAGCGACACGGACGAGCATCAAGAAAGGTTAAACACGGACGAGTGTTTGAATCAATACGAACGAGTATTGAAAGAAGATACAGACGAGTATCAAAGGTTAAACACGGACAAGTGTTTAAATCAATACGGACGAGTATTGAAAGAAGATACGGACAAGTATCAAAGGTTAAACACGGACGAGTGTTTGAATCAATACGGACGAGTATCGAAAGAAGATACGGACGAGTATCAAAGGTTAAACACGGACGAGTGTTTGAATCAATACGGACGAGTATTGAAAGAAGATACAGGCGAGTATCAAAAGGTTAAACACGGACGAGTGTTTGATTCAATACGGACGAGTATTGAAAGAAGATACAGGCGAGTATCAAAAGTTTAAACATAGACGAGTGTTTGAATCAATACGGACGAGTATTGAAAGGAGATACATGCGAGTATCCAAAGGTTAAACACGGACGAGTGTTTGATTCAATACGGACGAGTATTAAAAGAAGATACAGGCGAGTATCAAAAGGTTAAACACAGACGAGTGTTTGAATCAATACGGACGAGTATTGAAAGAAGAAACAGGCGAGTATCAAAAGTTTAAACATGGACGAGTGTTTGAACAACTGACCCGGGTGGGTGTTTAGGAAACTTGACACATACGAGTGTTTAGGAATGGACACGGACGAGTGTTTAGGAAACCGACTACCAGACAAGAACTGGGTTTAGAACTGCAAAGTGTGTTGATTTTGTTTGGCATTGAAGAGGTGAAGGTCACTGACTGGGGACTTTGGGCATGATATCTTTTTGTAGGGACGTATTGTTGTCTTTGAATAATTCAGGTCTTTTGTGTAAGGTACCTGATCTGGCTTATGCTTCGTATGCATGTTTAAATTTCTTTTTCCGCAAAGATCCACTCTGATGGATCGGCTACGCGCTTTTGAGGATGTAATGTTATGCAGTGATAATTATATGCAGTGCGAAGAAATAAACTTCACGGGGATAAGAGAAGGCTTGCTGGGAACCATTGCTCATCACTGGGGATGTCAATGTATATCAATGTTGGAAGCCTGTAGTATCAAAGATTGTTGGGGATACTGATAAGAGTACACACTGGGGAGCTCTTGAAGACCAAAGATCGTTGTTGACTCTGCTGAGGATTGAATTGCTGACGAAGCGAGTCTTCAGGTACGATGCTGGATTCTGAATCATACCGTTGGGAAGAGATAACCAGGCCAGACTTCCAAACATCCTGAACCGTTGAGAGGATGACATAACTGAATATGCCGAAGGATGGATACTGAACACCATGTGGATCTCTTTGAATACCTGCCCCAAGTTTACGCACACTGGGGAATTATTTCTTGAATCACTTGGGGAATAAGAGATGGGCGCAGACACTTACGAGTGCCCCGGCTGAGCTCTGCGAATGCCCCGGTTTAGCTCTGCGGATGCCCCAGTTTAGCTCTGCGAATTCCCCGGTTTAGCTCCATTGGGGATGTTCTTGATTAACTCCACTGAGGATGTATTTGCGCGTGCTGAGTTAAAAGACGATTCTAGATTTTCTGAATTCATTTGGGGAATCAGACCCGAAGTTGTCTGTAGTAGATGGAGGCAGTTTCATGCGCTGGACCAGGGTGACCGTTATGATGCTTTTAGCTGATTGTAGCAGTCTCGTGCAACATAATTGGCTTGAGCAACTTGTAAGTATGGATGAGGAATGCCCCTGTCTGGAGGGTCTCTGGGAAGATCTAGGTCGAATAGAAGACCAGAAGATTCGTGCCACAATACGATATGAGGTGGCATGCCCCAATGTCTTGAGTCACGAAATAAACTGCTTTGATTACAACTTTTTGGAGAGATTTGTCGAATCTCGACGTAACTGCCCCAGGTTGAATGGATTCTGAATAGATTTCTCGATGTGATAGCCTCTGATTGATCGAGCTTGAAGAGATTTATTGACGTGATAGCCTCTGATTGATAGCTTTGAGGGAATGCCCCAGATTTGGCTGAACTTGGAGAGATCAACTCTCCACTTGATTGCCCCAGATTGGCTGAACTTGGAGAGATCGACTCTCGACTTGATTGCCCCAGATTGGTTGGCTCTGCTAACTTCATCCCTGAATTGTACTCAGACTGTGAAGTACCAAGATGATTTCTCTTGACAGAATCATCGGTTAACATGTTGTTGGATAAGTCATTTCTCTTGTGGCAGGTGACTCTTGCTTCAACAGGGTATTCAAGCCTCTCTTCTCTGACAAGATTGAGCTCTTTACCGGTTGTTCATTGTGTAAACTTACTTGATGTCAACCAGTTGTTTTGTATGCAGAATAATATTTATTATGAGAATTAGAATTCTAATGCAACACATATGCAAGTCTTGAAGTTTGAAAAAAACTTTGAATAAAATGACGTCACGACTCTGTTGTGAACGAGTCACTAGCTAGAGAGAGACATTTGCAAATTCCTTTTTTATGAAAGATAATGCAAGCATATGTTGCCAACACAGATATTCAAACATACCTCTTAGGAGTCAGTTAAACGCTATCTTGTTGTAACACGCTTTCAAATTAACCCATGCTTCAGTTAGGACTTTTATGGGTTGTAACGTGGTCTGGTTCACGGTTTTAGAAAAAAGGTTTTAAGGCTCAAAATTATTTGGTGCCCACCCATTCTCCATGATGTTCTCCATTCTTACGTTCAGTTGACCCGATACAAGCATTCATCTCTCGAGAAGAGTTTGCGATGGTTGAGGAACCACTGTGGTTTCTTGGACACGACAATCACTAACTTATGATTTTGGTGTCTGATCAGACGACTTTGTTCTTTGATGAGGATTTTCATTGGTAATCCTTTTCTCGCCTTTTAGGCTTTTCAATTTCTTTCTTGCTTTCCCTAATTTTTGCCTGGATAAATTCTTTTGAATTTCGATTTGGATGTCCAGCGGGATGCCCCAATTTTTGCCTAAGCGACTTGTTTTCATGTTCCGACTTAGCGGGGATTTTTGTTTCTTTCTTATTTGTATTTTTCATTTTGAACAAGTCATTGATCTTTGTGTTGTCTTTGATTTGTTGGAAGTGATCGTGACTGCCTGAGTCTTCAGTATCGTCGTTTGTTGACCTCCTGATGTGCGAGAGATACTCATTGGGGTATAGTCAAATAGATGCACGTTGTTGTTAGATGAGAGTTAACCATTGTGGTTTTGACTTTTCTCAACCTTTTGATGGATAACCATTGTTGTATCCTTGGATGCACACTCTTGATGAGTTCTGAATGCTTGATCAGATTAGCTGAACACTACCCGCCCCATGGTTAAAATGAGGGTTTTTTCCTGAACAGAAAAGAAACTCATACTTCGAAGGCTCAGAGAGGTTGACGAGGGTCTATCTCCCTTATATCTCCGGTGTTTGGGGATTGAAACAAGGCCTGTACATCGTCAGCAGGGTCCTACTCAAAAGCATACCAACCAGAGATTTTGCGTTTTCAGATTATTGTCATCCTCCTTTGAATCTTTACCTAAGCATAAGACTAGGAAATCTGGCATCAATATGCAAGTAAAACATTTAAAGAGTGATAACGAATGGATGAGTAAAAATGAAAGGAACACTTCAAGACAAGCATACTTATTGCATTAAGATTTTCGTTCAAAAATAGACAAGTTTCTATATACAAGCAATGTTTAATCAAACAAGCAAGAGTGCAAATGAAAATGCAGTAAAGAAACCAATGATTGCCATTGTTGAGGAGACTTGACTCCATATGGACTTGCTGATTCTGACGACTTTCTGTAGTCTTGATGCTCGAGTGTGCGAGAGAATTCCCCTCCAAATCTGGTGTGAACACAGTGGTCTCTGGATTGAGCCTGTCTTGGACATTGTCTTTGGATGACATACCATCTTCAATCGATTGGCCAGGTTCCCCAGTATAATATGCATCACCAAGCATATCATGTCTTAAAGAAATGATAGACATCATCATCAGAGTTTCCATGACCTGGCTTATCTGATTATTTAATCCATTATCTTCCTGCTTGAAGAGGTTTCTGACTACGAGCCAAAGCTTGCATGTACCACTCAGAGTTATTCCATAACTGATCTCTGAGCATGTGCGGTGAGAGATCAGGTTGAACCTTTGAAGAGAACCCTAGGTCTGAATAAGAATCCCCAATCTTCGGGTACCTGTCATGAATGCATGAATATGCATGGGGTGCATGAATGGATGCCATGTCATGTTCTGTCATTTCCAAGGAATTTGCGTGCTTTGATTTTGATTTTATGTAAGTAAGGGATGGAAGAGTTTTAGCACAAGGCTTGCAAATGTGATTCCTTGGAGATAACAAAACATACATGTTAAGCATGTGGTTAGCCATGTCATGTATGCAAAGGCATGAGATCAAAGAGGATCAAGATTCCATCATTCCTGAATAAGATTGCTGCACTGCTCTGAATCATGTGAGTATCATCAGATCAAAGGTCCGACATAGCTTCTGCATATATAAGAACCAAGTACCATGTGGATCTCCCATTGTACGGGATCAAGGCTTTTGGGACTAGATACTGTTGAGCATTTCTGAGAAATGCTGGGAATACCAAGATTGAAGGCTTGAATGGACCTCCAGGTAAACAAGTCAGGAACTCAGAAAATAAATCTGAGAATCATACGGTCACCAACAAGATATAACATCTGCATAAAGTCATAACAGAAATCCAGATCATAGCCATTAGAACCAATAGTTATCGTCTGAGCGTAGTCACCATCCGAGCATGAGTAACCATCTGAACATAGTCACCATATGTACCTGTAATAAGAATTCCCTCCCCGATCACGGGTGAAAACTAGGTCAGGGTAAGGCAATGGTAACTCAGAATCGAGGGTACTCCTGAAAAACTATCGCCGTATCACCTAAGTGAAAACGATAGCCCCTCATTTGTACCTCATCTGAGCCTGGACGACATGGCGGCGATAGTGAGACCTAAGTCAACTAGCCGTTCATGTTCCACTCTATTCCTAGGGTTCTTATGGTATACAACTCTGGCCTGGGTATTGGGCCTTTTACCTCATAGTAACACCCACCCAACAAGAAGCAGATCCAGTACAACAGTAGTATATGGAAGACAGTAAAATGCAATGCATACGTATGCTCAAGTATATACAAAATGAATGAACAAACTGAAAGCATAAAGATAAACACCCAAATGAAAGAAAGCAAGAGCTAGGAGCGACCCCGGGATGATACAGCATTTGGTCGACCTGTCCCCAGTGAAGTCGCCAGCTGAAACAACCGGCTGAAAATCATCAAACAATCAAGTCACCATCGAACGTCTTTTATCCCACATGTAGGGAAAGGTAAACATCGAGAAAACCTGAGAAGGGAGAAGTCACAGTCTTGCGACCGAGAGATCGGGTAAGGGAGTCTGTTACGCGAGGGGAAGGTATTAGCACCCCACACGGCCGTAGTATTCTACGGTATCCACTCTTGTTATCTATCTTATGGGTGTGTTTAATCTATGCTTACTGTCTACTATACTACTGAAAGGAATGCATGCAAAAGAAAGGAGAAAAGAATGTAGGGAAAATAAAATTGTGCTCGCCTGGGCCCTACCCCAATGCCTACGTATCCTTTTTGAGGAATCAGAGCTACCGTAGTTCGGCTCACATGTTCTTATTTGTTTTGTGTTTTTTATTGACAATGTTAATTCCGCCTTCTGCCGCAGCTCGACCTTTGGAGACTTATGCGTTGACACAGAAGTAAACTAATCATGTCCTTACCTGAAAAGGGTTTTAGAGAAAAGGTGCTCGAGCGCACAAAATGGTTTGAATTTGTTTTGTATTTTTGTTACCTTGAAAAAGGGTTTAAGTATGATTAGCATGTTTTTGATTTGCTAAGAAAAGAAGTTTTTGTTTTAGATGCACATGCAAAAAGGGAAAGAAAAGAGTCTAATGGGGAGACTAGCCTATCTCTAACCTAATATTGTCATACAATGGTAGTCCTAAGTCAAGGATGAAAGGGAAAGTTTCTACCTAATGTCAGCATGCGTGGTTTACAACCTAAGGTCTAACTTGCGTCTGAACGGAGCGAGCGCATCCTAAGGGAACATGGTATATACAAGGATAAAGCAAACAAGCCAGCAAAAAGGAAGCACACCTAAAGGGATCCTGCCTAGGTTAGCATGTCGAAGAAAAGTCTAAAAAATATCCTATAGGGAGCATGCAATGAGAGCGAAGTCGTGATCTCAATTGCTAAATTGAGTGACTCATCTATCAACAAGAAAGAATGGAAAGCGATAAAGTCCTATAGGGACCATGCACTGAGAGCGAAGTCGTGATCTCAATTGTTAAATTGAGTGACTCATCGATCAACAAGAAAGAATGGAAAGCGATAAAGTCCTATAGGGAGCATGCACTGAGAGCGAAGTCGTGATCTCAATTGCTAAATTGAGTGACTCATCGATCAACAAGAAAATAAACAAACATAAGCACAACACATATAGCAAATGAAGTGCGGAATGCCTGCTACAGGTCTTTAAACAGCGACTTCGAGCGCACGCTCCTTATTTCCTACTTCACATGATATCTAGAAAGTGGTAAATGTAATATTACAACAAATGGCCTGAAACCATACTAAATGGATAATAAAAATCCGCAAAAACCAAGTCAAAGCATGGCGAAAGCTCGGAGGGCGCCACAAACTAGCATCAACAACAAATAGCGTCAGAAGCGTGAACAACATATGCAAGCAAAGCGTATCCGTCACTAAAGAGAATGGCATCCCAATTGCTTCTCAAAGTATGCACATCTCACAGAATTTGTTAGTAGATAACAACAAAATCAAATGTGATAATGACAATTAACAATATGCACAAAAATGAAGTATGAATATGTACAACACAAAGCAAACAAGTCAAAGGGAGCATAAAATAGCATTCCGGACAGCAACCTCGTACTCATGAAAATAGGTGCAAAAACCGGTTTAGAAACATCCAAACTTGCTATCGATATCGAAGAAATGCTCAAATAAGTATAACAATGCATATTCACTAATTAAAACTCAATGCACATGCGAAATACAAGTTCCGGACAGCATTACGCATATTTTGAAATTCATCACGAATCGATTTGGAAATCAAAGTTTTAGTACATTAATCTTGAATATTAGCATGAGAGGGTTATCCGGAACTTGCACATGAGCATGTAACCTCAAGATTGATCTAAAAATCAAGAATTAAAGTCTTAAAACCATATGAATTTAATGTATCGGAATTTAATCAACAAATTGCAAATTAACTCCAATTCATGAGTTTATGTATTTATGCCAAAAGTGTGATGAATAGGAATCAACTCACAATTTGCCAAACACAAAAGTTGTGAATCAAAATGTATTCCGATACGCTAAATTCACAAAGTTCTCAAACAATTAGTTAAAACCAAATGATATTACTTGACATCAAAGTATGAGTAACACACAAAAAGTATCACAATTCAACAATGAAACACAAGATAATGTGCAAAAAACTTGAATTGAAAAGTTAGAAAATTAATCGAAAAGCATCCGAAATCAACCGCAAAAATTAAGGCGACAGAGAAACATGCCAACGGTTCCAAAAATTAACTCGGTTCGGCCAAATTCCATTTCGAAATGTGATTTTCGTAACTGCTACAGTAGCAGAAAAACATAACGAAATTTGTCCGAATCAAAAAAATACTCGCGTGTAAGATTCCGGATGACTCAAGAAATTCGGTTTTCATTAAAGAAAGTCGGAAAAACTCAATACGAATCAAAAGTTAGAGCAAAAACACCAATTATGTCAAACTTTGCCATTTACCAAGTATTGAGATATTTTCTATCAAACTCAATCAAACTTACTTCAAAAATGTTTAGCAATGATATTTGAGTCTATTAGAAATCATCTCAATTTATTGAAATGGAAAGCAACAAGTAATCAACCAAAAATTGGTAAAAGATTAGATTATGTCAAGAATTAGTAACTTGAGATCATTTGCAAAAAATGCATTTCAAATGCAAAAAAATATCAATGATCATCAACCAAAAATAATTGGAAACATGTAGTAAATATTGAAAATCAAAGATTAGGCTTAAACTAAACTAATTGTTAGTTTATGTTACAACACCTAAATAAAAGTTAGTGTTAGAATCTACCTAACCTAAACTATTAACAAATTCTACATCAAGAATTAGAAACTAGTGTTAATCTAATCAAAAGTTCAAAATCTCAAACTAATGTTAGTACTAACTAGTTTTCTATAGCTAGTTCAACTTAAACACTAGTGTAACTATACCTAGGACTAAAAATCAATACAACAACACTATGTCAACTTCAAGTTACAACCAAAATCAATTTATCAAGTTTAATTAATCACTTATTTCAATAAGCAATTTAATAAAATGGCATTAAATTCTCAATTCAAATCAATTCTCAACAATTAAGCCTCAATTACACAATTAAAACACCAATCAACACAAAATCAAGAAAAAGCACTTATTCCAAAAAATCACTTATTTCAAAAAGCACTTAATTCAAGAAAATTCACCGATAGAAGTGAAGAGGAGGCTTAGGTATAGAGATCGCAACGAACGGATCGACAATCAGAGGATAATTGCTCTTGATCTTGACTTTTGGATCTTGATGAAGTTGTTGTTGTGTTCTTGATGAAAAAAGTGTAGAACCTTGATTTGATCTTTGAGAGAAAAGTTTTGATTGTTTGTGGAGATTTTTTCAATTATGATAGAAATTGGAGTAAAAAGAATATATAGTATGGGCTTATGTGAGTGAATTTGGTTAATGGGTCTCAAATATTCATAAATATTAATGCAGAATTTTAATTCACTTGAGTGCGATACGTTTCAGGCAAATTCGTAGGAATCTCGGTGCGACTTTAGAAGTTGAAATGTGAAACTAAAATGTAGCCAACGTCGAGAACAACATCGTGTCCAAAGATGAGCTCGATCGGATAAACGGTGATTTAGTTATGATTTTTGAAGTTTCGTCTCAGATGAAAATATTTCTCGGTTCAGGATTTTCAACCACGTTGCGCGCGCTTCAGACCAAAAACGAAGACCTTCGGGATACCGCTCGAACTGAAAAACTGAAAGAAATATTTAACCAACTCAATTTGTGAACCAATTCCACTCGAACCGGCTCGATACGATAAGAATCGACCGAGTTATGATTTTCTGAAGATGAAGCCGGTGAATATTTGTCACTATTTTCTCGTGCAAATATATTTGATAAATTCATATATTCGAAGACTCTCTGGGTAGAACTGGCTTCCGGCCGTGAGATACAAAATGTAGATGACATCAAGACGGAATTTTAGCCACCGGAACGAGTTCAAAAAGATAAACGGTCTTCGAGTTATGAATTTTTTAGTGTGCGAAAACTGCACTTTCAGCACCTTTTTCTTTGTATTTTTCACAAAATAACTTCCAAAAGAACCGCGTATCTGGAGACTTTTATTTGAGAATTAGCTTTTGGTCTAAACACAAAAATTGAATAGAACATCGAGACGGTTTCAAATCCTCATGAATCAACCCAAAACACCATTCTAAGCTGGAGATGCGAATTTTCAAACTCTGATCAGTAAAAACACTGTTTCCAATTCGCACTGTTTTAAATTCACCGAAAACAACCAAATCTTCCACAACTCAAACATGCATTGAAAAATTACGATAGCTTTGTTGTGTTGATCAAATACCTTGATCCCATGAATACGGAAACAATGAGATGCATGCATGTGTTAGATGACCTAATGAAGGTTATGTACATGAGGAAAGTGCGAGAATGCGTAAACCAGACAAAAGTAAAAGGGTAGGACAAATTTGGGGTATTACACCACCCTTTAGGGTTTTCAGTCCACCGGGATACCCTTTTTTTCCCAAGCCGCCTTTTCAAGTTTTCGACTTGCCGGGTGTACATATTTTTCATATGTATATCCCTAATTTTTGCCCAAACATTTTGGTTCGCCGGGATGCCCTTATTTTTGCCTAGGCTAGTCAACCTAGCAGTCTTTGTTCATGCATAGTATCTTTTAACTATGTCTGCGTTTACAGGATGCGGAAGGTCGTTGTCGTCCATAGTGGTTAAGATCATGGCCCAACCAGAAAATATGTTCTTGATCACAAATGGTCCTTCGTATGTAGGAGTCCATTTGCCCCTGGGATCACCTTGGGTAGTATGATGCGCTTGATTACTAAGTCACCAGCTTGATATACTTGATGCTTGACCTTTTTGTCAAAAGCTTTAATCATACGTTTTGGTACATCTGACCATGGCAGACAGCCGCGAGCCTCTTCTCATCAATCAGATTCAATTGGTCAAGTCGAGTTTGAATCCATTTGTCTTCATTCAAACCTATATCCTTCATGATTCTCAATGAAGATATCTGGACTTCAATCGGTGGGACAACTTTCATACCGTATACCAAAGAGAAAGGAGTTTCCCCTGTTGATATGCGCACCGTAGTACGATAACCGTGAAGATAAAATGGTAACATCTCATGCCAGTCTTTATAGGTCATTGTCATCTTCTGTATGATATTTTTGATGTTTTTATTAGTAGCCTCCACAGTTCCATTCACCTTCGGCCGGTAAGGAGAAGAGTTATGATGTTGTATTTTGAATTGCGCGTATAGTTCGGTGATCATAGTATTATTGAGATTGGTACCATTATATGTAATGATTATTTCCGGAATACCATACCGACAGATAAGGTTATGTCTGATGAATCGGGCCACGATGTTCTTGATAACAAAAGCAAATGAAGCCGCCTCGACCCATTTTATGAAGTAATCGATGGCGACGAGGATGAAACGGTGTCCATTTGTAGATGTAGGTCTAATTTCTCCAATTATATTGATGCCCCACATTGTGAATGGCCAGGGAGCAGTCAAGACGTTCAGAGGAACCGGTGGCACATGTATTTTATCAGCATAGATCTGGCATTTGTGACAAGTTCATGAATGCTGATAACAATCTGCTTCCATAGTGGACTAATAGTATCCTGCCCATAGGACCTTTTTAGCCATCGTGTGGCCACTAGAATGGGTGCCAAAGGTACCTTCGTGAAAATTATCCATAATCTTTTCTGCCATACCTTTGTCTACGCACAGAAGCAAGGTAGAGTCATGGTTGCGCTTGTAGAGGATTCCGTTACTAAGGAAGAACTTAGCAGAGAACCTTTTTAGGAACTTCTTATCGTTGACTGAAGCTCCCTCAAGATATTCTTGGGCTTCGAGATATCTTTTAACTTCAAGGAACTAAGGTTTGTCCGCTACTTCTTCAGTATCAATCTCATGACAGTATGCTGGTTTGTCCATCCTCTCAATAGTGATTTGGGGAGCCTCATTATCCCACCTAATTTTGAACATGGATGACATATTAGCTAGCGTGTCCACTAGTTGATTTTCCTCTCGTGGAAAATGCTCAAAGGTAATTTCTTCAAAATATGGGATTAGTGTTAACACATGCTCCTTGTAAGGGATGAGATTAGGATGCTTCGTGTCCCATTCTCCTTTGATTTGACTGATTACTAAGGCCGAGTCTCCATATACACTCAAGGATTTGATCCCCAAATCTACAGCAGCTTTGAGACCCATGATGCATGCTTCATATTCAGCCATATTGTTGGTACAATTGAAACACAACCTGGCAGTGAAAGGAGTATGACAACCTTCAGGAGATATGATCACAACACCGATGCCATTGCCGAGTGCGTTAGAAGCTCCGTCAAAAACCATAGTCCATCAGGATCCTTGTTTAGGTCCGTCATACGGTATAGGTTCTTCACAATCATTCACCAACATGATGTCCTCGTCCGGGAATTCAAAATTCATGGATTGATAGTCATCCACAGCCTGATGAGTCAAATGATCAGCTAGTACACTTCCTTTTATTGCTTTTTGGGTAGTGTACTGAATGTCGTATTCGGTCAGGACCATTTTCCATCTTGCTATTCTTCCAGAGAGGGCGGGCTTCTCAAATATGTATTTGATAGGATCCATCTTAGATATCAATAAGGTGGTGTGAGTCAGCATATATTGTCTTAGCCGGCGAGCAGGCCATGCCAGAGCACAACAAGTTTTCTCGAGCAGTAAATATCTGGTTTCACATTCGGTAAGCTTTTTGCTCAGGTAGTATATTACATGCTCTTTTCAGCCAGACTCGTCATGCTTCCCCAACACACACCCCATTGAATTTTACAATACTGTTAAGTACATGATCAGAGGTCTTCCTTCAACTGGCGGCATCAAAATTGGAGGCTCTTGAAGGTACTCCTTGATCCTGTCAATGGGAGCCTGGAAGTCGTCATTCCACGTCACCACTTGATCTTTCTTCAGTAATTTGAAGATTGGCTCACAAGTAGCGGTTAGATGGGAAATGAATCTGGCGATGTAGTTTATACGTCCTAAGAATCCCCTAACTTCCTTCTCAGTGCGAGGAGTGGGAATTTCTTATATCGCTTTTACCTTTGCATGGTCTACTTCAATACCTTTGCCGCTGAAAACGAAGCCTAAGAGCTTACCGGATCTTACTCCAAAGGTGCATTTATTCGGGTTCAACCTCAGTTTGTATTTCTCCAGTCTTTCAAATAGCTTCTGCAGGTGGTCAAGGTGTTCCTCTACAGTTTGAGATCTAGATATCATATCATCAATGTAGACCTCTATCTTGTGATGGACCATATCGTGAAACAAAGCTACCATGGCACAATGATAGGTTTCCCCGACGTTCTTTAACCCAAATGGCATAACTTTGTAACAGAAAGTTCCCCACTGCGTGATAAAGGTTGTTTTATCCATGTCCTCAGGTACCATTTTGATCTGATTGTACCCGGAGAAGCCATCCATGAAGGAGAATACCTTGTGTTGTGCGGTGTTGTCAACCAGAACATCAATATAGGGAAGCAGGAAGTCATCCTTGGGGCTTTCCCTATTCAAGTTTCTGTAATCCACACAAATATGTGCCTTGTCGTCCTTCTTAGGTACCGGAACAACATTAGCAACCCATTATAGATAGGAGGTAACAGCTAAGAAACCGGCATTGAACTGCTTCATGACTTTAGCCTTGATATTTTCTGACATCTCTGGCCGCATACGATTAACCTTTTGTTTCACTGGAGGGTAGTCTGCTTTTGTCGGAAGACGATGGACCATGATATCAGTGTTGAGTCCTGGCATGTCTTCGTATGACCAGAGATTTTAATATAGTTATGTAGCATCTAAATTAAACGCTCCTTAACATTATGCTCCAGATTAGCACCTATCTTGACCTCCTTCTTGTCCTCTTCAATACCCAAGTTTACTGTCTCAATTGGCTCTTCGTGGAGATGTATTGCCCTTTCTTCCTATTGTAACAGTCTGGCAATTTCCCCTGGTACTTCACAATCTTCCTCACTTTCGTCCTCAACTTGGTAAATCGAATTTTCAAAGTCATAATTGGCAATAGCAGAACCATTACCAATGGGATCCCGAGTGGATGTGGATCTGCATTTTGATATTTGCATGCAAAACATCCAATGATTTATTAATGACATATGAATATGAAGTAATAACCCTCATAGATAGACCATTGTGCCTCGGGTAAGACACAAGGTTTTAGAGTTTCAATTGTTTAAATATTACATATCCAAAAATTAAAAGACAATTACTCTTGAATAAAAGTAATAGGAACAAAATCTTTGGCCTCCCAATTATTGAGTCCACCGCTGATAGTTGGGAAGATCCACTTGTCCATGTGTTGGCTGAATATTTTGATGATATTATTAGAAGCAAAGCGAATTGGACGTTTCGATTGAAATGAAGCAAAATGTCATGTTTCGAAATGATAGAAGCAGTGCTTCGAATGGGCATATCAAAGTTTGGGGTTTCGAGTGACAGTTATGAGAATATATTCAAAGAGGTCTCGAAATGATAACAAGGCTGTGTCTAAGAAATGCGTTCGAAGCGAAGAAGTGCCAAAACATTTGAAATTCAAATGCAAGCGGGATGTTCGAAATTTGAAATATATGCGCTGGAGCATTCGAAGACGCGTGGAAGCAAGAGAGAGGCATTGCTCTGCATGTTCTGAACGTGGCAGAATCTTATAGCAAGACCGTTATGGTCGAAGTAGTATAAATAGAATTCTTAGCATTAGGATTTCGTGTGTCATATCTATTGTACAAAAAACTCAGTAAACATTCAAAATACCACATGGCTAGGGAAACGAATGCACGAGCAATGTACGTATGATAACACCAAATGTTTATGATTTAATGAAAACTCTTTATCATTTCCAGTACTTTCCTTTACGTTCATGTCAATACCATTCAAAAGCTTTTGCATTTAAAATGTTTTCATTTGAAGTCTTTCTACTGATGCCTTACATCTAAATACTTTCTTTCCATTTCAAATACTTTACATTTCAGAAACTGTTGTACATTTCATGCCTTTATCTTCAAGCTTTTATCGTTCAAATACCTTTTTCACTTAAAGTCATTTTACTGTTTTCTTGCATTTAAACGCTTTCTTCATATTTCGAATCTTTTCCAGAGAATCCTTTACATTAACTGTTTTTATGCTTCGAAGTCATTTACTTGTCTTTTATGCAGTTTTTACATGTCTTTACAATTGAACTTTATTCATGCAATTTGGTTTCACGCACATTTACTTGATCACACCTTTAGATCTTTAATAGAGAAATCGAAATAAGGTAAACACCTACACAACATTCTAAATACCAACCATGAATACCAGTTCTATCATGAGAGTCACCCTAATGACCAACACGTCCTAGGATCAATCTAGTCGATCCTGCGAGTTACCAGAGAGATTGAATAACAGTCAGTAAGATTATTCGATAGTTTGGAGGACTAGCGGTTGTTTACCAGAAATCACTGTAAACAAATTGGCATACCCGGTGGGACCAATCGTGGGCCATTACGGAATTTAGAACAAAAATAAAGATTGTTGAGACGTAACCATTGTAAGAATACTCTGAGTGTTAAGTTTGTTGTTTTATGAACCTTAGAAGTGGTAGAATAATCAATAGCAACCAACCCTTATCCAGAAGAAAACGTTTGAACAAGATGTCTAATTCTGACAATCAACAAGGGGAACAAAATGCCCCACATACAGCAGGCACTAATATGTCCGCTTCGATGGGAACATCTAATGTGATCCCTTCGAATGCACAGTCTGTTGCATCCTCTACCAGTAATATAGCCACTAATGGAATAAGTGGCATATCAACTAATAGTTCGATCCTAGGAAATACTGGAACCATTGGTTATCCTGGGGGATTCGTCCCACCATCAGGGACACAAACCCATTTCGCCACCCCACTAACTAGACCACCCGGTTTCGATGGTAATAGAACCAGAAACTCCCCTTATGGAATGCCAACATCTTTTATGGCAGGCTTACACAATTCCACATCGAATTCATCACCACAATTAGGGTCTGGGTCTGGGGCAAATCAGTTCATGACAAATAACCAAGGGTCAGTGGGTTATAGCGTAATGCCTATTTTAACCACAGAAAACCAGTTGGCTTTTAGGAAATTGATGGATGACAGTAACCATAATATGATAGGGGTATTAGCACAAACTATGCAGGAAATATTCGCACCAATAGTACAAAATGTGACTGTGACAAACAGAGAAAACGCAGATAACATGAGTCGAATAGAAGATTTCTTTGCTCCCCCAGAGAGGCGTAGGAAGAATCAGGCGGGGGTTCGAGCGAACGTACCTATTATAGAACAAGTTACCAACGAACCAACCTATAGACCAGCCAGAGAGGAAGTTAATGTGGGGGAAAGGGCACAAAGGTTAGAAGCCCCAATGATCCAAGGCCCACAAAGGGAAGTTATGGAACCAGGGGCAATGATCGAAAGGCTGGAAGTCCCAGAGTTTCGAGAAGAACAACCTAGAGGGGTTGTCATGGTGGGTCGAAATCAAGATGCTGATGCAGTCGTTCAGAGAGTTCGAAACGATAACATTTTGGCAGAAAATAATTTAACCACCATGATAGAAAGAATCATGGCCCAGAATGGCCTCAACACAGGAATTAGAAGGCCAAATTATGCTTCCCCTATATTAGATTACATAATGCACACTGATTTACCAAGGGGATACAAAGTCCCTAAGTTTACAAAGTTTGCTGGGGATACCAATGAGTCAACAGTCGAACATATAGCCAGATATCTAACCGAAGCGGGAGATATAGTCAATAATGAAGATCTCAGGATCAAATATTTCCCAAGTTCCCTGACTAAGAACGCTTTCACATGGTTCACCACTTTGCCTCCTGGGTCCATTGACACTTGGGCTCTTTTGGATAGATTATTCCATGAACAGTTCTACATGGGAGAATCAAAAATAAGTTTGAAGGAATTAGCCAGTGTCAAGAGAAAGTTCACTGAACCCATAGATGATTATCTAAATATGTTCAGGCTTTTGAAATCCAGATGTTTCACAGTAGTGCCTGAACATGAGTTAGTCAAAATAGCCGCTGGTGGCTTGGATTACTCTATTCGAAAGAAACTAGACACTCAATATTTGAGGGATATGGCTCAGTTAGCCGATAGGGTTCGACAGGTCGAAAGGCTAAAGGCCGAAAAGGCTAGAGTCTTTAAAAATAACAAGAAGGAAAGGATCTTCTATGTTGGAACTGAGGAAGCAGAAGATTATCCTGAATTCGAATTCGAAGAGGTCAAAATCGACCTCACTGAATTAAAACAGGCACCACCTTACTCCTGCAAATTATTAGTTCCCACAAAAGGAAAGAAATTGTTGAAAATGAGAAAAGTGACGAGATTTTTGATTTACTTGTCGAAGATGGCCAACTCATTGTGCCATCAAATGTCAAAATACCTCCTTTAGATCAAATAAAGAAAAGAGGGTTTTGCAAATATCATAGTTTCCTAGGCCATAAAACCTCACAGTGTTTTCTTTTCAGGGACCTAATTCAGAATACAATTAAAGATGGCAGACTGAAGTTTGCTGATAAAGCAAAAATGAAAGTGGACGAAGATCCTTTGGACGTCGCAGACACCAATTACTCCGAGCCTGCATACATTGGAGAGATTAACATGGTGGAAGCTGGCCAAAGTGATGCCCCAATAGGAGAGAAAGGTACTGAAAACGAAAGTTGGGTGATAGTCGAAGTCAATAAGGAGGTCACTGAAGACGTCCACAAGCAACCAGAGACTTCGATTGAAGCAGCATCTTTAGCTGTTGCAAAAGAAATCCAGGCTACTGAAGGCCAGGAAAACCAAAACCAAGAATTGACACAGGTCACTGAAGGCCTGAGGCTGGAATTGGAGAAAGTCCAAATCACGAAGCCAACCTCCCCTCAGAAAGAAATATGGGACACTTTAGGGGAACCCAGTGGGAGATTTGACTATTTGGTCAAATATTCTGCCCCAGAGAGTTCAAAGGTCCACATTGAAGATATAAAACCCACAGGATGGGGAGATGATGAAGCTAAGGGGGAGGATGTTGAGGTAAACATGGTGGATATGGAGAGGCCTCGCTCTGAGATGGAGGAGGTAGAAAGATACTTAGAAAAAGAGAAGTATAAAATGGAGGATAATCATGCTGGAGATGCTAGTCTCAAGGATTACCTCATGATGTGCCACAAGGGAGATACAGGAATTATACTATGCCCTAGGTGCAGCATTCTCTGCAATCAGAGAATCGCTGTGAACTTCGAGAGGGTACAGAGGGCGCGAACTGGCAACAACTGGCGCCAGGATAACCAGCTATTCAGGTGTTATCCTAAGGCTGGAGAAAGTTTGCTGGAATTTGTGTTTCGCTGCTACAAAGGGGCAACCAAGTGCTTGATATGCCCAAAGTGTTCTGCTGTGTATGATCAAAGCATGGCCAGAGCCTTCGAAACAGTCCCCTTCGCCCCTTGCTGGAACCATCAAGAAACTGTTCAGATGGGCCCACGTTTCGATAGCAAATACAAACAACGAAGGCCTGATAGTCCTCATCCCAAGGGTGCTCGAAGAGTGACGTTCAAACTCCCTGCTGAAGTGCCAACAGACAAGTGGCTGCAAGTCAGAAATGACAGAGGCAAAGACAGATGGAGAAAAACCGAACGAAATGCACGCCATGCTATGACATACAGAAGGCAATTCAACATAGCAAATAGGGAAGAGGTAAGATTAGAGAACTACAAAGGAAAGAACCCCATGTCGAGATCCCAGTGGCGAAGGCAACAGAGGATTCGAAAAGCTGAGAGGGAAGCTGTGGCAAATAAAGGGGCAACTTCAACAAAGAACCAAGGTGAATCTAGCACCAACAAACCCACACCAAAAAATCAAACTGAAGACAAACCCCCAGTTAATAGGAGGCTTTTCTCTGAAGCACAACTAGATGAACCAAAGGAATACACTCCAGGTCCAGAAGAAGACGAAGATATGATAACGGATAACTTCGAATCAGAGGGGGAGTCTTCGTTCAACCTAAATTGCAACGTGGTATCTGTGCTTCCCTGTGAATTTGGACAGGAAACTGAAATTGATGAATATGAGGAAGAAGATACCATAGACCTGATGAAGCATAGGCCTGTGTGCTACTATGTGATGGACAATGGGGTTGTCGAGGAGCAGAATGCGTTCTTCGAACGTCCAAAACCAGCTATGAAGAACCATCTTAAGCCACTATTTATTCGGGCAAAGGTTGGTGCCCATGGCGTGAATAAGGTTCTAGTGGATGGGGGTGCTGCAGTCAACTTGATACCCCACTTCATGCTGAAAAGGTTAGAAATACGCGAAGGAGACATCAAGCCCCACAATATGGTTCTATCCAATTATGAAGGGAAAGTGGGCAAAACACTGGGGGGTGGTTCAATTGGATTTGACAATAGGCTCAAGCTGTAGGCCCACCATATTCATGGTGATCGAAGCCAAGGCCAACTACAACTTGTTGCTGGGAAGGGAGTGGATCCATGGCGTAGGGGCAGTTCCTTCGTCAATGCACCAATGATTAGTTCTATGGAGAGAAGATGGGATCGTGGAAAACATTGAAGCAGACCAGAGTTACTTCATGTCAACAATCAATTTAGTTGACAAGAGGAATTATGACAAACATCTGGCAAAGATTGCTCCTTGTGTCCCAAATGATGAAATCAACGAAACCAGAAACGCCCACTACTATATGACCCTTCTCCATGATGGCCTATACTGGGATAGAAGGATAATCAGTGATGACGAAGGAGTCGAAAATACTATACAAAGAAGGCCAGCAGGCTGGGACTTCGACAACCTTACTCATGACTGAGTCCTCCTTTTTCGAAAGGATTTCGGCCTATATGGCTGAGAACGAATCAAAGGCGGCCTTAGAGGCTGAAATGAATAAACTGGCTGTGAAGATGAACGAAATAAGTGGGGATGGCTCGAAAGGCTCACCCTTTAAAGAAATTGAGATAGATCAAAGGCTGGACGCCATCTATGATAAAGAACCCTTAGGCTTCGAAAGGGACCCCATAGACTCAGGTGCCAAAATGTTGGCACAGGATCCACTCGAAGAAGTGAACTTAGGGGATGAAAACACGTAAAGAATAACCTACATAAGTGCAAAACTTAGCCCAGGCCTCAAGCAGGAAGTGATCGAAGTCCTCAAGAAAAATAAAGATTGCTTCGCTTGGGATTATGACGAAATGCCTGGTTTAAAGAGCGAGTTAGTCGAACACAGACTCCCAATCAAAGATGGCAAGAAGCCCATCAAGCAAACTCCTAGAAGATTCGCACCAGCGGTTCTCACAAAGATTAAAGCTGAGATCGAAAGGTTGCTGCGTTGCAGATTCATCAGAACCACAAGGTACGTCAAATGGTTAGCAAATATAGTACCTGTTATTAAGAAAAATGGTTCTTTGAGAATCTGCATAGATTTTAGGGATTTAAACACTGCAACCCCTAAGGATGAGTACTCCATGCCTATGGAAGAAATGCTAGTAGACTCTGCTGCAGGATTCGAATACTTGAGTATGTTAGATGGATACTCTGGGTATAATCAGATTTTTATTGTTGAAGAAGATGTTGCCAAGACAGCATTTCGTTGCCCAGGAGCCTTAGGCACCTACGAATGGGTGGTGATGCCTTTTGGTTTAAAAAACGCTGGGGCAACTTATCAAAGGGCAATGAATTCGATTTTCCATGATTTCATTGAAACCTTTATGCAGGTGTATATTGATGATATAGTCATCAAATCTATATCTTCAGAAACACATTTGCATCACTTGAGCCAATCATTCGAACGAATGAGAAAACATGGCTTAAAGATGAATCCCCTTAAATGTGCATTTTTTGTGTAGGCTGGAGATTTCCTTGGCTTTGTGGTTCACAAGAAAGGGATTGAGATCAACCAGAACAAAACCAAAGCCATAATGGAGACGAAAGCACCTACGTCAAAAAGGGAGCTGCAATCTTTGCTAGGGAAGATTAACTTTCTCAGAAGATTCATTTCGAATCTGAGTGGAAGAACCCAAGCTTTCTCTCTGTTGCTTTGTCTAAAGCAAGGCCAAGCCTTCGAATGGAACGAAGCCCATCATGAGGCATTTGACAACATAAAAAGATACCTCTCTCAGCCTCCCATCTTGTCTCCACCTTCATGGGGAAAGCCCATGAGATTGTACATATCTACCTCTGAAGTTAGTATAGGTAGAATGTTAGCACAAGAAGATAGCAATGGTATCGAAAGAGCCATATACTATTTAAGTAGAGTATTGAATGATGCAAAGACCAGATATAGCAATTTAGAAAAGCTATGTCTCTGTTTATATTTCTCTTATATGAAACTCAAGTATTATATAAAGCCTGTTGATGTTTATGTTTCATCTCATTTCGATGTCATTAAACACATGCTTTCGAAACCAATAATGCATAGCAGAGTTGGTAAATGGGCTTTAGCCTTAACAGAATATTCTTTGACTTTCATGCCTTTAAAAGCTGTGAAAGGCCAAGTGATTTCTGATTTCATTATGGACCATTCGTTGGTTGAGCAGACTGTCATGAGTTACGTCGAAATGCAACCATGGAAATTATACTTTGATGGTTCGACCCACAGGAATGGAAGTGGTGTTGGAGTCCTTCTAATTTCTCCTGAAGGAATTCCAACAAAATTCAAGTATAAATTAGATGGTCCTCGTTGCTCGAACAACGAAGCTGAGTATGAAGCGCTCATTGTTGGACTTGAAGCTTTGTTGGAATTGGGGGCAACTAGAGTCGAAATTAAAGGAGACTCAGAATTAGTGGTCAAGCAAATAACAAAGGAGTATAAATGCATAAAGGAAAACATGATGATATACTTCGTCATAGTTAACAGGCTACTTAGGAAATTTGAATACATGGATATTCAACATATACCAAGAATAGAAAACCAAGAAGCAAATGACTTAGCACAGTTGGCTTCGGGTTATAAAGTTTCTGCCAGAAACTTTGAGGATTTAGTTGAATTAAGGGGTAGAGTTATGGCTACTAGATTCACACCATCAGATCTAGAGAGTATGAAATTGGGTTATGCTGAGAAATAGGGATTCGAAATATTAGCCATAAACACTTTATCAGATGCAGATTGGCGAAGTCCACTGGTGAGTTATTTAACAAACCCAACTCTGAATGTTGATAGGAAGATAAAATATAGAGCATTGTCATATGTCCTCATGGGAAACAAATTGTTCAAAAAGACCCAAGAAGGCGTATTACTGAAGTGCCTAGGAGAAAGTGAGGCATATTTAGCATTGTCAGAAGTCCACAATGGGGCATGTAGGGCACATCAAGCAGGTCATAAAATGAAATGGCTGTTATTTCGATATGGCATGTATTGGCCCAGCATGCTCAAAGATTGTATAGACTTTGCTAAAGGTTGCGAAGATTGTCAGAAACATGTAGGGATTCAACATGCCCCTGCAAGTGAGTTACATTCAATCATTAAACCATGGCCATTTAGAGGATGGGCATTGGATTTAATAGGAGAAATAAATCCTGCTCCATCTAAAGGACAGAAATATATCTTGGTAGGAATAGATTATTTTACCAAGTGGATCGAAGCTATACCATTAATAGTTGCTGATCAAGAGGCTATTATTGAGTTTATACAGAAACAAATTATCTATAGGTTCGGATTGCCAGAGAGCATAACCACAGACCAAGGCTCTGTGTTTACTGGTAGAAAGATGCAAGAATTTGCCCAAGAAATGGGGTTTAGATTACTAACATCAACGCCATATTATGCTCAAGCAAATGGTCAGGTCGAAGCGGCTAATAAAGTGATAATAGGGTTAATTAAGAAACATATTGGTAAAAAACCAAGGAACTGGCACAAAACTTTGGACCAAATACTATGGGCCTGTAGAACATCTCCTAAAGAAGCTACTAACACCACGCCTTTCCAACTCACATTTGGTCATGATGCAGTTCTGCCAGTAGAAATTCATCTACAATCAGTTCGAATTCAAAGACAAAACGAAATTCCAGCTGCATTATATTGGGAGATGATGATGAATGAGTTAGTGGAATTGGACGAAGTTAGATTACATGCATTGGAAATCTTGATGAGACAAAAAGAAAGAGTGGCCAGAACATATAACAAAAGGGTGAAAAGGAAAGCATTCACTATTAATGACTTAGTCTGGAAAGTCATATTACCCATGGATAAGAAAAATAAAACATTAGGTAAATGGTCACCTCATTGGGAAGGGCCTTTTCGAATAATAAAGGTATTCTCAAACAATGCATATGAAATCGAAGAGCTGATGGATGATAAACGTATCCTAAAGGTTAATGGGAAGTATTTAAAGAAATATAAGCCACGCCTGCAGGAGATTCAAATAGTAACAACGTAATCAAAATATCATAAAAATGCCAAAATGGCAATATGGGATGCCAAAATGGCGTTGTTCAAATATTACATATAAAAAACCAAATTTTAATCAAATGAACACTAAGATTTAGAAATAGGAATTATTCTTCAATCTGTTGAAGGTACTTCGAAAAGACTCAAGCCTTTGTTGAGCAAAACTTCTTGCTCCCTCTAAGGTGGCCACTTCTCCCTTGAGTTGTTCTGCAGTTTCCATTTCTGCAAGCCCCTGGTTGAGAAGCTCTTCGAATTGGTTACCAGCAGTATTGGTTTCGTAGGCCAATTGTTGTTCTTGAGCCTCTTTAACCTTCTGTTGAAGTTCCTGAATTTGCCTTTCCCAGAGAAGGATGGACTCAGCTCGAGCCTCATAATCAGTTTTTGCTTGCTTTAGATGCATGGCTTGATCCTCAGCTTCTTGAGAGAGTTTCGAAGCATGATCATAAGCAGCATCCATTGCAGTTCGTTTTTCTTGAACCTTTCTGGCAGCAAATTCATCTTGGAGAAGGTACCCAGTCACGTTGTCCAGCAAAGATTGAAGATCGAACAAGATAGAACTAACTGGCAAGGAGCAAGTAGCAAGGTTGACTTTTGTAAGCAACTCCTTCATAGTGTAGCAAGCTGTGCTATCTTGTTTGAGCACTTCGAACAAATCCACATCTAGAATTGTTCTCCTGATCCTGTTAAGAAGTACAATTCTTTCATCTGTGGGCAGCGGATGGCTAGTCGAACTTGTGCCAGCCCTAGCAGGTGGAATATCCCTTTGAGCCAGCTTCGCCTTCATGTACCCAATAGGGTCATTTCGTCTCAGGAGAGCAAGCTCCTCTTCAGTCATTCTGGACAAAGACGGTTGAGGGAGTTCCACGCGCAGGGGGGTCACGTCCATTTCGACTTCCATGGGTTTATTGGTCGCGTCACCATCCCCTTCATTCGTTTCGTGCTCATTATCTTCTTCATCGTCATCCAAATCCACCACTTCGATATCTTCGTTCTCGCTGCTATTTGCATTGGACTCTGTCCCAGCAGTCGAACCATCGTTGGCATCTTCCTCCTCAGACCCTTCTTCCGCAGATTCTTCGTTTCTTTGACCAGAATCAGCTTTCTCTCCTTCAGCGTGAGTTTCCTTTGGATCCTCTTGAAGGGTTTCAAGAGGGGACTTTTGGAAAGAAGTTCTTTGTAAAGCCTCTGCAGATTCATGAAGCGTTGCTTCATTTGTTTCTTTGAGAGGAGGAGAAGTACTCTGATCATCTTGCTGCTCAGAAGCCCCAGCCAGAACCGCCATATTAGAGGAACCCTTGTTCTGTACAAGATTGCTGGAATCCCCTTGAGGAGAAGAGTTGATCGGAGCAGAAGATTTTGATGGTGAGGTCGAAGTGGTAAGAGCTGGATTTAGAATATCCTGTAAGAGGCAAAAGAATATTAAAAGCATGCACCAAGGTAATAAGAAATTATTTTGTCAAAGATTTAAAGTTCAATTTACCTGTGGACTCTCAGAAGAGAGGTTGCTAGCTATGCGTTCCAATATTACGTTGGAGGTCGAAGATGGAATTTTGGATTTAGGTGAGGGAGCAGCATCCCTGGAATCGAGTCCAGAGACACTAGTTGGTACAACACTTTTTGAAATATCTTTCTTCTGCTTCTTCCTCGAAGCAGCTGGTAAATTTCCTCCAGCCTTGGGGTCTTCCCCAGTAGTGTTTGTTTTTCGCTTCTTTGGAGTGGTAGGCGGAAGTTTGTTGGTCTGAAAAGATTTAAACAATAAGTTAGATGCAAATCATGAAACATTAGTGAATTCGAAACATCAAGGCTAAGTGATTACCTGTGGAGTTGGAGCACTGGCTATTACTGGTGTTGTAGTTGTTGTTATTGCAACAATTGTTGTTGGTTCGGATAGAGTCACATTGTCAATGGTTTCGATAGAGGCTTGAGAGGCACTCCCTTCTTTTGACTTTGAAGCAGCAGTCTTTATCCTGATGGCTGAAAATCGAAACAATTAAGGCAAAAGTAAAATATATAGAAAATGAGAAATGTTTGGGATTTTCCCAAGCATTCGCACCTGTGCCTTGATCAGATTTAATCGACATGGCAGAAAGGTCATAGCGAAGATGTCCTGGGAAATCGTGGAGCCAGTGTCGAGCCCATGTCACAGTCTCAGATGGCTTTGGTTTCTTTTGAAGATATTTGAACATTTCTTTGCAAGTGAACCACCAAGGGTATGGAGGAAACCAAGCCAGAGCCAGTTCTGAGGTAGGTAATCTAGGAAATTTAGGTGGATGCATTTCGAATGCCAACCTATACCTATCCTCAGGTGACAACCCTGAAGGAAGTTTTAACTTAGAAACTTTTTCTTTGAATTTTTCCTTCAAGGTCTCAGCCGCTTGATGCACCGTGGATTCCAAGTGTGTGGGATCATAAGTAGTTTCGAAATAATTTTGAAAGGCCTTAATCTCTTTGGCATGAGTAAACATACCTTTCTGGGATGGTACCTGCACATCGAATGCATCAGTTAGTTTCTGCTGAATAGTAAGAGTATCGAACATATAAGTCTGATAGAACTTTGTCCACCATTCCAGAAACCCCTTTGTTGTAAGGTGTGTAGGTTCGAAAGTTATCAGTTCAAAATGGGCGAAGCCTTGGTATTGTTCCTGCTGTACTTTGGCTTCTCGTGCCTTGAAGGTTCGCCCAGAGGTGATGGCATTTTCCGTTTGGAATAGGGGTTCAGGAATTAGTTGGCACAAGCCAAACTGTCTCGAAACGAAGTTGGGTTGATAAGCAAAAAGGAAAATTTGATTCTTAGCAGGAGTAATTCTTGAAGAGATTAGTCTGGGTAGCAAAAAGGCTCTCCATACATCTTGAATTTCTTTGCTTTTGACAGCTTTTGAGAGAGCCATGGTGAACCATGAGCCCTTGAAGCAAAAGGCGCCATGGTCTCTTCGAACTTATGCCTCTTGGAGAATATCATGATATATTTTGAGAATAGAACTTTGAAGTCATCCTTATCATCGTTTGGGGTTAGTCTTCACAGCCTAGTGCCTTCGATGATTCTATCCGCTATTTCAGGGTCTTGTTCAGCAATAGTGTGGCAGTTGATAGTGAAGGTTCGAACATGGCATTTAGCCATAACTGAAGTAACCAGAAAGGGCCAGCTAGCAGGATATTCTTGGAGGTGTGAGATTTTAGACTCGAAACAGCTGACCTTAGACTTTCATAAAGATCAACTAATAGCAGTTCACTTAAGCACACCCTCCGATTCTCATGCAAATCTCTAGCTAGAGGAATAAACCTACTGGATACCTGTAGGGATCTGCTGCAAAAGACATACCTTGACAACCATAAAGTAAGGAAAGCAATGTGTTCTACATCCGACACGTTGTCACCTTCAGTATGATAGTGGCTGATAAACTTTGAAAAGCTTGCTAGCTTGACTTCAAAGTCAATGATACTCGAATGCTCTTCATTGTCAGGAATATAGGTTTCTCCTATTGGTGATAGCCCAGTAATGGCTGCTATGTCAAAAAAGGTAGGGGTAATCATTCCACCAGGGAGATGGAAAGTATTGTAAGTACTGTCCCAGAAATATAGGGACGCGAATAACAATGGGTGGTTGTAAGTAAAACCTGGTTTCGACAGTTTAATCAAGTTGTAGATACCTAATTCTTCCCATTGCTGGGATTTCTTAGCTTCTACCTTATTAAACCAGTTGTGATAGGCTGTGTCGGAGGTGGGGCAAGATCGAAACGGTTTGAAGTTACTCTTTACGTAATCTAGCACGAAAGGGTCCTTAGGGGGAACGATTGGATTTTCTACGGTGTTTGAATCAGAAGACTCTATAGTCTTGGGGCTATCCATTTTATTAAACAGAGGTTTGAAATTATAGCAAACTGGAAAAAAATTTCTAGTGTCTTTTAAAATTTTAAAGACTGTAAGAGGGCCCATTAAAGCTAACCTCTTGCCAGCAGCGTTAGTAGGAATTAGTACCTGAGATACATAAAGCATTTCTTTTTCTTTTGAGATCATCTGGGGAACAAGAACAGATTGACCTTGGTAGGTGCCAACCTTGCTTTCCATTGTGGTTCCTGTGGTCTTTCCTTTCTTTTTGGAAACCTTTTTTAGTTGAGATGAAGTTGAAGAAGACATTGTTGGAAGAATGTTGGAAGTTTAGGGTTTCGGTGAGAAAAGAGGAAGAAAAGATTCAGAATGTGGGAAGAAAAGAAAAGACTAAGTTGATGGGTTTTTATAATGTGGAAGTTTAAGCATCCACTGAGTAAGATTGTGATACGTGGTAGTCGTGGGTTGGTTTGATGAAGATGTGGCATAAAATTAATATTGGTAATAGGCGTGATTAAAGATAATCATTATTTTGTAACTGCACCATGCTGTGAAATGGTTCAAGGCGGTTAAGGAATCTGAAAAGCGTTGTGATTGACGTGACTGGAGTCGTATGCAATAAATGTTACGATGATTCGAAGGTCGCATCAAAATCTTGTGTATATGTTTAAAATAAGTATTTCTCAAAGGAATCGAAATACATATTTTAAAGGGGCATTTTGTTGGCTGAATATTTTGATGATATTATTAGAAGCAAAGCGAATTGGACGTTTTGATTGAAATGAAGCAAAATGTCATGTTTCGAAATGATAGAAGCAGTGCTTCGAATGGGCATATCAAAGTTTGGGGTTTCGAGTGACAGTTATGAGAATATATTCAAAGAGGTCTCGAAATGATAACAAGGTTGTGTCTAAGAAATGAGTTCGAAGCGAAGAAGTGCCAAAACATTTGAAATTCAAATGCAAGCGGGATGTTCGAAATTTGAAATATATGCGCTGGAGCATTCGAAGACGCGTGGAAGCAAGAGAGAGGCATTGCTCTGCATGTTCTGAACGTGGCAGAATCTTATAGCAAGACCGTTATGGTCGAAGTAGTATAAATAGAAGTCTTAGCATTAGGATTTCGTGTGTCATATCTATTGTACAAAAAACTCAGTAAACATTCAAAATACCACATGGCTAGGGAAACGAATGCACGAGCAATGTATGTATGATAACACCAAATGTTTATGATTTAATGAAAACTCTTTATCATTTCCAGTACTTTCCTTTACGTTCATGTCAATACCATTCAAAAGCTTTTGCATTTAAAATGTTTTCATTCGAAGTCTTTCTACTGATGCCT
The DNA here is from genome assembly GCA_948472305.1 of Vicia faba. Lineage (NCBI taxonomy): Eukaryota > Viridiplantae > Streptophyta > Magnoliopsida > Fabales > Fabaceae > Vicia > Vicia faba. The sequence continues at coordinate 175,973,613 of OX451736.1, read as the reverse complement.
TACATCTAAATACTTTCTTTCCATTTCAAATACTTTACATTTCAGAAACTGTTGTACATTTCATGCCTTTATCTTCAAGCTTTTATCGTTCGAATACCTTTTTCACTTAAAGTCATTTTACTGTTTTCTTGCATTTAAACGCTTTCTTCATATTTCGAATCTTTTCCAGAGAATCCTTTACATTAACTGTTTTTATGCTTCGAAGTCATTTACTTGTCTTTTATGCAGTTTTTACATGTCTTTACAATTGAACTTTATTCATGCAATTTGGTTTCGCGCACATTTACTTGATCACACCTTTAGATCTTTAATAGAGAAATCGAAATAAGTTAAACACCTACACAACATTCTAAATACCAACCATGAATACCAGTTCTATCATGAGAGTCACCCTAATGACCAACACGTCCTAGGATCAATCTAGTCGATCCTGCGAGTTACCAGAGAGATTGAATAACAGTCAGTAAGATTATTCGATAGTTTGGAGGACTAGCGGTTGTTTACCAGAAATCACTGTAAACACCATGTCACAATCGCTATCACTATCCTCCAATGCATTCATTTTATGGTTGTTGATGCGTAGTGGCGGTCCCCTAGTACGAGCACGACGAACAACTCTCTGGGCTTCTGAAGTAAAACCCAAACCGAACTTTTCCGATTTGTAGGGAATATCTGGAAGTTGGCCCCAAATGGTACATCCACCTCCTTCAACCACCACTTTAGCATCCTTCAGAGAAGACATATTCAACAGAGGTTTGGTAATCTTCGGAACCTTAGTAGCAGTCTTGGTTACAGCAACTGTCTGTGGAACCTCCTCAAAGTTCTGACATGGGGTCTCAATGAACTCGCCGCCCATTTCAACATACCTGAAAGAGTTCAGGTGGCTCACCGTGTATTCCTCTTCACCATGGACTGTGATAATCTTTCCAATGACTAGATACTTCAACATCTGATGCAGGGTAGAAGTAACGGCACCAGCCCCATGGATCCATGGTCGTCCCAATAAACAGGAATAAGACGGGCGGATATCCATCACATAGAAGGTTGAGTCAAAAGTCTGAGTACCAACTTTTATAGGGATGTCCACCTCCCCGTGCACCATTCTTTTGGAACCATCGAAGGCCCTCACTACAATGTTGATGGGCTTCAATGTGAGTCATTCGCAATCTAACCTGTCCAGAGCATTCTTGGGCAAGACATTCAGCGACGAACCTGTATCCACCAGAACATGAGCTAATGAAGTGCCCCTGGACTTAATGGAGAGATGCAGGGCATCATTGCGTTCCCTTCCCTTGGGAGTTAAATCAGCGTCAGAAAAACCCAGTCCATTATCAACAGTTAGACTGGCCACACAATTCTCGAATTGATCAGTGGAGGTCTCTTGAGGCACGTGGGCAGACTTCAGGAATTTTACTAAAGCCTTAGCATGGGCCTCAGATCACAAAAGTAAGGCTAGAATTGAGATCTTCAAAGGGGTTTGTCTCAGCTGCTCCACAATGTTGTAATCACTTTTCCTTATGATCTTTAGTATGTATTCCATTTCTTTTTTAGAAGCCTCAGGAATGACTTCTTTTTGTGCCTTTGTCTGGACAGGCTCAACCAGTACCTCTTTGCCCCGAGTCTTGGCTGACTCAGTAGCAGGTTCAACAGCAGGGATAACAGTAGGAGTAGCAATGGAAGGAAAAACAGGATTAGCAGTGGGGATAATCAAAGGAATATAAACGATCTTTGGAGAGATTTCAGGAGAGAAAACCCTTCTTCTTCTTGTAACTTTATTGGTCCCGGCGATGTTGTCGATGTTAGGATCAGTATCTTTGGCAACCTTATCTTCAGCAGCCAACAGGTCTTGCTTGAGGCCATGGTAGTAGACGTCAGCCCCATAATTCCATGGAACAACTTTATCAGAGGAGTATGGTATTGGCCCAGGAAGAGTGATAATCAGAGGAGAAAACTTGGGAACGGGTGTAATCCTGACGGGTCTTTTGGTGGAGACCCTGGGAGGATTGTTAGAAATGGTAATTATTGAGACATCTTCACACAAATTTCTTGCAAGGGGAACTTTCTCAAACAAAATTTCTTTATTAATCATTAGGCGTTGGACACCCATTTTTAACGAAAAACAACCATTTGGTAGCGACATACACAAATGGAAACCTTCAACACACCCCGGAAATAAACCGGCTCGCAACAGATTTTCTTTAACAATCAGAAGAGGAGTGGCTAATTCATCTACAGAGGAAAAAAATAGATCATCTTCAACAACATTGATACCCTGGCCATATTTGGGCATTGGCGCAGTTATTACATTAGGTGTCTCTAGAAGGTCAAACTCGATCTCCTTCGCCTTGATAAGATCTTGCACCTTATTTTTCAGAGCCCAACAATCGTTTGTATCATGCCCCGGGATCTCGGAATGATAGGCACATCGAGCGTTTGGGTTGAAGTGGGGAGATGCAATATTGGGGTTCTTGGGAGCTTCCTTTAGAGTCACCAGATTGGACTTCAACAAGTGTGGCAATACCTGGGATAAGGTCATGTTGATCTGGGGGAACTGTCTTTTGGGCACATTTGGCCTGCGTTGATTGTTTCGTTGTTAATTTGATACCAGATTTGAGATCATAACAGCCCATACTGTCGGATGATGTTTAGTTTTGTTTTGATTTCTCTGGTAATAAGCAGCACTGACCTCCTTATTTCCAGTGAATGGTTTCTTCATCGTACTTGAGGATGTATCCCTTTGAATTTTTCCACTCTTAATACCAACTTCTACCCGCTCACCAGTCAAGATCAGCTCAGTAAACCCAGCTGAAGAGCATCCAATCAGATGGTTAAAGAATGGACCAGACAATGTGCCCAAGAACATATCCACCAGCTCTCTATCAGATAAAGGGGGTTGGACTCTTCCCGTGAGATCCCTCCATTTCTGGGCATGATTTTTGAAACCCTCACCATAACCCATAGACATACTTTGCAGTTGTGTTCGAGTTGGAGCTAGGTCAGCATTATACTGGTATTACTTGTAAAAAGCAGCATCCAGATCTTCACAATTGCGAATGTTGGTTCCTTCCAACTGATAGAACCAATCCAACTGCGTACCTGACAAACTTTCTTGGAAGAAATGTACCCATAGGTTCCTATCAGTCGTATGAGGTTGAATCTTCCTAACGTACGACCTTAAATGCAGATAAGGACAAGAGACACTGTCATACTTAGCAAATGTGGGGACCTTGAATTTCTGCGGGATGACCACCCCTGAGACCAGTCCTAGCTCTTCAAAATCCAGCCTGGGTACCCTCTGGATTTCCATAGCATTGAGGCGATCCTCCAACTGTTTGTATTTATCATCAGCAGGAGGATATTGTTCTTCAGAGTAGTCAGCTTCATCTTCCTCAGACTCTGGGTTGTCATTTCCTTCCTTGTTCTTTTCTTCTTGATTATCTCCTTCACCCGATGAGGTTGCGAAATCTAGAGCTCGCTTGGCCGGTCCTCTGAACCTTCTTCCAAAATTCTAAACACTGGCTGGTTTCTTCGCCTTCTTCTTCCTATCTTTGATCATGAAAGCTTTCAGGTCCTCTTGTCCTTTAGCCAGAGCCAGGAACATCTGTTGGAATTGAGAATTATGTTCTTGAAGATCCTTTACTGTTTGTTCAATATCCATCTCACTGAAATAAACAGTAAAAAGATAAGGAAACTTGTTTATGAAAAACCTATTTGTGTTATGATGAATGAAAATGCATATGCAAATGATTTCAGGGAAACTAAGAGATTTAAATTTGCTTAGACAAAAGGAAACACACATTGTATTAATAAATCCAAGTTGATTACATCATGCCTCTTGGGGCTTACAATGGAGGAAATAAACACAAAATAAACTCCTAAGACAAAAAGGTCGAGCGCATCCTTTTTAGCGTAATGTAGGCGTTCAAACTTCGCTCTTCATGAAGTTGTCTCGTAAGCTCCAAAACCTTCTTCTCACTCGCATGGAACTGGGCTTCGAAGGTGTCTCGCTCTTCCTTTAGTTGAATCCAATCCTTTTGCAAGTCTTCAAGAGAGGTAGGTATGTTAGGATAAAGGATAGTATACGGAACATCTGCTTCAGCAATAGGCTCCATGATGATAGGTAGGATGGATGGGTAAGGCATTATGAGACTCTGAGCACGAGTTCATATCCACTTAAGGTAAGGCTCAAGGGGAATAGAATTTTTGTGTCCCAAAGTCTTACTATCCACTTTGTTTACAATTCGCCAAGCTCGTATAAACTTTGACGATAGCCTTGGTCATCACTCTCGTAGTCGAATACCACACCTTGGATGAGCGCATCATGAGGATCATCTCTTCGTGCATACCCAAACTATCGTAAAGCCAAGAAAGGGTTGTAAGTAATACCTCCCCTAATGCCAACCAGAGGGACATCAGGGAATTCCCCACAACGGTTGATGATAGTAATGTCCTCCAAGGATCGAGAACACCGGTGAATATCTGAATGTCTAAGTTACATCAACCTATTGGACCATCTCAAGCCATGCTCGTTCTTCACAACAGGTCGAGGTAGGTGCAAAATAAACCACCTAGTCAACAGAGGAGTGCAATACATAAGGGCCCCCCTTCTCTGCATGGTGCGAGAGTGGAGAGAATGCAAGATATCTCCCAACAAAGTAGGCACCGGAGTGCGAGATATAAAAATTTTAACTGTGTTCACATCTATAAGTTGGTCAGGATTAGGAAATAGTACCATCCCATAGATGAGAAGAGCCAAGACTTCTTCAAAGGCTTATAAATACAGAGTATTCCAACAGTTTTGAGCCTTTTCCAACAAGAACTTAGCTAGAAACCATTTGACACTACTTCTTATTTCCCAGTTAATCGTGATGTCGGATTGTTGCAAGTGTAAAGCTCAAGCAATCTCCTTAGGGCTCGGGTCTCTTTCAATACCGTTGAAAGCTGATTGATCGAGAATAGGAATTCCCAAGAGCAGAGATAATTCTTCCATAGTAGGCACAAGTTGGTAATTGGGGAAGGTAAAGCAATGGTGTAAATGGTCGAAGAACTGGAAAATCACTTCCATCATGTCTTCATTAAAGCTTGAGGTAACCAGGTTGAGAATTCGTCCAAGCCTTTTGGTGAACGGAGAATCTCAGGGACCCTTGATGCTAATTCTTTGAGTTCAAAAGGTACTCGTATGAGATTGACTTGGATCGTATTCCTGCGAGTGGGAGTCATGTCCTACAAAACAGAACAAAGATGAATCTCGAAATCCTTGAAATGGTTAGTGTAAAATTCAATGGTATAATGTTATGATGTTATGTACAAGTATATACATAAGCAAATCAAACAAGTCCTTAGGTTTAGGCTTTCGTGAGGTTCGTAGGTAAATACCCTCTTGAAGTTTAGTTGGTTCGACCAGTCCTATAAAGTAAATGGGTTCTAGGGGATATCAATATCACTGATCTTTCTTCATCGGGCATTGTTTCAGTGCAAGCCTCTTTATTGGCGACCAAAATATCCCGAAAGTCCCATCTCAATGAGCATAGTATCGAGTATCAACTAACTTTGGACTGCACCAAAGTCGGCTACCTCACTACTTCCTAATGGCCAAGTTGTTCAATTAAGGTTCTAAGGTAAGTTAGTGATTCATGACACCACACAGCGGCTCTGTATTCTCCTTGACTACTCAAGGGCTACCGGTACCAACAAATGTGTCACACTAACGTAGCTATTGCTTTGACCATGTTGGTATACCTCGCATAGTTTCCACAATTTATTGCTACTTACCTAAAAGGTGTCCCATATCCGGGTAGAGGGTCAAAACAAACCCAAACAAGGAACCAAAATGTAAAGCAAGCAAGTCAAACAAAGAAAGCAAGTAAAGGTGATCTAGCCCTAAGGTAACCCCACTTTTAAGTAACAATCCTCAACAGAGTCGCCAGTTATGTAATACAGTGAGAGAACTGACTTGGTTGTTTTGCATTTGATTGCAATTGTTGCGGATAGCAAGAGTCTCCACTGACTTTTCTTTTATCCAATAAGAAAAGGGTGAAAAGAACATGAAATACCTTTGAGATTAATTTCTTGAGTTCGGTGTTAGGTTATGAAAGGGGAAGGTGTTAGCACCCTTTTCATCTGTAGTTATCTACGGGCTCTTAGTTGCTTGCTAGATCACTTGATTTTGTTTGAAAATGTGTTTGTGATGTGGGTTTGAAAATATTTTGAAAATGTCTTTGTAATGATTCTCGTCTCTATAAGAATGCGTACAAGGTTTTGAAAATAGTTTAAAGTGGTGTTTGTTTGTGGAAGATGTTTTTGAAAGAGATTTTGAAAAGTGCCTTTGTAATGTTTCTCATGTCTATAAGAATGCGTACAAAGAACTTTAACTTTTAAAAATGTTTCAATTGAAAGTGTTGGTGTGAAAAAATGTTTTTATTGTGAGCAAGCGAGCAACTGTGAGCATCCTACCTACTCAAAAGTTCTATGTTCTTTTCCTCCTACTTTAGATGTTACTATCTTACCATTGATTTGGTAAGAAGCCCCATCGTTGGATGTGAAGGGACGAGCGTGGGTCATTTGTATAGTCATAGAAGGCAACCTATGGGACGTTTTAGCAATTAGCATATAGGGACTAGATCGTTTACCGAAGGCAACATTAAGGGACTACGATCTTCTATCGAGGTTCTTTGCTAAAATGCCCATATTCGAGGGACATGACTATTTTTCGAGGCAACAAGTGGGATTATCCTAGAGGTGCATATGTGCAAAGTTTGTTTGATTGTATGCATTTCGTCTTTTGATTTTGGATTATCTACTTGTTAGTTTTATCTTGCCATACATCCTAATTACTAACATTTGTATAAAGCAATAAAAATACAGAAAATAAATATCCTACACTATTACAACCATATTGAATAGAAAGAAAATATAAAGAAAAGCATAAATAACATTAAAAGAGAGAAAAAGTGAGTCTTTCGATCCAGGCAGTAGGCGCCTTCGATCCACCCTTCTCTGGCTTCTTTCGATTGGGGCTGGGAATCAGTGTGAGCAACCTTGCGATTACGTCCTTTTTCTGCTTCTTTCGATTGGCCTGGAAATCAGCATGAATGGACAATCTTCGTTTCAACCTCCTTGTTGCCTGCTTCGATTGCAGGAATGCAAAGCTCCCAAGTTGAGATTCGAAAGGCTTCAATGTTTAGACAATCGAAGGATACAAAAAACCTGTCTAAACTTGAAAATGAAACTAACAAGTGTAACTTTCGGAAGCTACAAGCCAGGGGTTAGCACAAGATTATTGGGGCACCAAAATCCAAAGTATAACTAGTCAGGGTTGAGATTTGCAACATACAGGCAATGAGGATCGAAAGTTGGGGCATGGTCAACTTCCTAAATGGGATATCTACATTTTCCTTTTATTTATATGTACAAATGATATTTAAATGAACAAGTTCCAAGTTTGGAGGAAAAACTTACCTCTTGAACTGCTTAATCGAAGGAGCTGTAGGTGACTTCCTTGGTGGTGAATGAAACTTCGCTAGAATCTTCCTGAAGCTAGTCCAGTTACTGCTTTGTCTGGGCAGTCACTGAATCGAAGAAGGGCATGTGATAGTGGTGAGTGAATCGAAAGTTATTATATAACAGTCCAAGGAGTGAATCAAAAGACTATTATATTGTAGTTAGGGAATGAATTGAAGGTTAATTATCTGGCAGTTGGGGAGTGAATCGAAGGTTAATCATCTGGATGTTGGGGAGTGAATCGAAGGATTCACTAATGAAAGGATTTTTTAAAGTTTTAATGTTTGAGAATATTTGAGAATGTTTGATAGTGTTTGGGAGCTTTAAGAATTTGATAATTTTCTCACAACAAGAGTTTCTTTCAGCTACCAGGGGCCCCTAAGATGTGTGATGAAAGCTCTTATTTATAGATGAGTTTGGCTGATGTTTGGGAGGGAAAACAAAATAAATTTGAAAAAATGTGGTATGATGTTCTTGTAGTGTTTGAGGTGTAGATTTTATATGCCAATTTGGTGCAAGTGTGGGAGCAACGTGGCAGGACTGCTTTGTAGCAGTTTTGGAGTGTTGTATCCAGTGCAGCATACTTGTACTTGATACCAATAGCATCTGGAATACTTATCTTTCATTTTGACCAACTAGCCTTATCCTTCGACCAAACTCCTTTTCAGATAACAACGTTTCTTTCAAAGCGTCCTTTGAATGGGCCATATGTGTATCTTTCGAAAGGGGCCCAAATGGGTGTTCTTCATTTGAAACATGTATGTGTCCTTTCGAAGGGACCACATGCATAACTTATGTGCATCACTTGCAATTATTCAGATGGGCCACCAAGGTATAACCTTCGATTGGGACACCTAGATATGTCATAGTGTAGAGACTATGTGTGTTAGAGGTTTTCAAGAGGGAATCGAAGCTTAAATGCAGGAGGTCTCTTGCTTTGTGAGCGCTAGCATGAAGGGAAATTTATGCCTTGTGAATTTGGCAACATGCAAGACCATTGGCTTCTGAGTCGAAGGAGAGTTGCAGGAGGCCATTTCCTTATGCCTGCTGGCCTGAATAAGGTCCTTACCTTGTGAATTAGGGGCAAGTGTAAAGAAGGGACTTGTCTTCTGAATCGAAGGAGGCTAGTAGGAAGCCACCAACTTCTAAATCGAAGGACATCAACAAGAGGCTTTTCCCCTTTGAATCAAAGGAGGCTATAGGAGACTTTTGCCATATGCACCAAAAGCCAACTTGTAAGGAGTCACTGGTGTAATTGAAGCTTACATACAGGAGGTCTCTTCTTATCCAAACGAGACTTGTATAAAGATAGGTGCTGCCCTTGTGGATCGAAATCAAGTTGTTTCAAAGGGATACTTTGCCCAGCCAGAGTTAGCACGAAGATAGCCAAAGCCTTATGGGTGCTAATATGAATGCATAGGGAAGCCTTTGCCTTGTGTACGCTAGCATGGTGGGAGCCCCTGGCTTTCTGGATCGAAGCACGCAAGAAAGAGGCCATTTCTCAATCGAAGGTTGCATGCAGATAGCCATTTCTTTGTGAATCAAAACAAGCATGTCAGGGACCAACGCTCAATCGAAGGATGTATTTAGGTAACGAAATGCCCAATCGAAGCTTGCATGCAAGTAACCATTGCATTGTGAATCAAGCAAACACGTGAGGCCAATGGTGCAATCGAAGGACGTGTGCAGGGAACCTAAATGCCCAAGCAAGGCTTGCATGCAGGAAGTCCCTACTTGGTGAATCGAAGGAAACCTTCAGAAGGCCATTGCCTTATGAATCAAAGGAAGATAGTAAAAGGTCATTTCCTTTTGAATTGAAGGAAACTGTTTCAAGGGGAAACCAAACCCAGACGAAGCTAAAATGGAGGAGAAAGTTCAGTTGAAGCTAAGCATGAATCAAAGCAAGCTTATTTTTCTTCAATTTTGTCATAAAAGTCAAATTTACCTGCTTTGCTCATTCAATAGTTTTCTCCTTGACATGATGCTTGGAAATCCAATATGATCCATGGCAACTTGATCTGATCAAGCCTTGTGTAGTTTTGGCCCAGTAGAAATCTTGTGAGGAAATTCTTGAAGAATATAGAGGGCAAATTTTGAGGTACAACAGAAGGCAACCGTGTAAGGCTGCTTCAGAATGAGCCTGTGTTAAACTTGTTAGAACATAAATTGGTTCTACATCCCTTAAGAGTTTTGATGATAACAAACACATGATATATATATATATATATATATATATATATATATATATATATATATATATATATATATATATATATATATATATATATATATATATATATATATATATATATATATATATATATATATATATATATATATATATATATATATATATATATATATATATATATATATATATATATATATATATATATATATATATATATATATATATATATATATATATATATATATATATAAAGAACAAATATGCTCGCTAGTAAAGTATCTTTATATGCAGGGAAGTTCTGATGTGAAAAAGATCTTCTAGAACATCTGGAAGTTATGATATAAGAAGATGAGAGAGTTTCATTTTAAAGATTTGTTCAGGCACAACATACTTAGAAGCAAATATGTGTAATACGTTGAATGAAGAAGTTCTATGTTACAACTTCTCAATGCACCAATGCTGTGAAACAAGAACTCTGATATTCTGATATCTAAAGTTCTGGAAAGTAAAAAGAGTCTCAACGGTAACATTCATCTTCTGATGTGAGCATGTTATGAAGCGTTACATTCTATTAATGGCAAATCAAATGTAACAGTTGAATCAAGACAAGATCTTCACTTTTGGAAAGAACATTAACTACACTTCATAAACCTTCCAAAAGCATCTTTTTATGTCTCTTATGCATTGCCTATATAAAGAAGACGCATAGAAGAAATTAAGTGACAAACTACTGCGCATGAAAAAGAAAATCATTTACCCAGTTCTACCTAGTTATCTAAAATTGTGTAATACATCACTGCTGTGATATTGTTTTATTTAGAAAACATTATTGTACACACTTTCAATTAATTATTTGTAATTCCTTGAGAAAATAGGGTTGTGGTTTTAGACTCAAGGAGACATTGACAGTTGTCATTGTATTTTTATAATCAGTTTGATTAGTGGATTAAGACCTCGCTTGAGAGAGGCGAAATCACCTTGGCGGGTGGACTGGAGTAGTTTGAGTTCAAACAAACCAGGATAACCAACATGTTATTTTATTTAAGTTTCAAAACCCCAATTCAAACCCCCTTTCTTGTGTTTTTCCATTATTCAATTGGTATCAGAGCACCTGGGTCTGGGTGCAAACACTTAACCGTGTCAGAAAAAGATCCAAGGTGGAAAACACTATGGTGGGACCAAGTCAGAACATCAACAAGGAATATCATGATGAGAAAGATAGAGTCAGCAGCAGACCCCCAATATTTGATGGTGAAAATTTTGATTACTGGAAAGTCATAATCAGAAGTTTCTTTCTAGCTTATGACGTTGATCTCTGGGATATGGTGACTGATGGGTACATACATCCTGTTGATGAAAGCGGTCAGAAGATTGACAGAAAAAGAATGAAAGGTCATCAAAAGAGAGATTTTAGAAATCATCACAAGGCCAGAACTATTCTCTTGAGTGTTATCTCATATACAGAGTATGAGAAGATCACAAATAGAGAGTCAGCAAAACATATGTTTGATTCTTTGAGAATGATGCATGAAGGCAACACGCAAGTCAAAGAAACCAAAGCTCTTGCGCTCATTCATAAGTATGAAGCCTTCAAAATGGAAGAAGATGAAACCATTGAAACAATGTTCTCAAGATTTCAAATTCTGGTTGCTAGGCTAAAAGTTCTGGATAAAGGGTACTCAACTTTTGATCATGTAAAGAAGATCATCAGAAGTTTACCAAAGAAATGGAGACCCATGGTCACAACTCTCAAACTAGAAAAAGATTTGAACAAAATCTATCTCGAAGAATTTTTCAGTTCCTTGAGAAGTCATGAGATAGAGATAGAAGAAGATGAGCCCCAGAAGCAAGTTAAGTCTCTCGCCCTGAAATCTAATAAATATGAACCCAAATTTTTGCAGGCAAAAGCAGAAGCAGAAAACTCTGGTGGATCCTCGTCAGAAGAAGACGAATTATTCCTTCTATCCAGAAGAATCAATCAGTTGTGGAAGCACAAGCAGAGGAAATTTAGAAATTATAGAAAAAAAGGGAATCATTCTGAACAATCTTCTGGGTACGGAAAATCCAGTAACATAAACATTACCTGCTACGAATGCAATGAACAAGGTCGTTACATGAGTGACTGTCCAAATCTTCAAATAGAGAAACCTAAAAAGAATTTCTCTAAGGAAAAGAAGAAAAGTATTATGGCAACGTGGGATGACTCTGAATCTTCTGAAGATGGAACAGAATCAGAAGATGAACGAGCCAATATAGCTCAAACGGCCAAATTATCAAATGACTCTGAAACATGTGAATCTGAATCTGAATCAGACTCAGTCAGAAGAGGTATTCTCTAACTTTTCTAGATCTCAACTAGAAGAGATTTTCTCAGAAATTCTTGAAAGATATCAGGAACATCGAACCATAAACAAGAACCTTAAAAAGGATCTAGTTTCTGACTCTGAAGATACTAAGAAACAGAAAACAGAAAACTCTGAGCTTAAAGAAACAATTTCTAATCACGAAAACAAATTACAAAAAGCTCAGAAAGAAACTGCTTCAGAAATTTCTAGTGACTCTGATAGAATCCTAAAAGAATGTGATGAGAGCTTTCAAAAATTTCTTGCTAAAAACATAGATAGAAGCAAGATGGCTTCAATGATCTATGAAGTTAGCAAAAATGGGAGAAAAGGAATAGGATACAAGGGAAAAGTATCTCAACCTAAAAAGATCAAGGATATGGTTATAAGATGTACACCCCTTTATTCTCACTTTACTTATGGGCAAACACATGATATAAAATATACTAGTAAGGCATTTTTTGCTAAATCAAAATTCAAACAGAATTTTGGAAACTCTAACAATCATGGACCCAAAAAGATATGGGTACCAAAGGATAAAATCATCTATGTTGCAGATATTTTTGACAGCAAGGTTGAAACACCAGTTTTAACACCTGGATTTTGGATGCTCTCTACACATGATGGGAAGAAAGCATATGTTCCAAAGCCTGGAACTTAAATCTAGAGGATTCGCAGGTTTCAGAGGCAATCAGAAAGAAAAGGTTATTGGCTCTGGAACCATTGGGAACGATAATGAGAATGAAGTATCAGAATCTCTCTAAAGAATCTCAGATGAATCTAGAAGAGGATGTCACACCTTTTCAAGCAACATCTGTCAAAGCAAGTCAAATAGAATATTTACTACTTTTTTATTCTTGACAAAAAGGGGGAGAAAGAAAGATATTTTGACTCCTATTAGAAGCTAGATCAGAAGATCTTCAGGGAAGTATTTTATTTTCTCTTTATCTGAGTATTCTACTCAGGGGGAGTTTTTTATTCTTTGTTCTTTATATTCCATCATAATATACAAGTTTTTGTCATCATCAAAAAAGGGAAGATTGTTAGAACATAAATTGGTTCTACATCCCTGTAAGAGTTTTGATGATAATAAACACATGATATATATATATATATATATATATATATATATATATATATATATATATATATATATATATATATATATATATATATATATATATATATATATATATATATATATATATATATATATATATATATATATATATATATATATATATATATATATATATATATATATATATATATATATATATATATATATATATATATATATATATATATATATATATATATATATATATATATATATATATATATAAGAACAAATATGCTCGCTAATAAAGTATCTTTATATGCAGGTAAGTTCTAATGTGAAAAAGATCTGCTAGAACATCTGGAAGTTCTAATATAAGAAGATGAGAGAGTTTCGTTTTGAAGATTTGTTCAGACACAACATACTTAGAAGCAAATCTGTGTAATACGCTGAATGAAGAAGTTCTATGTTACAACTTCTGAATGCACCAACGCTGTGAAACAATAACTCTGATATCCTGATATGTAAAGTTCTGGAAAGAAAAAAGAGTCTCAACGGTAACATTCATCTTCTGATGTGAGCGTGTTTTGAAGAGTTACATTTTATTAATGGCAAATCAAATGTAACATTGAATCAAGACAGGATCTTCACTTTTGGAAAGAACATTAACTACACTTCATCAATCTTCTAAAAGCATCTTCTTATGTCTCTTATGTATTGCCTATATAAAGAAGACGCATAGAAGAAATTAAGTGACGAACTACTGCGCATGAAAAAGAAAATCATTTACCCAATTCTACCTAGTTATCTAAAATTGTGTAATACATCACTGTTGTGATATTGTTTTATTTAGAAAACATATTTATACACACTTTCAATTAATTCTTTGTAATTCCTTGAGAAAATCGGGTTATGGTTTTAGACTTAAGAAGACATTGACAGTTGTCATTGTGTTTTTATAATAAGTTTGATTAGTGGATTAAGACCTCGCTTGAGAGAGGCGAAATCACCTTGGAGGGTGGACTGGAGTAGTTTGAGTTCAAACCTACCAGAATAACCAACGTGCTATTTTCTTTAAGTTTCAAAACCCCAATTCAACCCCTCCTTCTTGTGTTTTTCCATTCTTCAAAATTGTATCTGGAAATATATTTAGAAGGAGTCTGAGTAGGGCTGCTTCAGGATGAGCCCGTGTGAAGCTGCATTTGGAAGTCTTTAGAAGTAACCTGTGTAAAGTTGCTTCAGGATGAGCCAGTGTTAAACTTCATTTGGAAATATATTAGGAGGAGCCGTGTTAGGGCTGCTTCAGGATGAGACCATTTGAAGCTGCATCTGGAAATATATTAGAAGGAACTCGTGTAAGATTGCTTCAGGATGTGCCCATGATAAACTGCATCTGGAAATATATGAGAAGGAGCCTGGGTGGGGTTGCTTCAGGATGATCCCGTGTGAAGCTGCATCTGGAAGTTTTTAGAAGTAACATGTGTAAAGCTGCTTTAGGATGAGCCCGTGTTAAACTTCATCTGGAAATATATTAGAAGAAGCCTGGTTAGGGCCTTCAGGATGAGTCTGTATGAAGCTGCATCTGGAAATATATGAGAAGGAACCCATGTAAGATTGCTTCAGGATTAGCCCGTGATAAACTGCATCTGGAAATATATGAGAAGGAGCTTGGGTGGGGCTGCTTCAGGATGAGCCCGTGTGAAGCTGCATCTGGAAGTTTTTAGAAGTAACCTGTGTAAAGCTGCTTCAGGATGAGCCCGTGTTAAACTTCATCTGGAAACATATTAGAAGGAGCCTGAGTAGGGCAACTTCAGAATGAGTCCGTGTGAAGCTATATCTGGAAATATATGAGAAGGAGCCTGTGTAGGGCTGCTTCAGGATGAGCCTGTGTAAAGCTAAGTTTGGAAATTTTTAGAAGTAACCCATGTAAAGCTACTTCAAGATGAGCCCGTGTTAAACTTCATATGGGTATATATTAGAAGGAGCCTGGGTGGGGCTGCTTCAAGATGAGCCCGCGTGAAGCTGCATCTGGAAGTTTTTAGAAGTAACCTGTGTAAAGCTGCTTCGGGATGAGCACGTGTTAAACTTCATCTGAAAACATATTAGAAGGAGCATGGGTAAGGCTTCTTCAAGATGAGCCTGTGTAAAGTTGCATCTGGAAATATATTAGAAGGAACCCGTGTAAGATTGCTTCATCCTGTTTCGGGAATTCACGTGGTCTGGTCATATAAATATTTGCCTCGTCCTGTTTCAGGAATTAATCTGTAACCTGTTTGAAAGTTGTTGATGATATTCGTCTGTTTGCGAACTTTACCTGAAAAGATAAAATTAGCTTTATGCAATGTCATTATGTATGCAATGCATTGCATGATGATGCTCTCAAAATAAATGAGAAAGTTATATGTGTTCTGTATGCATATGCTACGATAAATTATGTATGTGAGATGTCATTGAAGTGTATTGGTAGATTTGTATAACATTTTTTATCGGGAAAATAAATCCATGATTGTTGATGGGGATGTCGAATATGAATCTTCGATCTGTTGGGGATTCTTGCTTGCTGTTTGAGGAAACTCCATTGGGGAATGTTGATTTCTGTTTAGGGAGAAGAGCTCAGGAACATTGGTCGTTTGTCTCTTTACTTGGGAATTTAATTCTTATATACCCTGACTGGGGATAAAAGAGATGGATAACCTTTCGAGGTGTTGTCTGGCCGAGTTTTTGATATAGATGCCGACTCGTCTGGGAGAATAAGGTTGAATGATATTTGGTCCGGTTTCAGATTCCGTAGCAACTCTCTGGGGATAGTAGCCTGGATTGTCCTTTGCTGGAGAGAAGAGTTTTGTCGGTGATTTGCAGAAGCTAAAGGAATAGACTAAGGCTGAGGAGGCTGAATTATATTGGGGAAATAAACCCTATTGTAGAAACACTTTTCTGAGGAATACTTTTGCTGAGGAGATGAGTCCTGCTGGAGGAGAGAATTTTGCGGGGAATTTTATAGTGCTGGAGAAATAAACTCATCTGGTGAAGATAATTCCTATGAATTGTGGTGACGACCTAATCTCTGATGAGGGTTGGGACTCCGTAAGTTTGTGACATTGTCGGGGAGACGATCACACTCATTTATGCGTTAGGGGGATCTACTGGTGAGTACGATTATGTTAACAGTTGGAAGATGCCATACATTTTGTCGTGAAGGCATATTAGACTTACGGGGAATGTATCTCTTGTTAAAGATGAGCTTGTGTAGATAGCTCTGTAGGGATAATTCCGTGGAAACTGCTCTGTAGGTTTTTATGGATGACTTGAACATTATCTCAACTTCTACAGCCCTCGGTAAAATGCTGATCAAGGTGATGAGTCTTCTACTGATAGACAAGAGATAATGGTACATAGTCGTACATTTTAATCCATAACTTTTTCCTGGACCATCTTTTCATATTTTTAGTCCACCGGGATACCCTTTTTTGCCAAAGCCGCCTTTTCCAGTTTTCGACTTGCCGGGTGTACAATTTTATTTATATACCCCTAATTTTTGTCCGAACTCTTTGGTTCGCCGGGATGACCTTATTTTTGGCTAGGCCAGTCAACCTAGTGGGTCTTTTTTTTCATGTGTAGTATTTTCCGACTATGTCTGTGTTCATAGGATACGAAGAATTGTCACTGTCCATAGTAGTAAGTGTTGTAGCACTGCCAAAAAATGTTTGCTTGATCGTATGTGACCCTTTGATGGAATTCATATTTAATGCCCCAAGTGATTCAAATAGAGATCTGCCCCTGGCTATTCAGCATTTTTGAGAGATTCTTTGAACCTTAACTCGACTGCCACATATGAGTTGGATAATAACATGTCATGCCCCTTGATTATGGAAGTCTTGTTATTGGAAGTGTCTTTCCATTTGAAGTGATTTTGTTCATTGAGAGGATTTTCGTTCATTGAATATTCGTCATGTGAATTTCTCTGTTGTCGAACAATTAGTTATATGCAAATTGTGGTATTAAAAATGCAAAGCTTATGTATGTCTTGAAGTTTTGAAAATGCATTTTTAGTAAACAAATAGAATTTTGTAAGAATATGAATTCAACACAGGATTTATAGTAAGCCTTACAGGAGTCAGGATACTTTTTGTAACAGTATGCTTTTGAACTAACCTATGCTTCAGTTAGGAATTTTAAGGGTTGTAACGTGTCTTGGTTCACAGTTTAAGAAACAAAGGATAAAGGCTCAAACTTTATTTGTACCCAACTCATTCTACGTGATGTTCTTCAGCCTAATACTCAGTTAACTGTGCATTTGGATTCCAATTGAGTCTGGATTGACATTTTGGTGATGGTTCGGATACTGGAAGTTTATTTGAGAAGGCATACATTTTTTGTAACATTTTTCTGTTGTCGGGTATTTCTAGTGACCTCTTTTTGATTTTATTATCCCTACCTTTTGCCTAAACCATTTCTTCTATGATTACAGTCAGCGGGATGCCCCTGTTTTTTCTTAAGTCTCCTTCATAGGTTTTGACTTAGTGGGCTTTTCTTTTGAGAGATAATGACTGCTTATTTTACGGGGAACCCTCACCGTATTTTGATTTGGAAGGATGTCTCTGATACTATTTGTTGTGTAAGAAGTAAAAGCTTGTGATAGGATGTGTATTTGAATTAACTGAGAAACTACTATGCCCCAGGTTATGATTAAAGGTTTCAATTTGTGTGAAAAGAAAACTCCTACTTCTTAGGCTCAAAAGGGTTGACTAGGGATTATCTTCCTTATAACTCCACTATTTAGGACTTGAAACAACGCATGTACATCGTCAGCAAGGTCTGTTCAAAAGCATATTGTAGATATTATGGTATTGTTTTCGTCATCCTCCCTCTAAAGGCTTATAGCTTTTAATCGATAGTTGAATATCACAAAAAGGAAGTAAAAGCATAGTTTAAGTATAGTGAAAATGAATGGATTAATTCAAGACAAACATATGCAATGTGTGATACGGTGGAAAAACTGACTTGGGTGTTTTGCGTTTTATCGTAAATGTTGCGGTTAGCAAGAGTCGCCACTGACTTTTCTTTTATCCAAAAAGGAAAGGTGAAAAAGCACAGGAAAGACCTTTGAGATTGTTTCTTGAGTTCGGGGGGTAGATTATGAAAAGGGAAGGTATTAGCACCCTTTTCATCTATGGTTTTCCATGGGCTCTTAGTTACTTGGTAGATCACTTGCTTTTGTTTGAAATTGTGCTTTGTGTGGTTTTTTGAAAGTATTTTTTAAAGAGGCCATTGTTTAGGCAATCTTTGTAATGATTCTCGTTCGTAAGAATGTATACAAAGATGTTGATCTTTTGAAAATGTTTTCAATTTTTGTAAGATGTTTTGAAATGTGTAGGTGTTTGTTTTAAAAATAGCAAGGATGTTTGTTTTTGAAATAGAGCAAGTAATTAGGAGCAATCTACCTACTCAAATGTCTTTCTTGTTCATTTCCTTTTCCTTTGACATTGTTGTCTTACCATTGATTTGGTAAGCAACCCTATCTTCGGATGTAAACGAGACGGGCGTGGGTCATCGTATAGCCATGATTAGCAATGTTGCAAGGTATCTTAGCATTCTTTTTTAGGGACTAAGATCATTTGTAAGGCAACTTTGAATAGCGTCATCGAGGGACTTATATTTGTTTGTTTTTTGCTAAGATACCTTACATGCGTAATATGGGCATTTTGTATAAGGCAACCAAGTGGAATAACCCTAGGGGTGTTTGTGTGCAAGTGTGTCATTTTCATGCTTGTTTTTGTCTTGAATTAGGGTTTTCTATTTGATTGATTTTATCTTCCCATACAAACCCTAATTACTAGCATGTTATGTAAAAGCAATAAATTGCGAAATTTAAAGTTACTACGCTATTACAACATTTGTGGGAGGGGGTATACAATTTATGAATGGGGATTGCAATAATATAAACCTAATTAATCTATTACAACTAAATTGAATATTGTACAAATAATTGAAGAAATATATAAAGTACAAATGCAAATTGAAAGAAATGATTTTTGTTTTGTGATTTTTATATGAAAGAGATTTTAACCTAAACCTAATTAGAGAAAAAATGATTAAATTAAATTAACTTAAATTAATTAAGAAAAGAAATTAATTAAGAAAAGATTTTTGAATAAAACCCTAATTATATTTAGTTGATTAAAATAAAATAAGTTTAAAGAAAAAGTATTTTTTGTATTTTTGTCTTGAAAATAATATGTGGTGTTATGAAATATTTTTGGCCTTTTTTATATTAAAATAAATATATTTAGATAAATAATCTAGTTTTAATTTAATTTACAAGGAAATTAGTAAAGATAAATAAAGTATAATGAATAAAAATAATTTTTATGTGTAAAAATATTTAAATTATGTCAAAATATAAATCTATTATTTTTATACTTTTTATGATTTCTTTTGGTATTTTTTTAGAAAATATATTTTAAACGAAAAATAAATAAATAAATAAATAAATAAATAAAAATAAAATGGGCCAAGGGGGTGTCACAAGTAACCAGGGGGTTAGTCAGGAAAAAAAACAAAAAAATGAAAGCCAGACGCAAAGGGTCCAGCGCCTGCAAACAAAATTACAAAGAATGTCAAAATATGATGGAAAAAAAAGCAAAAATGGTCACGCTGGGGCTTGAACCCAGGACCATACGATGAACAGGCGCGCGCTTTACCACTGCGGTGGTTATACATCCGTTTATATAAACAAAACCATAAATATATAAGGCAAATCAAGTCCTGATGACTTCATCTTCAACCTCCAGCCGATGTACCTGTAACTTCTTCATTTCTCAACAAAAATGGGAAGTGACAAAATGAAAGTTGTTGCATTCTTCCTCATGAATCTAACCATGTAAATAACTAAAGCTGAAAGTCAAAGATAAATGAGAATTTCTTTGGCCCTAATTTAAACCCTAAAGATTTCAGAAACTTCAACTCTAAAATTCTCTAAGCTCGGGCCATATAAATGCAAACTATGGATATGTACAGCTTCGTGACAATGAGGTCTAAATTTTATCTTCACAAATGAAAGCCTAACAATGCCTAAGTAATGAGATAGAAGTTCAAGAAAAATGCCTCAAAACTAGAAATTGTGAAATGCAAATGAGCTTGTTTCAGGCAGTGTTGATGATCAGGTTAGCTTCCTTGGACCTCTAGGAAGATAATGCAATGGCTGGCTTGAGTTGAGGATGGCTGGAATGGCCTGGAGAAGTCCAACTGTGATGCTTTGTTTTTGGTTTTTGGAAGATAGGTAAAATTATGTTACAAAAATGAAACAGGAACAAGGATGAGTTACTCTTGATGCAGGGAAACTTTAGAAACTAAAAGGCCAAGAAACGCACGAGGGAAATGTGAGTTTGGTATGTAAAGTCAGAACTTGCACAACAATGGTGTTTTGAGACAATTTCTGGCTAGAGGGAGTTTGAGTGAGTTTCAGGGTCTTTTAGCTCGTGTGTCAACTTGCAAATAGTGTGTATACTTATAAGCAAGAGGTTTTGAGGCTTGTAACAACTCAGAATTTGAATTTGCATCCTTAAGCCAAACATGTGATTTTTGAGAAAACAAGTTTCAATGCTTGTGTACTTGCTAAGATAGAGTGGTTAAGCTTTAAACATACTTGCTTCTGACTTTTTAGATGAAGTGTGATCAGAGGGAACAAGTTAGAGGCTCAAGAGTGGACTTTATGAAAAAAGCTTGCTTTACAAGAATGATATTGTTAGCTTTCTTCCCAAAATGGAAATGTGAATTGGATAAAGCTTAAATCACTTGGATTATAGCTTAAAAGTTAGTGTAATCCATTAATTATGGAGTGAAAAACAAGTTTGAGGCCTGCAAAGCAAAGATCATTCAGCCTAACATTGATTTGCATTTGTGTTCATCATGAAAATGACCTATAATTCAAGTGACAAAACACCAACTTCATCTCTTCGATTCTCCCTACTCAAGAATGACCTCAAGGAGTTCTTGGACATTTTGGAAAGTTTGAAATATTCTCTACAACTCATCTTTGAATTTATTTTTAAGATTACCCTTGTAACTATGTGAAAAATTGCCATGAAGTTAGGTCAAAAATCTGCCTAACTAGGGCAAAATTTCACTAAGTCTTTTTTAGTTCATGAGCATGTATTCACAAATTTATAACTTGAGATCCAAGCATTTTTAGGAGAAGTTGCATGAATAAAATTTGTATATTTCATGGATATCTACAACTTTCATGTTGGAAGTTTCTTTTGAATCATCTTGCATCATGGTGAAAATTAGGATCAAAGTTATGAAAAAACATGAAATTTCCAACACTTAGAAAATTTTCTAAGTTTAGAAATTTTGACTTTTCAAAATGAAATCTTGACTTTTTGATTTCTTGATGAATAAGTTTCATATTTTGACATGTTTTGATGAATTATGATCTTTGGCACTTGAATTTGACCTAAAAGTCAAAGTTTGACTTTTTAGTATACAGTTGACTTTTGATCAGTTGACTGCAAAATTCATCTGTCAATCAAATGGACTTGCAATGTTTTGAATCATGTCATTAGTTAAAAATGATGCAAATGGACTCTTGAGATCATGCCTTAAACCAATTGATCATTTGCTAGGTCAAAAATCAGAAATTTCCCTTTCTCAGTCAAAACCCTAATTTTGACCATTTTGCCCTTTTGGAGATTTGATCAAATTTCTTGAGGAATTATGGTCCAAACTTGATCAAATGATACATATGGGTCTAAAATGTTGATGTGGATAAAAAATTATGAAGTTTAATTGTAAATTGGCTATGGTTGACTTTTCCCCCAATACTGCTGATTTATAGGTCAACTGTTCAATTGACTGATCAAAAGTATGATCCAAGGCTTGAAACTTGACATGAGTAATATTGGGGGTTCATAATGATCCATGAAATCCATATGAAGCATTTCTAGTTCAAAAATCCTTGTGAAAACTCAAACCCTAATTTTGGTCATCAGTGTCTAAGGAGGTGCCTTGAGCTGATCAAACCCTAATTTTGGTCATCAGTGTCTAAGGAGGTGCCTTGAGCTGATCAAACCCTAATCCAGTCTTGAGCCCAGGAGATCTTGTGAGAAAAAATATTGATAAGTGAGAGGGAAAATTTTAGGGTACAACACAATGCATTAATGGGGACAACCAAAGTCTGACATAAAGATAAGTGTTTGAACAAACAAAGAAATTACCAATGAAAATTCGAATGAACAAAAAGCTTCTCCGCCTGAATTTGTCACTTCAGATGGTGGGCCTTTAAGGGGTGATAGAAAAGCTCAAGTTGACCATATTGTGTGAATTCCAACACTTCTTCGTCAATCAAGTCTTGAACCTTATATATCAACATCCAACAGTTATCAGTATCATGCCCCGTACTATTGGAGTGATATGCACACCTTGCATCAGGATTGTAGATAGGAGCAGAAGTATTAGGATTCCGAAGAAGATCCTTCAACGTGAAAAAATTCATCTTCAACATGTGTTGCAAGGCTTGCGATATCTGCATGTTGAGTTTGGTATATTGCCTTTTGGATGTATCCTTCTTATGTTGACTACCCTGTTGTTTTTGGCGGGGTCGTTGTTGGGCTTGCAATGTAGTAGAAATTCGAAAAAGCCTACTTTAAACCAAGCCAATTTCCTATCTCATCGGAGGTTGATTAATGATTTGGTCCCCAATTCTAACCGTTCATCCCATATGGTTGTATTCGTCCGGATGAAGTTTGTTGATGAGAATTCTCAACTCTTCTTGTCCCCGAGCTAAGTTTTGGATAAGAGCCATATGACCCATCATCTGGATTCTCATATTTGCCATCTCAGCTAGCAATTGTTCCAACTGATCATCCTTGTTGTCTTCAGGATTTTTCTCGGTCATGTTCTCAGTGAGGAGTGCTTCCAATTCTTCTTGCCCCTTGGATAGGCTTAGGAACATCTCCTGGAATTGTTCATTTTGAGCTTGGAGATCTCTGACGGTCTATTCGAGAGCCATTCTTCTACTAAAATAAATAGCGAGAAAATGAGAAACCTGTCTTGAGAACTACCTGTTATGTAGTGACATACATGATATGTATATGCAATGTTTTCAAGAACCTTATGAGATTTAAATTTGTTAACCAAAAGGATACATAAACATATATTTTTATAAATAAGTTTATGTGAATACAAAAGATTTCAAAGTAATAAATTAAAAACTCCTAAAGCTTTAAGTTTCCATGAACGCCTCCTCTTCGTGTTGACATATGCGTTAAGACTCTGCTCCTCGTGAAGTTGCTTCATGAGCTCCAACACTTTCTTCTTACTTGCATAGAATTGAGTATCAAAGGTGTCCCGTTCTTCCTTGAGTTGAATCCAGGACTTCTGCAATTCTTCAAGGTCAGTAGGCATGTCCGGATATGGCATCATAAGGTTTTGAGCACGAGCTCGTAACCATTTGAGATATGGCTCAAGAGGAATGGAGTTCTTATGCCCCAAAGTCTTGCTATCAATCTTATTCACCATGCCCTAAGCATGTATAAAACTTTTACGATAACCTTGAGGATCGTTCTTGTAATCGAATACAATACCCTGGATAAACGTGTCATGAGGATCGTCTCTTCGAGCATAACCAAATTGACATAGAGCTAGAGAAGGGTTATAAGTAATACCCCTCATAATGCCAAGGAGTGGAACATTAGGGAATTCCTCATAACGGTCAATGATAGTGATATCCTCATGAGATCGGGATTACCAATAGATGTCTGTATGAGAGAGTGACATTATTCTTTAAGACCACCTCAAACCTTGTTCATTCTTCATTATCGAGCGGGGAAGGTGTGAAATAAACCACCTAGATAGCAGAGGTATACAACACATGAGAGTTCCTTGATTCTTCATAGTACGAGTGTGAAGAGAATGTAAAATATATCCAAGCAAGGTAGGCACGGGATTACGAGCAAAAAATATTTCGATGGCGTTCACATCTATGAGTTGGTCTGGATTAGGGAATAGTACCAATCCATAGACTAACAGAGCCAAGATCTCCTCGAAATATTGAAAACTCATAGCATCTAGAAATAGTTGAGCCTTCTCTATCATAAATTTAGCAAGAAAGCCCTTGACCCTACTTCTTGTTTCCCAATTAGATACAACATCAGATCGCTTCAGATGTAAGGTTATTGCAACATCTTCTGGTTTTGGAGCTTCCTCTAAACCGGTGAAGGGTGTCTGATCAAGAACAGGTACTCCTAGTATTTTAGAGAACTCTTCCATTATGGGTACCGAATGATAATCTGGAAAGGTGAAACATTGATGTGCAGGGTCAAAGAACTGGAATAGAACACTCATCATGTCTTCTTCAAAATCTGAGGTAACCAGACTGAGTAGTCGACCATGTCTTATGATGAATTGAGAACTTTCGGGAACCCTTAAGACTAACTCCTTAAGTTGAGAAGGTATCCTTACAAAGTTGATCGGGTAGTGTTTCTACGAGCGGATGCCATAACCTACAACAAAGAACAAAGATAAATCCCTTGGTCCTTGAAATGGTTAGTGAAAATGATATGGTATGATGTCATTATGTTATGATGTCATGTTCGAACAAATAATCAGACACAAACAAAATACACAAGGCCTTAGGTTCAAGCTTGCATGGAGTTTGTAGGCAAGGACCCTCTTGAGTTTTAGTTGGCTCAACCTGTCCTAAAATAAGTAACCGGGTTCTAGGAGTCTCAATATCACCAATCTTTCTCTCAGGCATTGTTTCAACACATCATCTGATTTGCGACCAAAATAGAATTTTTTTTATTAATAACCATGTATTAAAAAAATATTTCGTAAATAACTGGGTTTCGGAAAAAATTACGCAAATAACCATGTTTGAGATGGCTGCACAAAGGAGGAGCCATCTCAATTGGCGCATGCACCTCCTTTTTTAAGGGAGGCGCCATCTCACTTGGCGCCTAAGTGCTTAGGGCATGCCCTAAGCCAAGTGAGATGGCGCCTATGTATAAATTTAGGGCAAAAAAAAATTTTTTTTTCCTGTGCGTTGCCTATTGGATAGAGATCAATAAAATGGACTTTTTATTTAAAAAAAAAATTACATTCAACTGTATTACATTAAAAGAACAGTAAAAAAAATGGATACAAAAAATACTGGGAAAAAAAAAGATACATCAGTGATCCCCCGGAACCCGGTAATGACCCCCGGTTCCGCATCCCCGTCCTCGCCTTTCTCTTGCTGGGTGCCGTCGCGTTTCCTGCTGCGGCAAGGTCGATGGCCCAGCGAAGTCAATGCGATCCGAATCCATAAAATCAGTAAGATCTCCATATCTCGAAGATCCGCTCTGGTACAGTCGGTTACCCATACCCTCAAAGTTGGGTCGTGTTGGCGGTGGGTGGGGTTCCATGGTTGGTCGGTAGCATTGGTCGTCTGAGTATGGGGGGTAGAAAGGAACTGGATCTTAGGGTGTTTGGTATTGTGGATGTTGGGTTGTTTGGTGATATGGTGGTTGATGGTAGGTTTGGTCGGCTTGGTCATAATCTTCTGACATTCCCATATCAGGGCTAAGGCTGGATGTTGAGGGCGCCATATTGGGATATGTGGAAGACTGAAATTGTGTCTGGGGTATGTGGGTGTTCTGGTATTGGGGTTGGTATTGTGTTTGGGTTTGAGGCATATCCGGGTATTAGTAGTTTGGTGGTGATTGTGGTTGGTAGTACGACATTTGATTGTAGTTGTGTTGTGGTGGGGAATGTGGTTGTGTGTTTGTTGGTCTGTTTCTTCTTGGGGGTTGGTTTGAGGTTAATGGATTTTGGGTTTGTTGATGGGGAATCGAGGGTTGTTCCCATTGTGTGCGTGGGTCAACCAAGTACCTCGGATGAGACACGTGCATTTCTGGGTTACTAACCGACCTGTACCACGACATATATTGATCAGTGTGTCGCATGTTACCTTGAGTAAGGAAAACCGGGGATTGCAAGATGTAGCGGTGACGCCTTTGCCACATTTTACACCATTCCGGAGCAAAGTCTTTCCAGTTGGTAAGACCCCACTGGGCGTCGACCCTTTTAAGATGCCAGGGGGACAAATCTGTTGGATCACTTTGTATCTCTTGATGCATTCCGAACTGCATCTTCACACGGTCGCTGTGGTGCATCTCCACAATGTTGAACCGAATGAGTGCAGTCTTTGCAGTCCAAGTTGCTGCATCCTCTGGGTTTGGAGCATGGCCCAAACCCAAATATGGTCGCCAGACGAACTGCGATAAAATTTAAATCAGGTTAGCGCAAAAGTAATGTATAAATAATTAAAATGAACAAAAGTTAAAAGCTACGACGTACGTCATCTGGGCCTAAGTGATCCAACAGATTCCGGTAGAGTGCGACATTGAATCTTGGATTCTTGCCGTAATCCATACCCCTCACGCAGTACCTAAAGGAAATGAGAAACATGTTATTTTTAGCATATATTTTGGAAAGAGCAGAATAGTTATAAATGCTATAACTTAATGACTTACTTTGTTGCGTACGGGAAACCAAAAGTGTTGTTGTTGATGGGGTTTAAGGACTCCATCCTCCACCAACCCCAGGCTTGTAGTAAAAATGCGCACCCATGAAATGTACATTTTTCCTTGACTGTGTTTTTGCACAAGGAACTGTATAGGTGGGCTAATACTGCAGAACCCCAACTATATTTTCTAGTTTTTTCAAAATTTGTTAGTAAATGTAAGTACATAAAATTTACACTATTTCCCGTACTTTCGGGAAATAAAAATGTACCAAAAAGTATCATAAGATACATTCTGGCTTTTACTACTCGGTCATTCTCTGAGGAATTTTCATTTAATTCCATACTTGCATAATGACGTTTCAGGTCAGTGAGTAGTATTCCCTGCCCTCTTGCTCCACCACCTTCTACCATATCCCTACCCAACAGTTCTTCACACGGTGAGTTGGGTTGTTGAACCGACCCGTTCACCGCCTTACCGTCGATAGGGAGGCCCAGTAGCATGTACACATCCTCGAGCGTGATGGTACATTCACCTATTGGTAGGTGAAATGTATGGGTCTCCGGTCTCCACCTTTCCAACATTGCAAGAATGAACTTTGAGTCAATGGTGCAGTTGGAGATCTTTATCACATGTCCAAAACCTGCATATTCCAGATAAGGGACGATAAATGGGTCGGGAGCCAGGTAGTTGTGCGAACGGATTCTGAATCTTTTTGTGTCCTGAGATCATAATTTAACAAGTGTAAGATTAATTAAGATGAACAACACGTTATTTGAAGTATGAAAAATGTATAACCAAAGAAGAGACTTACAAATGCAGCAATGTTTTCCCTTGTGCCTCTGTGAGTATCGCCCATTGTTAGAAGAGCCATTGTTCAGAATGCTTGAGAGTATGAAAGACTTAGGAAGAGATAGAGAGTATGATAGACTTAAGAAATATTTCGTAGCAGAGGGTGAGAGTTGTGTGGGTGTGAGAGATGTTTCATAAGGTATGTATTTATAGGCAAATAAGTTTGATGTAGTGGTTGCTTGTGCTTGCATGCCTGCGAAGTGTCACATTTGCATGCTTAGGGTGTTACACATATGCATGCATGCATTTACAAAAAATGTAAGGTGTCACTCTTGCAGGCTAGGTGGCAGCCCATGCATGTATCACGATTGGACAGTAAGGGAGGCGCCATTGGACTTGGCGAAAGAGTACAAAAATGAATGGTGTCGTCACCCCCATTTGGTGAATAAGAGGTGTCATTTGTTACAGCATAGGCTCAGGCTACGTGACAGCCTTTGGGATTCCTTTCTTTATTGCATGCAAGGCCATTGGAGTTGATGGGTGGTGTCTTACACAAAACATGTATGTGTGCAGAATAGGGCCAGGATAAGTGGCAGCCTATGGTGTTTCATAAGCCCATGCATGTATCACGATTGGACAGTAAGGGAGGCGCCATTGGACTTGGCGAAAGAGTACAAAAATGAATGGTGTCGCCACCCCATTTGGCGAATAAGAGGTGTCATTTGTTACAGCATAGGCTCAGGCTACGTGACAGCCTTTGGGATTCCTTTCTTTATTGCATGCAAGGCCATTGGAGTTGATGGGTGGTGTCTTACACAAAACATGTATGTGTGCAGAATAGGGCCAGGATAGGTGGCAGCTGTTGTACCCCAAAATTTGCCCTCCCATATTCTTCAAGATTTGCCAAAAGCATGCTTCAAAATCTCCCAATGGTTGCACAGTTCAATGGCCTCCTAACAGTCAAAAACTAGGGTTTTGGTTCTGGCAAAGAAGTTGAAGTTTCCAAGGGTCCAAACAAGTCCCACATGCCTATAAACATTGTCAAGCATCCTCATGTCAAGTTTCAAGACTCACAGCACAAAATTGCACAGTCAAAAACACTAATTGCTCAACAGTCAACTGCAGGGGCAAAATGGTCATCTGACAGTCAAAAGTCCAAATTTTTGGTCAACGTCTTATTTTGAAGCCACAAACAACATTTGATCAATTCTTGATCATGATTCTCAAGGCATGGCACAAAAAGTCTCAAGATGCAAAAGTTTCCATATTTGGACAGTTGAAAAAGTCAACTGCAAATTGACCAAGGCATAACTTCCACATGGTTTATCAGAAAAATTCCATCCAAAGCTCATTTTGAAGAGAATGACATTTCCTACAACTCCTCTTCACACTTCAAGTCCAAGAAATGCTCTCAAAAAAAGTTATCAATCTCAACATTATAGGTCATTTTCAAAAGTCAACAAAAAGGCACTTTAAGTCAAAGACCATAACTTGATATTGGTAAATCAAAATGACATGGGACCAAATGCATTGGTTAGAGGACTTCAAGACCTTTCCAAAATGTCCAAGAACATGATCAAAGCTTAACAATTGAGCAAGATATGCCTTGTGGAAGTTGGGAAATTTTTGGGATTTTTGAAAAGTCAACTTTGCTTCAAATGCCTCAAAATTGCTAATGGGCCTTAATTTCTCCCAAGAATCATCATCCAAAAGCTATGCACGACCCATTGGCCCAAAGGGGAGTTATTTTCTTATTTTTAATTTATTAATTGAATTTTTAAATCTATTAATTCATTTAATTCAAATTAAATATGAAAAAAATACTCAATGCCACCTTTCAAATCTTTTTATGCAGCATTTCTACTCATCATAACTTCAAGATTTCGTGCATCACTAAAAAGGCAAGAATTGGCAATGAGGGGCATCAAAAAGGAAGGAAAAAGATTGAAAAAGATTCATGAAAAATCAAATATTGAAACATTGATTGCAAAGGTTTTTGGACTTGTTTTGTAAACCTAAATCATTCCTCATATAAGCCAGAACACAAACCTAATCATAAGAACCTAGAAGCTGCGCTCAGAATCAAAAACAAACTTTGCATTTTTCACCAAAAATTCCAAAACTGATTTCATAGCTAGGGTGAGTTTCAGGACCTAAGAACTATTCCATAAGCTTGCTTACATTGCCAGGGATCTTTCCCAATCAAAATCACGTCTTCATACAGTCAGAAACGGTAGAATCACGTGGCCCTGTTCCCAAATTTTTTCATAATCGTATTTGCATTTGCACATCTTTTCCATACGTTTTAAGCATTGATTTATACTAACATGGTTGTTCTAAAGCTGTTGGCATCATTTAATTGAGTTTTTAAGCCCTATACACGAATCCACCATGGAAGCTGCCTAGGGTTTCAAAGATGTGAAATTGGGGTTTCTCGCCTGGGGAAAAATTATACCATGAGACCAACGCCATTGGATTCGTGACATTCCAACGATTCAAAATCACACCTCGCGCTCAATTGACATGAGCCCAGGGCCTAATCGCTATTTTTGTGTTCTTCATTTAGTGGGGGTTTAAAACCCCCGCTATCCATTCCATATTTTTCAGGTGAAAACGAAGCAAGTGGAGAAGATGATGCGTGTTGGACTGTGGTTGGCTGATTCAAATAACTGGCGCCTTTTTTATTTGTTCCACTAACCCTTGTATTCTCTCTCATATTGATCAGGTTACATTAGTTTAACAAAGAAACGCATTTGGCTGAGTGGGAAGTGTGTTGTCCTTCAAGCATTGGGACCTGGGTTCGATTCCCAGGTCCCCCATATTCTTCAATATTTTTGTTCATAATGCGTTCAGGTACAATTCCTGGCCTAGGGTCCATCATGCATCCAATATCCTGGCGCGCCACATGTTCCAGGAGATGAATCTAAAGGCCATGGTATGAAGTCCAGGATACACACCGGTCAACACCTCCACACACAAGCCAGGAAAGTCAACGTGGGCTTGCATCTCATGGGCCAGATTGCTTGCAAATAAACCTCCAAAAGGGTCAACAAACCCCCTTGTTTGTATTTCTTTCCTTTATTCTTTTCCCTTTTATTTTTGTTTCAATTATTTTCTTTTAATTCCTTAGATTAATTTTAATAATATAAAAATACCAAAAAAAATCAGAAAATCATAAAAATAAAAATATATTTTATTTAATACTATTTTGTAAATAAATTTTGTTAACCAATTTAACTTTAATTTTAGGTTTAATTTTAAATGTTTCTTTAATAAACTAAAAAATATAGAAATTAGGTTTTTAATACTTTTATTCTTTTTTTTAATAATTAAATTTTCCTTCTCATTATTATTAACAATTAATTATTTTGTAAATAACTTATAATTAAATTAGGTTAAACTTTAACTTTTTTTTAATAAATTAATAAACAATTTAGAACTAGGTTTTTATTTAACTTTTAATTCCAATTAGTTCTTTTAAATTCCATAAATACAAAAACTCCAAAAAAAATAATAAGTTATTTCTTTTATT
The DNA here is from genome assembly GCA_948472305.1 of Vicia faba. Lineage (NCBI taxonomy): Eukaryota > Viridiplantae > Streptophyta > Magnoliopsida > Fabales > Fabaceae > Vicia > Vicia faba. The sequence goes on along the minus strand of OX451736.1, from coordinate 175,942,691 downwards.
TAATTTAACTAATTTTATAATTTCAATTTAATTTCTTTAAAAGGGTCCAACGCCCTCGCACCTTCGATCATAATTCCATTTCGCTCGTTTGCTTTTTATTTCCTTTTTTAAGTTTCATGTAATTTCCCCAAAGCTTTGTAATAGATTAATTAAGATATTTACTTTCTGCATTTTATTCAAATCGGGTCTTGGTTTAATTTGGCGATGTAGACCCGCGCCTTTGTAATAGCGTAGGGCTTTTATCTTCCCGCACCTTTTAACTGTTGATAACCACATGAAAGAATGAATGCCAAAAATAAAAACAAAGTGTAGATCGCCAATGCATGACAAGATAAACATAATTGAAAATGACACACAATTCACACACCACCCCTAGGGTACGTCTCACTGTTGCCTTGCCCCTCGAAACGTGGTTGTCGAGTAGAGGATGTTTTAGTAAGTCCCATGTCCATGAACATGGCATGGGGGTAGCTTCTAAGGTGTCTTCCTATTGCTCTGGTGACCACACTGTCCATAATCCTCGAATTGACCCGAACACCTCCAACGGTGGTGCTACCTACCTCTCAATAGTGGGATGGCACTACCTTAAGGACATTTACACAGACTAATTCCTTAGGGTAGGTAGATGACTTGTAGATACTTGATCTAATTCAAAACAAATCAAAAACTTCTTTTCACACCGACACTTTGCAAAAAGCTTTCAAAAACAACTTTTCAAACACTCTTGAGGACTGATACAAGAGTCGAACTGAAATTTTAAACGGAACTTTTTCAAACCCACTCATCTTGAAAAGCAAACAAACCTTTTGAAAACACAAATGAGCAAGTATCTAAGAGCCCATGGATAACCATGGATAGAAAGGATGCTAACACCTTCCCTTTCTATAAATTTACCTCCCGAACCGAGAACTAATCTCAATAAGGAATTTTTCTGTGCTTTTGTCCTTTCCATTTGGAGAAAATAAAAGACGGTGGCGACTCTTGCTTCCGCGACATTTCGCGAACCAGCGTTAAACAGTCAGTTCCAGATCCACCGATCACAGAACTGGCGACTCTGCTGGGGACATAAAAAGTGAGGTGTACCTTAGGATTAGATCATACTTATGTTTTCAATTGCTTTGCTTTGATTGCTTTATATTTGTGGGCTTTGCATCAGAGTTTCATAGATCCTAACCCGGATTTGGGGATACCCTTTTAGGTAGCATAAGCTGTGAGGGACCTGTCCGGCGTAGACCGACACGGGTGAAGCAGTGGCTACGTTGGTGTGGCACCTTGGTCTGTACCGATATCCCTTGTGTTGCAACGAGGAGAATATGGGTCTTCTGAGGAGTCATTAAGCACCAACCGACCTTAGAACCCTAATGTGACCCAACTTGGCCATAGAACAGTAGCAGTATGCTACACCCATTGAGGCTAAACTCTCGCGATGGTTCTGGCCGCAAGAAAAGATTGCGACGCTGGAGTTATGACCGATTGAGGGTAGTCAGTGATATTGGGATCCTCTAAGAACCCGGTTACTTTTGATAGGACAGGTATGAACCAACAAACTGAAAGAGGGTAATACCTAGACCCCATGTTGGCCTAAACTCTAAGGGTTGTGGTGTGACTTGCGTGATTTCATACTTGACTACTTGCATGCTTGTTATCTGACACTTGTTTCTTGCGTGTTTTGTTTATAGTCCTTAATTGGGACTCATAACAGGGTTTACTTGAGCTTCTTGCAGGTTTTGGTTGCAGTCCTTAATTGGGACTCATAACAGGGTTTACCTACGTTATTCCACGCATAGCATAACATCATGCCATCATACCATGGCATACGTCCTGCATGAGGACTAATCCATTTCAAGGATCTCAAGGGTTTGTGATGCAGGTCATGATTGAATCAAACTGTCTAGCAAGGGGCAAAGGGGATTCATTTCCCTCTAGCCAAGGTTGTCAGGGGCTATGACCCACTGGATATGGTGAGCCTTTGACCCTTGAAGAAGGACTCTCAACAACATGAAGTTCCTTCAATCAAGCTACCGGATCCCAATTCTAACAATTTTTCTTGTTTACCCCGCGAGATCCTTGAGAACATGGCATGCACATATATACATCATTGCATTACAGGTATCTTTCTTCACAGGTCACTTACCATCTCCACTGTTTATTTCAGCAATGGCTTCTCAACAATACGACCAGGACTTCCATGCTCAAGAGACTCGGTTCAGGGAAATCCTCCTGAATCTATCCAAGGGACAGGAAGAGCTGAGAACACTTCTCATGGGGACTTTGGTCAGGAACAATGCTGAGGATGAACGGTTGAAACATCTGCAAGCGAAAGTGGATGCAATGAAAGTCCAAATGCTGGGGCAGGCAACTATCATTCAAGGCTTAGCTCAAAGACAAGAAGAGCTCGGGGTTCTCGTCAACCAACTGCTTCGGGATAACCAACTGGGGCAAACATCTAAGGGTAAAGAGCCAGTCATCATTCAACCACCTTTGAGACAAGGAGATAAGGGGGGAGCTCTTCAAATGGCTTCAGGGTTACAAATTCAGCATCAACCTCACCAGCTTCAGCCAGACAAGCCCAGGAGGCAATTCACCCAGCTCAATATGTCGCTATTTCAAGCTTTACAACGCCTGTTGAGATTGAATCTGATCACATTAAGGGCTCATCCCCGGAACCCCAACACATCAGCTCCTACCTATCATCCCAATAAAAGGTGTGCCTACCACTCTGCCAGTCCAGGACATGATACAAATGAGTGTTGGGCCCTGAAGAACAAGATTCAGGACCTGATTGATGAAGGAGCATTGGAGTTCACACAAGATGGTCAGGCTGAGTTTTTCTACCATCCCTCTAAGGCTCACCATTTGAAGTGACAAGCCCTGAGACTAGAAAACTTTTGTTCATTCGAATGTTCAAGTTGTGTTGTTCTTTGATTGTTTAAACATTTATTCATGTTAAACGTTGTTATTCCATTAATGCATCGCATATGTCTGTTTTGAATCAATATATTCGCATTCGCTATTTTCAAAATTGCTTTATTTTTTTGATGTCAACTCTCAATTAATAATTCTAGGCCTCTTGAGGGAGGATGACGAAAACGATACCACGATCTTTACAATATGCTTTTGAACGGACCCCGCTGATGAAGTACAGGCATTGTTTCAAATCCCTAAACACTGAAGTTATAAGGAAGATAATCCCTCGTCAACCCCTCTGAGCCAAAGAAGTAGGAGTTTTTCTTTTCGAAAATTAAAACCCTTAATCATAACCTGGGGCAGGGTACTTCTCTCAGCTGATCCAGGTGCACAACGAATGGCATCAAAAGAAGTCCTTCTGAAACAAAAGACAGTGATGGTTCCAAATAACCATAAAATAAAAAAATAAAAAAAAACAGGCAGTCATTACCAAAAACTAAAGCCCAATAAGTCAAAACCTATGAAAGAGACTTACAAAACTGGGGCATCCCGCTGACTGTAATCACAAAAGAGACAGTTCAGGCAAAATTTAGGAATAGTGAAATCAAAAAGAAAGAGGTCATACAAACCCTCAACAAAAACAAAAATGACTGCCTATTCAGAATAAATCAATATCTGAACCATCATTGGAACGTCAGGACGAAGACTCAAACAAGGTCTAACGCATGATCAACTGAGCTTAGGTTTGAAGAATATCACGAAGAGTGGGTGGGTACAAATAATTTGAGCCTTTATGCTTTGTTTCTTAAACCATGAACCAGGCCACGCTACAACCCTTAAAAGTCCTAGCTGAAGCATGGGTTAGTTCAGAAGCATACTGTTACAAAAGGTATCCTGACTCCTTAAGGCTTGCGGTAAAATAACGAGTTGACATCACTGTTTACAAAAAAAATTCACTTGTTTTTATGAAAAATAATGCATTTTCAAAATCTTCAAGACAGACATAAGCTTTGCATTTCGATATAACAGTGTTTGCATATGACTTCTTGTTTGAACAGCAGAGAAATTCACACGATGAATATCCAGTGAACAAAATCTTCTCAACAAAAACTCAAATGGAAGAAGCACTCCCAATCAAGGGGCAGACATGATCATTGTCCATCATCTGGGGCAGTCCAATCAAGATTCAGGGAATCTCTCAAGGCCAAACAGCCTGGGGCAAATCTCCGCCTGAGTCACTTGGGGCACTCCAGCAACGAATCTTGCCTGATCAAACACCTTCTGGTGGCATGGCAAAACACTTCTAATAGGGGCAACTCCCTACATTCTGAGGGCATGGATATAGTCGAAAAAATACTATGCATAATCAAAGACCCGCTAGGTTGACATACCTAGGCAAAAATTAGGGCTTCCCGGCGAACCAAAAGGGTTCGGGCAAAATGAAGGGATGAAATGAAAAAATCTGTACACCCGGCAAGTCGAAAACCTGAAAAGGCGGCTTGGGCAAAAAGGGGTATCCCGGTGGACTAAAAACCTGAAAAGGCGGTCAAGGCAAAAGTTAGGGATCAAAAGCGTACGACTATGTCACGGCATCTCGACACTTGCCTACCAGAAGAAGGTTTGTCCATCAACAACTATCAAGCACCTCACAGGTCTTCCTCTCCCACCTCAGAAACAGGGGCAATGATGAGTGGTCCAAACGATCTAATTGCTGTCCGCCAAGGTATCAAGGTGAGCTCAGCTGAAGAACATAACCAAAATCTCTAAATTCCCCAGAGAGTGAGCCAGCAAGTCTATGCACTCTCCCCAAGCAGAGTTATACTATCAGCCTTAAGGAAGTTGGGTATTCCCCGCAGATCTCAACATTCCCCAGCACGATATACAAATATTCTTAACAAGCATCCCCGACAATCTTGACCTAAAGATTGTTCCCCGGCGGTATATCAAAACATCCAATGGAGTCACTTCCCCAATATAGTTCAAAATTTCCCCAGGAGGGTCCAATCAAGATTTCCCCAGGAAAGTTTGAATCCATCTCCCCAACAGGAAGCTTATCCCCAGTAGATTCTGGAAGCTTATCCCTCTCAGAGCACGAGCGCGTTCCCCGGCTTTATTCAAAGGTTATTTCCCTACCAGGATATAACTGGGTTATCCTCAGCCAAAAGCCACGGAAAGATCGCCCCCGACGAGGTCTTCCTATCCCCAGCGGAGTCTATTAACACTTCCAACATATTAATGGTATCCCCATCGAAGTTACCATCAACATCCCAGCAAAGTATCTCTCTCCCTACAGAGTATTATTCCCCAGCAAGTTCGCTAGAGTAGTTTTTCCCCGCAGAGTAATCTCTTCATCAAGTTTATCCCCCAATGGAGCTATCTTCTCCTACCAGTATTCTTGCAACCATCATCCCCAGCAGAAGCAAAGACCTATTCTCCAACATCAGCCCAGGATGTGACTTCCCGGAACCCTTCAAGGATTTACTTTCCTAGACAAAAACATACATTCAAAAACATCACATACATCATAATACATGCATAAATGCATCATACCTTACAATCTCATTTATGTTGAGAACATCATCGCTTGATCCATATCATGCATTGCATATGACTGACCTTTACCTTTCAGGAAAGATCCAGTTAAGTTCTCAGCTATGTCCAAGACTTTAGTTTGGTTCAGTTAAATCGACTCCTAAAGATTTTTCTGATTCTTATCCAGTCAAAGGCCTTCTCTGGTTCAGTCAGATCGACCCTAAGATCTCCCTGATTCTTATCCAGTTGAAGATATTCCAAGACTTTAGTCTGGTTCAGTTAAGTCGACCCTAAGATTTTCCTGATTCTTATCCAGTCAAAGGCCTTCTCTGGTTCAGTCAGATCGACCCTAAGATCTCCCTGATTCTTATCCAGTTGAAGATATTCCAAGACCTGTCTGGTTCAGTTAAATCGACCCTAAGATTTTCCTGATTCTTATCCAGTCAAAGGCCTTCTCTGGTTCAGTCAGATCGACCCTAAGATCTCCCTGATTCTTATCCAGTTGAAGATATTCCAAGACCTTGTCTGGTTCAGTTAAATCGACCCTAAGATTTTCCTGATTCTTATCCAGTCAAAGGCCTTCTCTGGTTCAGTCAGATCGACCCTAAGATCTCCCTGATTCTTATCCAGTTGAAGATATTCCAAGACCTTGTCTGGTTCAGTTAAATCGACCCTAAGATTTTCCTGATTCTTATCCAGTCAAAGGCCTTCTCCGGTTCAGTCAGATCGACCCTAAGATCTCCCTGATTCTTATCCCAGTAGAAGACATCCAAGATTCTCTCATCGTTACTGTTGAGGTAGTAATCGCCCCAGATTCTCTCATCGTTACTGTTGAGGTAGTAATCGCCCCAGGTTCTCTCATCGTTACTGTTGAGGTAGTAATCGCCCCAGATTCTCTCATCGTTACTGTTGAGGTAGTAATCGCCCCAGATTCTCTCATCGTTACTGTTGAGGTAGTAATCGCCCCAGGTTCTCTCATCGTTACTGTTGAGGTAGTAATCGCCCCAGGTTCTCTCATCGTTACTGTTGAGGTAGTAATCGCCCCAGGTTCTCTCATCGTTACTGTTGAGGTAGTAATCTCCCCAGATTCTCTCATCGTTACTGTTGAGGTAGTAATCGCCCCAGATTCTCTCATCGTTACTGTTGAGGTAGTAATCGCCCCAGATTCTCTCATCGTTACTGTTGAGGTAGTAATCGCCCCAGATTCTCTCATCGTTACTGTTGAGGTAGTAATCGCCCCAGGTTCTCTCATCGTTACTGTTGAGGTAGTAATCGCCCCAGGTTCTCTCATCGTTACTGTTGAGGTAGTAATCGCCCCAGATTCTCTCATCGTTACTGTTGAGGTAGTAATCGCCCCAGATTCTCTCATCGTTACTGTTGAGGTAGTAATCGCCCCAGATTCTCTCATCGTTACTGTTGAGGTAGTAATCGCCCCAGATTCTCTCATCGTTACTGTTGAGGTAGTAATCGCCCCAGGTTCTCTCATCGTTACTGTTGAGGTAGTAATCGCCCCAGATTCTCTCATCGTTACTGTTGAGGTAGTAATCGCCCCAGATTCTCTCATCGTTACTGTTGAGGTAGTAATCGCCCCAGATTCTCTCATCGTTACTGTTGAGGTAGTAATCGCCCCAGATTCTCTCATCGTTACTGTTGAGGTAGTAATCGCCCCAGATTCTCTCATCGTTACTGTTGAGGTAGTAATCGCCCCAGATTCTCTCATCGTTACTGTTGAGGTAGTAATCGCCCCAGGTTCTCTCATCGTTACTGTTGAGGTAGTAATCACCCCAGATTCTCTCATCGTTACTATTGAGGTAGTAATCGCCCCAGGTTCTCTCATCGTTACTGTTGAGGTAGTAATCGCCCCAGGTTCTCTCATCGTTACTGTTGAGGTAGTCATCGTCCAAGGTTCTCTCATCGTCCCGTTGAGGTAGTAACCATCCCTGATTCATTCATTATCTTTTGAAGCTCCAAGTTCAGCTCCTGTAACCAGTCAGGGCACATCTACACAAAGAGTTTGAAGACCAGCTCCTGTAACAGGCCAGGTAATCATTTTCTTTTTCAGGTACGCAAGTTCTCGCTAAGGAATCTTTTACGCGATTGACACCCAGATGGCATCTATAAGCCCATCCACCTATCCATCACCTCTCAGCATGGCATCTATAAACCCATCTTCCTATCCACTAAATCTCCAAATGGCATCTGTAAGCCCATTCCACCATCACACTACTATGTGAGCGCAAATTTCTGGGCACTCTAGTGTTCAATCATCTTCCACCTTCGGATTACGAAAGGCACATCAGCCAATCTACATCCTCAGGTCTAAGAAGATTGAACAGGGGCAACTGTTGTACCCCAAAATTTGCCCTCCCATATTCTTCAAGATTTGCCAAAAGCATGCTTCAAAATCTCCCAAGGGTTGCACAGTTCAATGGCCTCCTAACAGTCAAAAACTAGGGTTTTGGTTCTAGCAAAGAAGTTGAAGTTTCCAAGGGTCCAAACAAGTCCCACATGCCTATAAACATTGTCAAGCATCCTCATGTCAAGTTTCAAGACTCACAGCACAAAATTGCACAGTCAAAAACCCTAATTGCTCAACAGTCAACTGCAGGGGCAAAATGGTCATTTGACAGTCAAAAGTCCAAATTTTTGGTCAACGTCTTATTTTGAAGCCACAAACATCATTTGATCAATTCTTGATCATGATTCTCAAGGCATGGCTCAAAAAGTCTCAAGATGCAAAAGTTTCCATATTTGGATAGTTGAAAAAGTCAACTGCAAATTGACCAAGGCATAACTTCCACATGGTTTATCATAAAAATTCCATCCAAAGCTCATTTTGAAGAGAATGACATTTCCTACAACTCCTCTTCACACTTCAAGTCCAAGAAATGCTCTCACAAAAAGTTATCAATCTCAACATTATAGGTCATTTTCAAAAGTCAACAAAAAGGCACTTTAAGTCAAAGACCATAACTTGAGATTTGTAAATCAAAATGACATGGGATCAAAGGCATTGGTTAGAGGACTTCAAGACCTTTCCAAAATGTCCAAGAACATGATCAAAGCTTAAAAATTGAGCAAGATATGCCTTGTGGAAGTTGGGAAATATTTGGGATTTTTGAAAAGTCAACTTTGCTTCAAATGCCTCAAAATTTCTAATGGGCCTTAATTTCTCCCAAGAATCATCATCCAAAAGCTATGCACGACCCATTGGCCCAAAGGGGAGTTATTTTCTTATTTTTAATTTATTAATTAAATTTTTAAATCTATTAATTCATTTAATTCAAATTAAATATGAAAAAAATACTCAATGCCACCTTTCAAATCTTTTTATGCAGCATTTCTACTCATCATAACTTCAAGATTTCGTGCATCACTAAAAAGGCAAGAATTGGCAATGAGGGGCATCAAAAAGGAAGGAAAAAGATTGAAAAAGATTCATGAAAAATCAAATATTGAAACATTGATTGCAAAGGTTTTTGGACTTGTTTTGTAAACCTAAATCATTCCTCATATAAGCCGGAACACAACCCTAATCATAAGAACCTAGAAGCTGCGCTCAGAATCAAAAACAAACTTTGCATTTTTCACCAAAAATTCCAAAACTGATTTCATAGCTAGGGTGAGTTTCAGGACCTAAGAACTATTCCATAAGCTTGCTTACATTGCCAGGGATCTTTCCCAATCAAAATCACGTCTTCATACAGTCAGAAATGGTAGAATCACGTGGCCCTGTTCCCAAATTTTTTCATAATCGTATTTGCATTTGCACATCTTTTCCGTACGTTTTAAGCATTGATTTATACTAACATGGTTGTTCTAAAGCTGTTGGCATCATTTAATTGAGTTTTTAAGCCCTATACACGAATCCACCATGGAAGCTGCCTAGGGTTTCAAAGATGTGAAATTGGGGTTTCTCGCCTGGGGAAAAATTAGACCATGAAACCAACGCCATTGGATTCGTGACATTCCAACGATTTAAAATCACACCTCGCGCTCAATTTACATGAGCCCAGGGCCTAATCGCTATTTTTGTGTTCTTCATTTAGTGGGGGTTTAAAACCCCCGCTATCCATTCCATATTTTTCAGGTGAAAATGAAGCAAGTGGAGAAGATGATGCGTGTTGGACTGTGGTTGGCTGATTCAAATAACTGGCGCCTTTTTTATTTGTTCCACTAACCCTTGTATTCTCTCTCATATTGATCAGGTTACATTAGTTTAACAAAGAAACGCATTTGGCTGAGTGGGAAGTGTGTTGTCCTTCAAGCATTGGGACCTGGGTTCGATTCCCAGGTCCCCCATATTCTTCAATATTTTTGTTCATAATGCGTTCAGGTACAATTCCTGGCCTATGGTCCATCATGCATCCAATATCCTGGCGCGCCACATGTTCCAGGAGATGAATCTAAAGGCCATGGTATGAAGTCCAGGATACACACCGGTCAACACCTCCACACACAAGCTAGGAAAGTCAATGTGGGCTTGCATCTCATGGGCCAGATTGCTTGCAAATAAACCTCCAAAAGGGTCAACAAACCCCCTTGTTTGTATTTCTTTCCTTTATTCTTTTCCCTTTTATTTTTGTTTCAATTATTTTCTTTTAATTCCTTAGATTAATTTTAATAATATAAAAATACCAAAAAAAATCAGAAAATCATAAAAATAAAAATATATTTTATTTAATGCTATTTTGTAAATAAATTTTGTTAACCAATTTAACTTTAATTTTAGGTTTAATTTTAAATGTTTCTTTAATAAACTAAAAAATATAGAAATTAGGTTTTTAATACTTTTATTCTTTTTTTTAATAATTAAATTTTCCTTCTCATTATTATTAACAATTAATTATTTTGTAAATAACTTATAATTAAATTAGGTTAAACTTCAACTTTTTTTTAATAAATTAATAAACAATTTAGAACTAGGTTTTTATTTAACTTTTAATTCCAATTAGTTCTTTTAAATTCCATAAATACAAAAACTCCAAAAAAAATAATAAGTTCTTTCTTTTATTTAATTTAACTAATTTTATAATTTCAATTTAATTTCTTTAAAAGGGTCCAACGCCCTCGCACCTTCGATCATAATTCCATTTCGCGCGTTTGCTTTTTATTTCCTTTTTTAAGTTTCATGTAATTGCCCCAAAGCTTTGTAATAGATTAATTAAGATATTTACTTTCTGCATTTTATTCAAATCGGGTCTTGGTTTAATTTGGCGATGTAGACCCGCGCCTTTGTAATAGCGTAGGGCTTTTATCTTCCCGCACCTTTTAACTGTTGATAACCACGTGAAAGAATGAATGCCAAAAATAAAAACAAAGTGTAGATCACCAATGCATGACAAGATAAACATAATTGAAAATGACACACAATTCACACACCACCCCTAGGGTACGTCTCACTGTTGCCTTGCCCCTCGAAACGTGGTTGTCGAGTAGAGGATGTTTTAGTAAGTCTTCATGTCCATGAACATGGCATGGGGGTAGCTTCTAAGGTGTCTTCCTATTGCTCTGGTGACCACACTGTCCCTAATCCTCGAATTGACCCGAACACCTCCAACGGTGGTGCTACCTACCTCTCAATGGTGGGATGGCACTACCTTAAGGACATTTACACAGACTAATTCCTTAGGGTAGGTAGATGACTCGTAGATACTTTCTCTAATTCAAAACAAATCAAAAACTTCTTTTCACACCGACACTTTGCAAAAAGCTTTCAAAAACAACTTTTCAAACACTCTTGAGGACTGATACAAGAGTCGAACTGAAATTTTAAACGGAACTTTTTCAAACCCACTCATCTTGAAAAGCAAACAAACCTTTTGAAAACACAAATGAGCAAGTATCTAAGAGCCCATGGATAACCATAGATAGAAAGGGTGCTAACACCTTCCCTTTCTATAAATTTACCTCCCGAACCGAGAACTAATCTCAATAAGGAATTTTTATGTGCTTTTGTCCTTTCCATTAGGAGAAAATAAAAGACGGTGGCGACTCTTGATTCTGTGACATTTCGCGAACCAGCGTTAAACAGTCAGTTCCAGATCTACCGATCACAGCAGCCTATGGTGTTTCATAAGCCCATGCATGTATCACGATTGGACAGTAAGGGAGGCGCCATTGGACTTGGCGAAAGAGTACAAAAATGAATGGTGTCGCCACCCCATTTGGCGAATAAGAGGTGTCATTTGTTACAACATAGGCTCAGGCTACGTGACAGCCTTTGGGATTCCTTTCTTTATTGCATGCAAGGCCATTGGAGTTGATGGGTGGTGTCTTACACAAAACATGTATGTGTGCAGAATAGGGCCAGGATAGGTGGCAGCCTATGGTGTTTCATAAGCCCATGCATGTATCACGATTGGACAGTAAGGGAGGCGCCATTGGACTTGGTGAAAGAGTACAAAAATGAATGGTGTCGCCACCCCATTTGGCGAATAAGAGGTGTCATTTGTTACAGCATAGGCTCAGGCTACGTGACAGCCTTTGGGATTCCTTTCTTTATTGCATGCAAGGCCATTGGAGTTGATGGGTGGTGTCTTACACAAAACATGTATGTGTGCAGAATAGGGCCAGGATAGGTGGCAGCCTATGGTGTTTCATTATTGCATGTAATATTATTGGCAGCCTTGGGGGGTTGCATCCCTTACTTAATTGAAATTTTTTGCCTTACGTTGAACATAACATTGATTCACATAATCTGTAAAATCTTCCAACCTTCGAATCAGTCATCAAACCTTCAAACATTCCAGCATTCATACCTTCATACAATCAATAAACCTCAAACATTCCAACCTTCAAACCTTAAAACAATTCTACGCAATGGCCTCTTCACCACAATTTGTTGTCAAAGCACATTTCAACGGTGAGACATACATTTGTCCCACAGTTGGGTTTTTGTTTAGAAACACCGACATCTTGATCCTTTGGAGAATGAACAAGATGAGGTAGATGCAGTTGATGATGAAGAAGAAGATAACGAGTTAGAGTTTGATGAAATGGTGAACGATGATTCTGACGATGATGGCATCCCAAGTATTCCTACAGACAAAATCTACACACCACCTCCGCACATGACAAACTTCAACATGGGCGGAGATGAACCTTCTACTGACTTGTTTTTCCAACCGTATATGCAGTCGGATGAAAATTTAAAAGAGAAGGACAAGTTTCGTAACAGAGAGGAATGCATCAGGGCCATCAAAAAATTTCACATGCTCAACTCGGTTGATTTTAAGGTGGATTGTGTCAACCCGGAAAGGTACAAGATCAAGTGTGTCCACCCTGACTGTATGTTCAAGCTGACCGCATCATACAGATTAAGGGGTGACTGCTGGGTCATAGGTTCCATGACTACCCACACTTGTGTAAGTTCCACTCAATCACAAGACCACCGAAAACTCAACCATGATCTAATCTGTCAAGAAATCCTACCCCTGGTCAGCAACGACCCATCTTTGAAGGTGAAAACAATCAGCTCCCACATCACCACGGTTTTTAACTACACTCCGTCTTACCGTAATGCGTGGTTAGCAAAGACTAAGGCGATTGAAAGGGTGTACGGAAACTGGGAGGAGTCATACCGAGAACTTCCCCGCTACCTAAATGCACTCAAGACATATTCTCCAGGTAGTGTTTATGTTCTGGAAACATTGCCAGTGTACGCCCAAGATGGTAGTCTACTGCATGGCAACAGAATATTCAGTCGCGTGTTTTGGGCATTTCAACCATGCATCACAGGGTTTGCATCATGCAAACCAATTCTACAAATTGACAGGACTTGGTTGTATGGGAAGTACAAAGGCACGCTATTGATGGCAGTTGCACAAGATGGCAACAATAACATTTTCCCTGTTGCGTTTGCCCTTGTCGAGGGGAAGACCGGTGGTGCTTGGAGCTTTTTCCTGAAAAATCTTCGTACACACGTGGCTCCTCAACCAGATCTCTGTTTGATCTCGGACAGGCATGCCTCCAGTGAAAGTTCCTATAATAATCCAGCAAATGGTTGGCATGACCCTCCTTCTACGCATGTCTATTGCGTCAGGCATATCGTCCATAATTTCTCGAGGGAGGTCAAGGACAAAACATTGAGGAAAGCGGTTATGAATGCGGGATATGCATTGACACAACCCACATTCAAATATTACCGCAACGAGATCCGTTTGTCTAATCCAGAAGCCAGTACGTGGATCGATAATATACCAGTCGAAAAGTGGACTAGGTCATACGACAATGGCCAAAGATGGGGGCATATGACAACGAATCATATTGAATAAATGAATGGGGTATTCAAGGGCATACGAAACCTCCCAATCACTGCCTTGGTAAAATCCACGTATTTTAGGATGGCTGCGTTATTTTCCAAAAGAGGTGAAATGTGGTATGCGGTGTTGCAATCAGGACAACTATGGAGTGAAAGCTGTATGAAATACATTAAGGCTGAAAGTGCTAAAGCCAACACTCACATGGTTACACGGTTTGACCGACACAGCCACAACTTCATCGTGAAAGAGACAATCGACCATAATGAAGGCCTGGCAAGACAAGAATACAGGGTCATTTTACCTTCTCCATGGTGCGATTGTGGCAGGTTTCAAGCATTTCGTATGCCTTGCTCTCATGTCATTTCCGCTTGTGCTCATACCCATCAAGACGCGCTTCAACTGCTCTCAAACGTTTATAAATCTAAAACGTTGCTCACTGTTTACAACAACAACTTTCCTTTGGTGGCAAAACCGGACTATTGGCCTGAATACAACGGCGATATAGTTTGGCACAATGACCAAATGCGAAGGAACAAGAAGGGTCGTCCCAAAAGTAGGCGCATCACAACAGAAATGAACGATCTTGACAGGTTGGAAAGAAAGTGTGGTTTATGCCGTCAGGTCGGACACAATCGCAAAAACTGTCTGAATCGGGCGTCTGGCTCGACCACATAAATATTGTAATACAATAAATCTTTTCAATATTTGTGTTGTAAACATTTGGGTTTTCCTTTAATAAAACTGTTAACACAATTTAAGAAATTCAATATATGAAATTACATTAGGGTTTTCGCGTACAACAATGATTAACGATATTCAATCTAGGAAATTACAACTGTTAACACAATTTCATCTGACCCATGCATCATCAGCATTACATCACTGTCTGTTTTGACTTCCTCCAACCACACATTAGGTCTTCCTGTCGCATGCGAGGTTGTTGTTCGTTTTCGCTGGATCCTTCGAATTTTTCCCCCCTCCGCGATGTCTCCATCTAGCCACCGCATCAACTCCCGCTTCAGACGCTCCATGGAGTGAATGTGCCAGAATTTCATTTTCATCGCAGGTTTCGGGGCGGAGAATATAACGTAACCATCTCTGCTAAAAATCATAGGCGACGTCATTACGCAAATAACAGAGTACAAAATAAAAATACAGTGCGAGAAAGTGTGATAAATTTCAAAGAAACGGACGAATTATTTATAAAACAGCTTTTTGCCCTAGTTTTGCCCTAGGCGCCAAGTGAGATGGCGCCTCCTCTCATTTTTAAGGAGCATGCGCCATCTCACTTGGCTAAAAGCCAAGGGAGGCGCCAAGTGAGATGGCGCCTAGGGCAAAACCCTAGGTGCATGCGCCAAATGAGATGGCTCCTTCTTTGTGGAGCCATCTGAAACATGGTTATTTGCGTAATTTTTTCCGAAACCCGGTTATTTGCGAAATATTTTTTTAATACATGGTTATTACCAAAATATCCTGAGAGTCTAATCTCAATGATTGTAGTATCGATTATCAACCAATTTCAGTCTGCACAAAAGTCGGCTATCTAACTACTTTCTAATGGCTAAATTGTCTCAATTAAGGTTCTAAGGTCAGTTAGTACTTTTGAAACCACGCGGCAGCCTAGTATGCTCCCCGACTGACTCGAGGGATACTAGTACAAACTAATGTGTCTCACTAACGTAGCCATCACTTCAACCATATCGGTATACACTGTATAGTTTCCATGATCTATTGCTACTTACCTAAAATGCCCCCAGATCTGGGTATAGGATCTTTACAAAAATAAACCCTAGCAAAAATCCAAAAATGTAAAGCATACAAATCAAGAAAGCATTTTAAATATGATCTATCTCTAAGGTAACCCCACTTTTAGTTTTCCCCAGTAGAGTCACCAGTTCTATGATACGGTGGAAGAACTGACTTGTTTTTGCATTTTATCGCAAATATTACGGTTAGCAAGAGCCACCACTGACTTTTCTTTTATATAATAAAGGAAAAAGTGAAAAGAACAGGAAAGACCTTTAAGAATTTTTCTGAGTTCGGGAGGTAGGTTATGAAAAGGGAAGGTGTTAATACCCTTTTCATCAATAGTTACCTACGAGCTCTTAATCGCTAGCTCACTTTTGAAAATATTTTGAAAATGCCTAAGTACGAAATACTTTGTAATGATTCTCGTGTCGTTGAGAACGCATACAAAGTGTTTGTTTTGAAAATATTTCAGAAAAGAAGTGTTTTGTATTAAAAATGTTTTTTGTTTGTGAGCAAGCGACTACGAGCTATCTACCTACTCAAAAGTCTTTCGCGTTATTTTCCTCTTCATTTAGTTAGTTATATCCTACCATTGGTTAGTAGGAATCCCTATCGTTGGATGTTTGAGGGACAGGCGCGGGTTATCGTACAGTCATAAAGGCAACTCGTAGGGCGCTTTAACAATTTATCTTAAGGGACTAAGATCATTTACCGAGGCAGCATCGAAGGGTCATCGAGAGACTATGATCTTTTAACCGAGGCTCTTTACTAAAGTGTCCCACGTTCGAGGGACATGACTGTTTTATCCAAAGGCAACAAGTGAGGTTACCCTAGAGGTGCGTGTGTGAAAAGTGATTTATTTTCAGTTAATTTGTCTTGATTAGGGTTATCTAGTGGTTGATTTTAAATCTTGCCATACATGCCTAATTACTATATATATATATATATATATATATATATATATATATATATATATATATATATATATATATATATATATATATATATATATATATATATATATATATATATATATATATATATATATATATATATATATATATATATATATATATATATATATATATATATATATATATATATATATATATATATATATATATATATATATATATATATATATATATATATATATATATATATATATATATATATATATATATATAGGTACAGAAAGTAAAGTGCGGGGAAGTAAACCTAGGTTATTACATCCCATGAGCAGTTACATAATAAGGAAAATTACGGGAAAATAAACTAAGCTATTACAAAATCAACCGTACGACCTATACATTTGTTTTCTAGAATTTAAATAGAAAATAGAAAAGAAATTAGAAGAAGGTATTTAAAACCTAAAGAAAATTTCCAAGTGTTAGGAAAATATTTTTTGATATTTTTATTTATGAAAAATAATTAAAGTGATAATAATTAAAATCTAATTATTTCTACTTTTTCCTTTTTTAAATAAAAAAAACATAATGTCTAATTATTTTTAAATAAAAATTAGCTTTTTTTGTATTTTTAATTAAATAAAATAAATGGATAAAAGTAAAGTAAAAATAAAATACAAAGAATATAAAAAAAAAACAAAATTGGGCCAAGTATGAAAAAATGGAGGGTGCTGAAAGGAAAGAGGTCTAGGCCCAAGATGCCAATGTGGGATACGGTGTGAGTGGCTCCAAGAGATTCACCGTGTGTTTGCAGATATGGAGCCATTGGATCAGATCTATACAGATCTGATGGTGAAGCGTGGTAGGGTGTACGATGGGCTTATGGAACACGTTGCATTTGATCTGAAGAAGTTACAAAATATGAAAAAATCACAAAAGGTAGGGATCGAACCCCTTCCCTTGTTTACTAAATCCTTAATGCGTGTTATCAATGCCACTGGGGTGACTATACATACATTCAAGTAAATGAAACAAAATAAATATATAATAAAGCTAAATTACTGGGTCGGAGAAGCGTCGGAGCCCTAGCTCCGGTCGTCTTCTCCGGAGAGCATATTCTTCACCCCTGCAAAATAGAAGATGCCAGTGGGTCCCAGAGATGTTACCCCCCTAAATCAAGCCTTCTGAATCCAATGGTGGTGGCCATTTGGCCTAAATGTGCATGTATTCAATGATATGAAGAAAATAACTCCTTATGCCCTAGTAATGGTGTGGCCTTATGCGTCAACATTATTCTAAATATCAATATAAACATGTATGAGTGCACTAAATCAATTAATAATGCATGAATCAGAAGTTTAAAATTTGAGAAACTACCAACATCGTGATGTTTAGTGGCACAATTCTGAGATGTCTTTCGCTTGATGAATGTTTGGAAATAGTCTCTGGGACCTTCAGGATGGTAAAGGGACACTTGGTTTGGCTTGAGAGTGGTTGGATCGTGCGATACAAGTTTTCACTTTTCTTGAGAATTTTGTGAATTTTAAAGGTGTGTTTGAGGCAATATTTTTGTGTCCTTGTCATTGGTATTCGTTATGCTTATATAGAGGAGAAAATATGTCAAACAAACATGGAAAGAATCTTGTACCATCATGGCATGAATTATTTCCAAAAACCAATTGAAAACTTTCCAAAATAATGAAGATATGCTTCCATATATGTCTTTGTGATATAGTGGGAGAACTGACTTGGGTATTTTGCGTTTTATCGCAAATGTTGCGGTTAGCAAGAGTCGCCACCGACTTTTCTTTTATCCAAAAGGAAAGGTGAAAAAGCACAGGAAAGACCTTTGAGATTGTTTCTTGAGTTCGGGGGTAGATTATGAAAAGGGAAGGTATTAGCACTCTTTTCATCCATGGTTTTCCATGGGCTCTTAGTTACTTGGTAGATCACTTGCTTTTGTTTGAAATTGTGCTTTGTGTGGTTTTTGAAAGTATTTTGTAAAGAGACCATTGTTTAGGCAATCTTTGTAATGATTCTCGTTCGTAAGAATGTATACAAAGATGTTGATCTTTTTGAAAATGTTTTCAATGTTTGTAAGATGTTTGGAAATGTGTGTGTTTGTTTTGAAAATAGCAAGGATATTTGTTTTGAAATGGAGCAAGTAACGAAAAGCAATCTACCTACTCAAATTTCTTTCTTGTTCATTTTCCTTTTCCTTTGACATTGTTGTCTTACCATTGATTTGGTAAGAAAACCTATCTTTGGATGTAAACGGGACGGACGTGGGTCATTGTATAACCATGATTAGCAATGTTGCAAGGTATCTTAGCATTCTTTTTGAGGTACTAAGATCATTTTGTAAGGCAACTTTGAATAGAGTCATCGAGGGGCTATGATCTTGTATTTGTTTGTTTTTGCTAAGACACCTTACATGCGTAATATGGCCATTTTGTATAAGGCAACCAAGTGGAATAACCCTAGGGATGCTTGTGTGAAAGTGTGTCATTTTCATGCTTGTTTTTGTCTTGAATTAGGGTTTTCTATTTGATTGATTTTTATCTTTCTATACAAATCCTAATTACTAGCATATTATGTAAAAGCGATAAATTGTGAAATTTAAAGTTACTACGTTACAACATTTGTGGGAGGGGGTATACAATTTATGAATGGGGATTGCAATAATATAAACCTAATTAATCTATTACAACCAAATTGAATTTATACAAGAATTGGAATATACAAGATAAATTAAATATGCAAGAATATGTGAATGCAAAGAAGATTTTTGTTTGTTTAGTTTCTTAATATCAAGGAGATTTTGACCTAAACCTAATTAGAGAAAAATAAATGAATCAAAATTAAATTAACTTAAATCAATTAAGAAAGGAAATTAATTAAGAAAAGATTTTTGAATAAAACCCTAATTCTATTTGATTAAAAGAAAAATAAGTTTTTTAAGAAAAAGTACTTTTGTATTTTTTTTTTGTCTTGAAAACAATATATGGCATTATGAGATATTTTTGGTCTTTTTTATATTAAAATAATATATTTAATGGGTATAAAGAAAAAATAAATATTAACCTAGTTCTAATTTAATTTACAAGGTTATTTAATAAAAATAGATAATATATAACTAAATAAAAATATTTTTTGTGAGAAAAATAAAATAAAATAAGCCAAAATATAAATCTATCATTTTTATATTTTTTATGATTTGTAATATTAAGAAAAATATATTTAAGAAAATAAAATGAGAATAAAATAAATAAATAAAATAATAATGGGCCAGGGGTGTCACAAGTAAACAGGGTGTATGATGTTAGAAAAAGCAATAAGCCCATGAAACAGAAGCCCGGCGCTGCAAGGGACAAAAAATGGAAAAAATGTGAGAAAATGCAAAAGGCAACGCACTGAGGCTCGAACCCGTGACCTCTAGCAATTATGTGCGCCGCCTTACCACTGGGGTTGCTGTACATCCGTTTATATAAACAAAACCACAAATATATATATTAGAAACTACTTCCTGAAGGAAACTTCATCTTCAACCTTGAGCCATGGCCGGACCACCTGTATCATCCTCATTTCTCCATAAAAATGGAAAGTTCAAACATGAAAGTTGTGGTGTTTCTTCCCACGAATTCAAACATATAACTTATGTAAACTAAAAGTCAAAGATAAAATCTAATTTTAGTGGCCCTAATTTGAAACCTAATTTTTGCATAAATTTCAAATCCAAAACTCTCTATACACAGTTAATATAAATGGAAACTATGAACATGGTTAGCTTTAGAGCAAGGATATCTACATCTTGTTTTCACAAATCAAGATCAAATAATGCTTGTATGAAGAGATATACGTTTGAGTTTTTACCTCTTGTAGCTGGAATCGTGAATGGAGTTTGAGAAGCTTTTGAGAAGGCCTGAGGATCTGTTTAGCTTGCCTTGACCTCCTTTAGTGTATTCTAACCCTTACTTTATCTTGAAAGTTCCTGAATCTCCCTACTCAAGTCAACCTGCAAGCTTGATATTTGAAAATGATGGATGGTGATGGAGGATCTACGGTCTTGAAACAGGGGCCTGGATCACTTTTATATGATGTATATTAAGTGTTTGGGTGGTTAAAACTCAATACGCACGAGTGGATTTGGAGATGGCTATGTGGGGTTCAAAACTGTCAAGTTATGGCAGATTATGAGTTGCAAAATGTTTGGGAGTGTTTTGGAGTCTTAGCATCCGTGTGTCAACTTCAAAATAGTGTGTCAACTTGAAAATAGTGTGCCTACTTATAAGCAAGAGGTCTTAAGTCTTGTAACAACTCAGATTTCAAAAAAACACATGTTTGCTTGGTTACTTGTTTATGAAGCAAAGCTAGCAAGCATGGTTTCAAGGTGTAGTACCAAGCTTATAGGGGGGCTAAGACCTTTAAACACACTTGTTATGATTGAGTGTAGTGTGTTTGCGCAGAAAAAATAAGTGCAAGGCTCAATGCAAGCTGACTTTGCATAAAGCTTGCTTTTCTAAAATGGCAATGTTTCCTTTCTCCCAAAAATGGCATTATTCTTGTACAATGCATTGAATGCTTGGCTTAAAGATTCCAACAACTGTGAAAACATTTAATTATTGAGTTAAAGTCAAGTTATAAGCCTGCAAAGTAGGATTTGTTCAGCATGCTTGAGGATTGGATCCAATGTTCTTCACAAAATGGCTTGAAATCCAAGTGACAAATCACCAACTTCATCTCTTTGATTCTCACTACTCAAGAATGATATCAAGGAGTTATTGGAAATTTTGGAAATCTTAAAATGTTCTCTACAACTCATATTTAAATTTCTTTTGAATATTCCTCTTGGAACCATGTGAAAAATTGCCATGAAGTTTGGTCAAAAATCTGCCTAACTAGGGCAAAATTTCACTAAGTTAATTTTAATTCATGAGCATGTATTCACAAAATTATATCTTGAGATCCAAGCATTTTTATGAGAAATTGTATGAAGCAAAGTTGTATATTTCATGGAGATCTACAACTTTCATGTTGGAAGTTTCCTTTGAATCATCTTGCATCATGGTAAAAATTTGGCTCAAAATTGAGAAAAAATAAGAAATTTTCTATACTTAGAAAAATTTCTAAGTTAAGAAATTTCAACTTTTCAAAACAAAATCTTAAATCCTTGATTTCTTGATGAACAAGTTTCATATTTTGACATGTTTTGATGAATTATGATCTTTGGCACTTGAATTTTACCAAAAAGTCAAAGTTTGACTTTTCAGTATACAGTTGACTTTTGATCAGTTGACTGCAAAATTCATCTGTCAATCCAATGGATTTGTAATGTTTTGAATCATGTTATTAGGTAAAAATTATGCAATTAGACTCTTGAAATCATGCTTCAAACCAATTTATCATTTGTTAGGCCAAAAATCAGAAATTGCCCTTTCTCAGTAAAAACCCTAATTTTGACCATTTTGCCCTTTTGATGATTTGATCAAATTTCTTGAGGAATTATGGTCCAAACTTGATCAAATGATACATATGAGTCTAAGATGTTGATATGGATAAAAAATTATGAACTTTGACTGTAGATTGGCTATGGTTGACTTTTTCCCCAATACAGCTGATTTTTAGGTCAATTGTTTAATTGGCTGATCAAAAGTGTGATTCAAGGCTTAAAACTTGACATGAGTAATATTAGGGGTCCATAATGATCCTTGAAATTCATATGAAGCATTGATAGTCCAAAAATCCTTGTGCAAACTCAAACCCTAATTTTGGTCATCAGTGCATGATGAGGTGTCTTGAGCTGGTCAAACCCTAATGTAGTCTTGAGTCAAAGAGATCTTGTGAGAAAATTCTTGATAAGTGAGAGGGAAAATTTTGTAGTACAACAGTCTCTCACGGTTTTGACATGTTTTTCATGTGTTCTTGTGCCTCCATGTGATTGAAATCAAAAGCCCATGCGCCTTGGCCCAATGATTTTATATTTTATTTGATTTACTTGCATTTAAATGAATAAAAATTCAAAATAAAAGAAATAAAAATCATAAAAATATATGAATGGAATTATAGGTCCTCTAACACATTGTGAACATGTTTGAACATCAAAAGTTAGACCCATTAGTCTAGAATTTCAAGTTTGCTCACTTTGCATTTCATGCATTTCATGCAATAGTCATAACTCTCTCAATTTCTATCTTTTGAAGGTGATCTAGGACTTTTTGGAAAGATCGAGATATTTTCTTTAATTTATATTTTGATCATTTTTGTATTTGGAGTATTTATCATGACGTAAGTTGCCTTGACAAAAAGTGTCTTTTTGTTGACTTTTGAAATGACCTATAATGTATGGGCTCATATCTCTCAAATGAAGCACTTTTTGGACTTGAGAATAAAGATACAAAGTTGTATTGAATTGAATTTCCTTCAAAATTGGATTTGGTTGGGGAAAAGTTGATGAAGCATGTGAAAGTTATGCTTGGTCAAAGTTCAGTTGACTTCTCCTAAGGAAACCCTAATTTGACAACTTTTGACTTTTGATTATTTGAGGGCTTTCCTTGAGGAATCATGATCAACCATTGATCAAATGATGAATATCAATTCAAAATTTTGATGTTGACCAAAAACCTTGAAGTTTGACTGTATGTTTGGCCATAGTTGACTTTTTACCCAATACAATTGATTTTCAATCATCTGATCCATTGACTGAGCAAACTTGTGATGCAAGACTTAAAACTTGACATGAAAATTGTTGAAGACCTATGGAGAACCATGGAAACCACTTGAGACATTTGCAAACCAAAATTCCTTGAAAAACATAAAACCCTAGTTGTGGACCATTGCTTAGGAGAAGAATTGACTGCTCAACCTTTAAGTAGCCTTGAGTACTTAAGAGCCTTAGAAGAATGTTTTGAAGAAAATGGGAGGGAAAATTTTGGGGTATAACAATATCTAGCAATCTTCATTCTAATTTACTACCTGATCTTTCTTCAGCAACTTGAAGATCGGCTCACAAGTAGCGTCAAATGAGAAATAAACCTGGCAATATAATTCAGTCGTCCCAAGAAACCTCTGACTTCCTTCTCAGTACAGGGAGCTTTCATTTCTTGAATGGCTTTGAACTTGGAGGGATTAAATTCAATTCCTTTACTACTGACGAAGAAACCCAGGAGTTTACCGGGCCTCACCCAAAGGTGCACTTGTTCAGATTCAACCTTAGCTTGTACTTCTTCAATCTCTTAAAAAGCTTATGTAGATGGTCAAGATGTTCCTCTTCAGTCTGGGATATGGATATCATGTCGTCGATGTAGACCTCTATCTCGTGATGGATCATGTCATGGAACAAAGCTACCATGGCACGCTGATATGTGGCGTTGGCATTCTTCAACCCAAAAGGAATAACCTTGTAACAGAAAGTTCCCCACTGTGTGATGAAGGTTATTTTCTCCATGTCTTCAGGTGTAATCTTTATCTGAATATAACCCAAGAAACCTTCCATGAAGGAGAATACCTTGTGTTGAGCGGTGTTGTCAACCCGAACATCAATATATGGAAGTGGGAAGTCATCTTTGGGGCTCGCCCTGTTCAGATCCCTGTAGTCTACACACATACGCACTTTGCTATCCTTCTTAGGTACTGGAAACACATTTGTAACCCACTGAGGATATGATGTGACTGCTAAGAAACCTGCATTGAATTGCTTCATAACCTCAGCCTTGATCTTCTCTGACATCTTGGGATGCATGCAATGAACTTTTTGCTTTATTGGAGAACAACCCTCTTTCATTGGCAGACGGTGAACCACAATATTAGTATCAAGCCCAGGCATGTCCACGTACGACCAAGAAAAGATCTCAACATATTCATGCAACATTTGTATTAACCTGTTCTTGATACCGTCTTCTAGGTTGGAACCTATCTTGACTTATTTCCTGTCTGTTTCAGTACCCAAGTTTACAACCTTGACCAGCTCTTCATGCGGTTGTATAGACTTTTCCTCTTGCACTAATAGTCTAGA
This sequence comes from Vicia faba, assembly GCA_948472305.1. Taxonomy (NCBI): domain Eukaryota; kingdom Viridiplantae; phylum Streptophyta; class Magnoliopsida; order Fabales; family Fabaceae; genus Vicia; species Vicia faba. Next base: position 175,918,320 of record OX451736.1, on the reverse strand, counting down.
AATCTCTCCAGGTATTTCAAAATCTTCCTCACCTTCGTCCTCGGCTTGGTAGATAAGATTTTCAAAGTCATAAGTGGCAATAGCAGAATCGTTATCAATGGGATCCAGAGTGAATGTGGATCTGTAATTTATTGTATGGGTGTATGTAAGAACACATAGCTATTTTGAAAGTGATAAAAAGAAAGACAAAGAGCACAAAATTTGAATGCAAAACGTCCAATGCTTTATTAAATGAAAATATGCTTATGAAATGACAACCCTAACAAATGAACCGTTATGCCCTGGGTAAGGCACAAGGTTTAAAGTCATTATTTAAAGATTACATAACCAAAACTTCGAAAGCAATAAAATAGAAAGTGATAATTACTCCTGACTAAAGGAGATTGAGATACGATCTTCGGTCTTCCATTTGTTGAGTCGGTTGTCGGTGGTAGAAAAAATCCAACTGTCTAGGTCCTAGTCACTATCAGAATCTTCTACCGTGTTGACTCCATCAATAGCATTAACGCCTTTGTCGTGCTTAGGCTTAGGTACGGTGATCACATTAGGAGTCTCGGGAGGATTAAACTCAATCTCTTTATTGTCGATCATGTCTTGATTTTTATTCTTCAAAGCCCATCAATTATTGGTGTCGTGCCCAGGGCTATTGGAATGGTAAGCATATTTCACATTTGGACTATAACGAGGAGAGAAGGTGTTGAGATTATAAGGAAGATCCCTTAACATTATCATATCTGCTTTCAAAATATGTTGCAATGCCTGAGATAATGGCATGCTGATCTTTGTCAATTGTCTTCTCGGTGTGTCTGACCTACGCTGATTATTTTGATGGTGTTGTTGAACAGGTGCAGGATTAGAAATTAACACAGCTCCTACAAATGGATTGTGATTACCTCTAGTACGACCCTTCTGGATATAAACAACATTTTTTTCCTTCTTACCATTGAACGTCTTCTTTACAGTACTCGAAGACGCAGCCACTTGAATCTTTCCACTTCGGATACCATTTTCAACATGTTCCCCTATTAGTATCAACTCAATAAAACTAAATGAGGAACTTCTGATTAGATGATTAAAGAAAGGCCCTGTCAAAGTGCCCATGAACATATCAACCAGATCCTTATCAAACAGAGGAGGTTGAACTCTTCCTGCCAGAACTCTCCATTTTTTGGCATATTCTTTAAATCCTTCATTCGAGCCCATAGTCATACTTTGTAATTGCATACGGGTTGGTGCAAGGTCAGTATTATATTGATACTTCTTGTAAAAAGCAGAATCCAAGTCTTCCCAAGTATGTATGTTGGTTCTCTCCAGCTGATAGAACCATTCGAGTTGTGTCCCAGATAAGCTCTCTTGAAAGAAGTGAACCCATAACTTTCTGTCAGTAGTATGGGGTTAGATATTTCGGACGTAAGACCTCAGATGTAGCTTAGGACAAGAAACACTGTCATATTTTGCAAAAATAGGGACCTTGAATTTGTGGGGGATAACAACCCTCGAGATAAGATCCAACTCTTCAAAATCCATCCTGGGCACTTTCTGGATTTCCATGGCATTCAAACGATCTTCCAGTTGTTTGTATCTGTCATCAGCGAGAGGACACTGCTCATCAGAATAGTCTTCTTCATCAAGAATTTTATCAGAACCAAGGTTGCTTCCCCTCTCAGTTTTGATACTTCTACCGTCTTCCTCTTGATTGGCGGAACCTTTGAATATTCTTCCCATGTTAAAGATACCAATCAGTTTCCTAGTCTTTTCTTCTTGGCGGTGAGCACCATCAGTTCTTGCTGCCCCTTGGCTAAGTTCAGGAGCATCTCTTGGAATTGGGCATTTTGAGCTTGAAGGTTTTTCACAATTTGTTCGAGGGTCGTCTTTTACTAAAATAAAGAGTAAGAAGATGAGAAAACCTGTCTTGGAAAAACCTGTTATATAATGACATGCATGATATGTAGATGCAATGTTTTCAAGGATCTCGTGGGGTAAACAAAGGTGAAATGTTAGAAGTTAAGTCTGGTTGCAGCTTTGACTGAAGAACTTTGTGTCTTTGAACGTCCTGCTATGAGAATCAATCTCACCATGTTGAGTGGGTCCTATCCTTTGACTCAAAAGAAATTACTTTGATCTTTGACAGTACTAGAGGAAAATAAATCCCATTGGCCCTTGCTAGCAGTCTGGTTCATGATAAACCTGCATCACAGGCCCTTGAGATCCTTGAAATGATCAGTGAAAATGATATGGTATGATGTCATGATGTTATGATGTCATGTTTGAACAGATAATAAACACAAATAAAGCACACAAGAGCCTTAGTTTTAAGGCTTCCATAGGGTTTGTAGGTAAGTACCCTCTTGAAGTTTAGTTGGATCAACATGTCCTAAGAATAGTAACCGGGTTCTAAGAGTCTCATATCACCTATCTTTCTCACAGGCCTTGTTTCAGAAGTGCAACTTACTTGCCACTGAAATATCGTGAGAGTCGAATCTCAATGAGTGTAGCATTGAGTATCAACCAAATTTTGATTGCACAAAAGCCGACCATCTCACTACCTTTTAATGGCTAAGTTGGGTCAATTAAGGTTCTAAAAGTCAATTAGTGCTTATGACACCATGCGGCATCCTAGTGTTCTCCTCGACTAACTCAAGGGACACCAATACAAACCAAAGCATCACACTAACGTAGCCATCACTTCAACCATATAGGTCTATGCCGTACAGTTTCCATGATATATAGCTACTTACCTAAGGTCCCCCAGGTCCTAGTGTAGGATCTTTACAAGAAAAATAAACCCGAGCAACCCAATAAAGATAAAGCAATATATTCAAACAAAGCAGATAAAGTGATCTAACTCTAAGGTGACCCCTCTTTTTAGTAGTTCCCCAGCAGAGTCGTCATCTCTCTAATATGGTGGGAGAACTGACTTGTTTTATGTTTTATCACAAATGTTGCAGATAGCAAGAGTCGCCACTGACTTTTATTTTATCCAATAAGGAAAGGGTGAAAAGAACAGGAAAGACCTTAGATATTTTCTTGAGTTCGGGGGGTAGGTTATGAAAAGGGAAGGTGTTAGCACCATTTTCATTCATAGTTATCTAGGGCCTCTTAATCACTTAGCTCACTTTGTTTTGAAAATTGCTTTGTGTTGTGCATGTTTGAAAATATTTTTAAAATGCCAATTGTAAGGAGAACTTTGTAATGATTCTCGTATCTGCCCTCGAGAATGCATACAAGGTGCTTTAAAAATATTTCGAGTGTTTGTGTGAAATGTTTTTGTTTTGAAGAGATTTGTGAGAAAGAGATTAACAGCGGTCTACCTACTCAAGATATTTATTGTACTTTTCCACTTCCTTTAGATAGTGATACCCTACCATTAGTTAGTAGAAAGTTATATCTTTGGATGTGAAGGGACGGGAATGGGTCATCGTACAATCATCGAGGGCAACTCGTAAAGACACTTTAGTAATTATCATTTAAGGGACTAGATCATTTACCGAAGGCAACATCAAAAAGGTCATTGAAGGACTATGATCTTTTATATCTGAGGGACTTTGCTAAAGTGTCCCTACGTTCGAGGGACATGACAGTTTTACTCTGAAGGCAACAAGAGAGACTATCCTAAAGGTGTGCATGTGCAAGTGTTTTGTATTCGGTTATTTTGTCTTGAAGTCAGGGTTTTCTATCGTCCGGTTTTATTTTGCCATACACCCTAATTACTAACAACAATATAGTAAAATAATAGCAGGAAAAGTAAAGTGCGGAAAATAAAATTCCTACGCTATTACATGGCCTTGGGGCAGTTACATAATAGAAAAGCAGAAAATAGAAATCATAAGTTATTACATAATATAGAAGTTACATAATAATGGAAAAGCGAAAGATAAAGTTATTTATAAATTGTGAACTCCGTACACTATATCTATGAAAATAAAATAAAATTAAAATAGAAAAAAATGAAATGTTTTTGATGATTTTTTTATGGAAAAGGTTTTAATGATGATTAAAATAAACCTAAAAACTAATTAATTTTAATTAACAAAAATAGTTGATTAATTAAATTAATAAAAAAAGGTTAATGGTGAATAAATCTAAAAACTAATTAATTTTAATTAAAAAAATAATTGATAATTAAATTAATAAAAAAGGTTAATGGTGAAAAACCTAAAAATTAATTAATTTTAATTAACAAAATAATTAATTAATTAAATTAATTAAAAAAAGGTTAATGATAAAAAAACCTAAAAACTAATTATTTATAGGGTTTACAAAAAAAAACAATTAATTTAGGTTTGTAAAAGAAAAGGTTTGTGGTTTTATGGTTAGGTGAATTTAGGGTTTAAGGGAAAAAATAGGGAAAAAGAACAAGTTAGAAGCAAAATCACACAAAATATCAGGGTGGGTGTTGAACCCACGCCCTTAGCCTTCCACACTGCATCAAGGGAAAAAGAACAAGTTAGAAGAAAAATCACACAAAATGTTAGAGGTGGGTGTTGATACCACGCCATTAGCCTTCCACACTGCATTAAGAACAAGTTAGAAGTAAAATCACACAAAATGTCAGGGGTGGGTGTTGAATTCACACCCTTAGCCTTCCACACTGCTTTAAGAACAAGTTAGAAGTAAAATCACACAAAATGTCAGGGGTGGGTGTTGAATCCATGCCCTTAGCCTTCCATGCTGCATTATTTACCACTGCGCCAGAGCTTGCATATTATGCATCAAACCTGCTCTAATTATGTATATGAACACATGTAAATGTATCAAATTAGTTAACAATGCATAAATCAAAAGTTTGAATTTTAAATAAAAAAACTACCAAAATCGGTGATGGTGAACGTGATGTTCTTGGCACGATCTTGACTGCTTGAGGATTGGGATGGATTCCTGGGAACTTCAAGATGATAATGCAATGCTTAGTTTCAATTGAGAATGGCTGGAAACAAGGGTTTTGTGTTTCCTTGGTTTCTTGAATTTTTGGAAGTTTTAGAATAGTTTTCTCTGCAAGGGTTTTCATGTGATGTTATGTCTGATTCAAGAGAAATATATATAGAAGAATTAGGTTAAAACATTGTGGGCTTGGACCTTGTAAGAAAAGCATTTACTTTATCTTATTTAATTTTGAATTTTAAATAAATGAAATCAAAAATAAATGGAATAAAAATCAAAGGGTGTATGAATAGGTGCAGAGGTTCACTATGAGGCCTAATACACGTTTGGACCTTGAAACACAAGCCCATTAGCCCAAAAATTCGTGTTTGATCAATTTGGGTTTCATGCAATTTCTCGAAATTTCCCAACTTGGCCAATCATAACTCTCTCAATGTTTAACATATGAAGGTGATCTTGGACTTTTTGTAAAGCTCAAGATGACCCCTACAATCTCTATGTAGATCATTTTTTCATTTGAAGACTTTATCTTGATGTAAGTTGCCTTGACAAAAAGTGTCTTTTTGTTAACTTTTGGAATGACCTATAATGTTTTGGCCCATATCTCTCAAATGAAGCATTTTTTTGGACTTAAGCTTATATACAAAGTTGTATAGAATTGAATTTCCTTCAAAATGAGCGTTGGTTGAGAAAAATTTGATGAAGCATGTGAAATTTATGCTTGGTAAAAGTTCAGTTGACTTCTCCTTAAGAAAATCCTAATTTGGAAACTTTTGAATTTTGATGATTTGAGAGTTTCCTTGATGAGTCGTGATCAACCCTTGATCAAATGATGAATATGACTTCAAAATCTTGATGTTGACCAAAAATCTTGAAGTTTGACTGTATGTTGACCATAGTTGACTTTTTGTTCAATATAGTTGATTTTCAGTCATCTGAGCAATTGACTGAGCAAACTTGTGATGCAAAGCATGAAACTTGGTATGAGAATTCTTAAAGACATATAAGGAACCATGGAAACCACTTGAGTTCTTAGAAACCCAAAATTCTTTGAGAAAAATGAAACCCTAGTTGTAAGTCCATTGTTTAGGGGGAGAATTTGTCCTATCAATTCTTGAGCAACCTTGAGCATTTGAAAACCCTAGGAGAACGTATTGAAGAAAATGGGAGGGAAAATTTAGGGCTACAAAATTGATGTATATGGTGATTCAGCTTTATTAATAAATCAGATCAAAGGAAAATGGGAGACTCTCACATGGCTTGATTCCCTGCAAAGATTATGCAAGAAGATTATTACCTTTCTTCAATAAAGTTGAATTCTATTACATTCCCAGAGATAAGAATCAGATGGCAGATGCTTTATCCACTTTGGCTTCCATATATCAAGTGAATGCTTGGAATGATGTACCCTAGATTACAGTTCAACATATTGATAGACCAGCTCATATGTTTGCTACAGAGGGGACGTCCGATGAAAAACCTTGGTATTATGATATCAAGCACTTTCTTTAGACTCGGGAATATCTGATTGTTGTGTCAAATAAAGATAGAAAGACATTGAGAAGGTTGGCACATAGCTTTTCCCTCAATGAAGATGTGTTATACAAGAGAAATTATGACATGGTCCAGCTCAGATGCGTGGATAAACACGAAGCATACTTGTTAATGCATGAGATCCATGAAGGTTCCTTTGGTACCCATGCAAATGGGTATTTGATGGCAAAGAAGATGCTTAGGGAAGGATACTATTGGCCGACAATGGAATCTGATTGTTACAAATTTGTGAAAAAGTGCCATAAGTGTCAGATCTATGCTGACAAGATTCATGTGCCTCCAAGACTTCTTAATGTTATTTTTCCCCATGGCCTTTTCTATGTGGGGTATTGATATGATTGGAATGATTGAACCCAGGGCATCGAACGAACATTGTTTCATCTTGGTGGCAATTGACTATTTCACCAAGTGGGTGGAAGCAACTTTCTATGCTAATGTCTCCAAGCAGGTGGTAGTACGCTTTATCAAGAACAATCTTATATGTCAGTATAGTGTGCCAAGTAGGATTATTACTAATAATGGCTCAAATTTGAATAACAAGATGATGACAGAACTTTGTGAAGAATTCAAGATTTTCCATCATAATTTGTCTCCTTACAGGCCTAAGATTAATGGGGTTGTTGAACCTGCTAATAAAAACATTAAGAAGATCATCTAGAAGACGGTTGTTACCTATAAGGATTGGCATGAGATGCTCCCTTTTACTTTGCACGGGTATTGTACATCCATCCGCACTTCAACAGGGGAAACTTCGTTCTCTCTTATATATGGTATGGAAGCAGTGCTCCCCGTTGAGGTTAAGATTCCCTCTTTGCATTTAATAATCGAAACTGAGTTATCAGATACTGAATGGGTCCAGAACAGGTTTGACCAGTTGAATTTGATTGAAGAAAAGAGAAGACAACCTTGTGTCATGGTCAGTTATATTAGAAAAAAATGAAGAAAGCTTTTGATAAGAAGGTCAAGCCTCATGAATTCAGAGAAGGAGGCCTCGTGCTCAGAAAGATCATATCTTTTAACGCTGATTCTAGGGGCAAGTGGACTCCCAATTATGAAGGCCCATATGTGTCAAGAAAGCCTTCTCTAGTGGTGCATTGATTCTTGAAACTATGGATGGTGAGGAGTTCCCACGTCCTATGAATGTTGATGCAGTCAATAAATACTTCACGTAAAAAATAAAAGAACAACTCGCTAAGTTGAAAACCCAAAAGGGCGGCTTAGGCAAAAAAGAGCGTCTCGGTAGGCTGAAAACCCAAAAGGGTGGTCTAGGAAAAAGTTAGAGACATAAACAAAATAATGTTCCCGGTAGGTTGAAAACCTATAAGGTCAACCTAGGAAAAAGTTAGGGATTTCTTGGCAAGTAACTGCGTCCGACAAGACTTGGTAATTAAAGCAACAATCTTCTCGGATTCTCATCACACTTCAGCTGAAGCTTCTGCTCAGGAGTTCAAAATTGTTAGGGATAATAGTGGTCATTGTATTTCAATGTATCTTTTCCATGTATTTACCATTTCCAAAACTTTGTAATCATATATGGAGTCTCACAATTCACGGACTATCATTCTATTAATAAAGTTTGAGCCTTTATCCAATTCTTTGTAGTTCTTATTTTATTTTGTTTACAATAATTTCATTTATTATTGATAGTAATTTTCAAAATAAAAAGACTTAATAATAAAAACATGTTTTTTGCCTCAATTTGGTGATTCAAGTTGGACAAAAGTAGTGGTTTCAAGGATGGATGAACTCTGAAGTTTCATAATTTCTCCCCAAGAAGTATCTCGGGTTACTCTTGCTGATATTCCCGTAGTCCACTTGTGATTTTTTCCTTATATTGATGGATTTCATACTAGTTGATATATGGTGTGGTGTTGGGTTTGTAATCCCATTTTTCCCAGCTAAGTCTTGATTCAGGTATCTCTAGCTGAGTGTGATTCTTTCCCAGTCAGGTGGTGATTAGGTAGAGATTGCAAAATTATATAGTATTTGCTTAGTTGATTGGATTATTTCTTCCTTTGTGTTGAGAATTAATGTGGAATCTCTTGTAGAGCATTTCTCCCCCCCAGTTACGACATTGTTGTTGTTATGTGCTTCCCAAGTAGCAAGACAAAAGCAGTGTCATTTTCTAAGAAGTATTGAAATAATTGTTAACTTTTTGGGTTTTCTCTCTCCAAGTGTTGAGTTTGATTTAAAATCCCCATAATTTTGACTTCTTTTTATGATGTTAATTTCTTAACTCCCCAGATGAAGCGAAGATGATGCTTCCCTCTAAAGTTGTTATCCCTGGGAGGTTTCACAAGTTCTCCCTAGAGAAGTTTATGCAACCACTACCATTGATATTGAAGATTGTTTTTAGTCTCCCCTCGGTATGCGTAGTTTCATTTTCCCTAGTGAAGTGAGTACAAAATCCCCAGCTGAAGACTAGACGATGTGGCATTATCTTCCCTAGCGAAGTCTGTATGATATTCTCTGGTGAAGCCTGGAGGAGGGTGTTATATCCCTGCAACTATATTGGTTTATTACTATCAGGTTTTGCTTTGATTTATTTTAAAACCATGTTTCTTCCCAGTGAAGTTAAGCCATGAAGTAGGACTTTGTTTACTCAGTTGGTTCTCACTCTCTTATGGAATCTTCATCCTAGATGTGATTTAGCCGAGTGTTGTCCTTACCCAAGTTGGTTTTGTCTGGTTATTCCCAGTGCAGTATGTCTATTCTGTCAGCATGTACATGATAACATTCATACATTCATACATACATCATGCATAGCTGAATTAAAATTCATTTCTCATTTGCATTCATTGATGTTTTTGTTAACATATTATCCTCTTTGCAGAGTTATGTTATCCTCTCTCCAATAGAGCGTCAACCTTAAGCAGAAAGTATATATCCTTTCAATTTCCCCACTAAGCTATCCCTTGTGGAAGAATTTTTCTTTAGCCTTCCTACCCAGCTCATTATCCGGATGGAACTTGGTCCCATTTGAGTTTATTCCTCATCGGATGGTGTCTCGGTTGACTGTTTCACTCTGGTTTGTTCCTGGTTTGAAATTTGTGGTCCCCGACAACAATGTTATTTTGATCCCTATAGGTTGTGAGCCATGATTGAGAATGTGCATTTATTTTACACGTGAAGACTTCATCCCCTCAGCGGGAATGTGTTGGTATTTCCCCATGAAGTCAAAGATTAATTTCCCAGTAATGTTATCGCAATCCCTTTTGTAACAGCAAGTGGCGGTATCTTTATTTGAGCAACCTGTATTTCCCAAGTAAGTATGTTAATGCCAAAGAATATGTTTTTACTATAATGGATGGTAGTCTCTATATTATGGGAGATAGTTCGTTGTTGAGATTTTATTTACTCTGATGGATGGTAGTCCCTATATTATGGGAGATAGTTTGTTGTTGAGGTTTGATTTACTCTGATGGATGGTAGTTTCTTCATTATGGGAGATAGTTCATTGTTGAGGTTGACTTTACTCTAATGATAAAGATAGTTTGTTGAAAGATTCTTACAGTGATTTGTTACCATTTCTAGGTGCAATGCCTTGGTTAAAGAAGAAGTTGAGACCCATTATAGGTAGAACACCATAATTTTGGGAAACATGTTGGTAGCTCACCTTCGGTAAAAATTGGTGTATCTTTTATTTCTTTACCTTCAATAAAAGCTGGTATTGTTCTGTTTTTTCTACCTTCATTCCTGAGTTGGTAGTTCACCGTCGTTCATAGTCGACATTTATCTCTTTCTCCTCATTAGACTTTACTCCAATAGAGTTGAGTTGTTCCCAGCCATAAGTGTTGATGTCAACCCTTTGTTCCCAGCCATAAGTACTAATGTAAACCCTTTATTCCCAGCCATAAATTTTGATGTCAATCCTTTGTTCCCAGCCATAAGTGTTTATGTCAACCCTTTGTTCCCAACCATACGTGTTCTTGTGGTTTCGAGCAGCAACTCATCGAAGGAGTGGATTATGGATTATGGGTGCACTTGGTACATGACTCCAAACAAAGACTTGTTTGAAGAACTATGTGACCAAGATGATGGATCTGCATTGTTGGGAAATGACAAAGCTTGCAAGATTAGAGGTGTTGGATCTATGAGATTCAAGTTTCATGATGAGTCAATAAAGTTGTTGACTGAAGTCAAGTATGTACCTGATTTGAAGAGAAATCTGATTTCTCTTGGTAATTTGACAAGAAAGGATATGTTTTCCAAGGAGAGAAAAGTATCCTAAGAGTCATGAAGGGGTCGAAGGAAGTCTTGAGAGGCATGAAGAAGCAAGGCTTGTATACCTGTGAGGCTGAATTTGTAAGTGGTTCGACAAATATTGCATCCACGAAACCTTTGTCGAAGACAGAAATTTAGCACATGAGATTGGGCCATGTCAGTGAAAGGGGTCTGGTCGAATTAGGGAAACAAAATTTTCTTGGTGGAGACAAAGTTAAAAGGATGAAATTTTGTGAACCCTGTGTACTTGGAAAATCTTGTAGAGTGAAGTTCAACAAAGGAAAAAAAAGAACACATGGGTCCCTTGATTACATCCATGTTGATCTTTGGGGGCATGCAAGGTGTCCATCACATTCCGGAGCAAGGTATTTTCAATCCATAGTTGTGATCGGTGGATCTGGAACTGACTGTTTAACGCTGGTTTGCGAAATGTCGCGGAAGCAAGAGTCGCCACCGTCTTTTATTTTCTCCAACATAGACAGGACAAAAGCACACCAAAATTCCTTATGAGATAGTTTCTCGGTTCGGGAGGTAGATTTATAGAAAGGGAAGGTGTTAGCACCCTTTCTATCCATGGTTATCCATGGGCTCTTAGATACTTTCTCTTATGCTTTCAAAGTGTTTTCTTTTCAAAATGTGCGTGGGTTTGAAAAAGTTTCATTGAAAGATTTCTGAATGACTCTTGTATCAGTCCTCAAGAGTGTTTGAAAAATTGTTTTGAAAGCTTTTTGAAAGTGTCGGTATGAAAAGGTTTTTGTTGGTTTTTTGAAAAGAGCAAGTATCCATGAGTCATCTACCTACCCTAAGGAATTAGGCTGTGTAAATGTCCTTAAGGTAGTGCCATCCCACCATTGAGAGGTAGGTAGCACCACCGTTGGAGGTGTTCGGGTCAATTCGTTTGTAGGGACAGTGTGGTCACCAGAGCAACAGTAGGACACCTTAGAAGCTACCCTTATGCCATTGATCTTTTTATTCCGAGGCAACCATTCCGAGGAAACTATTCCGAGGCAACCGTTTCGAGGCAACTTGTTTCGAGGCAACTAAATCAATGGAACATAAGGACTCACTAAGACGTCTTATACTCGACGACCACGTTTCGAGGGGCAAGGCAACAGTGAGGCGTACCCTAAGAGTGGTGTGTGAATTTGTGTGTCATTTTCAATTATGTTTTATCTTGATCATGCATTGGGTGAGCTACGCTTTGATTTTATTTGGGCCATTCATTCTTTCATGTGATTAACAGTTTAAAGGTGCGGAAATTAAAGTGCGGAAAATAAAGTCCTACGCTATTACAAGGCGCGGGTCTATACATCGCCAAATTAACAAAGACCCGATTTTGAATAAAAATGCGGAAAATAAAGGTCTTAATTACTATTACAAAGCTTTAGCAATTACATAATATTTAAAATGAAAAATAGAAGCAAACGCGCGAAAAGAAATTAGAAGCGGAAGTTCGAGGGCGTTGGACCCTTTAAAGAAATTACATTGAAATTGGAAGTTAATTAATTATTAAATAAAGAAAAGAAAATATTTTTTTATGTTTTTTTTGTATTTAATGGAAATAAAGAGAATTAATTAAAAGAAACCCTAATTCTAAATATTTTTTAATTGTTAAAGAAAGAATTAAAGTTTTAACCTAATTTATACTAATTATTTAATGTCATGTTTATTTACAAAATTAATTAATAGTTAATAATAATAATAAGAAGAAAAAATTATTTATTAAGAAAAAAGAATAAAATGCTAAAACCTAATTTCTACATTTTTGGTTATTAAGAAAATATTAAAATTGAACCTAAAATTAAACTAAATTGATTAATAAAATTTATTTACAAAATATATTAGTGAATTAAATATTAAAACAATAAACATATTTTATTTTTATGATTTCTGATTTTTTTTGTATTATGAAAATTATTTTGTGAATTAAATAAAAGGAAATAATTAATAAAAACAATTAAAAGAATAAGAGGAAAAAATAAATAAAAGTAGAAATTTGGACAAACCATGGGGTATCAGGCCCCTTTGGAGGTTAATTGCAAGGAATTTGGCCCATTGATCCCAAGCCCGTTTTGACTTTCAGCGTTTACGTGTGGAAAGGTTGACTGACATGCATGATGAACCTCCACATTCTAACCTTTGGATGAGACTTCCTGGACACTTGGCAGGCAAGCAGATGGGGTTGCATGGTGACCTTTTGATGGCATGCTGCATAGAAGCGCATTAAAGAAAAAATTATGGAATATATAAGGGGACCTGGGAATCGAACCCAGGTCCCAGTGCCTGCATGACAACGCACCAACCAGTTGAGCTAGCGCGTATATTTGTTAGTTTAGTGGAACGTGATCAATATATGTGAAAAAGCAAGGTTATGCTGGACAATAAAAAAAATCGCCAATTATTCAAACTGGCCAACCATAGTCCAACAGCTCAGCGTCTCCTTCCTTGTTCCTTCGTTTTGCCTGAAAATAACAACTAGATAGCGGGGGTTTTAAACCCCCACTAAACTCAAACCTGCAAAATAGCGATTAGAGCATGGTTAAAAAGAAAAAGGGCGCGAGGTATGGATTCTATTCGTCTGAATGTCACGATTTTAATGGTGTAGGTCTTATTGTCTAATTTTCCCAGATGAAGAAAGCCCTAAATTTGTAGCTTTGAAACCCTAGCAACCATCAATGGCATCTTTTGACACAGGCAGTATTAATCCAATTGGAGAACACCAATAGCTTCAGAATCATCATGTTAGTATAAATCAATCATTAAAAGACATTAATAATGCATGAAAATGCAAACGCGAATATGGAAAATTTTATGAACAGGGCAACGCGGTTCTACCAATTCTTGAGGTCAGGGGCTATGTTCTTGATTGCAATCTCTTCCCGGTGGTGTCAGCAAGCTTTTGGAATAGCTTTGAGGCCTTGAAGCAACCTCTATGTATGAAAACAGTTTTCAGTTTTTTTTGTGAAAAAGTGCAAGTTTGTTCTTTGTTCTTCAGTGCAGCTTGTTGTGTTCTTGGCATTAGGTTTCACTTATGCTTATGTATGTGAATGGATTAGGTCAGAAAAATCAAGCCCAAAGCCTTTGCATTGATGATTTTGAATATTTGATTTTCATGATCTTTTTTCAAATCTCTTTGCCATGAAACTATTGCCAATCATGAGAAATCTTGCCTTTTTGAATATGCACGAAATATTTGATTCATTATGAGTGAAATCTCTGCACAAAAAGATTGGAAAGGTATTATTTGCTATTTTTTCATATTTAATTTTAATTAAGTGAATTAATAATAATAAAAATTCAAATAATTAATCAAAAATGATAAAATAACTCCCTTGGATGTCAATGGGTCGTGCATGGCCTTTGGGTAATGATTCATGGAAGAAATTGTGGCCCATTAGCATTTTTGAACCCTTTTGTGCAAAGTTGACTTTTCAAAATTCCCAAAAATTTCCCAACTTCCATAAGGCATATCTTGCTCAATTGTTAAGCTTTGATCATGTTCTTGGACATTTTGGAAAGGTCTTGAAGTCCTCTAACCAATGTCTTTGGTCCCATGTCATTTTGATTTACCAATCTCAAGTTATGGTCTTTGACTTAAAGTGCCTTTTTGTTGACTTTTGAAAATGACCTATAATGTTGAGATTGATAACTTTTTGTGAGAGCATTTATTGGACTTGAAGTGTGAAGATGAGTTGTAGGAAATGTCATTCTCTTCAAAATGAGATTTGGATGGAATTTTTCTGATAAACCATGTGGAAGTTATGCCTTGGTCAATTTGCAGTTGACTTTTTCAACTGTCCAAAAATAGAAACTTTTGCATCTTGAGACTTTTTGAGCCATGCTTTGAGCATCATGATCAAGAATTGATCAAATGATGTTTGTGGCCTCAAAATAAGATGTTGACCAAAAATTTTGACTTTTGACTGTCAAATGACCATTTTGCCCCTGCAGTTGACTGTGAAGCAATTAGGGTTTTTGACTGTGCAATCTGGTGCTGTGAGTCTTGAAACTTGGCATATGGATGTTTGACAATGTATGTAGGCATGTGGGACTTGTTTGGGCCCTTGGAAACTTCAATTTCTTTTCCAGAACCAAAACCCTAATTTTGGACTGTTATGAGGCCATTGAACTGTGCAACCCTTGGGAGATTTTGAAGTATGACCTTGGCAGATCTTGAAGAATATGGGAGGGCAAATTTTGGGGTACAACAGTTGCCCCTGTTCAATCTTCTTAGACCTAAGGATGTAGATTGGCTGACGTGCCTTTCGTAATCCGAGGGTAGAAGATGATTGAACACTAGAGTGCCCAGAAATTTGCGCTCACGTGTTAGCAGTGATGGTGGGAATGGGTTTATAGATGCCATTTGGAGACTGATGGATGGGAGAGATGGGCTTATGGATGCCATCGGGAGGTAATGGATAGGTGGATGGTGTAACACCCCTTCTAAATACCCCAATTAAAGGTAAAGATCAAAATCAGAGAAATAAAATTGCACGGAAGGGATGCCACAACACACATCACATTCCAAAGTTTTTAAGGAAAAACGGACAGGGTGTGTTTGAAAGTATAAGCATTCCAACACAAAACAAACATACAATAAATATTTACTTCATTCTCTCGTGCAAACGCAACGGAGTTTCATAATTTCACATCATCTCCATTTATGGAGGAATCAAAACATAATTCAAGGCATCAAGCCATCATAATTCACATAAGCATATGTTATCAAGTCTCACATATACAAAACATCATATACACGAATAAGGATTATATACATCATAATCCAAATACAAAATAATCGAGTTCGACACCAAATAAATCCCCCCCATGTGTTACTACCAGAGCATCGACTCGACTCTAATCAAAATAAAACAGATTGCAATCCAATGCATCCGTTAGCTAGCACCTCGCGCTACCGTCCTCGGTACCTGCACAATGCCATCAAAAGCATTGGCCAACAAAAGGGTAAGAATTCCAATAATCATATAACATGTAATTTTAAGTAAATGAAATGGCAATAAATAAAGCAATACATAATGATCATGTTCATTTTATCACCTGTAGTATCCTTACTCAAGGAATCCATTTCCAACACATTAACCATGTAAATCGATTATCCGAATACTCACATCCTTGGCACATAACCATAATTCAAACAACAACAATATTGGCACATAATCAAACACATCAACACACATACATAACATGCACAAATATACATGTGACTCACAACACGACTCAACGTATGCGAATGCGGTACCGACTCGTGGACCCAAGGTTCCACCACCTATGTTTCCCTTCCGGATCAAGGTCACTACGTCTTTTCCCACAATAGGGTCACCGTCTAGATATTGTGGACCCAATGTTCCACCACATATGTTTCCCTTCCGGATCAAGGTCACTACGTCTATTCCCACACTAGGGTCACCGTCTATAAAATCATGTGAACCCACAGTTTCACCGTCTCTGTTTCAAGACCAACCATGCCATGCAATGTACAATATAACCAATGCATGCAATTAAGATTCACAATAATCTTAACATACACATACCATCAAATCCAACCAATGGAACATCAACTATTGTACATGCATGCATACATATAATTTAACAATCACAACGTCAAGTAAAATGTATACAAACAAGTTACTTACTCAACCAAAACATAAACCATCAACTATCAGACAATTCCAAATCGGAAAGTATATTTCAACATAAAGTCATCATCAATGAACCGGCATTACTCTCAATGTTACTCATCGCGATCGAGTCACCGGAATGTAACTCGAACGCTTAAATTCGGGATTAAACTCAATTTATTTCATTTCATACTAAAATCGGGTCGATTCTTAAAAAGTCGAAATTTCGCAAAACGAACTTCACTACGTTAATCTACACGTCGAATTATGCTAGCACGTCAATTTTCGGTAAATTCAGAGCAACTTACTCCGTCACCAAAATTGCCGAAATCGGGAAATCGGAATATAATCGGGTTCCAAATTAAATCGGCTAACTTATGTCATATAAGTATTTATTTAATATAAATATTTAATATACTAAATAAATAAATAAAAAGAAAAACAAAACATAATTAAATAATTTTTTAAACTCACTTTAATGAAATACTGCTAGTTTTAAGTTTAGTAAAATTTACTGCTATTACGTTATACTGCTATGCTATTGAAATGTAGTACTAACATTACATTATACTGCTATGCATTTGAAATGTAGTATTGTTAGTTTATTAGAAATTTCACCATATTTTCAAAACTAAACTAATTAATAATTATACTGTAATTTTCTTTTTGTTAACTAAATGAAAGAACATAATGTTATACTTGTATTTTGTTTTATCACAACTATTCTACTATTCCTTCTCTTTGTTTTTTTATTCTTTCTAACTATACAGTTATTTCATTCCTTTTGTTTTTATAAGCTACTCCATTAATAACATATTGCAAGTTTCTTGTTTGTTTCAAAACTATATAGTATATTTAGTTCTTAACAATTAACTATTAGTTTATTATTTCATTCTAATTTCAATTAACCCAATACTAATTCAACAATAACAACAACAACATCTAATTAACTCTTCTAATTTCTATCTCAACAAAACTCAAAAACCCTAACATTAATTTTTCCCCAAATCCAAAATATACCAAATCACACCCTAACTATAAGCATTGGAAAAAATCAAACCCCTTACCTTGGTGTGGGTTTTCTTGAAACAAGATGATGATGATGTTGCAACTCCAAACCTAGCTTCCTTTCTTCTCTTCTCCTCTTTCTCTCTTTTTTTCTTTCTTCTTTCTATTTCTTACCAACTACTCTTACTAAATCTCCTTTTCTATTTTATAAAACTATCCTTCTACTACTAACTTTCCTCCCTCTATCTTTCTAAAATTATAATTTGGCCCCAACAATTATTTAATTCAAATTATATCATATAATTCTATTAAAACCATATTACATTTAATTAATATTTATTCCATAAAAACTAAATTATACCGATAAATCAAACGAAGCCAAATACACACCAAAATAATATTACTCAAAATAGTATTTTATCATTATGAATATTTTTATTTCAAATAACTGAATTAACATTTAATCAAAAAACGGGGTGTTACAGATGGGCTTATAGATGCCATCGGGAGGTTGTCGATCGCGTAAGAGATTCCTTAGCGAGAACTTGCGTACCTGAGAAAGAAAACAAATACCTGGCCTGTTACAGGAATTGATCTTCCAACTCTTCAGACGTGCCCTGGCAGGATACAGGAATCGAATTTGGAATTCAAAAAGGTTGGTGAGTTGTCTCTACTGACAAGTTATTTCCATGGGCGGGGGTCTTTAACGACGAGTGTCTATAACGACGGGTGTCTATAACGACGAGTGTCTATGACGACGAGTGTCTATAACGCCGAGTGTCTATAACGACGAGTGTCTATACGATGAGTGTCTATAACGACGAGTGTCTATGACGACGAGTGTCTATAACGACGAGTGTCTATGACGACGAGTG
The DNA here is from genome assembly GCA_948472305.1 of Vicia faba. Taxonomy (NCBI): domain Eukaryota; kingdom Viridiplantae; phylum Streptophyta; class Magnoliopsida; order Fabales; family Fabaceae; genus Vicia; species Vicia faba. Next base: position 175,900,139 of record OX451736.1, on the reverse strand, counting down.
TCTATAACGACGAGTGTCTATAACGACGAGTGTCTATGACGACGAGTGTCTATGACGACGAGTGTCTATAACGACGAGTGTCTATAACGACGGGTGTCTATAACGACGAGTGTCTATAACGACGAGTGTCTATGACGACGAGTGTCTATAACAACGAGTGTCTATGACGACGATTGTCTATGACGACGAGTGTCTATAACAACGAGTGTCTATAACGACGAGTGTCTATAACGACGAGTGTCTATGACGACGAGTGTCTATGACGACGAGTGTCTATGACGACGAGTGTCTATGACGACGAGTGTCTATGACGACGAGTGTCTATGACAACGAGTGTCTATGACAATGAGTGTCTATGACGACGAGTGTCTATGACGACGAGTGTCTATGACGACGAGTGTCTATAACGATGAGTGTCTATGACGACGAGTGTCTATAACGACGAGTGTCTATGACGACGAGTGTCTATAACGACGAGTGTCTATAACGACGAGTGTCTATGACGACGAGTGTCTATAACGACGAGTGTCTATAACGACGAGTTGTATCAGAGAAATCTTTAGGCATTGATTTAACTGGATTTGTATTCTTTGACTGGGTTGGTCTCTTTTGACTGTATTCGTCTACATAGTTGATCATTTAACTGTATCCTTCCTGAAAGGCAAAGGTCAGTCGTATGCAATGCATGATATGAATCAAGCAACGATGTTCTCAACACATGAGATTGTATGATATGATGCGTATATGCATGTGTCATAATGTATGACAATGTGATGTTTATGAATGTATTTTCGTCTAGGAAGATAAATCCTTGACGGATGCCGGGAGCTGAATCCTGGGCTGATATTGAAGAGAGTTCTTCGTTTTCGCTGGGGATGGTAGTTGCAAGAATGCCGGTAGGAGAAGATAACTCCGTTGGGGAATAAACTTGGCGAATAGATTACTCTGCGGGGAGGCAACTCTGTGGGGAAAGAGAGGTACTTTGCTGAGGTTGATGAAGATAACTCCGCTGAGGATAGGAAGACTTTGCCGAGGACGATCTTTCTGTGGTTTTTAGCTGAGGATAACCCAATTATATCCTGGTGGGGAAATAACCTTTGAATAAAGCCGGGGGAGAGCATTCGTACTCTGCAGGTGATAAGCTTCCAGAATCTACTGGGGATAAGCTTTAAGACCTGTTGGGGAGATTGATTCAACTTTCCTGGGGAGGCTTTTGGACTGGACTCTCCTGGGGAGATTTTTGAGATGCACTGGGGGAGTGGCTCTACTGAAGGTCTGGTATTCCGTCGAGGGAACAATCTTAGATCAAGACTGCCGGGGATGCTTGTTAAGAATGTTTATATATTGCTGGGGAATGTTGAGATCTGCTGGGGATACCCAACTTCCTTAAGGCTGCCAGTATAACTTTGCTTGGGGAGAGTATGCTGACTTGCTGGCTCACTCTCTGGGGAGTTAAGATATCTTGGTTGTGTTCTTCAGCTGAACTTACCTTGGTACCTTGGTGGACAGAGCAATTAGATCGCTTAGACCACTCATTATTGCCCCAGTTTCAGTGGGAGAAGAAGGTACCTGTGAAGGTGTTTGATGACTGCCATTTGACAGATCTTCTTCTGGTAGGCAAGTGGCGAGATACTGGGATATAGTCGTACGCTTTGATCCCTAATTTTTGCCTGGACCACCCTTTCGGGTTTTCAGTCCACCGGGATACCCATTTTTGCCCAAGCCGCCTTTTCAGGTTTTCGACTTGTCGGGTGTACAGATTTTTTCATTTCATCCCTTATTTTTGCCTAGGTGTGTCGACCTAGCGGGTCTTTGATTATGCGCAGTATTTTTTCGACTATGTCCATGCTCTCAGAGTGTAGGGAGGTGCCCCTGTTGTTGTGTTGCCATGCCACCAGAAGATCTTCGTTTGATCGTCCAATGCCCCAAGTGACTTAGACGGAGATTTGCCCCAGGCTATTTGGCATTTGAGAGATTCTCTGAATCTCGACTTAACTGCCCCAGATGACGGATAATGATCATGTCATGCCCCTTGTTTGGGAGTGCTTTTGTTCACTTAGATATTCTTCGTGTGAATTTCTCTATTGTTCGAACAAATAGTCATACGCAAACAGTATTATATCAAGAATGCAAAGCTTATGCCTGTCTTGAAGTTTTTTGAAAATGCATTTTTTCATAAAAACAAGTGAATTTTTTGTAAACGTGATGTCAACTCCGTATTTACCGTAGGCCTTAAGGAGTCAGGATACCTTTCGTAACAGTATGCTTTCGAACTAACCCATGCTTCAGCTAGGACTTTTAAGGGTTATAACATGGCCTGGTTCACGGTTTAAGAAACAAAGGATAAAGGCTCAAAATTTATTTGTACCCACCCGTTCTTCGTGATGTTCTTCAAACCTAAACTCAGCTGATCGTGCGTTAGACCTTGTTTGAGTCTTTGCTCTGAAATTTTAGTGATGGTTCGGATGTTGAACGTTTATTTGAATATGCAGTCATTTTTGTTTGGTTTAGGGTTTGTAAGACCTCTTTCTTTTTCTTTCATTATCCCTGTTTTTTGCCTGAACTGTTTCTTTTTGGAATTACAGTCAGCGGGATTCCCCGGTTTTGTAAGTCTCCTTCATAGGTTTTGACTTAATGGGTTTTTATTTTGAGAAGTAATGACTGCCTGTCTGTATGATTGTTCGGAACCATCACTGTCTTTTGTTTTGTAAGGACCTCTTTGGTGCCATTCGTTATGCACTTGGATCAACTGAGAGACTACCCTGCCCCAGGTTATGATTAAGGGTTTTAAATTTCGAAAAGAAAAACTCCTACTTCTTTGGCTCAGAGGGGTTGACGAGGGATTATCTTCCTTATAACTCCAGTGTTTAGGAATTGAAACAATGCCTGTACCTCATCAGCGGGGTCTGTTCATAAGCATACTGTAAAGATCGTGGTACCGTTTTCGTCATCCTCCCTCAAGAGGCTCAGAATTATTAATTGAGAGTTGACATCAAAAAATGAAAGCAGTTTTAAGCATAATAAACATAATTACTTCAAAACAGACAAGTGTAATGCATTAATGAAATAACCAAGTTTGACATGAAACAAAATGTTTGAACAATTAAAAGAAAATTACAAATTGAACACTCGAATGAACAAAAAATCCAATCCTAGCCACGTCTTGGCAAGGGAGCAGTGATCACATTGGGAGTCTCTGGAGAGTCGAGCTGGACTTCCTTTGCGTCAATCAGATCTTGAACCCTGTTTCTCAAAGTCCAACAGTCATCTGTAGCATGCCCCGGGCTGTCAGAATGATAGGCGCAGCGAGCATTGGGGTTGTACCTTGAAGGTGTCCTGTTAGGATTCTTCGGGGGATCCATGAGGGTTACCAACTTGGTTTCCAGCAGCTGTGGCAATATCTGTGACAAGGTCATGCCGAGGGGAGTAAATTTCCTTTTAGGTCTCTCTTCCCTTTGCTAATGGTGACGCTGAGGAGCACCGGCCAGCTTTGCAATAGCTACTGCGTTGACAGCACTAGATTCTCTCTTGGATGGTTTCTTCTCAGTGTTCGAGGAGTCACCATTCTGTATTTTCCCTGACTTGATGCCAGCTTCTATTCTTTCCCCAGTCAAGACCAAATCTGTAAACCCAGCAGCAGAATTCCCAATTAGGTGGTTGAAGAATTGACCGGACAGGGTCCCTAAGAACATGTCGACGAGCTCGCGGTCAGTCAGAGGTGGTTGTACCCTTCCAGCAAGGTCCCTCCATTTTTGAGCATATTCTTTGAAACCTTCACCTGCACCCATAGACATTCCCTGAAGTTGAGTGCGCGTGGGAGCAAGGTCGGCATTATACTGGTACTGTTTATAGAATGCACTGGCCAAGTCCTCCCAGCTGCGGATGTTGGCTCCATTCAGTTGATAGAACCAGTCGAGCTGAGTCCCTGAAAGACTCTCCTGGAAGAAGTGGATCCATAAGTTCTTGTCGGCCGTGTAGGGCTGGATCCTCCTCATGTATGACCTGAGATGCAGCTTTGGACAGGATGCCCCGTCGTACTTTGCAAAGGCAGGTGCCTTGAATTTGTGTGGGATCACCACACCAGAAGATAGACCCAGGTCTCCAAAATCCAACCCAGGCACTTGTTAAATTTCCATGGCATTCAGACGATCCTCTAGTTGTTTGTACCGGTCCTCAGCTGGAGGGTACTGCTCATCATTAAAATCAGTCTCGTTATCGGAGACCATTGGGCTAGGAACTTCTCTCTCATGGGGACTGTCCTTCCCAACAGATGGGGTAGTCAGTTCAGCCTCGTTTTGTGACCCATGCCCAGATTTGCGTCTAGGGTTGAACAGCACCGTCCTCTTCTTCTTCTTCTTCAGGAGCAGAGTCTTCAAATCCTGCTGGCCCTGGGCTAGACTCTTAATCAACTCCTGGAATTGGGCATTCTGGGCCTGATGGGCCTGGATGGATTGCTCAGTAGATGCTTCAGGATTCATGACGATCGGCTGAAATAAACAGCGAAGAAGGTAAGTGACCTGTCAAAAGGGTACCTGTAGTGCAATGTATGTATGATATGCATGCAATGTTTTCAAGTACCTCGTAGGGTAAACAAGAAAATTGTTAGAGTTGGAGTCCGATAGCTTGATTGAAGGAACTGCATGTTGTTGAGAGTCCTTCTTCAAGGGTCAAGGATCACCATATCTAGTGGGTCATAGCCCCTGACAATCTTGGCTCGGGGAACCTTCTTCAAGTGTCAAAGCTCACCATATCAAGTGGGTCATAGCCTCTGACAACCTTGGCTGGAGGAAAATAAATCCTCTTTGCCCCTTGCTAGACATTTGATTCATCATGACCTGCATCGCAAGCCCCTTGAGATCCTTGAAATGGGTTAGTCCTTATGCAGGATGTATGCAATGGTATGATGTTATGCTATGCATGGGGTAAAGTAGGTAAACCCTGTTATGAGTCCCAATTAAGGACTGTAAACAAAACCTGCAAGAAACTCAAGTGTCAGATAACAAGCATGCAAATTGTCAAGTTGGAAGGCACACAAGTCACACAAGAGAGCCCTTAGAGTTAAGGCCAGCATGGGGTCTAGGTATTACCCTCTTGAAGTTGGTGGGCTCGAAACCTGTCCTATCAGAAGTAACCGGGTTCTAAGGGTCCCAATATCACTGGACTGTTTTCATTGTTCATCGTTTCGATTTAGCCATTGAACTGGCGACCGAAATATTCCAAGAAAGCAACCCTCAATTGAGTGTAGTATCGAGTATCAACCAACCTCGGACTGCACCAAAGTCAGTTATCTCACTACCCTAAAGAGGCCAAGATGGTTCAATTAAGGTTCATAAGGTCGGTTGATGCTTCACGACACCATGCGGCGGCCCCGTACTCTCCTTGACTGAACTCAAGGGTTACTGGTACACACCAAAGTGCCACATCAACGTAGCAGACTGCTTCAACCATGTTGGTATACCCCGCACAGTTCCCTCACAGTCTTGTTGCTACTTTCTAAGAAGGTATCCCCAGATCCGGGTTAGGATCTATAGAACTCTCGAGACAGCCCACAATAATAAAGCAAATAAGTCAAAGCAATTGAAAACACAAGTGATCTTAGTCCTAAGGTACACCTCACTTTATAAGAGTCCCCAGCAGAGTCGCCAGTTCTGTGATCGGTGGATCTGGAACTGACTGTTTAACGCTGGTTCGCGAAATGTCGCGGAAGCAAGAGTCGCCACTGTCTTTTATTTTCTCCAACATGGACAGGACAAAAGCACAGCAAAATTCCTTATGAGATAGTTTCTCGGTTCGGGAGGTAGATTTATAGAAAGGGAAGGTGTTAGCACCCTTTCTATCCATGGTTATCCATGGGCTCTTAGATACTTGCTCTTATGCTTTCAAAGTGTTTGCTTTTCAAAATGTGCGTGGGTTTGAAAAAGTTTCATTGAAAGATTTCTGAATGACTCTTGTATCAGTCCTCAAGAGTGTTTGAAAAATTGTTTTGAAAGCTTTTTGAAAGTGTCGGTGTGAAAAGGTTTTTGTTTGTTTTTTGAAAAGAGCAAGTATCCATGAGTCATCTACCTACCCTAAGGAATTAGGCTGTGTAAATGTCCTTAAGGTAGTGCCATCCCACCATTGAGAGGTAGGTAGCACCACCGTTGGAGGTGTTCGGGTCAATTCGTTTGTAGGGACAGTGTGGTCACCAGAGCAACAGTAGGACACCTTATAAGCTACCCTTATGCCATTGATCTTTTTATTTCGAGGCAACCATTCCGAGGCAACCGTTTCGAGGCAACTTGTTTCGAGGCAACTTGTTTCGAGGCAACTAGATCAATGGAACATAAGGACTCACTAAGACGTCCTATACTCGACGACCACGTTTCGAGGGGCAAGGCAACAGTGAGGCGTACCCTAAGAGTGGTGTGTGAATTTGTGTGTCATTTTCAATTATGTTTTATCTTGATCATGCATTGGGTGAGCTACGCTTTGATTTTATTTGGGCCATTCATTCTTTCATGTGATTAACAGTTTAAAGGTGCGGAAATTAAAGTACGGAAAATAAAGTCCTACGCTATTACAAGGCGCGGGTTTATACATCGCCAAATTAACAAAAACCCGATTTTGAATAAAAGTGCGGAAAATAAAGGTCTTAATTACTATTACAAAGCTTTAGCAATTACATAATATTTAAAATGAAAAATAGAAGCAAACGCGCGAAAAGAAATTAGAAGCGAAAGTTCGAGGGCGTTGGACCCTTTAAAGAAATTACATTGAAATTGGAAGTTAATTAATTATTAAATAAAGAAAAGAAATTATTTTTTTATGTTTTTTTTTGTATTTAATGGAAATAAATAGAATTAATTAAAAGAAACCCTAATTCTAAATATTTTTTAATTGTTAAAGAAAGAATTAAAGTTTTAACCTAATTTATACTAATTATTTAATGTCATGTTTATTTACAAAATTAATTAATAGTTAATAATAATAATAATAATAAGAAGAAAAAATTATTTATTAAGAAAAAAGAATAAAATGCTAAAACCTAATTTCTACATTTTTGGTTATTAAGAAAATATTAAAATTGAACCTAAAATTAAACTAAATTGATTAATAAAATTTATTTACAAAATATATTAGTGAATTAAATATTAAAACAATAAACATATTTTATTTTTATGATTTCTGATTTTTTTTGTATTATGAAAATTATTTTGTGAATTAAATAAAAGGAAATAATTAATAAAAACAATTAAAAGAATAAGAGGAAAAAATAAATAAAAGTAGAAATTTGGACAAACCATGGGGTATCAGGCCCCTTTGGAGGTTAATTGCAAGGAATTTGGCCCATTGATCCCAAGCCCGTTTTGACTTTCAGCGTTTGCGTGTGGAAAGGTTGACTGGCATGCATGATGAACCTCCACATTCTAACCTTTGGATGAGACTTCCTGGACACTTGGCAGGCAAGCAGATGGGGTTGCATGGTGACCTTTTGATGGCATGCTGCATAGAAGCGCATTAAAGAAAAAATTATGGAATATATAAGGGGACCTGGGAATCGAACCCAGGTCCCAGTGCCTGCATGACAACGCACCAACCAGTTGAGCTAGCGCGTATATTTGTTAGTTTAGTGGAACGTGATCAATATATGTGAAAAAGCAAGGTTATGCTGGACAATAAAAAAAAGCGCCAATTATTCAAACTGGCCAACCATAGTCCAACAGCTCAGCGTCTCCTTCCTTGTTCCTTCGTTTTGCCTGAAAATAACAACTAGATAGCGGGGGTTTTAAACCCCCACTAAACTCAAACCTGCAAAATAGCGATTAGAGCATGGTTAAAAAGAAAAAGGGCGCGAGGTATGGATTCTATTCGTCAGAATGTCACGATTTTAATGGTGTAGGTCTTATTGTCTAATTTTCCCAGATGAAGAAAGCCCTAAATTTGTAGCTTTGAAACCCTAGCAACCATCAATGGCATCTTTTGACACAGGCAGTATTAATCCAATTGGAGAACACCAATAGCTTCAGAATCATCATGTTAGTATAAATCAATCATTAAAAGACATTAATAATGCATGAAAATGCAAACACGAATATGGAAAATTTTATGAACAGGGTAACGCGGTTCTACCAATTCTTGAGGTCAGGGGCTATGTTCTTGATTGCAATCTCTTCCTGGTGGTGTCAGCAAGCTTTTGGAATAGCTTTGAGGCCTTGAAGCAACCTCTATGTATGAAAACAGTTTTCAGTTTTTTTTGTGAAAAAGTGCAAGTTTGTTCTTTGTTCTTCAGCGCAGCTTGTTGTGTTCTTGGCATTAGGTTTCACTTATGCTTATGTATGTGAATGGATTAGGTCAGAAAAATCAAGCCCAAAGCCTTTGCATTGATGATTTTGAATATTTGATTTTCATGATCTTTTTTCAAATCTCTTTGCCATGAAACTATTGCCAATCATGAGAAATCTTGCCTTTTTGAATATGCACGAAATATTTGATTCATTATGAGTGAAATCTCTGCACAAAAAGATTGGAAAGGTATTATTTGCTATTTTTTCATATTTAATTTTAATTAAGTGAATTAATAATAATAAAAATTCAAATAATTAATCAAAAATGATAAAATAACTCCCTTGGATGTCAATGGGTCGTGCATGGCCTTTGGGTAATGATTCATGGAAGAAATTGTGGCCCATTAGCATTTTTGAACCCTTTTGTGCAAAGTTGACTTTTCAAAATTCCCAAAAATTTCCCAACTTCCACAAGGCATATCTTGCTCAATTTTTAAGCTTTGATCATGTTCTTGGACATTTTGGAAAGGTCTTAAAGTCCTCTAACCAATGTATTTGGTCCCATGTCATTTTGATTTACCAATCCCAAGTTATGGTCTTTGACTTAAAGTGCCTTTTTGTTGACTTTTGAAAATGACCTATAATGTTGAGATTGATAACTTTTTGTGAGAGCATTTATTGGACTTGAAGTGTGAAGATGAGTTGTAGGAAATGTCATTCTCTTCAAAATGAGATTTAGATGGAATTTTTCTGATAAACCATGTGGAAGTTATGCCTTGGTCAATTTGCAGTTGACTTTTTCAACTGTCCAAAAATAGAAACTTTTGCATCTTGAGACTTTTTGAGCCATGCTTTGAGCATCATGATCAAGAATTTATCAAATGATGTTTGTGGCCTCAAAATAAGATGTTGACCAAAATTTTTGACTTTTGACTGTCAAATGACCATTTTGCCCCTGCAGTTGACTGTGAAGCAATTAGGGTTTTTGACTGTGCAATCTGGTGCTGTGAGTCTTGAAACTTGGCATATGGATGTTTGACAATGTATGTAGGCATGTGGGACTTGTTTGGGCCCTTGGAAACTTCAATTTCTTTGCCAGAACCAAAACCCTAATTTTGGACTGTTAGGAGGCCATTGAACTGTGCAACCCTTGGGAGATTTTGAAGCATGACCTTGGCAGATCTTGAAGAATATGGGAGGGCAAATTTTGGGGTACAACAGTTGCCCCTGTTCAATCTTCTTAGACCTAAGGATGTAGATTGGCTGACGTGCCTTTCGTAATCCGAGGGTAGAAGATGATTGAACACTAGAGTGCCCAGAAATTTGCGCTCACGTGTTAGCAGTGATGGTGGGAACGGGCTTATAGATGCCATTTGGAGACTGATGGATGGGAGAGATGGGCTTATGGATGCCATCGGGAGGTGATGGATAGGTGGATGGGCTTATAGATGCCATCGGGAGGTTGTCGATCGCGTAAGAGATTCCTTAGCGAGAACTTGCGTACCTGAGAAAGAAAACAAATACCTGGCCTGTTACAGGAATTGATCTTCCAACTCTTCAGACGTGCCCTGGCAGGATACAGGAATCGAATTTGGAATTCAAAAAGGTTGGTGAGTTGTCTCTACTGACAGGTTATTTCCATGGGCGGGGGTCTTTAACGACGAGTGTCTATAACGACGGGTGTCTATAACGACGAGTGTCTATGACGACGAGTGTCTATAACGCCGAGTGTCTATAACGACGAGTGTCTATACGATGAGTGTCTATAACGACGAGTGTCTATGACGACGAGTGTCTATAACGACGAGTGTCTATGACGACGAGTGTCTATAACGACGAGTGTCTATGACGACGAGTGTCTATGATGACGAGTGTCTATGACGACGAGTGTCTATAACGACGGGTGTCTATAACGACGAGTGTCTATAACGACGAGTGTCTATGACGACGAGTGTCTATAACAACGAGTGTCTATGACGACGAGTGTCTATGACGACGAGTGTCTATAACGACGAGTGTCTATAACGACGATTGTCTATAACGATGAGTGTCTATGACGACAAGTGTCTATGACGACGAGTGTCTATAACAACGAGTGTCTATGACGACGAGTGTCTATGACGACGAGTGTCTATGACAACGAGTGTTTATGACGATGAGTGTCTATGACGACGAGTGTCTATAACGATGAGTGTCTATGACGACGAGTGTCTATGACGACGAGTGTCTATGACGACGAGTGTCTATAACGACGAGTGTCTATAACGACGAGTGTCTATGACGACGAGTGTCTATAACGACGAGTGTCTATAACGACGAGTTGTATCAGAGAAATCTTTAGGCATTGATTTAACTGGATTTGTATTCTTTGACTGGGTTGGTCTCTTTTGACTGTATTCGTCTACATAGTTGATCATTTAACTGTATCCTTCCTGAAAGGCAAAGGTCAGTCGTATGCAATGCATGATATGAATCAAGCAACGATGTTCTCAACACATGAGATTGTATGATATGATGCGTATATGCATGTGTCATAATGTATGACAATGTGATGTTTATGAATGTATTTTCGTCTAGGAAGATAAATCCTTGACGGATGCCGGGAGCTGAATCCTGGGCTGATATTGAAGAGAGTTCTTCGTTTTCGCTGGGGATGGTAGTTACAAGAATGCCGGTAGGTGAAGATAACTCCGTTGGGGAATAAACTTGGCGAATAGATTACTCTGCGGGGAGGCAACTCTGTGGGGAAAGAGAGGTACTTTGCTGAGGTTGATGAAGATAACTCCGCTGGGGATAGGAAGACTTTGCCGAGGACGATCTTTCCGTGGTTTTTAGTTGAGGATAACCCAGTTATATCCTGGTGGGGAAATAACCTTTGAATAAAGCCGGGGGAGAGCATTCGTACTCTGCAGGTGATAAGCTTCCAGAATCTACTGGGGATAAGCTTTAAGACCTGTTGGGGAGATTGATTCAACTTTCCTGGGGAGGCTTTTGGACTGGACTCTCCTGGGGAGATTTTTGAGATGCACTGGGGGAGTGGCTCTACTGAAGGTCTGGTATTCCGCCGGGGGAACAATCTTAGATCAAGACTGCCGGGGATGCTTGTTAAGAATGTTTATATATTGCTGGGGAATGTTGAGATCTGCTGGGGATACCCAACTTCCTTAAGGCTGCCAGTATAACTTTGCTTGGGGAGAGTATGCTGACTTGCTGGCTCACTCTCTGGGGAGTTAAGATATCTTGGTTGTGTTCTTCAGCTGAACTTACCTTGGTACCTTGGTGGACAGAGCAATTAGATCACTTAGAACACTCATTATTGCCCCAGTTTCAGTGGGAGAAGAAGGTACCTGTGAAGGTGTTTGATGACTGCCATTTGACAGATCTTCTTCTAGTAGGCAAGTGGCGAGATACTGGGATATAGTCGTACACTTTGATCCCTAATTTTTGCCTGGACCACCCTTTCGGGTTTTCAGTCCACCGGGATACCCATTTTTGCCCAAGCCGCCTTTTCAGGTTTTCGACTTGCCGGGTGTACAGATTTTTTCATTTCATCCCTTATTTTTGCCTAGGTGTGTCGACCTTGCGGGTCTTTGATTATGCGCAGTATTTTTTCGACTATGTCCACGCTCTCAGAGTGTAGGGAGGTGCCCCTGTTGTTGTGTTGCCATGCCACCAGAAGATCTTCGTTTGATCGTCCAATGCCCCAAGTGACTTAGACGGAGATTTGCCCCAGGCTATTTGGCATTTGAGAGATTCTCTGAATCTTGACTTAACTGCCCCAGATGACGGACAATGATCATGTCATGCCCCTTGTTTGGGAGTGCTTTTGTTCACTTAGATATTCTTCGTGCGAATTTCTCTGCTGTTCGAACAAATAGTCATACGCAAACAGTATTATATCAAGAATGCAAAGCTTATGCCTGTCTTGAAGTTTTTTGAAAATGTATTTTTTCATAAAAACAAGTGAATTTTTTGTAAACGTGATGTCAACTCCGTATTTACCGTAGGCCTTAAGGAGTCAGGATACCTTTCGTAACAGTATGCTTTCGAACTAACCCATGCTTCAGCTAGGACTTTTAAGGGTTATAACGTGGCCTGGTTCACGGTTTAAGAAACAAAGGATAAAGGCTCAAAATTTATTTGTACCCACCCGTTCTTCGTGATGTTCTTCAAACCTAAACTCAGCTGATCGTGTGTTAGACCTTGTTTGAGTCTTTGCTCTGAAATTCCAGTGATGGTTCGGATGTTGAACGTTTATTTGAATAGGCAGTCATTTTTGTTTGGTTTAGGGTTTGTAAGACCTCTTTCTTTTTCTTTCATTATCCCTGTTTTTTGCCTGAACTGTTTCTTTTTGGAATTACAGTCAGCGGGATGCCCCAGTTTTGTAAGTCTCCTTCATAGGTTTTGACTTAATGGGTTTTTATTTTGAGAAGTAATGACTGCCTGTCTGTATGATTGTTCGGAACCATCATTGTCTTTTGTTTTGTAAGGACCTCTTTGGTGCCATTTGTTATGCACTTGGATCAACTGAGAGACTACCCTGCCCCAGGTTATGATTAAGGGTTTTAAATTTCGAAAAGAAAAACTCCTACTTCTTTGGCTCAGAGGGGTTGACGAGGGATTATCTTCCTTATAACTCCAGTGTTTAGGAATTGAAACAATTCTTGTACCTCATCAGCGGGGTCTGTTCAAAAGCATACTGTAAAGATCGTGGTACCGTTTTCGTCATCCTCCCTCAAGAGGCTCAGAATTATTAATTGAGAGTTGACATCAAAAAATGAAAGCAGTTTTAAGCATAATAAACATAATTACTTCAAAACAGACAAGTGTAATGCATTAATGAAATAACCAAGTTTGACATGAAACAAAATGTTTGAACAATTAAAAGAAAATTACAAATTGAACATTCGAATGAACAAAAAATACAATCCTAGCCACGTCTTGGCAAGGGAGCAGTGATCACATTGGGAGTCTCTGGAGAGTCGAGCTGGACTTCCTTTGCGTCAATCAGATCTTGAACCCTGTTTCTCAAAGTCCAACAGTCATCCAATTGTGCAAGAAAAATCATCAAAAGTTGAAAGGGATTTCAAGTCCTTTTAACACTCTCTGAGATAGGGTTTGTTGACTTCCAAGGACCATATCTTGCTCTTTTTTTAAGATTTTTTATTGACTCTAAATTCATGATTCTTTTTAAAGAGTCCTTAACAAGTTCTCTCCAGGGATCTAAGTCAAAATTTGAATGGAAGATCACTAATGGTTGAGAAAGATTACAAGTCTCTTTGAAAAGCCTTTGAATCTTAGGGTATGACTTAAAATGATCATAACTTCGTAAAACTTTATCTCCCTGAGCCCATTCTTTTTCCACAATAATATTTGGTATGTCTAGTACAACTTTCTTCAATGTGCAAGACTTGAAAATGCTTGGAAAGTTGTTTAAGAATTGAAAAGAGTATAGGTCTTTTGTGAATTTTCCCAAATTTGTCCATCATCTTCCAAAGACCATAACTCTTTCAATTTTTATGATTTTTGAGTGATCTTAATTCCACAATTGAATTCAAGAGGTCTACTTTATCTCACCTTCAGATATCAAGATCAAATTTTTAGTGGAAGGTCATCTAATTTTGAAGAACATTATAGGTCATTTTGAGATCCCATACTTAGAAATTTTTCTAAGTATAAAAATTAGTTTGTCTTTCACGCTTTCAAGAGGACATAACTTCCAGCTCAATTATCGATATGGAGTCTTTCTTGGCACATTGTAAAAATTGTGACCTTGTCCTTCAAATGCTTCAAGAATCATGTGATAAAGCCTCTTGAGTTGTGTGCACCATGGATTCAAAGTTGGTACCACGAAATTGATTTTTTTAAAAACAGTCAGATTGCAAATTGATTAGTGTGGCCTCTAAACATAAACTTATCGCGCGTTTGATGTCTAAACATGATTAATTAAGTTTCCATAAGGGTTTAGCACATCAAAACACAATGAATGGTTGAGTTTTGTCAACTTGCAAGTCACACTTTGCTCATGATGTAGTTGCACACGAATTCCCCTCATACTAGATCATTTCTCTAACTTTTTGTTTCCATCATGATCAGCTATAAATAAAGATCATCCCTCACTCATTTTCGCAAGCTTTAGAGATCCAGAAAACCTCTTTCAAACTTCCTCCATACCTCTCAATTCTGCAACTGCGAATTTGGTTTTAAATCTCTTTTCAATCCAATTTATTTGTTCATTCTTCATCCTTGAACTTAACTGAAGCTAACAGAAGAAGAACCAAATATTGTAGTGCTCTAAAGCGTGCTAGCTAAGTCAAGTTTCAGAGTAGTTTCTTCATACTTCATTCAAGTAGTTTAAGACATCAATTCTTCTAACTCAAATTACGGTAATGGTATATGATGTTCATTGATGCTTACTGGTGGTTTAATTTTGAACAATCGATGCATTTGATGTATCTATTTTCGATTTCAAAACTTTCTGGTTTTTCTCAAATCGACTGAGCTATATTTTAAATTAATTTTTCGCAAGGGTACCATTGGAATCGTCTTGATGAGACGATGCGAATGACACCGGCCTAAGATTCTAATTTTGCATATTGAAGGACCTGCAAATCATGTGTTTTTGGTTGGCTTTTCAATGATATGAAGGTTGAAGATGATGACATGGATGTCTTCAACCAATCAGAGCCTCACGGGTGTTTATTTAAATCTGTTTTTAAATAAATGATCTGGTGTGTTATTCACTAATGACCATGATATGCACAGCGCGCCAGATCCTTTGGATTTAATTAATAATGTGTTTTGACATTGATCCAATGGTCCACATTATTTGATATTATTTTTATTTTCTGATTTTTCTATTTAATTGTTTTAAACTTCAAAAATTCATAAAAAATTCATTTCAACTTCTAAAATTTTGAAAAAATTTCTCAAAAGTTTTGATTTTTCTCTTTCTGATTTTTATTTATTCACAATTTTATTTTGTGATTTGATATTTTTTATGACTTTTCACTTTATTTGACTTATTTTAATTGTTTAAAAGTACTTTTCTTGATTTTAAAATTCTGAAAAAAATTATGAAATGATCCAATGACCTCTTGACAAATATTGGTGACCTCACCGTATTTTTTATTTTTTATTTTACTATTATTCACAAATTCTGGTTTATTTTGCTTAGTTCTTTAAATTTTAAAAAATAGTTTTTGACTTTAAAAAATTCTAAAAAAATTTGCCAATACTTATTGACTCATGTTTGACCTCTAACATTTTTTTAGGATATTTATTTGGTGTTTTAATACTTGTTATGTATTTTACCAATTATTTCCTTTTTTAAATCATTTAAACTTTGTTTTATATTAAAAAGAAATTTATTGGTCCTGATTTGGAGAAACTTAGGTGTTATTTTGGGACAAGTTCCTCAACCTCATTGGATCTTGGATGTTGATAGGTTGAAAAACCAAATCCACCAAAATGGATGAATGATGTTGATGATATTTGAAACCCTAGTTTCATTAGATACATCCTCCTCCCTCTTCATATTATCCCTTTCTTGTTTTTACTTGTGCTACAAGTTTTTGGAGAATGATCTACATATCATTTCTCTAATATGTTGATACATAGATTGTTATTGACTGACCTCAAAATAGGTGTGACTTCTACATAAGTCCACTTACAATTGCTTAACATAGGGCTAAATTTGTCTCGATTTGAAAAATGATCATTTATGGTCCAAACCTATCCTTACAAGCCCAAGTATGTTTAATTTGAAACCGTTGATCTAATAACTCTGAAATTCATTGTTATGAGGCTTTGATTCTATCAATCCTCTAATGAACTTCATGAAATTTAGTCTAAGTGAATCAGTTGAGCATCGTTGATCATATTTGGTTATTTTGAGCACTCGAAATGAATGATGTACTTGACAAAATGTAAAATGAAACTTGTTGTTGAGAAGCTTTAATTTTATCAATCTTCTAATGAGTTTTCAAATGCAAGCTTCAAGATGGTCATTCAACTAACCTCTAACTTCTAATTCACTAACTATTAACTTTACTTTATGCTTTTACTTTATGCCTTTTATTTCAGGTACTTACTTTTATGTACCATTTACTTTAGTATTTACTTTTCATGCCATTTTTCTTTTGTTCATTTGAACATTTATCTTTATGTTATTTTATCTTTGCTCATTTGAGCATTTATTTTCTTTTGAAGACACTTAATAACCAACTTGAACATTAAAAGTCTTAAGGTTATTTGTACTATATGGTTACTATCTTTGGCATTGTGGAGTTATGGACCTCTCGGACTTTGGAATATAAGCCATGATATTTTGGGACCCCGTTGCTCTATTGTTAATTTATCTGAAGTTATTGGGGTTTACTCCAAGACACTGGGTTGATTTTCTTTGTGCGCGAGTTATTCTAACTATATGCTTTGTCTATGATTGATAATTCCTCTATATACAGTTGTTACTCTGCTCAATTTTTGTGAAGACTTAATTCATCTGAAACTTGGTATTTCTCAGAGGTTTAGTATTTTTGCTTGCTTGGTTTCAATCCAAAAGGATGAGAATTCTACATTGACTTCATATGTCAAGTGTTGGCTTCTTGTTGGTTAGATCGTTATTTTCCTTGGCTTTTACCTTATGCTTTAGGATAGTCCCTTCATCTCCTCCTATCTTCTTTAATTTCAAAAATCTTCTCCCTCCTTTTCAATACTCTTCTTGTTTTCTAATTTGAGTCGCTTTCATAATAAACTTGGACTTAGGTCCATGAATTTTCAAAAATATTTTCTTAATCAAACTTTAATCAATTTAACCATACTTTGACACCTTTTTGAAAGACTAAAAGTCATTAACCTCATTCAAAGCATTTTGCCACTTTGGCTTTTTACTTTAAAACCTTTTTCTCAAAAGATTAGACTCTTGTCGATTCTTGTAGTGATGCGAGCTACTATACTTCTATGATATGTAGTAAAATGAGATATTTTCCACTTGGATTTTGAGTCAGGCTTTGTTGATTTTAAAATCCAAACTATATCCTCCACTTTGAGATGATGAAAATCCTATTTTCTCATCATTGTTGGTAGTAAGTATGTCTTCCACTCAGATATGACGATTATGTCTCTTCTCTTAAAATTAACCAACACATATGTGTTTTAAACAGCTTGCCATCTTCAAAGAAAATCATTTTCTTCATTTCTTCAAACAGGTGTTTGTAACCAACATGCGAAAGAAATCTTGAAAAATGATAGGACAAATTTTAGGGTACAACAGTTGCCCCTATTCAATCTTCTTAAACCTGAAGAGTTAGATTGGCGAGTCCGTCATTCGTGACTTGAAGGTGGAAGATGATTGAACACTAGAGTGCCTAGAAATTTGCACTCGATGATGTGGTGGTTGATTTTTTATGGAATGGGCTTAAAGATACCATTTGGAGAGTTGTCGGAGATAGGATTACATATGCCATTCAAAGGTGATTGTTGACAAAAATTGGAAGAAGTATCAGAATAAATCTTGTATGCAATATGATGCATGAAATGCGAAATGTTGTTGGAATGTATTTTTGTCTTGGAAAATAAATCCTTGACAAATGTTGGGGAGTTTTGCGAGGCTAAATCTCGGACTGCTGTTGGGGATGAAGAGTATGCACCTCTCTAGATCTTGTTTTAGGATGTTTCTGTTGGGGCTTCCTGTTTTTGTTGTTTGAGGAGAACTTATATGGGGGATGTTGACTTTGCTTGAGGAAAACTCTATGGAGAGTGTTGATTCCTGCTTAGGGAAAGAGTTTAGGAGTCTTAGTTGTCCGTTTCTCTACTTGGGAGTTATCTCTTGATTGAAGAGAATGGAAGTTAACAACTTGTTGGGGACAAAGAAGTTAATTGTTATCTGATTGTATCCTAGGATTTGCAGCAACTCACTGGGGATAGTAGGAAAGTCTATTGGGGAAGAGGGGTTGTGGTCCCTCGAATTGTGATAGTCTAAGAGGAAAATTCAATCTGGGGAATCTTGCCGTTTGTTGGGGAAATAAACCTTATTGCCAATCTCTTGGAGAGGTGTTTTATTTTGGCAGAGCTCCTCGAGGATTCTTAAGATCAACTCAGTTGGGGAGAGGTTTTCAGAGATTGAAACTGTGGTTGGGGAGAAGTTTTCAGAGATTGAAATTATGGCTGGGGATCACCCTATGAAAAGGACTTTGTGGGAGATTTGTCACTGCCCCTAGTAGTAGGTGTTGCAGTACTGCCAGAAAATGTTTGCTTGGCCATACGTAACCTGTTTTTGGAATTCATGTTTAATACCCCAAGTGATTCAGATACAGACATGCCCCCTAGTTATTCAGCATTTCTTGAGAGATTTCTTGGAACCTTGACTTGACTTCCCTAGACGAGTTGGGCAGTGACATTTCACGCCCCCTTTCTTATATGAGATTTGTCATTGGAACTGTCATCCTATTTGAAGTGATTTTGTTCACTGAGAATCTTGTTCAACGGATAGTCATCGCGTGGATTTCTCTATTGTCAAATAAGTAGCTATATGCAAACAGAAGTATTCAAATAATTCAAAGTTTTATGCTTGTCTTGAAGTTTTGAAAATGCGTTTTAGCAGATAAAAGAATTTTGTAAGAATGTGAATTCAAATTCAGGATTTAGAGTAAAGCCTTACAGGAGTCAGGATACCTTTTGTAACAGTATGCTTTCGAACTAACTCGTGCTTCAATTAGGACTTTGAAGGGTTATATCGTGGTCTGGTTCACGGTTTAAGAAACAAAGGATAAGGCTCAAAGTGTATTTGTACCCGCCCGTTCTTCGTGATGTTCTCCAATCCTAAACTCAGTTAATTGTGCGTTTGAAAACCAATTGAGTCTGAAATGACGTTTTGGTGATGGTTCAGAAAAATTAAGTTTGTTGGAAGGCAACTATTTTTTACAACATTTTTCATGTTGTCTAGGATTTGTAGTGACCTCCTTTCGATTTGTTATCCCTGATTTTTTCCTGACCGTCCTTATCTTGAGATTACGGTCAGCGGGATGCCCCAATTATTTTCTTAAGTCTTCTTCGTAGGTTTTGACTTAGTCGGATTTTCTTTTTGAGAGATAATGACTGCCTATGTGATAGGGAACTATCACCGTCTTTTGATTCAGAAGGACATTTTTTATATCACTCAGGTGAAAGTTTGTGACTGAACGCGCATTTGAGTTAACTGAGAAACTACCATGCCTCAGGTTTTGATTAAAGGTTTCAATTTGTGTAAAAAAAGGAAACTCCTACTTCTTTGGCTCGAAGGGGCTGACTAGGGATTATCTTCCTTATAACTCCAGTGTTTAGGGTTTGAAAGAAACGCATGTACATCGTCAGCAAGGTTTGTCCAAAATCATACTGTATGAGATTATGGCATTGTTTTCGTCATCCTCCCTCTAAAGGCTTGCAACTTTTAAAACAAGAGTTTAATATCATAAAGGGAGTAAAAAAAGAATAGTTCAAATATAATGAAAACGAATGGATTAATTCAAGACAAACATATGCAATGCATTAATGAAACAAAGTTTGACATTAATAGATAAGTGTTTGAACAACAAAATAAATTACAATTGAAAATTAAAAATGAAAAGTACACTCTCAATGATTTGGCATAGGAGCAGTGATCATGTTGGTAGTAGCAGGTGGATCAAATTCAATCTCCTTGGCATCAATCATGTCTTGAATCTTGTTATTGAGAGCCCAACAGCTATTTGTGTCGTGTCCAGGAATATCGGAATGGTATGCACACCTTTCATTAGGATGATAAGTAGGAGCAAAAGTGTTGGGGTTCCGGAGAGAAACCTTTAACATAATCAGCTCTGCTTTCAACATGTGTTGTAATGCTTGAGCCAGTGGCATGTTGATCTTAGTGAATTGTCTTTTAGGCGCGACCTCCTTACGCTTATTTCCTTGTTGACGTTGTTGCACCGATGAAGTATTAGAGATCAGAACTTCCTCTACATGTTGATCGTGGTTACTCTGGTTACGACCTTTTTTACCATACGCAGCATTGGACTCTTTCTTCCCATTGAAAGGTTGTTTCTCTACACTTGAAGATGCACCCCTTTGGATTTTACCACTTTTAATGCCATCTTCGACTCTTTCGCCAGTCAGTATTAGCTCGGTGAACCCGGTTAAAGAGCTTCCAATTAGGTGATTGAAGAAAGGTCCCGTCAAAGTTCCCATGAAGATATCAATCAGCTCCCTGTCAGTTAAGGGTGGTTGCACTCTGCCTGCCAGGTCTCTCCATTTTTTGGCGTATTCTTTGAAGCCCTCATTGGAACCCGTTGTCATATTCTGCAACTGCACACGAGTTGGTGCAAGATCAATATTGTATTGGTACTGCTTGTAGAAAGCAGCAGCTAGATCCTCCCAGGTGTGAATGTGAGAACCTTCCAAATGATAGAACAATTCAAGTTGAGTCCCAGATAGACTCTCTTTGAAGAAATGGACCCAGAGCTTCTGATCAGTGATGTGTGGCTGAATCTTGCGGACATAGGATCTTAGATAAAGCTTCGGATAGGAGACACCGTCATACTTGGCAAAAGCAAAAATCTTGAATTTGTAGGGAATGACCACCCCAGGAACCAAACCCAAATCTCCAAAGTCCAAGCCAGGCACAGTGTTGTACCCCAAAATTTTCCCTCTTATTTTATCAATATTTCTCATCACAAGGCTCTTTGAACTCAAGATCAAGCTAGGGTTTGCTCTGCTCAAGACATCTCCTTGCACTGTTGACCTAAATTAGGGTTTGAGTTTGTACAAGGAATTTTGGACTTTCAATGCTCAAAATGACTTTCATACTTCAAGTTGGACTTATAAGTTTGTCCATACCAAGTTTCAAGCCTTGAATCAAATTTTTACCCAGTCAATTGGACAGTTGACCTAGAAATCAGCTATATTGGGGAAAAAGTCAATTGTGGCCAATTTACTGTCAAACCTCACAATTTTTGATCCACGTCAATATTATGAACTCATATGAACCATTTGATCAAGTTTGGACCACAACTCCACAAGAAATTTAATCAGATCACCAAAAGGGTAAAATGGTCATTTTATGGGTTTTGACTGCACAAAGGCAATTTCTGATTTTTGACCTAGCCAATGGCAAATTAGGTTCAAGCATGGATTCAAGAACTCAATGGCATCATCTTGACCTATTCACAAGGTTCAAAAGATCTCAATTGCATTGGATTGACAGATGAATTTCTCAGTCAACTGATCAAAATTTGACTATACACTGAAAAGTCAAACTTTGACTTTTTGGTCAAAATCAAGTGCCAAAGGTCATTTTTCATCCATATGTGTCAAAACATGAAACTTGTTCATCAAGAAACCCATTTTTGCAAATTAGGGTTTAAAGTTGAAAATTTTCATAACTTAGAATTTTTCTAAGTTATGAAATTTTCTTAATTTTTCCTAACTTTGCCCAATATTTTAACCATGATGCAATTGGATTCAAATAAAACTTCCAACATGAAAGTTGTAGTCCTCCACAAAGTATACAAATTTGATTCACAAAGTTTTCCCAAAAGAAGCTTGGATCTCAAGTTATGATTTTTGGAACAAGGGTCCCTAAAACTTTTAACTTAGTGAAATTTTGCCCTAGTTTAGGCAGGATTTTGACCTATCTTCATGGCCATTTTTCACATAGTTCCACTTGTAATATCAAATTTCATTTCAAAGATGGATTGTAGATAATGTTTCAAGATTTTCAAAATGTCCAAGAACTCTCTAAACTCATTTGTGGTTAGGGAGAATCGAAGGCTTGAAGTTAGCAAAAACTCGATTTTCATCCATGGCATGTTCATGTTGATACAAATTGCAATTTCAAGTCAGCTTGC
This sequence comes from Vicia faba, assembly GCA_948472305.1. Lineage (NCBI taxonomy): Eukaryota > Viridiplantae > Streptophyta > Magnoliopsida > Fabales > Fabaceae > Vicia > Vicia faba. Next base: position 175,878,016 of record OX451736.1, on the reverse strand, counting down.
TTTGCACTAGATTACAGGCCTCAAAACCATTCCACACTAAATAATTAAGTGCAAAACCATTGGTCAAAGGCATTGTTTTGGTCATTAGGGGCATTGCACACAAGATTAACCCTTAAATAGAAAAAGCAACATTACCATTTTTTGCTTAAATCTTGCTTTATGTCAAAACTGATTTCTTGAGCATTGGTCCATATCTCATGCAGCAAATCAAATCCACAAATTAGAGGGGCCAATGGCAAAGTGTGCAAGGTGGTGGATAGCCTGTACAGGCCTGTTGCACATTATTTCTCATGTTTGCTTAAAATACAAGAAAGATATCCAAAACACTAGAACTGGAACCTCAGCAAAAACCAACTGGTGCAAGCTTTTGAAACATCTTTCTCACATCCCCTTGAACCAGAAACACGACCCTTTGAGCCCTCAAACATCCCATAGCTCAAAATCACCTTCCATTGGAAAAATAAGGCAGCATCTTCATCTTGACTTCCATAGAACAATTTGCTCGTGCGTTTTGCCCCAAACCTGTTCAAATACCTTCCATTCAATCCATCCAAGCTATCCCAAACCTTAAACACCAACTGTAACTCCATTTACAGGGTTTGCCATTTTCATTTTAAGCTCGTGCATGTTGAGTTCTGTAGGCTTGTTCAAGTGCATTCAAGGCAAGCTAGACATTGGAGAAGGTCAAGTGAAGTTCAAGCAAGCTCCCAGACATCTCAGGCCTTATTGAAAAGCTCCACATTGCCATACATGAAGTCAGCTGAAACAGGTATTTATCAACTTCCTATCTCTCTATTTAGGAACATTTAGACTTAGGTTTGTGAATAAGAAATGTAGTATTCATAGCCATGAAGCTGTACATATGCTCAGTTTTCATTTTTATTAAGCATGCTAAGAGAATTTGGTCCATGAACATCCTGGAAAAATTAGGTTAGATTTTAGGGCCAGAGAAATTCTCTCTGGTCTTTGAGAGTTAAGACAAGTTTTTTATATGGTTGGATTCGTCTTGAAAAGCTCTACAACTTTGATGTTATGTGTTTTTGCAATAGAACTCGTATGCAGGATCTAGCATTTGTATCACGCGCGCGTGTTTTTGAAGTACAGAGGTTGAAGATGAAGTGTGGTGGGCTGGGCTTGGTCCTGGCTCACTATTGACACCCGCTTTTGCTGAATGCACCCCCTGGCCCAATTTCTTTACATTTTTGTATTTTTATATTTATTTCATTTTCTGAATTTTTTTTTTATATTTTCCAAACATAAAAATATCCAAAAATATTTTCATAAAATTTTCACATTTATTTTTATTATTTTTATTATTTTTTAGACATAAAAATAATTATTAGGGAATATATACTTTTGTTTTATTTAATAAAAACTTATAAACATTATAGAAATATTATATATATTTTATTTTTATTATTCATACCTATAAAAATAATATTTTTCTGATATACTATCATTTTTCCTATATACTTGTATATATTTTATTTTATTTATTGTACATATATAATATATATATATATATATATATATATATATATATATATATATATATATATATATATATATATATATATATATATATATATATATATATATATATATATATATATATATATATATATATATATATATATATATATATATATATATATATATATATATATATATATATATATATATATATATATATATATATATATATATATATATATATATATATATATATATATATATATATATATATATATATATATATATATATATATATATATATATATATATATATATATATATATATATATATATATATATATATATATATATATATATATATATATATATATATATATATATATATATATATATATATATATATATATATATATACTTTTATTTTATTATATACTTTAGAATAAAAACATAAAAATATTACACTTTTATTTTTATTATTATTTATACTTAAAAAATACTTTTTCTAAATATATTTTATTATTTTGTATATATACTATTTTATTTTATTGTGTATAAATAATATAGTCAATATATTTATATTCTTAAAAATTAGGGTTTTACCCTTAATAAATAAAAATAATAATCTTTTTATTTATTTATTTCTTTTTACATTAAATATTTTTACATACATAAAAATAAACAAAAACCTTTTGCATATTCATATTATTTTTATTTAATTTGTTTATTTAAATGTTTATTCATTTATTATTTATGCCATTTGATTCAATTTGGATGTAATAGTAAAACTAGGGTTTTAATTTCTTGTCAAGTATATCCCCATTCAAAATTGTATCCCCCTCCCCATAATCATGTTGTAATAGTATAGATTTATATTTCGCATTTACGCTTTCAATTATGCCATGATTAGAGATTATGGTTTGTATGCAAAATTCCAAAATTAACAAGTAGCTTGACCTAATACAAAGACAAAAATGCATGAAAATTAATACACAATGCACACTTCCACCCCTAGGGTTACATCCACTTGTTGCCTTAAAAATGGGCAATGTTATGCATGTTGAGTGTTTTGGCAATACAAAAACAAAACAAAAGATCATAGTCCCTCGATGACGCTATCTTGGTTGCCTATACAAAATGATCAAGTCCCTCAAAATTTTGCCAAAAATACTTAACACAATTGCTATCATGGTATATACGATGACCCGCGCCTGTCCCGTTTAACATCCTAATACAAGGTTGTTTACCAAATGTAATGGTAAAACAACACTATCAAAAGGGTTAAAAATGTGTAGGAAATACCTTTGAGTAAAATAGGGTAGATAACTCTTAGTTACTTGATCAAAAACTTGCAAAACATCCTTGTTATTTTCAAACACACCTCACAACACAATTTCAAAACATTTCCCAAAAAATAAACTTTCAAACATTGAAATCTTTTCCAAAAGACAAAACACCTTTGAATACATTCAAACAAGAATCATTACAAAGGTTTCCACAATGATGGCCTCTTTTCAAAACATCTTTCAAAACCACACACAAAGCACCATTTCAAACAATTGAAAAGCAAAAGCAAGTGATCTAAACAAGTAACTAAGAGCCCATGGATAACCATGGATGAAAAGGGTGCTTGCACCTTCCCTTTTCATAATCTACTCCCCGAATCCAAGAAAACATCTCAAAGGTTTTTCCTGTGCTTTTTAATCTTTCCTTAGGATAAAATAAAAAGTCGGTGGCGACTCTTGCTAAACTGAAACATTTGCAAACACAAACGCAAAACCTCAAGTCAGTTCTCCCACCGTATCACAGAACTGGAGACTCTGCTGGGGAATATTCTAAAAGTGGGGTTACCTTAGGGTTTATATCACCTTTACATGCTTACCTTGTTTGCTTTGATTGCTTTACATTTGGTTCTATTGTTTGGGTTTGAAATCCTCTACCCGGATTTGGGAAACGTTCATAGGTAAATAGCAATACATTGTGGAAACTGTGCGGGGTATACCGACATGGTTGAAGCAATAGCTATATTAGTGCGACATATTTGTGGGGTACCGGTAGCCTTTGAGTCAATCAAAGAGAATACGGGGCCGCTGAGTGATGTCATGAAGCACTAATGAACTTTTAGAACCTTTACTTGACCATCTTGGCCTTATTAGGGGTAGTGAGATGACCGATTTTGGTGCAGTCCGAAGTTGGTAGATACTCGATACTACACTCATTGAGGGTTGTTTTCTTGGAATATTTCGGTCGCTAGTTAAGTGGCTAAACTGAAACAATGAACACAGAAAATAATCCAGTGATATTGAGCTCCTTAGAACCCGGTTACTATTTATAGGTCAGGTTGAGCCAACTAAACTTCAAGAGGGTACTTACCTCTGAAACCCCATGCAAGCCTGAAAATAGGATCTTGTGTGATTTGCTTGTACATATACTTGTGCATACATCATAAACATCATGAAGCATCATATGCATCCACTAACCATTTCAAGGGTTTGGATCTTCATCTTTGTTCTTGTTTTGTAGGTCATGGAATCTCTTCGCAGAAAAACAATTCAAGTCAACCTTGTGAGAATCCCTCCTCAACTCAAGGAGCTTACTTCCAAAATTCCAGAGAATTCTCCTTTCAGTGAAAGACATGGTAGACTTCTCAACTTGGTCAACTCCAACATTGAAGAAGACATGGTGAAAGTTCTCTTCCAATTCTTTGACCCCCTACACCACTATTTCACATTCCCTGACTACCAACTAGTACCTACTTTGGAGGAATTTTCTCAACTCCTGAGGATTCCTATTCTCCATCAACTACCCTACAATGATACGGAAAGAGAACCAAAGCCTGAATATGTTGCTCAAGCCTTACACTTGCAACCATCTGATATCAAAGGTCATTGGGAAACTAGAAGTGGTGTCAAGGGTTTCTTGGCAAAGTTTCTGTTTGAGAAGGCACAAGACTGCTGGAATTCTCTAGATCTGCAAGATTTTGAAGAGATTGTAGCACTCATCATCTATGGGTTGGTCTTGTTCCAAAACCCTGATCAACTTATAGATGTGAACGCTGTCAAGATTTTCATATCTAGGAATCCTGTGCCTATATTGCTTGGGGACATCCTCCACTCATTTCACACACGAACAATGAGGAAAAGGGGTGTTCTCATGAGTTGTACTCCTCTTCTAGCAAGGTGGTTTATTTCTCACCTTCCCCAATCAGTTTTGAAGAATGAGCAGGGTTTAAGGTGGTCACAACGGTTGATGACCCTCACACATTCTGATGTTCATTGGTGTTCTCGGTCCAAAGAAAATGTCATCATCATTGATCGTTGCGGAGAATTCCCTAATGTCCCACTACTTGGCATTAGGGGAGGCATTACCTACAACCCCTGTTTAGCTTTGAGGCAATTTGGGTATGCCCGAAGGGATGGCCCTCATGATATGCTGATTCCTGACTTGGTTTTTGACTTCGACAATGACTCTCAAGGACTTCGACAAAGGTTTATTCGAGCTTGGAGGATGCCCAACAAAGTGGATAGTAAGACACTGGGACACAAGAATTCCATCCCCCTTGAGCCTTATCTCAAGTGGATACGAACCCGCGCCCAGAGTCTTATGATGCCTTACCCCCACATTCTCCCCGTGATCAAAGAGCATGTTATGGAAGGAGAGGTTCCATACACCCTCCTACATCCAGACATGCCAACATCATTGGAAGAATTACAAAAGAGTTGGATACATCTCAAGGAAGAAAGGAATACTTTTGAAGCCAGCTTCTATGCCAGTGAGAAGAAGGTTTTAGAACTCACCCGCCGACTTCACGAAGAGGAGACTCTTAACACTTACATCGTGCCAAAAAGGATGCGCAACGTCTTTTTACATTAATAAGCTTTGTAATATTTTTCCCATAGGGCTTTTATGTACTAACAAATTTCTTATTATTAATATGACGTGTGTTCTTTTTATTTGCAACAAATTTGAATTTATGAATCCTTGAATGCATTACATGAATAACATATCATTCATCATATGCATAAACATGTCTTCACACCAGGTTTCCTTATCTTTCTGCTGTTTATTTCAGCAAGATGGATATAGAGCAGACGGTCAAAGAACTACAAGCATAAAATTCGCAATTCCAACAACTCCTCATAACCTTGGCAAAAGGTCAAGAGGATCTTAAAGAACTGTTAGAGAAAGAGAAGGAAAAAGATAAAGAGAAAAAGAAGAAAAGAATTGGTGTGGCCACTATGGGAAGAAGGTTGTAGAACCAGGCTAGAAGGGTCCTCGAGTTCCCCTCGACGTCTGATGAAGGGGTTGGTAAAGGTAAAGGAGTTGCAATGCCCTCTGAGTCTGAAGCTGAAGAGGAAGAAGAAGAAGAGGAGGAAGATTACTCCGAGCAGCAGTATCCTCATGCGGACGATAAGTATAAAAATATGGAAGAACGGTTGGCGGCCATGGAAGTAAAAAGGGTTCCCGGGCTGGATTTCGAAGAACTAGGGTTGGTTGCTGGGATCGTCATTCCCCCTAAGTTCAAAGTGCCTACATTTGCAAAATATGACGATTTGTCCTGTCCAAAGATGCATTTGCGGTCCTACATCAGAAAGATCCAACCTCACTCTTCTGATAAGGATTTTTGGGTCCACTTCTTTCAAGATAGTTTGTCGGGTACGCAATTGGAATGGTCCTATCAACTTGAGAGATCTGATGTTCATAAATGGGAAGATTTGGCTGCTGCTTTCTATCGACAATACCAATATAATGCAGATTTAGTGCCTACCCGTACTCAACTACAGAGTATGGGTATGGTTTCTAATGAGGGATTTAAGGAGTACGCCCAGAAGTGGCGAGATTTGGCTGGAAGGGTGCAGCCACCATTGTCGGATAGAGAGATGGTTGATATGTTTTTGGGGACCCTGTCAGGTCCATTCTTTAATCACTTAATCGGGAGCTCATCTGCAGGGTTCACCGAATTAATACTGACAGGTGAAAGGGTCGAAGCTGGCATTAAGAGTGGTAAAATTCAGAAGGATGCAGCTCCTTCCACTGCTGTCAAGAAGACCTTCCCAGCCAAGAAAGAAGCTTCTGCCGTTTACTCCCAGAGAAATCAAGGAAGAACGGAGCGCCGACCAACGGTGGGGGCTGTGATGATCCAGAACTCCTCAGCCGATCAACCTCGAAGAAGTCAACCTAGGGCTAACCAAAATAGGGTGGAAAGGCCACAACAGCAATTCACTCGGATCAATATGACACCGGCTCAGGTCCTCCCTCATATGTTAAAGTTAAACCTTACCAACTTGAAAGAAGTTCCGAAAAACCCAAATACCTCTTCTCCCTATTATCATTCAAATGCAAAATGTGCATATCATTCGGACAGTGTGGGGCATGACACCAACAACTGTTGGGCCCTTAAAAACAAGATCCAAGATTTGATAGATGCCAAGGAGGTAGAGTTTGATGCTCCTGAAAAACCTAATGTGATATCCGCTCCTATGCCAAAACATGGTCATAATGTCCATGCTATTGCAGAAGATCTTCATGTTACTGCCGTTGATGACTTAATGACTCCATTGCCAATGATCAAGATAAATCTGTTGAAAGCCGGGATTTTCCCGGGCTGTGAAAAAAATTGTTACTTTTGTTCAACCTTGCAATCCGACTGTCCACTATTGAGATCAGGCATCCAACGCCTGATGGATACTCAAGAGATCCTTTTTCAGAAAAATTATGTTGATACTATTACTCATGTTACTCCTGTTACTCCAATCAATGACATTGCTATAATCACCATTTCCGACAATCTTTCCAAGACCTGCAAAAGGCCTGTTAAGATTACACCTGATCCAAAGTATGTACCGCTGAAGATTACCATGTCGGGGCCTATCCCATATAAGTCCAACAAGACGATACCATGGAACTATGGAGGAGAGATCTTCTACCATGGTGTTAAGCAGATCGAATCAGCCGAAGAGAATTCCGATGAAGAAACTCCTAATGTAGGAAATATTCCGGGGACGAGTAAGATAACTCATAGCGGAAGAATCTTCTCCCAGGAGATTGCTCCTCCAAGGGCAGTCTTCGGACCCCTAAGTGCTCCTGTTCCTATCAAGATATCTATGCGAAGTCCAGTGATCAAAGAAATTGTTACTCCCGAAGTTATACCCTCTACTGTTATTGCTGATAAAGGTAAAGGAATCGAAGAAGCGCCCGTCAGGACGAGGGCTCAGACTTTGGTTTTCCCCGAGACCACCCAAAAGGAAATGGAGGAAATCTTAAAGATAATTAAGAAGAGCGGATATGATGTCGTAGAGAAGCCGGGGCAAACCCCTTCAAAAATCTCTATGCTAGCTCTGTTGCTTTGCTCCGAGGCTCATGCCAAAGCCTTGATCAAATTCCTGAAGACGGCGCACGTGCCTCAAGAAACTTCTGCAGATCAGTTTCAAGAGTGTGTAGCCAGCCTTACAACCGACAATGGTCTGGGATTTTCTGATGCCGATCTAACATCCAAGGGAATAAAGCATAATGATGCGCTGCATGTTTCGGTAGAGTGCAGGGGGACCACACTTGCTCATGTTCTGGTTGATACCGGCTCATCTTTAAATGTCCTACCAAAGAAAGCATTGGACAGATTAGACTGTGAAGGTTTGACATTAAAGCCCAGTAATATCATTGTTAGAGCTTTCGACGGTTCTAAGCGGATGGTTCACGGAGAGGTGGACATCCCAATTAAGGTGGGAACGGAAATTTTCAACTCTACTTTTTATGTGATGGACATTCGTCCTTCATATCCATGCTTGTTGGGAAGGCCATGGATCCACAACGTTGGGGCAGTCACTTCTTCTCTGCACCAAATGCTCAAGTACCCAGTCCAGGGTAAGATCATAACAGTTCATGGTGAGAAGGAGTATATGATAAGCCACCTTAACTCTTTCCGCTATGTGGAGTTAGATGGTGAATTCATAGAAACACCTTTCCAACACTTTGAAGAGGTTTCTCCTGAAGTTGTGGTAGCCAATACAATGACTGATGTGCCCATCATTACCAAGCCTGTATCCCGGATGTCATCCCTTAAAGATGCGGAGGTTGTAGTCAAGGAAGGAGGAAGCACAATATGGGGTCAACTGCCAGATTTTCCTTACAAGACAGATAAGTTCGGATTGGGTTTCACTGCTGCTAGCCAGAAGGTCGTGCGTCACTCCCGGGTTGGAGGACCACCCTTAAAGATCACTCATCATGGAGTTCATGCTTTAGAAGATAATAATGAAGAAGGAAATTTTGAAGATTGGATCTTTCCAACCATTGAAGGAGGACTGAACAATTGGGAGGCGAAAGACTTCGTTCCCATTACTTTCATCAATCAGTAATTTATCTTTTGAACATTTCCTGTTTGGTTTGTAATAATTATTAAACAATTCGTACACTCTTTTCGCCTTATGCCTTACCCGGGGCATATAGGTCCATTTGTAAGGGTTTTGATTCTTAATTTTCATATGCCATTTTTAATGAATCATGGACGTTTTCATCTAAAAACTTTTGTGTTCATTTTCTTTCCTTTTACATTTTATTTTGTTTAAGGATGGCTATCCCTTACACACACCCACACTCACAAAATGCAGGTACCCATCCACTCTGGATTCCATGGGTGACTATTCTGCTTTGGCCTTCAGTGACTCTGAAGATTTGGTCAATCATGCCGAGTACGAAGGTGATGAAGACTGTGAAGTTCCTGGAGAGTTGGCTAGACTTTTGCAACAAGAAGAAAGGGCTATTCTGCCCCCATGAAGAGTTGTTAGAGACTATCAATTTGGGTACTGTCGAAGATAGAAAAGAGGTTAAAGTGGGTGCCAACCTGGAGCCAAGTGTCAAAGAGCGCTTAGTTCAGCTGTTGAATGAGTTTGTTGAGATCTTCGCCTGGTCCTACGAAGATATGTCGGGACTGGATGCAGATATTGTGGTTCACCGCCTCCCTACAAGAGAAGATTGTCCACCAATCAAACAGAAAGTCCGCCGAATAAGGCCTGACATGTCCGAAAAGATCAAAGCTGAAGTAATGAAGCAGTTCAATGCTGGCTTTCTGGTTGTTACTTCCTATCCACAATGGGTTGCTAACATTGTGCCCGTGCCTAAGAAGGATGGCAAAGTCAGAATGTGTGTGGACTACAGAGACTTAAACAAGGCTAGCCCTAAAGATGATTTTCCACTATCACACATTGACATCTTGGTTGACAACACAGCTCAACACAAGGTATTCTCTTTTATGGATAGATTTTCAGGGTATAACCAGATCAAAATGGCCCCTGAAGATATGGAGAAGACTACTTTTGTGACGCAGTGGGGTACCTTCTGCTATAAAGTGATGCCATTCAGACTGAAGAATGTCGGGGCAACCTATCAGCGAGCCATGGTAGCTTTGTTTCATGACATGATACATCATGAGATTGAAGTCTACGTAGACGACATGATAGCCCATTCACAGACAGAAGAAGAACACCTCGACCATCTGCAAAAGTTGTTTGTCAGGTTAAAAGAATACAAGCTCAGACTAAACCCTAGCAAGTGCACTTTCGGAGTCAGGTCTGGTAAACTCTTGGGATTCATCGTCAGCAACAAAGGCATTGAGGTTGATCCTTCTAAAGTCAAAGCTATACGAGAGATGCCTGACCCCCGCACCGAAAAGGAGGTCAGAGGTTTCTTGGGACGTCTAAACTACATTGCAAGGTTCATCTCTCACCTAACATCTACCTATGAACCAATCTTCAAGTTGTTGAAGAAAGAATAGGTGGTTGAATGGAATGATGACTGTCAAGTTACTTTCGATAAGATCAAGGAGTATTTGTTGGAACCTCCTATCTTGATGCCACCCGTCGAAGGAAGGTCGTTAATCATGTATCTGACTGTTTTGGATAATTCAGCGGGGTGCGTACTGGGCCAATATGACGAGTCTGGTCGAAAAGAGCATGCCATTTATTACCTTAGCAAAAAAGTTTACCGACTGTGAGACTCGCTACTCACTACTCGAGAAAACTTGATGCGCTTTGGTATGGGCTGCTCGCCGACTAAGGCATTATATGTTGACACATACCACTCTATTGATTTCTAAAATGGATTCGATCAAGTACATCTTCGAGAAGCCTGCTTTATCCGGAAGAATCGCTAGATGGCAGATGATCCTGACTGAGTATGATATCCAGTACATAAACCAAAAATCTATAAAGGGGAGTGTACTAGCTGACCATCTAGCTCATCAAGCCGTCGAAGATTACCAATCCATGAGGTTCGACTTCCCTGACGAGGACATTATGACATTGGATAACATTAAAGGTAACGGACCGTATGACGGACCTGAACAAGGATCCCGATGGACCCTGTACTTTGATGGTTCTTCAAATGCACTTGGAAACAGTATCGGTGCGGTACTTATCTCTCCAGAAGGTTGCAATACACCTTTCACTGCTAGACTCTGCTTCAGCTGCACCAACAACATGGCCGAGTATGAAGCTTGTATCTTTGGTCTCAAGGCTACGATTGACCTAGGAATCAAATCTTTGGTTGTATTTGGGGACTTAGCTTTGGTTATCAATCAAATCAAAGGAGAGTGGGACACTAAACATCTTAATCTTATCCCATACAAAGAACATGTCCTGACATTGTTACCTCATTTCGAGCAGATTACCTTCGAGCACTTTCCGCGAGAAGAAAATCAGCTAGCGAATGCTCTAGCTACAATGTCTTCCATGTTTAAACTCAACTGGGATAATGAGGCTCCCCAAATCACCATCGAGCGAATGGACGAACCTGCACATTGTCATGAGATTAATACTGAAGAAGTAGTGGAACAACCTTGGTTTCATGAAATCAAAAGGTATCTCAAGACTCGAGAATACCCTGAAGGAGCTTCAGTCAATGACAAAAAGTTCTTAAGGAGATTTGCTGCCAAGTTCTTCCTGAGCAATGGTATCCTATATAAGCGCAGCCATGATTGTGTTCTACTTTGTTGTGTGGACAAGGTTGAAGCTGAGCTGATCATGACTAAACTGCATAGTGGCACATTTGGCACCCATTTGAGCGGACATACGATGGCTAAGAAGATTCTAAGGGCAAGCTACTACTGGTCTACCATGGAAGCTGATTGTCATCAATATTCCCGTACTTGTCACAAATGCCAAGTCTATGCTGACAAGGTACATATTCCTCCAGTCCCTCTCAATGTCCTAACACCTCCTTGGTCATTCGCAATGTGGGGAATCGATATGATTGGAGAGATCAAGCCTACGGCATCCAATGGACATCGCTTCATCCTGGTGGCCATTGATTACTTTACCAAATGGGTCGAAGTTGCTTCCTTCGCCTCCGTTACAAAGAATATGGTTGTCCGCTTCATCAAACAGAACCTCATATGCCGGTATGGTATCCCCGACAGAATCATCACGGACAACGGTACAAACCTGAATAACACTGTGATCACCGCTCTGTCCGAGCAGTTCAAGATTCAACATCACAATTCATCTCCCTATCGGCCAGAGATGAACGGTGTTGTTGAAGTTGCGAACAAAAATATAAAGAAGATCATTCAAAAGATGACAGTCACCTACAAGGACTGGCATGAGATGTTACCGTTTTCTATGCACGGATATCGTACCACGACGCGTACTTCAACCGGGGCAACCCCCTTTTCTTTGGTATATGGCATGGAAGTTCAGATCCCTTCCTTGAGGATTATGAAGGATGTTGGTTTAAGTGAAGACGATTGGATTCATACCCGGCTTGATCAACTTAACTTGATCGACGAAAAGCGACTTACTGCTGTTTGTCATGGTCATACGTATCAAAAATGGATGATCAAGGCTTTCAACAAGAAAGTCAGGCGTCAGGTATATCAAGTCGGAGATCTTGTAATCAAGCGGATCATCTTGCCGCAAAGTGATCCCAAGGGAAAGTGGACTCCTACTTACGAAGGACCATTTGTGATCAAAAACATCTTTTCTGGTGGGGCAATGATCTTGACCACCATGGACGGCGACGACCTGCCGCACCCTGTGAACGCAGACATAGTCAAAATATACTACGCATAAACGACCCGACAAGTTGAAAACCCGAAAGGGCGACTTGGGCAAAAATGGGCATCCCGATGAATCGAAAACCCGAAAGGGCGATTCAGGAAAAAATTAGGGATAAATAAAAAAATTTGTACACCCGGCAAGTTGAAAATCCGAAAGGGCGACTTGGGCAAAAAAGGGTTTCCCAGTGGATCGAAAACCTGAAAGGGAGATCCAGAAAAAAGTTAGGGAATTAAAGCGTATGACTATGTCTCGTCGGATCACTTTAAAGACAATCTCTTCACAAACAAGCTCCAGGCTTCTGATCGATCCAATCGTCTGCGAACGAAGCAACGAATGGACAAGATACTCAGAGTTATGAAGGCTATAGCAGAATGGGAACCCCATGGAATTGTTACACATAGCCATCTTTCTTTGTATAAATTTTTCTTATTTTTATGACAACATTCTCTTACTAGGATGTTTGTCTCCTCTGTACGAAATACTTACACAAAGTTAATACAAAGATACTTCAAAGTGCAGAAATTTGTTTGCCTTTTCTTTCTTTTTACACTTATGTTTTATTTGAAAACGTCCAATGATTTATTAAATGAGCATATGCATTTGAATATAATCACTTCCTACAAATAAAATGAAATGAGAAAAGATAATTACTGATAGGTTGAAAGTATAGGACAATGTCTTTAGGCTATTCTAGAGGAAATCCCCTGCAGTACATCATCCAGGTCCTCAACAGAGTTGAAGCTTTGAAATACATATCCCCAGCGGAGTTAAGTTTCAAAATCATCATCAGAGCCAAGTTTCTAAACTCCCAATCCCCAGCGGAGCCAGAAGACTTTGAACTACAAATCCACCAGATAACAGTTAACTTTTGTTCTATCCCAAACCAAGGATAAAACCTCAGAAGATTGGCATACTCCCAACCTCCTGATACCCTTAATAGAATGAAGATTCTCATTCTTAAATATCCAGAATATTGGCATAAATCCAACCTCCTGACCCAAACGCCTGAATGAAGATTCTCATTCTTGCTTCCTCAATAGATTGGCATACAACCCAAGCTTTTGAAAACTCTCCAATCGGATAAACATTCTTGTTCTCACTTCTCCAAGTTGAAGCCTCCCAGGCTTTAAATTCCCCAGTGGAGATCGTCAGAGTTTTTCTTATTTCCCAGGAAAGTCATGAAGGATTCTCGTATCCCCGTAGAAGTTGTCAAAGCTCTTTTTAATCCCCACAAGTTGCCAAGGATTTATTTTCCCCAACAGCAGTCAAGGATTTCATTATCTCCAGCTCTCCAGGATTTATTTTCCTCAGCAAGACACCTAATCACCTTACACGCGCATACATTACATTCATATATCATAAACATTGATGAAGCACACTTTATTGCATCATACATATCATGCAACATAATTTTGTATTTTGGCTAACATTTTACCCTTTTCAGGATAAGATTAAAAGCTACCTTTAGCAAATGATTCAAAGATTTCACATACAGTACGGATACACTCCAAGACATGGAAGTCATTCTGCTACTCATTTAGAATTTCAAGTCAAGATACAGTATGGATACACCCCAGACGCGGCGGTCATTCTGCTACTCATTCAGACTTCAGCAATCAGATACAGACTAGATATGCTCCAAACACATAAGCCATTCTACTTCTCATTCAGATTCAACTATCAAATTTAAGTTCAGATACACTCCAGACACAAAAGTCATTCTGTCACTTATTCAGATCCCAGTTACAGCTCGGATACGCTCCAGACACGGACGCCATTCCTTTGCTCATACAAATCCAATCTCCGGATACAACTCAGATACGTTCCGAACACGGATACCATTCTGACATTCATTCTCCTGATTTTAAACAAACAAATTTTGGATGGCATATTTAAGCCCGTCTCCAGCAAGATTTTACCATCTCCAAATGGAATCTTTAAGCCCATTCCCTCAGTCACATTTTAACGAGTGCAAATTTACGGGCACTCTAGTGTCCAATCATCTTTTACCTTCGAGTCACGAAAGGCAAACTCGCCAATCTAACTCTTCAGGTTAAAGAAGATTGAACAGGGGCAACTGTTGTACCCCAAAATTTGCCCTCTTATTTTATCAACATTTCTCATCACAAGGCTCTTTGAACTCAAGATCAAGCTAGGGTTTGCTCTACTCAAGACATCTCCTTGCACTGTTGACCTAAATTAGGGTTTGAGTTTGCACAAGGAATTTTGGACTTTCAATGCTCAAAATGACTTTCATACTTCATGTTGGACTTATAAGTTTGTCCATACCAAGTTTTAAGCCTTGAATCAAATTTTTACCCAGTCAATTGGACAGTTGACCTAGAAATCAGCTGTATTGGGGAAAAAGTCAAATGTGGCCAATTTATAGTCAAACCTCACAATTTTTTATCCACATCAATTTTATGAACTCATATGAACCATTTGATCAAGTTTGGACCACAACTCCACAAGAAATTTGATCAGATCACCAAAAGGGTAAAATGGTCATTTTTAGGGTTTTGACTACACAAAGGAAATTTATGATTTTTGACCTAGCCAATGGCAAATTGGGTTCAAGCATGGATTCAAGGACTCAATGGCATCATCTTGACCATTTCACAAGGTTCAAAAGATCTCAATTGCATTGGATTGACAGATGAATTTCTCAGTCAACTGATCAAAATTTGACTATACACTGAAAAGTCAAACTTTGACTTTTTGGTCAAAATCAAGTTCCAAAGGTCATTTTTCATCAAGATGTGTCAAAACATGAAACTTGTTCATCAAGAAACCCATTTTTGCAAATTAGGGTTTAAAGTTGAAAATTTTCATAACTTAGAATTTTTCTAAGTTATGAAATTTTCTTAATTTTTCCTAAATTTGCCCAACATTTTCACCATGATGTAATTGGATTCAAAACAAAACTTCCAACATGAAAGTTGTAGTCCTCCACAAAGTCTACAACTTTGATTCATAAAGTTTTCCAAAAAGAAGCTTGGATCTCAAGTTATGATTTTTGGAACAAGTGTCCCTAAAACTTTTAACTTAGGGAAATTTTGACCTAGTTTAGGCAGGATTTTGACCTATCTTCATGGCCATTTTTCACATAGTTCCACTTGGAATATCTAATTGCATTTCAAAGATGGATTGTATAGCATGTTGCAAGCTTTCCAAAATGTCCAAGAACTCTCCAAACTCATTTGTGGTTATGGAGAATCGAAGGCTTGAAGTTGGCAAAAACTCACTTTTCATCCATGGCATGTTCATGTGGATACAAATTGCAATTTCAAGTCAGCTTGCTTTGCACTAGATTACAGGCCTCAAAACCATTCCACACTCAATAATTAAGTGAAAAACCATTGGTCTAAGGCATTGTTTTATTCATTAGGGCATTGCACACAAGATTAACCCTTAAATAGAAAAAGCAACATTACCATTTTTTGCTTAAATCTTGCTTTATGTCAAAACTGATTTCTTGAGCATTGGTCCATACCTCATGCAGTAAATCAAATCCACAAATTGGAGGGGCGAAGGGAAAAGTGTTCAAGGTGGTGGATATCTTGTACAGGCCTGCTGCACATCATTTCTCATGTTTGCTTAAAATACAAGAAAGATATCCAAAACACTAGAACTGGAACCTCAGCAAAAACCAACTGGTGCAAGCTTTTGAAACATCTTTCTCACATCCCCTTGAACCAGAAACACGACCCTTTGAGCCCTCAAACATCCCATAGCTCAAAATCACCTTCCATTGGCAAAACAGGGCAATATCTGCATCTTGACTTCCATAGCACAATTTGCTCGTGCGTTTTGCCCCAAACCTGTTCAAATACCTTCCATTCAATCCATCCAAGCTATCCCAAACCTTAAACACCAACTGTAACTCCATTTACAGGGTTTTCCATTTTCATTTTGAGCTCGTGTAGGTTGAGTTCTGTAGGCTTGTTCAAGTGCATTCAAGGCAAGCTAGACATTGGAGAAGGTCAAGTGAAGTTCAAGCAAGCTCCCAGACATCTCAGGCCTTGTTGAAAAGCTCCACATTGCCATACACGAAGTCAGCTGAAATAGGTTTTTATCAACTTCTTATATCTCTATTTAGGAACATTTGGACTTAGGTTTGTGAATAAGAAATGTAGTATTCATAGCCATGAAGTTGTACATATGCTCAGTTTTCATTTTTATTAAGCATGCTAAGAGAATTTGGTCCATGAACATCCTGAAAAAATTAGGTTAGATTTTAGGGCCAGAGAAATTCTCTCTGGTCTTTGAGAGTTAAGACAAGTTTTTTATATGGTTGGATTCGTCTTGAAAAGTTCTACAACTTTGATGTTATGTGCTTTTGCAATAGAGCTCGTATGCAGGATCTAACATTTGTATCAGGCGCGCGTGTTTTTGAAGTACAGAGGTTGAATATGAAGTGTGGTGAGCTGGGCTTGGTCCTGGATCACTATTGACACCCCCATTTTGCTGAATGCACCCCCCTGACCCAATTTCTTTACATTTTTGTATTTTTATATTTATTTTCATTTTCTGATTTTGTTTTATATTTTCCAAACATAAAAATATCCAAAAATATTTTCATAAAATTTTCACATTTATTTTTATTATTTTTATTATTTTTTAGACATAAAAATAATTATTAGGGAATATATACTTTTGTTTTATTTAATAAAAACATAAACATTATAGAAATATTATATATTTTATTTTTATTATTCATACCTATAAAAATAATATTTTTCTGATATACTATCATTTTTCCTATATACTTGTATATATTTTATTTTATTTATTGTACATATTTAATATAATTAATATATATATATATATATATATATATATATATATATATATATATATATATATATATATATATATATATATATATATATATATATATATATATATATATATATATATATATATATATATATATATATATATATATATATATATATATATATATATATATATATATATATATATATATATATATATATATATATATATATATATATATATATATATATATATACTTTTATTTTATTAGATACTTTAGAATAAAAACATAAAAAAATTACACTTTTATTTTTATTATTATTTATACTTAAAAAATACTTTTTCTAAATATATATTTATTTATTTTGTATATATACTATTTTATTTTATTGTGTATAAATAATATAAATAATATAGTCAATATATTTATATTCTTAAAAATTAGGGTTTTACCCTTAATAAATAAAAATAATAATCTTTTTATTTATTTATTTCTTTTTACATTAAATATTTTTACATACATAAAAATAAACAAAAACCTTTTGCATATTCATATTATTTTTATTTAATTTATTTATTTAAATATTATTCATTTATTATTTATGCCATTTGATTCAATTTGGATGTAATAGTAAAACTAGGGTTTTAATTTCTTGTCAAGTATATCCCCATTCAAAATTGTATCCCCTCCCCATAATCATGTTGTAATAGTATAGATTTATTTTACGCATTTACGCTTTCAATTATGCCATGATTAGAGATTAGGGTTTGTATGCAAAATTCCAAAATTAACAAGTAGCTTGACCTAATACAAAGATAAAAATGCATGAAAATCAATACACAATGCACACTTGCACCCCTAGGGTTACATCCACTTGTTGCCTTAAAAATGGGCCATGTTATGCATGTTGAGTGTTTTGGCAATACAAAAACAAAACAAAAGATCATAGTCCCTCGATGATGCTATCTTGGTTGCCTATACAAAATGATCAAGTCCCTCAAAATTTTGCCAAAAATACTTAACACAATTGCTATCATGGTCTATACGATGACCCACGCCTGTCCCGTTTAACATCCTAATACAAGGTTGTTTACCAAATGTAATGGTAAAACAACACTGTCAAAAGGGTTAAAAATGTGTAGGAAATACCTTTGAGTAAAATAGGGTAGATAACTCTTAGTTACTTGATCAAAAACTTGCAAAACATCCTTGCTATTTTCAAACACACCTCACAACACAATTTCAAAACATTTCCCAAAAAACAAACTTTCAAACATTGAAATCTTTTCCAAAAGACAAAACACCTTTGTATACATTCAAACAAGAATCATTACAAAGGTTGCCACAATGATGGTCTCTTTTCAAAACATCTTTCAAAACCACACACAAAGCACCATTTCAAACAATTGAAAAGCAAAAGCAAGTGATCTAAACAAGTAACTAAGAGCCCATGGATAACCATGGATGAAAAGGGTGCTTGCACCTTCCCTTTTCATAATCTACTCCCCGAACTCAAGAAAACATCTCAAAGGTTTTTCCTGTGCTTTTTAACCTTTCCTTAGGATAAAATAAAAAGTCGGTGGCGACTCTTGCTAAACCGAAACATTTGCAAACACAAACGCAAAACCTCAGGTCAGTTCTCCCACCGTATCACACACAGCTTGAATCTCTACAGCCTTTAGTGTATCTTCAAGTTGTTTGTATTTTTCATCTGCCAATGGATACTGCTCCTCAGAATAATATTCGTCATCATTAGCTTGGTTAGCTCTAGTGCTTCTAGCTTCTTCTTCTTGATTGTCTTCTTCTTCAAAAGAAATATCTTCTTTTTGAGCTAGTTGGGCAGGTCCCTTGAACTTTCTTCCTATTTTGAGGGTGACAGCCTTCTTCTTAGTCTTCTTCTTACTCTCTTTGGTGAAGAGTGTTTTCAGATCTTCCTGTCCCTTGGCTAAGTTCATGAGCATTTGTTAGAACTGAGCATTTTGAGCTTTGAGATCTTTAATTGTTTTCTCTAGAGCCATCTCTACTGAAATAAACAGTAAGCAGATGAGAAACTTGTGTAGGAAAAACCTGTTATGCATGATATGTGGATGTAATATTTTCAAGGATCTCGCGGGGTAAACACAAGAAGATGTTAGAAGTTGAACTTTTTTCACAACATTGATAGGAGAAATTCGTATCGGTGGATGTCCTTCCACGAGAATTAAGCTCACCATGTCAAGTGGGTCATAGCCCTTGACTCAAGTTATTGTGCTTTGGTCTTTGATAGCGTTTGATTAGAGAATGAATCCTCTTGCCCCTTGATAGACGTTTAGTTGAACGTGACCCTGCATCATAGGCCCTTGAGATCCTTGAAATGGTTATTTAAAATGTTATGGTATTATGTCATGATGTTGTGTACAAGTATACAAAGCAAGCAAGTTTTTATGTACAAATATTCATATACACAAAAAGCAGACAAGTCCTTAGGTTTAGGCTTGCATGGAGTTTGTAGGTAAGTACCCTCTTAAAGTTTAGTTGGCTTAACCTGTCCTAGAAAGTAATCGGGTTCTAGGGGATCTCAATATTATTGATCTTTCTTCATTGTGCATCGTTTCAGTGCAAGCCTCTTTATTGGAGACCGAAATATCCCGAAAGTCTGATCTCAATGAGCATAGCATCGAGTATCAACCAATCTTCGGTCGGAACCAAGGTCGGATATCACACTACTTCCTAATGGCCAAGTTGTTCAATTAAGGTTCTAAGGTTAGTTATTGCTTCATGATACCACACATCGGCCTCCTATTCTCCTTGACTGACTCAAGGGATACCGGGTACCAACAAATATGTCACACTAACGTAGCTATCGCTTCAACCATGTCGGTATACGCCGCACAGCCCCCACTATTTATTGCTACTTACCTTAAGGTGCCTCGGATTTGGCTGGAGGATCAAAACAAACCCAAACAAGGAACCATAATATAAAGCAAGTAAGTCAAACAAGGAAAGCAAGTAAAGGTGATCTAGCCCTAAGGTAACCCCACTTTTAAGTATTCCCCGGCAGAGTCTCCAGTTCTGTAACACGGTGGGATAACTGACTTGGTGTTTTGCGTTTTATTGCAATTGTTGCGGATAGCAAGAGTTGCGACCCACTTTTCTTTTATCCAATAAGGAAAGGTTTAAAAGAACAGGAAAGACCTTTAGAGATTATTTGTTGAGTTTGGGGGGTGATTGTGAAAAGGGAAGGTGTTAGCACCCTTTTCATCCGTAGTTATCTACGGGCTCTTAGTTTCTTACTAGATCACTTGCTTTTGTTTGTAAATGTGCTTGTGGTGTGGGTTTTAAAATTATTTTGAAAACGTCTTTGTAATGATTCTCATTTCTATAAGAACGCGTATAAAGTGTTGGTTTTAAAAATAGTTCAAAGAGGTGTTTATGGAATGTGTTTTTGAAAGTAATTTTGAAAAGTGTCTTTGTAATGATTCTCGTCTCAATAAGAACACGTACAAAGAGCTTTGTCTTTTGAAAATGTTTCAAATGAAAGTTTTGGTGTATAAAATGTTTTTGTTGTGAGCAAGCGAGCAACTATGAGCACCCTACCTACTTAAAAGGTCTAATATTCTTTTGCTCCTCCTTTAGATGTTGTTATCTTACCATTGATTTGGTAAGAAGCCCCATCGTTGGATGTGAAGGAACGGGTGTGGGTCGTTTGTATAGTCATAAAAGGCAACCTATGGGACATTTTAGCAATGTCGTTTAGGGACTAGATCATTTACCAAAGTCAACATCGAGGGTCATCGAGGGACTACGATCTTTTATCGAGGGTCTTTGCCAAAACACCCATATTTGAGGGACATGACTATTTTTCCGAGGCAACAAGTGGGATTACCTTAGAGGTGCATGTATGCAAAGTGTGTTTGATTGCATTCATTTTGTCTTTGATCTTTGGATTGTCTACTTGTTGGTTTTATCTTGCCATACATCCTAATTACTAACATTTGTACAAAAGCAACAAAAATGCAGAAAATAAATATCCTACACTATTACAACCATATTGAATAGCAAGAAAATGTAAAAACAAAACAAAATAAAAGGAGGAAAAATGAGTGCTTCGATTTGGGCAGCAAAACCCTTCCATTCTGCTTTTTGGCTCCCTTCGATTTGGGATTAGCATAAAGCATGAGATGCGGCCTTTGATTATGCCTTTCTGCTTCCTTCGATTGGGGCCTGGAATCAGCATGAAGTGAACTCTTCACCCCAGGCTCCTTATTGCCTTCTTCGATTGGGCCTGATAGTCAGTGTGGACAACTTTTGTTTCTCCCTTTTTGCTCCTTCGAATGGCCTGGAAGTTAAAGATGTGAAAAACACAAGAAGGGGGGGTTGAGTTGAAAACTTGGATCTAAAACAGCTTAATGAGACAGTATTTTTATCCTGGTTCATTTGATCTCAAACTACTCCAGTCCACCCATCAAGGTGATTTCGCCTCTCTCCAACAAGGTCTTAATCCACTGATCTCAAAAGATTACAACAGCTACTTTAACAACTGTTAAAGTCTTCTTGAGTACAACCACAATCCGGTTAATCTCAAGGATCTCTTTTACAATATGATTTAAACAAAATGTGTTGTTGTTTTTCTAACAAAAACGGTTTATTACAACTGTGATAATTTACACATGTTTGTAGCTTAGAATAAAGATTGAATTTGCTTGAGCTTGAATATGCGTGGTTGGTGATCTTAGCAAATTGTAGTGTGTACGTACGTGCTTCTTTTTGAAAGCAGACTTGTTTATATAGGCAGTGTAATGACGTTGATCATTAAGCAAGTTTAATGTCATTTACACACTTTCCTTTTGGAGAAGATCCTGTCTGAAGAAGGCCGTTGGAATTAATTTTGTCTTGAATGTTCAGTAACGCTTCAGAGTCTTTTCTCCTTATTGCTGATGACGCTTCAGAATATTGATGACTTGGTTTGATATGTTCTTGATCAGAGTCAAAGTTTACTTGATTAAGCGCAGGTTCTGGTCATCAATCTTCAACGTATGTTCTGATTACTTCAGCGTGTAGCATTAATGGCTGATCTTCTGATGCTGATTTGATCAGAACTTCTGCATACATAAAACATATTTGTAAGGTGCATATTTGTTCTTTGTATTTATTTATTCTTTTGTATTTGTTATCATTAAAACTTTAACCAAGGGTTGTAGACTCAAACTATGTTCTAACAATCTCCCCCTTTTTTATGATGACAAAAACCAGATTTTTCAATTAAAAAATAAAGAATAAAAGGTATAGAATAAAGAAGAAAAACTCCCCCTGAGTTGATTACTTCCCTTAAATTCCTTGAGTCTTTGAGCATCAGAGTTTAACTGTGTCTTTCATCAGAGTTTGTACCTGTTCAAGCTTTTCAGAAGATAGAGGTTAAGTAGTTCATAATGTTTGAGACTTCTATCTCAGTAAACCGTTATTGAAAATATCTTACTTTCTCCCCATTTTTGTCAGTTATCAAAGAAGGCTATATAATCAGAGCTAAAAAGTTGATTTATATTAAAAATAAGAAGCAATGATAAGTAGTTCAGAACATAAGCAATGTAAAACAAACGTTACAGATAAACAAATTTTAAAACAGAAAAGAATCTAAGAGGGAGGAGGAAGGCGTGTGAACAAAGCTTCCAGCAAGCCCTTGATCTGGGTGTTAGTTTCCTCTTGTTTTCTCAAAATGCTCTTGATTTCTTTGTTTGTGTCATCCTGCTTATCCAACCTTTCCTGGATAACAGCATTTGCTCTCTTCAATTCTTCCAGAGTTTGCCTGCCATAGGAAGGAGCTGGAGATTCTTCAGTATCTTGACGCTTCTCAGAGCATTCTGCAACTTGATCATTTTGAACCAATTCCTCTGATGAGATCATTTCATCTAGAGCAGTAGTCGGGGAGAGACCTTCTGATTCTGGTTGAACTTTGTTTGAGGGACGATGTTCTGACCAGGGAGCATTATCCAGAGGGAGAATCTCTTCCTTGAGCAGATGGCTCAGAACTTGGTCTTCAAAAACCTTTAGCATATCACTGAAATTCCATTGAACCTGTTCATAGCTCTGTTCTTTTAGCTTTAGTGTTTCAGAACTTAGTCAGTTTCTGAAACTTGTCCATAGATAATCAGAAGCAGCAGGATTAGTCATCTCTAGACTAGCATGCTTCAGGTAAGTTATCCATTCCTGCATTCCTGTTTCAAACATCAACAAACTAGTACCAACATCTGGTGTGGTTTCAGTTGGTTTGGTTCGGGAATGACAGTTTTGGTTTTGTGAGATATAGCAGCTAAACATTCCAGTACAGTTGGATCAATGACAAGTCTTACGTTGTCAGTTGGATTGCTCTTGGGTGAGGGAGTGGGAGAGTCAGGTATGATGATTTGACTTGTTGGGGAATTTGGTGGTGTGGATTCCAGAGAAGAAGGAATTTATGGAATGTCCAGGATGGTGAGGGGCATGCGAATGGCAAGTGGTTCAGTGATTCCTGGGATTGGTATAGAATCTGAATCTGACGTAGATTCTTCAGATTGGTTGGATGGAGTATTGTGAGGTTCTGGTTCATAGGTCTCAGATGGTTGAATCTCATAAGTTTAAGCTTCTGGTTGTGATTGTTCAGGTTGAGGTGATGGTGGATGAGGAATATCTTGTTGTGGAGAGAGAGGTAGTGGAATATCTGGTTGTGGAGAGAGAGGTAGTGGAATATCTGGTTGTGGAACATCTGTTGTAGTTTCGGAGTTTGGATTATCAGGGATTAGAGGATTTGGATTTTATGGTGTAGGAGCTGAAATGTCTTGGTCAAAAGAGTCAATGCCAGATAGAACTTTGGCAAGTTCTGGTTGAGTTTGTTCAGGGTTTGGATTGATAGGAAGGGAGTGAGTTTCTCTTAGACTTAGAGTTTCTGATGGATCAAACCCTATGTCAAAGTCAACAAAAGTTTGTGGGGTTGGATGTTCTGATTGGGTAGTTAAGGTTTCAGATGTTGATATAGTTATTGATTCTAAAACAGTAACAGTGGAAGGATTACCTTTCTTTTTAGCAGCTTTTGGAGTCCGCTGGGACGATCCTTCTACTGCTGCCTTCCTTTTCTTGGTCTTCTTCAAAACAACTTCTGGAGCCTCCTGATGCAAGTCCTGAATATTTATTTCTGGTGCAGTGCCATCTGCCTTACACGCATCCAAATATCTGACAATTATCTCAGGCTTGGAGTCAATCTCAGAGAAAAGAGGAAAATCGTCCAGAGGAATTCTTCTGGAAGTGATAGTTGCAAAAGAAGTAACGTTGGGTTCCTTCTTGATGTTCTCAATGATTTTCATCTTTTTTCAGATTCTTTGCATTCAGAGGCTTCCCAACAGTTGCTTCTAATGAGCTAATTTCCTGTGCTTCAGTCAGATGCTCTATCAGCCTATTCTCTGTCAGAATATCTGATATGAGTCTTCCTAGAGGTATCCAGTCCCTTTTGGTACGCTCATCTTCTCTTGTTTCCTTTACAATGGTCCTCAGATGATTAAATAGCAAGTGAGGGAGATTTACCTTGGTCTTCTTGGAGATAAAGTAGATCAGAAACTGTTGATCAATGTTTATGTAATCAGGAGAACTAGTTGGCTTCCTGTGGTTGATGCATCCCAGAATTATCTTAGCCCAGATTCTGTGATGATCCTTGAGATCCCTAATCTTGCTGGAGGGTAGACCCAGAGTGAATATTTCTCTTGCAATAGAAGCAACATAATAACTTCTTTCAGCCATGTCTATACACTTGACACCTCCACCATTGTAACCAATCAGTCTTGAAATTAGGTCTTATGTAATGACAATCTGCTTCCCCATGACATACGAGGTAACTTGATGGTTTGAGGAGGAAGCATGAATCCAGAATTCTTTGACAAGAATTGGAAACGTTGGCCCTAGAAGACGGTCAAAATATTTGTTCCATCCTTGAGCATTGACATCTTCTGAGAGATTGAATCCATTTTCTTGAAGGATTTCAAAATCAAAAATCAGTTCTGAAAGAACTTCCAGGTTGTCAATGGGCGTGAGTAGAGTTCTGTATGGTTCTTCATATTGTTCCATAGAAGCAGTTTCCTGAGTACTGGTGTTTTGGACGCTTGAAGAATCCATGTTCACACAAGAAATTTGAGAAAGATGAAAGGGTTTTTGAAAGTACGAACAGAAAACAATTAGAAGGTATTGAGAGAGTAAAAGTGAAAGAGTGTAAAGAGTGAAACTTGAGTTTAAATAGATTTTCCTAAAAGCATAAACAGTAAGAGAGAGAAACAATTAGTCATGATTATAAGCATTAATGACAGCTGATTTTAGGGGATTCAGAAAGATATTGGAACGGTTACCCATGACGTGTGTCTCAATGCACCCAATCAGCGCTTTTGACCTTTTAGAAAAGTGAACGCGTGTTCAGCCTCAGAAGGTAGCTGATGAATGGATGACAACTGTTTGCTTACGTGAACAACACACTTCTATCCTTGAAATGAAACGCTCAGATCTTCATGGATAGATTCTGATACAATTTTTACTTCTAAAATTCTGAAGGCAGGTTGATCAGTAGTTCACAGAAAATAACTAAAATTCTGAAGGTTAAGATATGTAAATAAAACAATTTATTTTGGGCAAAGCTTCATGCTGAGATGTTTCAGAATGAAGTTAAACCTATCTTCAGAAAGAGGTTTTGTAAAGACATCATCCTATTGATGGTCTGTGTCAATGAATTTTAAGTTAAGAATCCCTTTCTGAATATAGTCCCTAATAAAATGATGTTTTATTTCTATATGCTTAGCCCTAGAATGCAAAATAGGATTTTTACTGAGACAAATAGCAGAAGTATTGTCACAGAAGATAGGGATGTTACTCTCAAATATATTGAAGTCCTCAAGTTGACTTTTCATCCAGAGAATTTGCGTACTACATCCAGCTGCTGCTATGTATTCAGCTTCTGCTATTGATAGAGCTATTGTGGATTTTCTTTTGCTGGACCATGAGATCAGATTTTCTCCCAGAAACTGGCAGCTTCCAGAAGTGCTTTTACGTTCTACTTTGTCTCCAGCAAAGTCAGCATCACAGTATCCTACTAAGCTGTAATCACTTGATTTTCTATAAAACAAACCCAGATTAGCAGTACCTTTCAGATACTAGAAAATTCGCTTAACTGCTGTTAAGTGAGATTCTCTAGGATCTGATTTGAATCTAGCACAAATGCAAACACTGAATAGAATGCCAGGCCTTGAAGTCGTCAGATATAGAAGAGAACCAATCATACCTCTGTAGACCTTCTGTTCTACCTTTTTACTTACCTCTTCTTTTTCCAGAATGCATGTGGGATGCATTGGAATCCTTGAGGGCTTACATTCTGAGAGATCAAATTTCTTCAGAAGTTCTCTAACATATTTGCTCTGATAAATGTAAGTTCCTTCTGGAGTTTGATTTATCTGAATGCCCAGAAAGAATTTTAGTTCCCCCATTAGGCTCATCTCAAACTCTGCCTGCATACATTTAGCAAACTCTCTTCCCAGAGAGGGTTTAGTGGATCCAAATATGATGTCATCAACATAAGTCTGACATACTAATATGTCATTCTTAACTGTCTTACAGAACAAGGTTGTGTCCACTTTCCCTCTGGTGAATTCCTTTTCTAACAGGAAGTTACTTAGTCTTTCATACCAAGCTCTAGGAGCTTGTTTCATACCATAGAGTGACTTCTTTAGTTTGAAAACATATTCTGAATTTTCGGAACTCTCAAAACCAGGGGGTTGGTGCACATATACCTCTTCATCTATATAGCCATTTAAGAATGCACTTTTGACATCCATCTGATACAGAGTGATGCCTTTATTAATAGCAAATGATATTAAGAGTCTGATAGATTCTAACCTGGCGACTGGAGCAAAGGTTTCTGTATAGTCTATCCCCTCTTGCTGACTATAACCTTGTGCTACCAGTCGTGCTTTGTTTCTGATGACTTCACCTTGCTCGTTCAGTTTGTTTCTGAACACCCATTTTGTACCAATGACGTTGAACCCTTTTGGTTTGGGAACCAGATCCCATACGTCATTCCTGGTGAATTGATTTAGTTCTTCTTGCATTACCAGAATCCAGTCATTGTCCAGAAGTGCTTCATCAATTGTTGTTGGTTCAATCAGAGAGACCAGTCCCATGAGAGATTCTTCAGAGTTTCTGAATGTTGATCTTGTTCTGATTGGATCTTCCTTCTTTCCCAAAATTGTATCTTCTGGGTGATCAATGCTGCTTCTGGATAGTCGTTTCTGGAGTTGATGAACATAAGGTGTTGGATTTCTTGTAGTGACTCTTTCTACTATTGAGGGAGTGTCTCTGTTGAGAGCTTCTGATGAGTTGTCTTCAGTACCTGTGAGTTCAACTTCCATACCTGCAAGGAGTTCATTCTGCTTTGACTTTTGAGAGTCAAGCTTATCATCAAACCTAACACTGATTGACTCTTCAACAATTTGTGTTTATGTATTGTATACTTTGTACCCTCTCGAGCGTTTAGAGTATCCTAACATAATACACTTTTGTGCTTTAGAGTCAAACTTGTTCAAATAATTTTTTGTATTCAGAATAAAACATGTGCGTCCAAATGGGTGAAAATAAGAAATGTTGGGCTTTCTGTTCTTCCATAATTCATATGGAGTCTTTTCCATAATAGGTCTTATGGAGATTCTATTCTGAATGTAGCACGTTGTGTTTATTACCTCTGCCCAAAAGATCTTAGCAACGTTAGTCTCGTTGATCATGGTTCTGGCCATTTCTTGCAATGTTCTGTTCTTTCGTTCTACAACTCCATTTTGCTGGGGAGTTCTAGGACAAGAGAAATCATGCAGAATGCCTTTTTCATTAAAGAATAATTCAAAATCTTTATTTTCAAATTCTCCACCATGATCACTTCTGACTTTGACAATTCTAGGATCCTTTTCATTCTGAACTTGGTTGCAGAAGGTAACAAACACAGAGTGTGACTCGTCCTTGTGTCTTAACAACTTTACCCATGTCCATCTGCTATAGTCATCTATGATTACTAACCCATACTTCTTGCCACTGACTGAAGCAGTTTTTAATGGTCCAAATAAGTCAATGTGCAGAAGTTCTAATGGCTTAGAGGTGGAAACAACATTTTTGGATTTGAAAGCAGGTTTTGCAAACTTGCCTTTCTGACATGCTTCACACAGAGCATCTGAATTGAACTTCAAGTTAGGAAGTCCTCTGACCAGATTGAGTTTGTTAATATGAGATATTCTTCTCATACTAACATGTCCCAATCTTCTGTGTCAGATACATTGCTCGTTGTTAACAGACAATAGACATTTTACATTCTGACTTTTTAGTTCAGAAAGTTTTATTTTATAAATGTTGTTTTTCCTCTTTCCATTAAATAGGATAGTCCCATCTTTCTAACTAACAGCTTTGCATGAATTTTGATTGAAGATTATATTATAACCGTTATCACTTAATTGACTTATGGATAACAGGTTATGCATTAATCCATCAACTAATAAAACATTACTTATAGACGGAAGATTTCCATTACCTATTATTCCAGAGCCAATGATCTTTCCTCTCTGATTACCTCCAAAGCCCACGTGGCCTCCAGGCTTAAGTTCCCGACTTTGGAACATATGCCTTCTTCCCGTCATGTGTCGTGAGCAGCCAGAGTCCAGGTACCATGATTGGTGTCTTTGCTTTGCTGCTAAAGATACCTGCCACATGTATGATTTTATCCTTATGTACCCACATTTTCTTGGGTCCTGATTTGTTAGTTTTACCAAAATTCTGATTGAATTTTGGTTTGACAGAATAATCACTACTCGTGTAAATGTCATGTGTGTGCCCATATATAAAATGTGAATCAAGTGGAGTGCGTTTTATAACTAAGTCCATGGCATTTTTTGGTGTAGGTACCTTACCTTGATATCCTATCCCTTTTCTAACATTTCTGTTAACTCCATAGATCATTGAAGCCATTTTGCTTCTGTCTATGTTTTTAGCTAGAAACTTCTGAAAGCTGTGATCATACTCTTTGATGATCTCATCAGCATTGCTGGGAGTTTCAGATATTATTTCCTTTTGAGAGTTTTGCAACTGGTTTTCTAATTTTGAAATCTTTTCTTTTAACTCAGAATTATCCAATCTGAGACTCTCAGTCTTATCAGAGTCAGAGGCAAGATTCCTTTTTAGGTTTCTGAATTTGACTCTGATCTGCTGATACCTTTCCAGAATTTCATTTAGGCTTTCAGCAAGTTCAGCCTTAGTAAAGTCAGGGAATACATCTTCAGTGTCTGATTCTGAGTCTGAACCAGAAGCTTCACTGTCTTCTGATACGTTTGCCATGAGAGCTATGTTTTCTCTTTCATCATCTGATTATGAATCAGCTTCAGATGTGTCAGAATCATCCCATGTAGCCATGAGACTTTTCTTCTTTTCCTTGAGAAACTTCTTTTTGGGCTTTTCCTTCTGAAGCTTTGGGCAGTCACTTTTGTAGTGCCCTTGCTCGTTACATTCATAGCAGATGATGTCTTTGTTGTTTGGCTTTCTGTATCCTGAAGAACCTTCAGATCTTCTGTGTCCAGAGGAGGATTCTGACCTTCTGTATCTGAAGGAGGATTCATTATGATTTTCTGATCTTATGGGATTCCTGAACTTCCTTTGTCTCTGCTTCCACAGTTGGTTCACCCTTCTGGAGAGGAGAGACAGTTCATCTTCTTCTGATGAGGATCCATCAGAGATTTCTTCTACAGCCTGCAAAACTTTGGAGTCAGATTTTCTGTTAGATTTTAAAGCTAATGGCTTACCTTGCTTTTGAGGTTCGTC
Organism: Vicia faba; assembly: GCA_948472305.1. Classification (NCBI taxonomy): domain Eukaryota; kingdom Viridiplantae; phylum Streptophyta; class Magnoliopsida; order Fabales; family Fabaceae; genus Vicia; species Vicia faba. The sequence goes on along the minus strand of OX451736.1, from coordinate 175,847,887 downwards.
TTCTTCTAGCTTTATCTCGTGACTTCTGAGGGAGCTAACAAGTTTCTCTAGAGAGATTTTGTTGAGATCTTTGGCTAGCTTAAGTGTTGTGACCATTAGCCTCCATTGTTTTGGAAAGCTTCTGATGATCTTCTTAACGTGATCAGCAATAGAATACCCTTTGTCAAGAACTTTTAGTCCAGCAACAAGAATTTGAAATCTTGAAAACATAGCTTATATTGATTCACTATCTTCCATCTTGAATGCCTCATACTTCTGAATGAGCGCAAGGGCCTTGGTTTCTTTGACTTGAATGTTGCCTTCATGCGTTATTCTCAGAGAGTCAAACATATTCTTGGCAGTTTCTCTATTTAATATTTTCTTATATTCTGAATATGAGATGGCGTTGAGGAGAATTGTTCTGGCCTTGTGGTGGTTTCTGAATTCACGCTTTTTCTGATCAGACATCATTTTCCTATCTATCTTCTAACCACGTCCATCCATAGGATGCGTGTATCCATCTGTCACCATGTCCCACAGATCAGCATCATGGGCCAGAAATAAATTCTTAATTCTGTATTTCTAGTAGTCAAAGTTTTCTCCATCAAAGACTGGAGGTTTACCACTGAATTTGTCCCTGTCTTCATTATTGTCATTGCTGATGTTTTGGCTTGGTCCCACCATAGTGTTTTTCTGATGCTTGGATCTTGTACTGACACGGTTAAGTGTTTAAGCTCAGAACCAGGCGCTCTGATGCCAATTGAAGATGTGAAAAACACAAGAAGGGGGGGTTGAATTGAAAACTTGGATCTAAAACAGCTTAATGACACAGTATTTTTATCCTGGTTCGTTTGATCTCAGACTACTCCAATCCACCCGTCAAGGTGATTTCGCCTCTCTCCAACGAGGTCTTAATCCACTAATCTCAAAAGATTACAACAGCTACTTTAACAACTGTTAAAGTCTTCTTGAGTACAACCACAATCTGGTTAATCTCAAGGATCTCTTTTACAATATGATTTAAACAAAATGTGTTGTTGTTTTTATAACAAAAATGGTTTATCACAACTGTGATAATTTACACAGGTTTGTAGCTTAGAATAAAGATTGAATTTGCTTGAGCTTGAATATGCGTGGTTGGTGATCTTAGCAAATTGCAGTGTGTACGTACGTGCTTCTTTTTGAAAGCAGACTTGTTTATATAGGCAGTGTAATGACGTTGATCATTAAGCAAGTTTAATGTCATTTACACACTTTCCTTTTGGAGAAGATCATGTCTGAAGAAGGCCGTTGGAATTAATTTTATCTTGAATGTTCAGTAACGCTTCAGAGTCTTTTCTCCTTACTGCTAATGACGCTTCATAATATTGATGACTTGGTTTGATATGTTCTTGATCAGAGTCAGAGTTTACTTGATTAAGCGCAGGTTCTGGTCATCAATCTTCAGCGTATATTCTGATTGCTTCAGCGTGTAGCACTAATGGTTGATCTTCTGATGCTGATTTGATCAGAACTTCTGCATACATAAAACATATTTTTAAGGTGCATATTTGTTCTTTGTATTTATTTATTCTTTGTATTTTTTATCATCAAAACTTTAACCAAGGGTTGTAGACTCAAACTATGTTCTAACAGAAGTAAGTGTGTGGTGAAGCCTAAAGCCACACTTTTTGTTCTGCTTGCAACTGTGAAGCAGCCAGGGGTGAATCCTAAAGCTTCGATTCACACCTCCTTCCTCCTATTTTCTATCGTTTGGGATTTAAATAGTAACATGGCCTGAGGCCATGTTAGTATTGTCTTATGGCCAGGTTATTTCTTAAAAAACGTTTGATAAACCAAGTAACAAAACCAAAGGGTTAGCAATGAAAAACAAGTTGAAAAGGTGGAAACGAAAAGGAAACAAATGTTATGTACATGCTTCAAACGAAAAGTTTAAGGTCGGAGTGACTTACCTTGCTTGAAGCTGGAACGTGTGTTTGACCTTGAGTGATTGGACTAGATGCTCCTGGATTGGAAGGAAAGAAACGGGTGTGGTGTTTCTTTGACTGGATTCAAAGGTCAAGAGGTGTGAGGGTGGTGTTTGTTATTTCTGGATTTGAAGGAGAAGAACATGTGTAGTGTTCTTTCTACTGGATTCGAAAGAAAACAAAGTGTGGGGATTGCTTCGGATTCGAAAGAGAAAAAGAAACAAGTGTTGTATTTCTTTAGATTCTGGGTTTGTGTTTAGTGTTTGAGAATCTTAAGAGTTTAAGATTTTTTTGAGAGTTTGATGATTTTTTGAAGATTCTTTCCACACCACCCAAAAGTCTTTTCCAAAAAGTCCTCTTCAGCTTGCAAATGTTTCTCTATTTATAGAGAAAGTGTTAGAGGTGCTGAAGTAACCAGGTTTGTAGGATAACAAACCATGGTTTGGTTGAAACAAAAACAAAATTGATCCCTTTCGTTATTCCCAAGTTTTAAGTACAAGTGAGGGTCTGCTATCTGTTGGGGGCAGGAGATTGGACTTATACTTTTAGCACTGCTTTCGTTCAGACAAAAATCAGATTGAGAGCTGATTTTGTGATTAAAGTACTCTTTATGAAAAAAGGGTATGTAGCTTTTTCTATTTTATCCAAGAATAGTATTAGCCAGTAGACAAAGCTTCGAACCTTTGTGTAAGCCTCTGATTATATAAAATTTGGAAGAAACATAGCCTAACAAGTGAGATTTGGAGGATAAGGCTATGAGATTTTCTCAAAGTTCTTCAAACAAGCTTGCTTCAAAGGGTTCAGATTGGATTCGAAGTATGTTGATTCGAAGGGAACCAAAACTCCAATTGAAGCTTTGTGTGAAGGTGTCTCTTGTCCAATCAAAGGCTTTCCTGCCAGAGGTCATATGGTCAAACGAAAGGGTGCATGCAGGAGGTCCCTACTTTGGGGTGCTAGCATGAAGGGGAAATTATGCCTTGTGAGTTTGGCAAACATGAAAAACCAGTGGCTTCTGAATCGAAGGATAACTGCAGGAGGCCATTTATTTGTGACTTCAAGCAAACATGCAAGAGGCCTTTTCTCAAACGAAAGCTTGCATGAAGAGCCAATGCCCTATCGAAGCCTGCATGAAAGAGGTCACTTCTTTGTGACTCAAGGCAAACACGTTAGGGGCCAATGGTGCAATTGAAGCTTGCATGCAGGAGGGTTTGAATTAAGCTTAGAGGTGAATTCGAAGCATGCATAAAGGTTGATTCGAAGCAGGTTTGAAGGTGTATTTGAAGCAAGTTGCTTCGAAGGAAACCAATGCCTCAAATGAAGGATGACTCAAGCTTTCTCAAAGGAGGCCTAGATGCCCAATCGAAAGATGTATCAAGCTTGCTCGAAGGAAGCCTAGATGACCAATTGAAGGATGTGGATTCGGAGCAAACTTTCTCTTCTTTGACTTGTCGAAAGATATATTAACATCTTCATTTTTCTTTTCCTTCGACCAGTCAAAGTAACATCTTGCCATCTTCAAAGAAAATCATTTTCTTCATTTCTTCAAACAGGTGTTTGTAACCAACATGTGAAAAAAATCTTGAAAAATGAGAGGGAAAATTTTGGGGTACAACAGTATGCACTAAAGTTTCGCAACTGCGGCGGGTGCAAAATTGTAAAAAAAAATACTTCTTTTCTCATCTCTATCATCTATTTTTGTATACACTTTTATAGCCAAAATACACAGATTTTCAAAGAGGTTCTTGCGGAGTACCGTAGATGTTTAGGGTGCTAATACCTTCCCTCTGCGTAACCAACCTCCGTATCTAGATTCTATATCCCTCTTTTTTTGGGTTTATTCGCTCTTTTCCCATTTCTTTTGGAAACAATAAAGTGTCGTTGTGATTTATATTTGATTTGTGTGAGTTAAGTCAATCCAATGGCTTAGTCTCAACATTTATACCGCTACACAAGGCACATAACTACTGCAGGTACTCCAGAGCAAAATAGTTTGGCTAAAAGGTTTAATCGAACAATTTTTGAGAGAGTTAGATGCATGTTGACTTGTGCTGGATTAAAGAAGTTGTTCTGGGATGAGGCTGCTTTAACAGCAACATATCTGATAAACAGATGTCCTTCGACTGCATTAGATATGAAAACATCTGAAGAAGTTTGGTCGGGACATCTACCAGATCTCGACAAACTGGGAGTTTTTGGTTATGTAGCCTATTGTTGTACCCCAAAATTTGCCCTCTCTTTTCTCAAGAAATCACCTTGGATCCTCAGGTTTACTTCCATCCAATCCCGAGCTTTGAATTACAAATTTTTCAAGAAAGTCGCCTGCAAGGGCAAAATGGTCATTGGCACACAGAAAAGTCAAACTTTGACTTTTGGATCAAAATCAAATCTCAAAAACCATATTTCATCAAGACATGTTGGAATATGAAGTTTGTTTCGTCAAGAAATTAAAAAGTCAAATTTTCTATGGAAAAGCCAAATTTCTAAATACTTGGGATTTTTTCTAAGTATTTAAGAAAAATGACACTTCAGAACTTCTAAGCCAACCTCCAGGAAGATGCGGTCAGAAGTTGTAAACATGGTTCAGCACATAGTCTTCAGTCAGAACATGGCTTTTCAGCATCTACGCAAGTTCAGTCAAAGTTTGCTAGGGTAATGCAAAGAAGGTAATAAAGCGTAATACGAAGCCTGAAAGCTCCTTCAGAACATGCTGGAGCTAGAAGGTAAGAGGATCAGAAGATTGGACGCTACGCTGAAGCAAAACTTCTAATCCAGAGTTTTCAAAGGTAAATCAAAGAAGGTTACTGCAAAACCTGGGGAATTCTTCAGAACATGCTGAGGCAACAAGGTACAAAGATCAGAAGTTGGATGTTTATCCTAAATGGAACTTTTGATCCAGAATTAAGCAATGATGCAAAATCTCACATTACAGGATTTCTGATTTTGACAAATCTCATCATCATTTAATGCTCATTAATTCTCACAACCACTTTTGAGTCTTTGTCCAAAGGATCTCTCCAAGTGAAGAAGTTGTTCAGAGCATCATCAGAGTTGAGGTTAACTCCGGTTCACAGAACTTCTTCCAGCTGCAAGGTAAGTTTCTGATGACCCTCACCACATTACTTAAGCATTACCAGATTTACATGCTCAGATACAATGTAGATATCATGTTTTTGGTGTCATACATATTCTGAGATTTCATGCATTCTGTCTGCCTAAGTAGGGAATAAATCAGTTCATAACCTCTTGAAGAAACTAGAACTCAGAGTTAGGATTAGCAAATGCATGCTTGCCTCTGATTTATAGTTCTGATATTTCGTATCTTCTGAAACGCTATGACACCTGCTATAACTGTTCTATGCATGTCTTCTGTTTTGTGGAGAAATAACCAAATTACAGATGTTCTGACTAGCATAGAGAGAGAGACCAAGTTCTGCCAGTGGTCTCAGAACTTATGAAGCTTGTTTTGTTGTTAGTAGTATCAGAACTTCTGAAAACTATTGTGTTCCCAGTGGGTTCAAAGCTTCTGACCTCATACATTTTCACTAACAGGTTTCTGTTTTGCAGCGTGCCAGGGTCAGAACCTCTGACTTCATTTTATCAGCGACACGCTGATTCTTTTTTCCTTTTTTCATTATTTTTGCTATCACTCTTCATTCCATTAATCAGCAAACATCAAAAGTATTTCCTTCACACTTTATTTTATTTCTTAAAACAAAAGACCAAAAATAGTTTCTTAAAATAAGACAAGTTTGTTTCACATTTTCTTGTACATTCTTATGCATTTCAATATGGTTGTAATAGTAATCTAGGACTTATTTTTACTTGCAACCCCATTCATAAATTTGTACCCCCATCCCCTAAATATTGTAATAGCGTAGGACTTTACATTTCTGCAATTTATCACTTTCAAATGTAAATGCTAGTAATTAGGCGTGTATGGCAAGATAAAAACAACAAAATAGACAACCCTAATCAAGACTAAATGCATGCAAATCAAACACTCTTTGCACACATGCACCCTTAGGGTAATCTCATTTGTTGCCTTACAAAAATGGCCATGTTATGCATGTGGGATGTCTTAGCACAAACGAATCGAAAATACAAGATCATAGTCCCTCGATGACACTATCAAGGTTGCCTTTCAAAATGATCTTAGTCTCTATAGAAAAAGTGCTAAGTCATCTCACAACATTGCTATCATGGTCATGCGATGACCCAACGCTCGTCCCTTCACATCCAATGATGGGGCTTCTTGCCAAATCAATGGTAAGGTAGCAACATCTAAAGGAGGAGGAAAACCATATCTAAGACCTTTTGAGTAGGTAGATTACTTTTAGTTACTTGCTCACTCTCAAAAAACAAATATCCTTGCTATTTTCAAAACAATCACATACACTCTCAAAACATCTTCAAAACACTTTCCAAGCCTTGAAATATTTTCAAAAGCTCAACACTTTGTATACGTTCTTACGAACGAGAACCATTAAAAAGTTTTCCTAAACGATGGCACCTTTTCAAAATACTTTCAAAAACCACACAAAGCACATTTTCAAACAAAAGCAAGTGATCTAGCAAGTAACTAAGAGCCCATGGAAAACCATGGATGAAAATGGTGCTAATACCTTCCCTTTTCATAATCTACCCCCCGAACTCAAAAACATCTCTAAAGGTCTTTCCTGTGCTTTTTTACCTTTCCTTTTTTGGATAAAAGAAAAGTCGGTGGCGACTCTTGCTCAACCGCAACATTTGTGAATACAAATGCAAAACCTTCAAGTCAGTTCTCCTACCGTATCACAGAACTGGCGACTCTGCTGGGGAGTATTATAAAAGTGGGGTTACCTTAGGGCTAGATCACATTTATTTGCTTACATTGTTTGACTTGTATGCTTTACATTTTGGTTCTTTGTTTGGGTTTGAAATCCTCTACCCGGATTTGGGATACATTATAGGTAAGTAGCAATACATTGTATAAACTGTGCGGGGTATACCGACACGGTCTAAGCAATAGCTATGTTAGTGTGACATATTTGTGGGTACCGGTAGCCCTTGAGTAGTCAAGGAGAATACAGGGCCGCTGAGTGATGTCATGAAGCACTAACCGACTTTTAGAACCTTTACTTGACCAACTTGCCCATTAGGACGTAGTGAGATGACCGGCTTTGGTGCAGTCCGAAGTTGGTAGATACTCGATAATACACTCATTGAGGTTTGGTTTTTTGGGATATTTCGGTCTCCATTAAAGAGGTTTGCGCTGAAACAATGCCCGAGAAAACAAACCAGTGATATTGAGTTCCTTAGAACCCGGTTACTATTAACTAGGACAGGTTGAGCCAACTAAACTTCAAAAGGGTACTTACCTATGAGACCCCATGCAAGCCTAAACCTAAGAACTTGTTTGCTTTTTTTATATATTTGTACATAAACATCATCAACATCATAAGCATTCTCACTAACCATTTCAAGGATTTTTGGAATTCATCTTTGTTCTGTTTTGTAGGACATGGCTTCCGCTCGTAGGAACACTATCCAAGTCAGTCTCGTGAGGATACCTCCACAACTCAAGGATTTAGTATCAAGGGTCCATGAAGATTCTCCATTCACCAAAAGGCATGGTCGTCTCCTTAGTTTGGTTACCTCAAGAATTGAAGAAGATATGGTAAATGTGCTTGTCCAATTCTTCGACTCTTTGCATCATTTCTTCACTTTTCCTGATTACCAACTTGTGCCCATTTTGGAAGAATTTTCTCAACTCATGGGGATTCCTATTCTTGATCGGTTACCTTTTAACGGTATTGAAAGAGACCCTAAACCTGAGGAAATTGCTCGAGCTCTACATTTGCAACCATCAGACATAGTAGCAAATTGGGTAACAAGGAGTGGTGTCAAAGGGTTCTTAGCGAAGTTTTTGTTGGAAAAGGCTCAAGAGTGTTGGAGTAATTTGGATCTACAAGCCTTTTAGGATATTTTGGCTCTTCTTGTCTATGGGTTGGTACTATTTCCCAATCCTGACCAACCCATAGATATAAATGCAATCAAAGTTTTCATATCTCGTAATCTGGTGCCTACACTGCTTGGAGACATCCTGCATTCTCTTCACTCTCGCACTTTGAAGAAAAGAGGGACTTTGATGTGTTGCACTCCTCTGTTGGCTAGGTGATTTATTTCGCACCTACCTAGATTCGTGGTGAAGAATGAACAAGGTATGAGGTGGTCTAAAATATTGATGTCACTTTCACATGCTGATATCCGCTGGTATTATCGTTCTTTGGAAGACATTACCATCATTGATCGCTGTGGGGAGTTCCCTAATGTCCCTCTACTTGGAATTAGGGGAGGCATTACTTACAAACCGTGTTTAGCTTTGCGACAATTTGGATACGCTAGGAGAGATGGCCCTCATGAGGTACTCATCCAAGGAATTGCGTTTGACTACGAAAGCGATACCCAAGGTTACCGTCAAAGATTTATACGAGCTTGGAATATAGTTAACAAAGTTGATAGCAAGACGTTGGGGCGTAAGAATTCCATTCCTTTGGAACCTTATCTTAAATGGGTACGGGCTCACGCTCAAAGTATTAAGATGCCTTATGAAGCCGTTTTACCTGTTATCATGGAGCCAGTAGTGGAGGGAGACGTTCCACATGCTATCCTCTATCCCGATATGCCTACTTATCTTGAAGATTTGCAAAACGCTTGGATTCAGTTAAAAGGAGAGCGAGACACCTTTGAAGCTAAGCTCTATGCGGGTGAGAAGAAGATATTAGAGCTTACAATGTAGCTTCATGAAGAAAGGAGCTTAAACACCTACATTGCGCCAAAGAGGATGCGCACAACTTTTCTGTCTTAGGAGTTTACTTTATGATTATTTCTGTTGTTGTAAACCCAAGAGGCGTGTTTGTATTTCAAATCAGAACTCTTTAATGCAAGTTAACGTTTGTTCACTCTTTGTCTATACAAATTTAAATTCTTTAAATCCTTGAAATCATTTGCATATACATATTCATGCATCATATCATAAGCAAGCTTTTCACAACAGTTTTCCTCATCTTTCTACTGTTTATTTCAGTAAGGATGGATCTCGAACAGACAGTGAAGGACTTGCAAGCTCAGAACGTTCAGTTCCAAGTCACCCTGATGACCTTGGCCAAAGGGCAACAAGAGCTAATGACAGCATTAACAACCAAAAATAAGAAAAAGAAGGCCCTCATCAACATGGGGAAGATTTTCAGAGAGCAGATTCGCCAAGTGCAAGTAGTCGAAGACTCCTCTGAGGAGGATGAGAACTAAGCAGAAGAGGCAAGAAACACCCATGCTGAAGGTGTGAATGATCAAACTTCTGAAGATGAGGATCACTTTGACGAACAGTACCCACCTGCTGGTGAGGAAAAGTACAAAGAATTGGAGGATAGGCTAAAGGCAGTTGAAATTCAAGTTGTGCCTGGCTTGGATTTTAGTGATTTTGGCCTAGTTCTGGGGCTCGTCATTCCTTATAAGTTCAAAACACCAGTCTTCTCCAAGTATGACGGGGTCTCCTGTCCCAAACTACATCTAAGATCTTACGTACGCAAAATACAACCACACACTGCTGACAGAAAATTAGGGATTCACTTTTTCCAGGAGAGTTTAGTTGGAACTCAGTTAGAGTGGTTTTGTCAATTAGAAGGTTCCCGCGTCCATACGTGGGAGGATTTGGCCACTGCCTTTTATCACTAGTATCAATACAACACCGACTTGGCACCAATGAGAGTTCAGATTTAGAATATGACCATGGGAAGTGACGAAAGGTTTAAAGTATATGCCCAAAAGTGGAGGGACCTTGCCAGTAAGGTCCAGCCACCTTTGACCGAAAGAGAGCCGGTTGATATGTTTATGGGTACGTTAACTGGTCCATTCTTCAACCTGTTAATTGGAAGTTCTTCGTCCGAATTCACCAAGTTAATTTTAACTGGTGAAAGGATTGAAAAAGCGGCAAAATTCCTATGGCATCTAGTTCCACATCCAACTCCGTCAGAAGGCCCTTCACTGGAAAAAAGGAAACAAATGATGTGTATGGGGCAAGAGCCCCTACCAAGAAGGACCATCATTCATCTGTAAATTCTGTATTAATTTCCAACCCTCAACCTACTCAAAGGCAACCCTCCAACAATCGGAGACCTGAAGTTCCCCGACGAAAATTTACAAGAATAAGCATGTCATTATCACAAGCCTTACAACATTTGCTAAAGGCCAATTTGGTGACTCTGCGCAATCCACCACCCAACTCTGATGTTTCCTCACCTAATTACAAACCGAATGCGAAATGCGCATACCATTCTAACAGCCCCGGCCATGAGACCGATCAGTGTTGGGCATTGAAAAAATAAAATTCAGGATCTAATAGATAATAAGACAATTGAGTTTGATCCACCCGCTACTCCAAACGTGATAACCGCACCGATGCCAAAACATGGTAAAGGGGTTAATGCCATTGATGATTTTACTTTTATCGCTTCTGTTGAAGATTTAACAACTCCCTTGACCATTGTGAAAGCTAATTTTCTAAAAGCCAGTGTGTTTCCTGGATGTTCCAAAGATTGTGCCTGTTGTGATCAACAAGAAAATGGATGCGAGCTACTAAAGAAAGGTGTGCAACGCCTGATATATAGCCGTGAGATTCTATTCGAAAAGATTCCCATCATCAAAAATTCAATCGACAAAGCTGAATATTTGGCCATCATAACAATTTCAAACAAACCTCTTAGGATCTCGTCCAAAGGTCCTATCAAGATTTTGAACGAACCAATCATTGCTCCTCTCATAATCACTGTTGTCGGACCTGTTCCATACGCCTCTGATAAAGCAGTGCCATGGAATTACGGTGCCGAGGTTTATTACCATGGGGTAAAACAAGATTCTTGGATTAATGATAATGAAACTGGTGTTACTAATATTACTGGTTCTAGTAAGGTCACAAGAATAGGAAGGATCTTTTCCCCTGTTATCTCACCATCAACCACTACCACAGTTCCAGTCCGCATAACCAATGGCAATTCTGATGCCAATACTAAAGGGAAAGGGAAAGAAGGTGAGCCTACTAGGGAAGAGGAACCTACTAAAAAGTTTGTTATGGAAGAACCATCCACTCAAGAGATGGAAGAGATTCTCAAGATCATCAAGAAAAGCGACTTCAAAATAGTAGAGCAGTTGGGGAAAACCCCTTCTAAGATATCAATGTTATCCTTATTACTATGTTCCAACGCCCATGCACAAGTTTTGATTAAGTTTTTGAAGAAGGCTCATGTGCCTCAAGAAACCACAGCCGATCAATTTGAGAACTGCGTAGCAAGTCTGACAGCTGACAATGGTCTGGGGTTCTCCGGCGCAGATTTAACTCCCATGGGAAAGAATCACAATAAAGCCTTGCATGTTTCTGTTGAATGTAAAGGGATAACTTTGGATCATGTCTTGGTGGATACCGGTGTATCTTTATATGTGTTACCTAAAGGCGCCTTAGATCGGCTAGACTGTGAAGGTTTGGTTTTGAAACTAAGTAATATTGTTGTGAGGGCATTTGATGGGTCGAGAAGGACGGTTCATGGAGAGGTGGATCTCCCAATTAAGGTGGGTTCACAGATTTTCAACTCCACATTCTATATAATGGACATACGGCCTGTGTATTCTTGCTTGCTTGGGCGCCCATGGATCCATGGGGCAGGAGCGGTCACTTCTACTCTCCACCATAAGTTAAAATATCCAGTTCAAGGGAAGGTTGTCACTGTTTGCGGCGAGGAAGAATTTATGGTAAGCCATCTCAATTCTTTCAAATACGTAGAAATGGATGGCGAATTCATAGAAACTCCTTGCCAGACGTTTGAAGTTGTGGCTGCCACCAAAATCTCCTCTGACACTCCAAGAGCTGATAAAGTTATCCCCAAGATGGTTTCTCTTAAGGATTCCCGTGCTGTGGTAGAAGAAGGAAACAATGAGATGTGGGGTCAACTCCTCGACATCCCGTTCAAGGCAAACAAGTTTGGGTTAGGTTTCACCTCCCAAGCTCAGAAAGAAGTAAGAAGTGCTCGTGCTGGAAAGCCGCCTCTCCACCTCAAAAATCTTGAAGTGAACGCTGTAGAAGACTCTGATGATGAGTGTGCTTTTGAAGACTGGATCTACCCAATAACCAAAGGGAAGCTCACCAATTGGCATGAAAAGGATTTCATCCCTGTTTCTTTCACTGGGGAGTAATTACTATAACGTCCGGGTATTTAATTATTTATTTAATTAAATTTTTTTGAATTTTTTTTTATTAATTCAATTTTTATCGTCGAAGTCGGAATTATTTTATTAAGTCTGAATAATAATTAATCGGATTTAATTTGGTGGAATTAAGTTAAAGTGTTATTTTATTATTAAGCTTAAATATGAAATTGGGCTTAATTAGTGGTATTGTGTAGTAAAAGTGGAGTGTAGCATTTAGGCCCATTTGATTTTTTTATGATTAAATAGAATATAACTATTATATTAGAATAGAAGTAGAGAAGAATAGAAGAGAGTATTGTATCAGGAAGAAAAATAGAAAAGAGGAAAATAGGGTTTAGGAGAAGAGAAGAAGAACAAGAGGAAAATTTCTCCAAGTGCCAAGATTCCCCAAAAATTCGATTGAAGTCTCTTAGAGCTACTCCTAATCCAAGGTAAGGGTGGGGTTCTAACTCTATAATATGGTGTATACTTAATAGTATGTGAAATTGGGTTATAAAAATTTATTTCTAGTATGTTTGAAATTGGTATATTGATGAAATTGAGAGATGAATTAGGACCCAATATATTTAGATAATTCATATATTTAAGTACATTAGTATTTTCTCTACAAAAACCATAGTTTGCTACTGTAGCGATAGAAAGAATTAGCACTTAAAGGTTTATGTTTTTCTGTTCTTGTACCAATAATACGAAGGAGTAATATTTTTAAAGGCACTTGAAATTTTAGGCTTGCTGTAGCATAGAAATGTAGTAGTATTGAAAAGCAAATTATAATTAACTAGTATACTGTAGTGCAGAATTTTAAAGTAGCATTTGGAATTGTTTTGGCAACACAGTAGCGCATATGAGAAGTATATTGAAGGAATTATTTCACTTATTGTAGCATAATATTGAAATAACATTTGGAGCTTTTGACTTGCAATGCAGTACGCTTAGAATGAAGTAGCAATTAGGAGAAATTGTTTTACATACTATTCTTCATTCTTTATAAATATTAGATGATACTACTTATTAAATTAGTAATAATAATAATAGATTATTTATTATATTAATGATTTAATATTATTAATAAATAATATTGTAGAAATTATGAATTAAAAATAATTATTTAGATTATTTAGCTAATTTAAGTTATTTTCAATTCTGATAGAGTTGTTACAATTGTCAATTGAGTTGTCAATAGGGTTGTTAGAGTCGTCAATAGTGTTATTAAAATTATCAATAGTGTTGTTTTAAATTATTAAAAGTCATTTTTATTTATTTTGCGTAATTTCAATATATTTTGAATTGTCAATAGAGTAAGTTAAAGTGTCCAAATAATAATTAAAAGGCACTTGGCACAAAGTAGCATATGGAAGTGTTTTGGCTTGATATACTGTAGCGGTAATTGTAATGAATTAGTACATGAAAGGCACGTGATTTTATACTGTAGTGGAGATAATGAAGTAGTGCTTAGAACATCTACTTGATACAGTAGCGCATAGTAGTAATTATAATTAATATGGCAAGTGGTTTGAATTATGTAGCATGTAATAAAGAAGTGGCACTTAGAAGTATTATGTAAAAGCAAGTGGCTTGCTACAGTAGCAATGAATTATAGTAATATTTAATGGCATTCGTTTTACATACTGCAGCTACTACGTTCTGGTTTACAATACAAAATATTTAATAATAATGATTTAATATCTTTAATAAATAATTTTGTAGGATTTATAAAGTAGAATTAATAGAATTTTTGGTTGATAATTAATTAACTGATTTTAGTCAAAATAGTCTGAATTATTATGCGGTTTATGGTAGTAATTTTGGTTGATCTGTTGGGTGGCATTTTTGTTGAAAAATGTGAATTTTACAGGTGAATTCGAATTAAGTTGAATGCTTCCGGTTTATGGAATTGTGTTTGTTTCTAATTTGCTGGTATAGACGGTAAAAATTAGTTATCCGGAAAATAATGAAATTTGACGGGGTAACTAAGTTAAATGTGTAGGTAATTATGGTTGAGTTATTTTTTGAGATTTCGATGTTTTCAAGGGCTAACCGGAATTGTGTTTGATTAGAATAAATCATGGAAGTAACATTGTTTAAACTTGTATGTTACTTGATTTGTGAATTATATTTGCAATGCATGTACAATTGTTGGTATTTCATTGTGTTGGAATATGTGGTATGTGTATGTTAAGGTCGGAAGTGGTCTTAATTGCATACGAGTTGTTGATTGTACATTGCATGACATGGTTGGTCTTGAAATAGAGACGGTGAAACGTGGGTTCACATTTTATAGACGTTGATCCTTGAATGGAAATAGACGTAGCGGCTTTGACCCGGAAAGGGAACATAGGCGGTGAAACTTGGGTTCACAAAAAAAAATAGACGTTGATCCTATAGTGGAAATAGACGTAGTGGCTTTGATCCTATATGAAAAAATAAGCGGTGGAACTTTGGGTCCACAAGTCGGTACCACATTTGCATTGGTCTCATCGAGTTGTGAGTCACATGCATAATGATATATATTATGAGTTTATGTGAAGATGATTGAGTTTGTGAAATTGGTTATGATGTGAATAAGTCATTGTCGACTACACTGTTGTTGTTGAATATGTTGTTGTTTCTTTATGTTGTTGACTTGTTGTGACATATATCATCTAAAGGTTGTGAATTAGATGTTATGTCGTGTTGATGTTTTATTGAGATTAAAGATGTTGATGAAAAGCTGTGAAGTGGTGAATTGTATGATCTAATCCTAAGATATTATATATTGTATATCCGATTATATGGTTCGATATCTCACCCCTTCTGTTTGAATATTGCCCTCTGTTGGTAATGTGCTGGTATTCAAGAAGGATAGTTATTACCTTGTTAGTTCAAGTCGGTGTCGTTGCTCTGATACGTAGCACTCGGGGGGATGAACGCTTGATATTTAGTTGTTGCTGAATTTTTAAGTTGTTTTCATTAAAAGACTTGTTGTCTTAAAGTTGTTTTGAGTCGGATAAGATGTTATGGTGTTTTCAGTTGAATTCTGTGAATCCGTTGCGTAGTAATGAAACTTGTTTTATTTTTAAAAACTAAGCTGGTTGTTATCGGTTCATCCGAAGCTCATGTGTTATGTATCTGAACTATAGATGATTGAATGTCGTAGTTTCAAGTTGAGAATGTAGCATTCCATTTGTTTGTTGGAAATTTTCATAACTCTGATTTTGTTTAACTCGTTGGGTAGAAATGGGGTGTTACATTAGTGGTATCAAAGCAGGTCGGTCCGTCCGGCCAAGTTGTCTAATGTTGTTTGTTCCTTAGTATGCGACAAGTGTGTGAAACACTGTCGGTGCTTGTTGTTTTTCTAATCGAGTTGTATGGAGGAGTTGGTTTGGAGATAAGCGGGGGAGAAACTTTTTTTCTCTGATACATTTTGGTTGTAAGATGTTAATTCGATATGCTGTTGATGGCGACAGTGAAAGTATTACTGAAGTTTTGTTGTTTCCCGAATATGAAGGTGTCATGGATTAAAGACTTTGTTTGTTAATCAAGTTGGAACATCTTGAAGGAGGATGATCATACATTGTTAATGTTTACTTCTCGAAGGATGAGGAGAAATGTAACGATTGTTGATATACGAGTAGATTGTGAATCTCTGATATTTATGAAGGTGATTTCTAAGTAACCAGGACAATTTTTAGAAGATGGAATTTGGAAAGTTGCGATGTCTCAGCGCTGCTGGTGGAATGTGAAGTTATCGATTTGAGTAGCCTTGTGTAAAGATGTTGATGTTTGAACGGTGATAGAGTGGCAGATTTATGTAGACCTTGCCGTGGGATCCTTGTAAGTGATTGTAAAAGATGTTAAAGTTGTTGGAATATTTCTGAATCACGAGTCAGAGTCCGAAATGTGAGGAGATGAGTATGATTTCATGAATGGTAAGTGTTGGTACTGATACAAAGAGATTTTGTTCTGATGTTATCATAAAGTGTGTGAATGTATGTCGCCGCATGATGTCGGTGTTCGCATTTTCGGATAACTTTGGAAATTCATATCTTGTGTTCCGAGTATCGGATTAGTGTTCTGTTTGAACCTATGAGGAGATAGAAATGTATTATATCATATGAGAGTGTTTTCAAATATGGTTGATTCATTCCCATATGGAGGAACTCTGAAGTCATTTACGGAACTAGAGATTTTTATTTGGGCATGATTGGTTATTATCGTGGTTGTTTGAGACGAGGTCAAGTGTAATATGTTGTTGGCGAATAAGTTGAGAAATGAGACGTTCAGCATTAAAAGGGATAGTCATTCGTCATTTGAAGTATAGGATGTTGCATTTGAAGAAAGTTTTGTAGAACTAAAGAAAAGATTGACGATTGCTCCGGTATTGGTTTTGCCTAATCTGAGCGAGTCATTTGTAGTGTATTATGAATGCGTCTAAGATGGGACTTAGTGGTGTCTATGTTGAAGGTTTGGAGACATTGTCTTTATGGTTCTAGATTTAAAGTGTTTAGTGACCATAAGAGTTTGAAGTATCTTTTTGATCAGAAAGAGTTGAATATGAGGCAGTGAAGGTGGTTAGAATTGTTGAAGGATTATGATTTCAGTTTGAATTATCATCCAGAAAAAGCTAATGTTGTGGCTGATGCGTTAAGTCAAAGGACTTTACATATGTCGGTAATGATGGTTAAAGGGTTGGAATTAATTGAACAGTTTAGAGATGTGAGCTTAGTTTGCGAAGTGACCTCGAAGAGTGTTATGTTGGGAATGTTGAAGATTAACAATGATTTTCTGGACAGTGTCAAAGAAGCTCAGAAGTTAGATGTGAAATTGGTAGATTCGATGGTTGGACTCGATCAGTCTGAGAATGATGATTTCGAGTTAGATGCGCAGGGTGTGTTGAGATTCTGTAATCGAATTTGTATTCCTGATGATACGGAGATGAAGAAATTAATTCTTGAGTTGGAGAGTTCGAAGATTCGATTCCTGTATCCAGCCAGGGCATATCTGTTGACCACATTTCCAGACTCGATTCCTGTATCTAGCCAGGGCACGTCTGAAGAGTTCGAAGATTCGATTCCTGTATCCAGCCAGGGCACATCTGTGAGAAACCGATTATAGATTCGACACCTGTATCTAGCCAGGGCATATCTGCATGAGGAGACTGAAGATCAAACACCTATAACAAGCCAGGAAAACATCTGTCTTTCTAAAATACACAAGTTCTCGCTAAGGAATCTCTTGTGCGATCAACACTTCCAAATGACATCTATAAGCCCATTCCCGACAAGATTCTGTCACATCTCCAGATGGCATCTATAAGCCCATCTCCCTATCTACCATCTCTCCAAATGGCATCTATAATCCCATTCCCGACATCACATTGCTGATACTCCAACATGCGAGTGCAAATTTCCGGGCACTCTAGTGTCCAATCTCCTTTTACCCTCGAGTCACGAAATGCAAACTTGCCAATATAACTCTTCAGGTTCAAGAAGATTGAACAGGGGCAACTGTTGTACCCCAAAATTTGCCCTCCCATTTCCTCAGCATTTTCTCATCACAAGACCCTTGAAGATCAAGACCCAGTTAGGGTTTCCTCTGCTCAAGACTTCTCCTTGCACTGTTGACCCAAATTAGGGTTTGTGTTTGCACAAAGATATTTTGACCTAAAATGCCTAAGATGACTTTCATGCTTCATGTTGGACTCCCAAGTTTATCCATGCCAAGTTTCAAGTATTGATTCCAAATTTTGCCCATTCAATTGGACAGTTGACCTAGAAATCAACTGTATTGGGGAAAAAGTCAACTGTGGCCAATTGACAGTCAAATCTCATGAAAATTGACCCACATCAACATTATGAACTCACATGGACCATTTGATCAAGTTTGGATCACAATTCCACAAGCAATTTGATCAGATCACCAAAAGGGCAAAATGGTCATTTTTAGGGTTTTGACTGCACAAAGGCAATTTTTTACTGTTTAACCGAGCCAATGGCAAACCAAGCTCACATATGGACTCAAGGACCCCATGGAATTATCTTGACATGCTCAACAAGTTCAAAAGATCCCAAATACACAAGATTGACAGTTGAATTTCCCAGTCAATTGATCAATTTTGACTGTATACTGAAAAGTCAAACTTTGACTTTTTTGGTCAAAATCAAGGTTCAAGATTCATTTTTCATCAAAACATGCCAAATCATGAAACTTGTTCACCAAGAAATCAAAAATTGCAAATTAGGGTTTGAAATGAGAATTTTTCATAACTTAGAATTTTTCTAAGTTATGAAAAACCCTAATTTTTTCCCAACTTTGCCCCACTTTCTCACCAAGATTCATTTGGATTAAAGCAAAAGTCAAAACATGAAAGTTGTAGCCTATTGCATAATCTACAACTTTGATTCACAAAGTTTTCCCAAAAGAGGCTTGTATCTCAAGTTACAATGTTTGGAACAA
Organism: Vicia faba; assembly: GCA_948472305.1. Classification (NCBI taxonomy): domain Eukaryota; kingdom Viridiplantae; phylum Streptophyta; class Magnoliopsida; order Fabales; family Fabaceae; genus Vicia; species Vicia faba. Next base: position 175,829,270 of record OX451736.1, on the reverse strand, counting down.
GGGTACCAAACCATTCTTAACTTAGTGAAATTTGACCTATTTTAGGCAAGTTTTTTACCTAACTTCAAGACCATTTTCCATACACTTCCACTTGGAATTTCAACTTGCACTTCAAAGATGGATTGTAGTACACATTCCAAGCTTTCCAAAATGTCCAAGAACTCATCAAACAACCTCATGACTTGATAGAATCGAATTTTGCAATATGGCAAAAAGTCACTTTTGTTCTTGACCAAGACATGTTCATACACATTGCCATTTTCAAGTCAGCTTGGTTTATGCTACATTACAGGCCTCTAAACCATCCAACACTCAATAATTTAATGCATACTCATTGTGCCAAAGCCTTATTTTGTGTATCCAAGCATTGTATGCAAGATTAGGCCATAAATGGAAAAAGTGAAATAGCCATTTTTGCAAAAGCAAGCTTTATGTCATAATGCAAATCCAAGAAGTACAGATAAAATCCCCTTGGCACAAGTTTAGGGACTAATCACACTGATCAAGGAGAAGCTTTGCAGCATGTTTAGGGGTCCTCTACCTGTCTAGAACACAACTTGACCATTGCTTGCTTAAAGTTCAAGAAACACGTCATAACATATACCAACTTTCATCTCAGCACAAAGGAGCCTAAGCAAAGTTATCAAACAGATCCTAAACATTCATCATAAGATGAAGCACGACCCTAACACCTCCAATACCTCCACAAACCCAAAATCACCATCAAACTGCCAAAACAGAGCCCTTACTGCAGTTTGAGTGCCAACTCTCATTCCTTTCATGCTCTCTTGCTAAAAGCTCATCAAACACCTTCCCTACCATCAATTCAAGCTAACCAAAACCTAAGACACGATCTGTAACACTCCCAGGCCACTTCACCATTTTCATTTTCTTGTTTTGCAGTTGAAGTTCTCTAGCACGATTCAAGAGGTTTCAGGACAAAGTAAGACTTAGAATAGCATCCTCAAACTTCAAGGAAGCTGTACAAATCATCATCTTGCCCTGAAAGCTCCTCCATTGCAAGACACGATTCCAACTGAACAGGTATATTCATGAAGTTCTATCTCTCAATATAGGCATTGTTAGTTTTAGGTTTGTGAAGGAAACATGTCACAATCATAGCCCTGAACATGCCCATATAATTAGATTTCATTTATATTATGTATGCTTAGAGAATTTTGAGTCTGAACATTGATGAAAAAATAGGTCAGGAATTGGGGGAGAAGAAATTCTCCCTCATCTTAGAGAGTTAAGTCAAGTTCTTTATGTCCCTGGATTCGTCTTCTCATGCTCTACATTTTTTTATGTTGAGAATTTTGCTTGAAAGTCCAGGAATTGGGAGATAGAAAACGCGTGCTTGCTTGAACAAAGTTTGTTCTGAGGTTGAAGATGACTGGTTCTGGGCTGGGCCTGGAATGTTTTTCTTATTTGCACCATACATTTACTTCTGAACCCCCTAAGCCCATTTTGTTCATTTTAATGATTTTTTAACTTTTCTTTTTTTGGTTTGACTTATTTATTTTTCCTCATAATATAAAAAATATAAAAATAATTTTTTACACCATTTTTGAATTTATTAGGTATTTGTTTGTTTAGATTAGTTTTTTTATGCATAAATAAATAAATAGATACATTTTATTAAAGAATACTAAAAAATATGCAAAAACATTTTTATTTTCATTTTTATTTTGTTTTACCTTCTGAAAATATTTTATGTAAAAAATACTTTTTTTATTAAATATTAAATATTATTATTTTTGTATATATAATACATATTTAGTAAATAATACAAATATTTATATAGATATTAATATATTTAGGTTAAATTACAAAATACACACATTTTTTTATTTTTCTATTAATATTTAATATAAAAAATACCTTTTGACAAATATACTTCATTTTTATTTTATTTTTGTATATAATGAATAAATATTATACATAATAAATAAATAATGCATTTTATTTGATAAAATTAGGGTTTAGCCCTAAACATGAAAAAACTCCAAAAAAATAATACTTTTCTTTTTGTTTATTTTGACACCTAAAAATACTTTTTCCATACATATAAAAACCATTTTTTGCATCTTGCATATTTATTCTTATTTTATTTAATTTATGCAATTAAATTATCTTGTAAATAATTCAATGTTGATGTAATAGTTTAGGTTTAAATTCCTTGTCAAAATCCCCATTTGAACATTTGTACCCCCCTTCCCATATATGGTGTTGTAATAGCTTAGTAAATTTATTTTTCGCACTTTATTGCTTTCTAATTATACCATGTTAGAATTAGGGTTTGTATGCGAATCAAAAACGACAAAAAATAGTTTGACCTAATTTCAAGATAAACAAGCATGAAAATGGACACACAAATCACACTTGCACCCCCTAGGATATTCCACTTGTTGCCTTTCAAAATTGGGCCATATTGCATGTTAGATCTCTTTGGGCAAAAACAAACAATCAAATAATCATAGTCCCTCGACGACGCTTTCAAAATGTTGCCTAAACAAATGATCAAGTCCCTTAAGGAAAATTGCCCAAAGATACTTGGCACCATTGCAATAATGGTCTAAAACGATGACCCGCGCCCGTCCCTTTCACATCCTAAACATGAGATTGTCCACCAAATACAATGGTGGAACAAACTCGTTAAAAGGGTTAAAACATAGCAATAAACTTTGAGAAATTTAGGAGTAGATAACCTCTTAGTTACTTGAATCAAACTTGCAAAACAAAACACTTGCCTATTTTCTAAAACCACACCTCACAACACTTTCAAAACAATTTTCAAAAACAAATGAAAACCTTTTCAAAAGACATACACCTTTGTATACATCCCAACATGGATCGTTACAAAGGTTGCCACCACATTGGCTTCTTTTCAAAACATTTTCAAACCCACACACACAAGAGTACCATTTCAAATAATTGAAAACAAAAGGCAAGTGATCTAAGAAAGTAACTAAGAGCCCATGGATAACCATGGATAGAAAGGGTGCTAATACCTTCCATTTCTATAATCTACTCCCCGAACCCAAGAAAACATCTCAAAAGGTTTTTGCTGTGCTTTTTAAACCTTTCCTTAGGATAAAATAAAAAGTCGGTGGCGACTCTTGCTCAACCGAAACATTTGCGAAAACAAACGCAAAACCATAGTCAGTTCTCCCACCGTAACCACAGAACTGGCGACTCTGCTGGGGAATTAATTAAAAGTGGAGTAACCTTAGGGCTTAGATCACCCTTGTTTTCAATTGTTTTCCTTGTTTGCTTTTATAATTGTGGGCTTTGCATTGGAGTTTCATAGATCCTAACCTGGATCTAGGAAATACCCTTTTTAGGTAGTATAATCTGTGAGGGACCTGTCCGGCGTAGACCGACATGGGTGAAGCAGTGGCTACGTTGGTGTGGCACCTTGGTCTGTACCTATATCCCTTGTGTTGTAATGAGGAGAATATAGGTCTTCTAAGGAGTCATTAAACACCAACCGACCTTAGAACCTTAAATTGACCAAACTTGGCCATTAGGACAGTAGCAGTATGCTACACTCATTGAGGCTAAACTCTCGCGATGGTTCTGGCCGCAAGAAAAGATTGTGATGCTGGAGTTATGATCGATTGAGGGTAGTCAATGATTTGAGATCCTCTAGAACCCGGTTACTTTTGATAGGACAGGTTTTAACCAACGAAACTAAAAGAGGGTAATACCTAAACTTCATGCTGGCCTGAAACCTAAGGGTTGTCTTGTGTGACTTGTGTGCCTTATCATGCTTGCCTATGTGAATACTTGTGGTGTGCTTCATCATAGCATCATGCCATCATACCATTGCATGCATCCTGTATAAAGGACTAACCCATTTCAAAGACAAAAAGGTTTCATCTTTGCTCTGTTTTGTAGGACATCATGATGCCCGTGCGTAGGAATACTGTCCGGCTCAACTTTGTTCAACCACCAACTTTGCTCAAGGATTTGGTTGGTAGGATTCCAAACACTACTTCCTTCATCAACAGGCATGGTTCTCTCCTTGGCTTGATCACTGCAAAATGGGACCAACAACTGATAAGTGTTCTGACCCAGTTTTATGACCCCCTGTATCATTGTTTCACCTTTCAAGACTTCCAGATGGTCCCTACCCTGGAAGAATTCTCTTATTTGCTTGGTATCCCTGTCTTGGAACAAACTCCATTCACTGGTTTAGAAAAGACTCCTAGGCCTGAAGAGATTGCTGCAATTCTCCCCTTGACCAAAGAAGAGGTATTGGCTAACTGGGAAACTAGAAGTGGAGTTAAGGGCTTTTTGGTCAAATTTCTGGTTGGTAAAGCTAATGATTTCTGGAATGACTTGGACTTCAAGGCGTACAAAGACATTCTGGCTCTTTTAATCTATGGTCTGGTACTGTTTCCCAATCCTGACACTTTTATCAGTATCTATGCCATAAGGATCTTCATGTCTCGGAACCCTGTACCCACTCTTTTGGGTGATATCCTGCAACAAATCTATGCTCGTACTGCCCGAAAACAGGGAACCCCATGGTGTTGTGCTCCTTTGCTAGTGAGGCGGTTTATTTCGCACCTTCCTAAGTTCGTGGTGAAGAATGAAGAAGGAAAGGGTTAGGCTCGTAGGCTAATGTCTCTCACTGATAATGACATCACTTGGACTCTCAGAGGTTTGGATGAGGTAGCTGTTATTGATCGTTACGGAGAATACCCTAATGTTCCGTTGATTGGTATCCAAGGAGGAATCTCTTATAATCCATGCTTAGCTCTCTGCCAGTTTGGAAGAGCCAGAAGAGTTGGGCCTCATGAAATGTTGGTTCCTCACTTCCATTTTGAATTTCAGGTAGACAGTGACAAACTACGCCATGGATTCATTAAGGCTTGGGACAGAATTCACAAAGCTGACCCACATGAGTTGGGACCAAAGACTTCTCTACCAATGGAGCCCTATTGCAAATGGGTCCGCATCCGTGCTCAGAAGTTAGGTATGCCGTACGAAGCTGTCAGACCTATCATTCTTGAATCTCCTGATGACGATGGGGCTCCTCCAACTGTCCTCCCTCCTCAGATACCCACTGATTTTGACACAATGAAGAGATCTTGGGCGCAGCTAAAGGAAGAACGGGATTTCTATCGGGAAAAGTTCAACGAGCAGGAACGGAAGGTCCAAAGGCTGACTAAGCAATTGGAGGAGGAGCGGGTCCTGAATAACTACATCCGCACCGAGAAGAGGAGGCCATGGGAGCACTGATGGGCTTTGGATATTTCCTTTTACAGCTTTTATTTCCTTTTCAGTATTTTTCATTCCTGTAATGCCTAAGGGCAAGTTGTTGAACAATTTTAAATTTGAATCTAATGAAGTGTGTTTCCCTTTTGTTTACAAAGTTGAATCTTGTTTGTCTTTGAAAACATAAAACATACGCATCTCATTGCACCATATGCATAGCAGGTACCCTTTTTCACAGGTTGCTTAATCTCCTTCGCTGTTTATTTTGAACAGTCATCATGAATCCAGACTCATCCAGTGAGCAAGCAATCAAGGCCCTTCAGGCCCAAAGCGCCCAGTTTCAAGAGATGGTCTTGAGTCTGGCCCAAGGTCAGCAAGAGTTGAAGACTCTACTCCTGAAGAAGAAGAAGAAAAAGAGGACTGTGTTATTCAACACCGGATGCAGATTTGGGAACACACTCCATAATGAAGTTGATCCAGCTACTTCTTCTGCTGAGAAAGACAGTCCCCAAGGGGGAGGAGCTCCTAGTCCTGCAGTCTCTGACAACGAGACGGACTACAATGACGAACAATACCCACCTGCTGCTGACAGATACAAACAATTAGAGGACCGCTTGAGCGCCATGGAGATTCAGAATGTGTCGGGGCTGGATTTCGGAGATTTGGGATTATCTTCTGGGGTAGTAATTCCACACAAGTTTAAGGCGCCTGCCTTTGCCAAATACGACGGGGCTTCCTGTCCAAAGCTGCATCTAAGGTCGTACGTAAGGAAGATCCAACCTTACACGGCAGATAAGAACCTTTGGATTCACTTCTTCCAAGATAGCCTTTCGGGGTCACAGCTTGAATGGTTCTACCAACTAGATGGAACTAGTATCCGACATTGGGAAGATTTGGCAACAACATTCTACAGACAATATCAATACAATTCTGATCTCGCTCCTACGCGTACCCAACTTCAGGGTATGTCTCTAGGAACGGGCGAAGGGTTCAAAGAATATGCACAAAAATGGAGAGATTTGGCTGGCAGGGTGCAGCCTCCATTGACTGATCGTGAGCTGGTTGATATGTTTCTAGGGACTTTGTCTGGTCCGTTTTTCAATCATTTGGTTGGTAACTCCTCCGCTGGGTTTACGGATTTGATTCTGACAGGAGAAAGAATTGAAGCTGGCATCAGGTCAGGAAAGATACAAAAAGTTGCCTCCACAAGTACTGAGAAAAGGCCTTTCAAGAAAGAAGCAAGTGCAGTCTATGGTCCTAGAAGACAAGTTAAGCCAGAAAGTCGCCAAGCCGTCAATGCTTTGGTCATTTCAAAACCTGTTGCTGCTCCTCAGCAGTACAATCAACAAAGAGGTGAAAGGCCCAAGAGACAGTATACTAGGCTGAGTATGACCTTGTCACAAATCTTACCGCAACTGTTATCAACCAACTTGGTGACCGTCAAAGAAGCGCCAAAGGTCGTGAATACTGCATCTCCTAAGTATAACCCAAATGCCCGTTGTGCTTATCATTCCGATAGCCCCGGGCATACTACTGATGATTGCTGGGCCTTGAGAAATAAAGTGCAAGATCTTATCGACGCGAAGGAAATTCAGTTTGAAACGCCTGAGAGGCCAAATGTTGTAACTGCTCCTATGCCCCAGCATAGAGTAAATGCCATTGAGGAAGATTTATATGCTGTTTCGGTGAATGATGTTGCTACCCCTCTATTGACTGTTAAGAGGAACTTACTACTAGCCGGTTTATTTCCGGGTTGTAGAAAGGGTTGCCTCCTGTGTGCTGTTATCCCTACCGGTTGTCCGCTGCTGAAATCAGGCATCCAAATCCTGATGGACAGCAAAGAAATTTTGTTCAAGAAAACTGTTGTTCCATTTGTTTCCGCTGAAGAAGTATCTGTTGTCACAATTTACAATCCTACCAAAGCTCCCCTGAGGAAGCAAGTCCAAATTATGTCTGTTGCACCCATTACTATTACTGTTCCGGGGCCTCTCCCCTATGAATCTAACAAGGCTGTCCCATGGCATTATGGGGCCGATGTGTATGTGCTTGGAGTGAAGCAGGAGTTCAATACCGATACCAGTATCAGTAACATCACTGGTCCCGCTAAGATTACCCGCAGTGGTAGGCTCTTCTCTCCTGACATTGCACCGCCAGTTATCCGAAAACCCCTCACCATCACACTCGCAAGTGTGCATGTTCCAATTCAAGTTCCTGTGTCTACTACTGCCGCTGAGTCCTCTGATACTCGGGGCAAGGAAGTTGTTACCGATTTTCCTGCCAGGACGGAGGCACCAAAAAAGACTGATGTGGAAGCCTCCCAACAAGAAATGGAGGAAATCCTTAAAATCATTAAAAAGAGTGACTTTAATGTTGTTGAACAGTTGGGGCATACCCCCTCCAAAATCTCTATGCTATCATTGCTGCTATGCTCAGAGGCCCATGCAAAAGCCCTGATTTCATTTCTGAAAACGGCCCATGTGCCGCAAGAGACCTCTGCAGATCAATTCACTGACTGTGTGGCCAATTTGACAGCTGACAATGGCTTGGGGTTCTCGGATGCTGACCTTACCGCCAAAGGGAAAAATCACAATGATGCCCTGCACGTCTCTATAGAATGCAGGGGCACTACTCTCGCGCACGTTTTTGTGAATACCGGTTCTTCCCTGAATGTTTTGCCCAAGAAGGCATTGGATCGCTTGGATTGTGAGGGCCTGGAATTGAAACCTAGTAACATCATTGTTAGAGCCTTCGACGGTTCTAAGAGGATGGTGCACGGTGAAGTAGACATTCCTATTCGTGTGGGTTCCCAAGTCTTCGACTCAACGTTCTATGTAATGGATATTCGTCCATCTTACTCCTGCTTGTTGGGTCGACCCTGGATTCACAAGGTTGGGGCAGTAACATCCACTCTACACCAAAAGCTCAAATACCCTGTCAAAGGGAAGATTGTTACTGTGCAGGGTGAGGAGGAATACATGGTTAGTCACTTGAATTCATTCTGGTATATCGAGATGGACGGGGAGTTTATTGAAACCCCCTTTCAGCATTTTGAGGAGGTACCTCCAATTTTGGCATCAGTTGAAACAGTGGTTAAAGAAGACTTTCCGTTGAAGATGGCGTCCTTGAAGGATGCTCGGGCTGTAATCGAGAAAGGAAATTGTGCAAACTGGGGTCAGCTTCCTGACTTCACTCAAAAGAATGACAAGTTTGGGTTGGGCTTTACTGCAGGGGCCCAGAGGGCAGTGCACAAGGACAAGATCAGAAAGGCTCCGGTGTTTATCTCCAACCCAAGGGTGAATGCTATCGAGGAGGACGTGGAGGAAGCGGAGTTTGACAGCTGGATCTATCCAACCACCAGCAACGGACCAAGCAACTGGACGGCAAAGGATTTTACACCTATCACATTTGTCATGCAGTAATTAACTCTTTTGATTTTCAATTTGTAACAAACAATATGTTAAAACTTTATTGGCTCGGTGTCCTACCCGGGGCATCGTAGCTCCATTTGTGAGGGCTTTTTGTATGACATTTCCATATATCATCAATCAAAACATTGGACGTTTGTTGCATTTCAAATCTTGTGCTCTTTCTCTTTCTGTGTTATATATTGCAAAACAGCTATATTTACACACACTCACTTATACAGGTTTTAATCCACTCTGGATCTCACTGGTAACAGCTCTGCTACCACCAGTTATGACTTCGAGAATCCGATCAACTTGGCCGAAGACGAAGGTGAAGATGATTGTGAAGTGCCTGGTGAACTTGCAAGACTGCTACTTTAAGAAGAGAGGGCCATTCAGCCGCATGAAGAGCCGGTGGAAACAGTGAACCTGGGTACTGAGACAGATAGGAAAGAGGTCAAGATTGGTGCCAATCTAGAGCTCAGCGTGAAGCAACGATTGACCCAGATGCTACATGATTACATGGAGATATTTGCTTGGTCCTACGAGGACATGCCTGGTTTGGATGCCGACATTGTAGTTCATCACCTACCAACCAAGGAAGATTGCCCTCCAGTAAAGCAAAAGGTTCGTCGCATGCGTCCAGAGATGTCCGAAAAGATCAAGGCTGAGGTTATGAAGCAATTCGATGCCGGGTTTCTTGCAGTGACCTCTTACCCTCAGTGGGTTGCTAATGTGGTGCCAGTGCCAAAGAAGGACGGTAAAGTCAGAATGTGTGTCGACTACAGGGATCTAAACAGGGCAAGCCCCAAAGATGATTTTCCTCTACCTCACATCGACGTTCTTGTTGACAATACTGCTCAACACAAGGTGTTCTCCTTCATGGATGGTTTTTCAGGGTATAATCAGATCAAGATGGCTCCGGAAGATATGGAAAAGACTACCTTTGTGACTCAGTGGGGCACCTTCTGCTACAGGGTCATGCCGTTCGGGTTAAAAAATGCTGGGGCAACCTATCAACGTGCCATGGTTGCTTTATTTCATGATATGATCCATCATGAGATTGAGGTATATGTTGATGACATGATTGCCAGGTCTCAAACTGAGGAGGAGCACCTTGATCATCTGAGGAAGCTGTTTGACCGACTAAAGTTATACAAGCTGAGGTTGAATCCCAACAAATGCACCTTTGGGGTGAGGTCCGGAAAATTGCTAGGTTTCATTGTAAGCGATAAAGGTATTCAGGTGGACCCTGCCAAGGTAAAAGCCATACAAGAGATGCCAACTCCAAAGACAGAGAAAGAAGTCAGAGGCTTTCTGGGACGACTAAATTACATAGCCCGATTCATCTCACACCTAACTGCTACCTGTGAGCCAATCTTCAAATTACTGAAGAAAGATCAAGTGGTACGTTGGAACGATGAATGTCAGGATGCTTTTGAAAAGATAAAAGAGTACCTCCAAGAGCCACCCATTCTTATGCCACCAGTGGAAGGGAGACCTCTGATACTATATTTGACTGTGCTTGATAATTCAATGGGGTGTGTGTTGGGGCAGCATGACGAGTCTGGCCGAAAAGAGCACGCTATTTATTACTTGAGCAAAAAGTTTACCGACTGTGAGTCTCGTTACTCACTGCTCGAGAAAACTTGCTGCACTCTGGTATGGGCTGCTCACCGGCTGAGACAGTATATGCTGACCCACACCACTTTGTTGATTTCAAAGATGGATCCCATCAAGTACATATTCGAAAAGCCTGCTCTGTCTGGAAGAATAGCGAGATGGCAAATGATCTTGACAGAATATGATATCCAGTATACGACTCAGAAAGCAATCAAAGGAAGTGTACTGGCAGATCATTTGGCACACCAACCTGTGGACGATTACCAATCATTGAACTTTGATTTTCCGGACGAAGATATCATGGTGGTAACTGACTGTGAAGTACCTGGACCGGATGAAGGACCCGAGGAAGGATCCCGATGGTCTATGCATTTTGACGGAGCCTCCAATGCTTTGGGTAACGGCGTCGGCGATGTAATCATATCTCCCAAAGGAACTCATACTCCATTCACCGCCCGATTATGCTTCAACTGCACTAACAACATGGCAGAATATGAGGCATGTATCATGGGTCTGCAAGCTGCAATCGACTTAAGGATCAAATTTTTGAGTGTCTTCGGATATTCCGCTCTCGTGATCAATCAGATCAAAGGCGAGTGGGATACGAAACACCCAAATCTTATTCCTTACAAGGAGTATGTGTTGACCTTGCTTCCCCACTTTGAAGAGATAACTTTTGAGCACTTCCCAAGAGAGGAGAATCAGCTAGCAGACGCACTAGCTACGATGTCTTCAATGTTCAAAGTTAAATGGGACAATGAGGCTCCCGGATCATTATCTGGAAGTTGGACGAACCGGCATACTGCTGCGATCTTGAGGCCGAAAAAGTGACTGAAAAACCCTGGTATCATGAGGTGAAGAGGTACTTGGAAGCTCAGGAATACCCTGAAGGCGCATCTGTCAATGACAAAAAGTTCATGAGGAGGTTTGCGGCAAAATTCTTCCTCAGCAACGGCATTCTCTACAAACGGAATCATGATTCAACTCTACTGCGTTGTGTGGATAAGGCTGAAGCAGAGAAGATCATGATAGAACTGCATGAAGGTACATTCGGAACACATTCCAGTGGACATACCATGGCAAAGAAAATCCTTCGGGCAGGATATTTCTGGTCCACAATGGAAGCCGATTGTTACCAACACTCTCGAACTTGTCACAAATTCCAGATCTATGCTGACAAGGTGCACATCCCTCCGGTTCCTCTGAACGTCCTGACGGCACCTTGGCCTTTTGCAATGTGGGGCATTGATATGATCGGTGAGATCCGACCGACGGTATCCAACGGCCATCGTTTCATCTTGGTAGCGATCGATTACTTCACGAAGTGGGTTGAGGCAGCTTCCTACGCAACGGTAACCAAGAGCGTCGTGGCACGTTTCATCCGGCATAACCTGGTCTATCGGTACGGCGTCCCGGAAAGAATCATTACGGACAATGGTACCAATCTCAATAACAAAATGATCGCTGAGCTCTGCGAACAATTCAAGATACAGCACCACAACTCCTCTCCCTACCGGCCGAAGATGAATGGAGCTGTAGAAGCAGCTAATAAGAATATCAAGAAAATTGTGCAGAAGATGACAGTGACCTATAAGGATTTGCACGAGATGTTACCGTTTGCTCTTCATGGGTACCGTACCTTGCCAAGAACGTCAACCGGGGCAACCCCCTTCTCCTTGGTCTATGGCATGGAGGCAGTCTTGCCAATTGAAGTCCAGATACCCTCTCTCCGGATAATGAAGGATGCAGGCTTGAGCGAAGATGACTGGATACAGACTCGACTTGATCAATTAAACCTGATTGACGAAAAGAGACTCACCGCTATCTGTCATGGTCAGACGTATCAAAAACGGATGATCAGGGCATTTAACAAGAAAGTCAGACCACAAGAGTATCAAGTTGGGGACCTGGTAATCAAGCGCATCATCCTTCCTCAAAGTGATCCCCGGGGCAAATGGACCCCTACATACGAAGGGCCATTTGTGGTTAAACATGTGTTCTCAGGAGGAGCCATGATCCTAACCACCATGGATGGTGACGACCTTCCTCACCCCGCCAATGCAGACATAGTGAAAAGATACTACGCATGAATAAAGGACCCTCTAGGTTGACATACCTAGGCAAAAATAAGGGCTTCCCGGCGAACCAAAAGGGTTCGGGCAAAAATAAGGGATGAAATAAAAAAAATCTGTACACCCGGCAAGTCGAAAACCTGGAAAGGCGGCTTGGGCAAAAATGGGTATCCCGGTGGACTGAAAACCCGAAAGGGCGGTCCAGGCAAAAGTAAGGGATAAAGCGTAACACTATGTCTCATTGGATCACCTTGCATCCAGAATTCGGCATCAACCATCTGGCTCAGATCTCGGCATCGATCAATCAGCTTCATCTTCAACCAAGCAGCAAAGTGATGAGACGCTTGAAGACATAAAGGCGATAACAGAGTTGGAACCCAGTGGGATTGTGCACATAGCTGTTTTGTTTCCTTTTCAAAATTGTAAATTCTATGTTATTCGGCGGCATTCTCTTACTAGGATGTCAGCCTCTTGTACAAAAACGCCTATTCACGGGCAAAATTCAAAATCAATACAAATTCACTTTTCTATACAAATTGCCATTGTTTTTCCTTTTTCTGTTTTGTCTTGCGAAAAACGTCCAATGTTCATTTTTGATATATGCATTTGACATTAAATTGCTGGTTCATAAATGTTTGCATATGAAACAAAAGACTAATTACAGGTGACATCAGAAACAGGGGCAATGTGAGATTGTCTGATGCAGTCTGGTTGCTTTGTCCGCCAAGGTACCAAGGTAGATTTAACTGAAGAATGTGACCAAGTTATCTCAACTCCCCACAGAGTAAGACAAGATAGCGGCATTCCCCGGCAGAATATCAATACCCCAGTGCAATTCCAAAAGTTTCCCCAGGAAGATGGAATTCTTATCCCCAACAGGTCTTAAAGCTTATCCCCAGTAGATTCTGGAAGCTTGTCCCCTGCAGAGTACGGACGTCTCTCCCGAGCTTTATTCAAAGTTATTCCTCACAAGGGCTTATAACTGGGTTATCCTCAGCTAATTGCCACGGAAGATCGCCCTCGGCAAAGTTCTTCCTATCCTCAGCGGAGTTTATCTTTGGTATCCCCAGCGGAGTTTATCATCATTATCCCCAGCGGAATCCATCATTGAAGTCCTCAGCGGGCCTCTCATCAAAACTTCAGCAAAGTATCTCTTCCACAGAGCAATTCCCCGGCCGGCCGTCAAGGATTTATTTTCCTAAGACGAAAATACATTCATGAACATTTCACATTTTCATACATCTTGCTTACATACATGATAAAGTGCATACAACACTATCTCATGTTGAACATCATAGCATCATGCATATCATACATCATGACAATGCATACAACCTATGTTTTTGCCTTTACAGGGAAAAAGACAATCCCAAAGACAACTACCTTCAACTATCACAATTCCAGATTCGATTCCTGTATCCAGCCAGGGCATATCTGTTGACCACATTTCCAGACTCGATTCCTGTATCTAGCCAGGGCACGTCTGAAGAGTTCAAAGATTCGACTCCTGTATCCAGCCAGGGCATATCTATTGACCATATTTCCAGACTCGATTCCTGTATCTAGCCAGGGCACGTCTGAAGAGTTCGAAGATTCGACTCCTGTATCCAGCCAGGGCATATCTGTTGACCACATTTCCAGACTCGATTCATGTATCTAGCCAGGGCACGTCTGAAGAGTTCGAAGATTCGTTTCCTGTATCCAGCCAGGTCATATCTGTTGACGACTATGTCCGGATTCGATTCCTGTATCAATCCAGGGCATATCTGTTGACGACTATGTCCGGATTCGATTCCTGTATCCAGCCAGGGCATATCTGTTGACCACATTTCCAGACTCGATTCCTGTATCTAGCCAGGGCACGTCTGAAGAGTTCAAAGATTCGATTCCTGTATCCAGCTAGGGCATATCTGTTGACGACTATTTCCGGATTCGATTCCTGTATCCAGCCAGGGCATATTTGTTGACCACATTTCCAGACTCGATTCCTGTATCTAGCCAGGGCACGTCTGAAGAGTTCGAAGATTCGATTCCTGTATCCATCCAGGGCATATCTATTGACCACATTTCCAGACTCGATTCCTGTATCTAGCCAGGGCACGTCTGAAGAGTTCGAAGATTCGATTCCTGTATCCATCCAGGGCACATCTGTGAGCAACCGATTATAGATTCGACACCTGTATCTAGCCAGGGCATATCTGCATGAGGAGACTGAAGATCAAACACCTGTAACAAGCCAGGAAAACATCTGTCTTTCTAAAATACACAAGTTCTCGCTAAGGAATCTCTTGTGCGATCAACACTTCCAAATGGCATCTATAAGCCCATTCCCGATAAGATTCTGTCACATCTCCAGATGGCATCTATAAGCCCATCTCCCTATCCACCATCTCTCCAAATGGCATCTATAATCCCATTCCCGACATCACATTGTTGATACTCCAACATGCGAGTGCAAATTTCCGGGCACTCTAGTGTCCAATCTCCTTTTACCCTCGAGTCACGAAATGCAAACTTGCCAATCTAACTCTTCAGGTTCAAAAAGATTGAACAGGGGCAACTGTTGTACCCCAAAATTTGCCCTCCCATTTCCTCAGCATTTTCTCATCACAAGACCCTTGAAGATCAAGATCCAGTTAGGGTTTCCTCTGCTCAAGACTTCTCCTTGCACTGTTGACCCAAATTAGGGTTTGTGTTTGCACAAAGATATTTTGACCTAAAATGCCTAAGATGACTTTCATGCTTCATGTTGGACTCCCAAGTTTATCCATGCCAAGTTTCAAGTCTTGATTCCAAATTTTGCCCAGTCAATTGGACAGTTGACCTATAAATCAACTGTATTGGGGAAAAAGTCAACTGTGGCCAATTGACAGTCAAATCTCATGAAAATTGACCCACATCAACATTATGAACTCACATGTACCATTTGATCAAGTTTGGATCACAATTCCACAAGCAATTTGATCAGATCACCAAAAGGGCAAAATGGTCATTTTTAGGGTTTTGACTGCACAAAGGCAATTTTTGACTGTTTGACCTAGCCAATGGCAAACCAATCTCACATATGGACTCAAGGACCCCATGGAATTATCTTGACATGCTCAACAAGTTCAAAAGATCCCAAATACACAAGATTGACAATTGAATTTCCCAGTCAATTGATCAATTTTGACTGTATACTGAAAAGTCAAACTTTGACTTTTTTGGTCAAAATTAAGGGTCAAGATTCATTTTTCATCAAAACATGCCAAATCATGAAACTTGTTCACCAAGAAATCAAAAATTGCAAATTAGGGTTTGAAATGAGAATTTTTCATAACTTAGAATTTTTCTAAGTTATGAAAAACCCTAATTTTTTCCCAACTTTGCCCCACTTTCTCACCAAGATTCATTTGGATTCAAGCAAAAGTCAAAACATGAAAGTTGTAGCCTATTGCATAATCTACAACTTTGATTCACAAAGTTTTCCCAAAATAGGCTTGTATCTCAAGTTACAATTTTTGGAACAAGGGTACCAAACCATTCTTAACTTAGTGAAATTTGACCTATTTTAGGCAAGTTTTTTACCTAACTTCAAGACCATTTTCCATACACTTCCACTTGGAATTTCAATTTTCACTTCAAAGATGGATTGTAGTAAACATTCCAAGCTTTCCAAAATGTCCAAGAACTCATCAAACAACCTCATGACTTGAGAGAATCGAATTTTGCAATATGGCAAAAAGTCACTTTTGTTCTTGACCAAGACATGTTCATACACATTGCCATTTTCAAGTCAGCTTGGTTTATGCTACATTAAAGGCCTATAAACCATCCAACACTCAATAATTTAATGCATACTCATTGTGCCAAAGCCTTATTTTGTGTATCCAAGCATTGTATGCAAGATTAGGCCATAAATGGAAAAAGTGAAATAGCCATTTTTGCAAAAGCAAGCTTTATGTCATAATGCAAATCCAAGAAGTACAGATAAAATCCCCTTGGCACAAGTTTAGGGACTAATCACACTGATCAAGGAGAAGCTTTGCAGCATGTTTAGGGGTCCTCTACCTGTCTAGAACACAACTTGACCATTGCTTGCTTAAAGTTCAAGAAACACATCATAACATATACCAACTTTCATCTCAGCACAAAGGAGCCTAAGCAAAGTTATCAAACAGATCCTAAACATTCATCCTAAGCTGAAGCACGACCCTAACACCTCCAATACCTCCACAAACCCAAAATCACCATCAAACTTCCAAAACAGAGCCCTTACTGCAGTTTGAGTGCCAACTCTCATTCCTTTCATGCTCTCTTGCTAAAAGCTCATCAAACACCTTCCCTACCATCAATGCAAGCTAACCAAAACCTAAGACACGATCTGTAACACTCCCAGGCCACTTCACCATTTTCATTTTCTTGTTTTGCAGTTGAAGTTCTCTAGCACGATTCAAGAGGTTTCAAGACAAAGTAAGACTTGGAATAGCATCCTCACACTTCAAGGAAGCTGTACAAATCATCATCTTGCCCTGAAAGCTCCTCCATTGCAAGACACGATTCCAACTGAACAGGTATATTCATGAAGTTCTATCTCTCAATATAGGCATTGTTAGTTTTAGGTTTGTGAAGGAAACATGTCACAATCATAGTCCTGAACATGCCCATGTGATTAGATTTCATTTATATTATGTATGCTTAGAGAATTTTGAGTCTGAACATTGATGAAAAAATAGGTCAAGAATTGGGGGAGAAGAAATTCTCCCTCATCTTAGAGAGTTAAGTCAAGTTCTTTATGTCCCTGGATTCGTCTTCTCATGCTCTACATTTTTTATGTTGAGAATTTTGCTTGAAAGTCCAGGAATTGGGAGATAGAAAACGCGTGCTTACTTGAACAAAGTTTGTTCTGAGGTTGAAGATGACTGGTTCTGGGCTGGGCCTGGAATGTTTTTCTTATTTGCACCATACATTTACTTCTGAACCCCCTAAGCCCATTTTGTTCATTTTAATGATTTTTTAACTTTTCTTTTTTTGGTTTGACTTATTTATTTTTCCTCATAATATAAAAAATATAAAAATAATTTTTTACACCATTTTTGAATTTATTAGGTATTTGTTTGTTTAGATTAGTTTTTTTATGTATAAATAAATAAATAGATACATTTTATTAAAGAATACTAAAAAATATGCAAAAACATTTTTATTTTCATTTTTATTTTGTTTTACCTTCTGAAAATATTTTATGTAAAAAATACTTTTTTTATTAAATATTAAATATTATTATTTTTGTATATATAATACATATTTAGTAAATAATACAAATATTTATATAGATATTAATATATTTAGGTTAAATTACAAAATACACACATTTTTTTATTTTTTTATTAATATTTAATATAAAAAATACCTTTTGACAAATATACTTCATTTTTATTTTATTTTTGTATATAATGAATAAACATAATAAATAAATAATGCATTTTATTTGATAAAATTAGGGTTTAGCCCTAAACATGAAAAAACTCCAAAAAAATAATACTTTTCTTTTTGTTTATTTTGACACCTAAAAATACTTTTTCCATACATATAAAAACCATTTTTTGCATCTTGCATATTTATTCTTATTTTATTTAATTTATGCAATTAAATTATCTTGTAAATAATTCAATGTTGATGTAATAGTTTAGATTTAAATTCCTTGTCAAAATCCCCATTTGAACATTTGTACCCCCCTTCCCATATATGGTGTTGTAATAGCTTAGTAAATTTATTTTTCGCACTTTATTGCTTTCTAATTATACCATGTTAGAATTAGGGTTTGTATGCGAATCAAAAACGACAAAAAATAGTTTGACCTAATTTCAAGATAAACAAGCATGAAAATGGACACACAAATCACACTTGCACCCCCTAGGGTATTCCACTTGTTGCCTTTCAAAATTGGACCATATTGCATGTTAGATCTCTTTGGGCAAAAACAAACAATCAAATGATCATAGTCCCTCGATGACGCTTTCAAAATGTTGCCTAAACAAATGATCAAGTCCCTTAAGGAAAATTGCCCAAAGATACTTGGCACCATTGCAATTATGGTCTAAAACGATGACCCGCGCCCGTCCCTTTCACATCCTAAACATGAGATTGTCCACCAAATACAATGGTGGAACAAACTCGTTAAAAGGGTTAAAACATAGCAATAAACTTTGAGAAATTTAGGAGTAGATAACCTCTTAGTTACTTGAATCAAACTTGCAAAACAAAACACTTGCCTATTTTCTAAAACCACACCTCACAACACTTTCAAAACAATTTTCAAAAACAAATGAAAACCTTTTCAAAAGACATACACCTTTGTATACATCCCAACATGGATCGTTACAAAGGTTTCCACCACATTGGCTTCTTTTCAAAACATTTTCAAACCCACACACACAAGAGTACCATTTCAAATAATTGAAAACAAAAGGCAAGTGATCTAAGCAAGTAACTAAGAGCCCATGGATAACCATGGATAGAAAGGGTGCTAATACCTTCCCTTTCTATAATCTACTCCCCGAACCCAAGAAAACATCTCAAAATGTTTTTGCTGTGCTTTTTAAACCTTTCCTTAGGATAAAATAAAAAGTCGGTGGCGACTCTTGCTCAACCGAAACATTTGCGAAAACAAACGCAAAACCATAGTCAGTTCTCCCACCGTAACCACAATATGTATATATGGGAATTAAATTATGTGTTTTTGGTGTTGAAAATATTGTTAAGATGCTAATGTAATGTTGTATATCCAAGTATAAGTGTGCTACCAATTTAAATGTTGATATGTCAAAATATTGTTGAAGTGGTTGATAAGTTATTAACGATTATGTCGCGAACATGTTGAATGATTAGCACGTGTGGATTTGAATTATATCATATTGAGTGTTGTTATGTCGAGAAAGTAGTGGTCAAAGTATTGTCAAACGCGAATTGAAGATTAGAGAGTTGGATGCAAAATTCGCATTAAGAGTGAACGTATCAAGTAGATTTTCGAGGACAAAAATATTCTAAGGGGGGGAGAGTTGTAATGCCCCGGTATTTAATTATTTATTTAATTAAATATTTTTGAATATTTTTTTATTAATTCAATTTTTATCGTTGAAGATGGAATTATTTTATTAAGTCGGAATAATAATTAATCGGATTTAATTTGGTGGAATTAAGTTAAAGTGTTATTTTATTATTAAGCTTAAATATGAAATTGGGCTTAATTAGTGGTGTTGTGTAGTAAAAGTGGGGTGTAGCATTTAGGCCCATTTGATTTTTTTATGATTAAATAGAATATAACTATTATATTAAAATAGAAGTAGAGAAGAATAGAAGAGAGTATTGTATCAGGAAGAAAAATAGAAAAGAGGAAAATATGGTTTGGGAGAAGAGAAGAAGAACAAGAGGAAAATTTCTCCAAGTGCCAAGATTCTCCAAAAATTCAGTTGAAGTCTCTTAGAGCTGCTCCTAATCCAAGGTAAGGGTGGGGTTCTGACTCTATAATATAGTGTATACTTAATAGTATGTGAAATTGGGTTATAAAAATTTATTTCTAGTATTTTTGAAATTGGTATATTGATGAAATTGAGAGATAAATTAGGACCCAATATATTTAGATAATTCATATATTTAAGTACATTAGTATTTTCTTTACAAAAACCATAGTTTGCTACTGTAGCGATAGAAAGAATTAGCACTTAAAGGTTTATGTTTTTCTGTTCCTGTACCGACAATACGAAGGAGTAGTATTTTTAAAGGCACTTGAAATTTTAGGCTTGCTGTAGCATAGAAATGTAGTAGTATTGAAAAGCAAATTACAATTAACTAGTATATTGTAGCGCAGAATTTTAAAGTACCATTTGGAATTGTTTTGGCAACACAGTAGCGCATATGAGAAGTATATTAAAGGAATTATTTCACTTACTGTAGCATAATATTGAAATAACATTTGGAGCTTTTGGCTTGCAATGCAGTACACTTAGAATGAAGTAGCAATTAGGAGAAATTGTTTTACATATTATACTTCATTCTTAATAAATATTAGATGATACTACTTATTATATTAGTAATAATAATAATAGATTATTTATTATATTAATGATTTAATATTATTAATAAATGATATTGTAGAAATTATGAATTAAAAATAATTATTTAGATTATTTAGCTAATTTAAGTTATTTTCAATTCTAATAGAGTCGTTACAATTGTCAATTGAGTTGTCAATAGGGTTGTTAGAGTCGTTAATAGTGTTATTAAATTATCAATAGAGTTGTTTTAAATTATTAAAAGTCACTTTTATTTGTTTTGCGTAATTCCAGCATATTTAGAATTGTCAATAGAGTAAGTTAAAGTGTCCAAAAATAATTAAAAGACACTTGGCACAAAGTAGCATATGGAAGTGTTTTGGCTTGATATACTGTAGCGCTAATTGTAATGAATTAGTACATGAAAGGCACATGATTTTATACTGTAGTGAAAATAATGAAGTAGTGCTTAGGACATCTACTTGATACAGTAACGCATAGTAGTATTATAATTAATATGGCAAGTGGCTTGTATTATGTAGCATGTAATAAAGAAGTGACACTTAGAAGTATTATGTAAAAACAAGTGGCTTGCTACAGTAGCGATGAATTATAGTAATATTTAATGGCATTCGTTTTACATACTGCAGCTACTACGTTCCGGTTTACAATACAAAATATTTAATAATAATGATTTAATATCTTTAATAAATAATTTTATAGGATTTATAAAGTAGAATTAATAGAATTTTTGGCCGATAATTAATTAACTGATTTTAGTCAAAATAGTCTGAATTATTATGCGGTTTATGGTAGTAATTTTGGTTGATCTGTTGGGTGGTATTTTTGTTGAAAAATGTGAATTTTACAGGTGAATTCGAATTAAGTTGAATGCTTCCGGTTTATGGAATTGTGTTTGTTTCTAATTTGCTGGTATAGACGGTAAAAATTAGTTAACCGGAAAATAATGAAATTTGACGGGGTAACTAAGTTAAATGCGTAGGTAATTATGGTTGAGTTATTTTTTGAGATTTAGACGTTTTCAAGGGCTAACCGGAATTATGTTTGATTTGAATAAATCATGGAAGTAACATTGTTTAAACTTGTATGTTACTTGATTTGTGAATTATATTTGCAATGCATGTACAATTGTTGGTATTTCATTGTGTTGGAATATGTGGTATGTGTATGTTAAGGTCGGAAGTGGTCTTAATTGTATACGAGTTGTTGATTGTACATTGCATGGCATGGTTGGTCTTGAAATAGAGACGGTGAAACATGGGTTCACATTTTATAGACGTTGATCCTTGAATGGAAATAGACGTAGTGGCTTTGACCCAGAAAGGGAACATAGGCGGTGAAACTTGGGTTCACAAAAAAAAATAGACGTTGATCCTATAGTGGAAATAGGCGTAGTGGCTTTGATCCTATGTGGAAAAATAAGCGGTGGAACTTTGGGCCCACAAGTCGGTACCGCATTTGCATTGGTTGCATCGAGTTGTGAGTCACATGCATAATGATATATATTATGAGTTTATGTGAAGATGATTGATTTTGTGAAATTGATTATGATGTGTATGAGTCGTTGTCGAATATATTGTTGTTGTTGAATATGTTATTGTTTCTTTATGTTGTTGACTTGTTGTGACATATATCATCTAAAGGTTGTGAATTAGATGTTATGTCGTGTTGATGTTTTATTAAGATTAAAGATGTTGATAAAAAGCTGTGAAGTGGTGAATTGTATGATCTAATCCTAAGATATTATATATTGTATATCTGATTATATGGTTCGATATCTCACCCCTTCTGTTTGAATGTTGCCCTCTGTTGGTAACGTGCAGGTATTCAAGAAGGATAGTTATTACCTCGTTAGTTCCAGTCGGTGTCGTGCTCTGATACGCAGCACTCGGGGGGATGAACGCTTGATATTTAGTTGTTGATATTTATTTTTGTTGCTGAATTTTTAAGTTGTTTTCATTAAAAGACTTGTTGTCTTAAAGTTGTTTTGAGTCGGATAAGATGTTATGGTGTTTTCAGTTGAATTCTGTGAATCCGCTGCGTAGTAATGAAACTTGTTTTATTTTTAAAAACTAAGCGGGTTGTTATCGGTTCATCTGAAGCTCATGTGTTATGTATCTGAACTATAGATGATTGAATGTCGTAGTTTCAAGTTGAGAATGTAGCATTCCATTTGTTTGTTGGAAATTTTCATAACTCTGATTTTATTTAACTCGTTGGGTATAAATGGGGTGTTACATGTAGCTCAGTTGGTAGTGGGAATGCATTGAGCATGTACTTGAACCCCAGGGTACAGGGTTCGATTCCCATGGAAGGAAAAAACTCTACTAGTGAGGGGGTAGAGAAGATCGTGAGGTAATAGTGTCGGGAACGCTGAAGGCTCGGGCTGTTACAATTACTGTTTAATTTTTCTGTCAATTCAAGAACTCTATGTCTGTAATATTATTTCCAAACAACTACTTCTAAGCCATGTGCCTTGCCCGGGGCACTTTGGTCCATTTGTTAAGGGTTTTGCTCATGTTTCATCTATCATATGATCATTTAATATAAACCATTGGACCTCTTTACATTCAAATTTTATGTTCATTGTCTTTCATTTCCTTTATTACTTTTTTCAATACCCATGTATCTTACATGTGCACACACACACATTTTCAGATCATCATCCACTCTGGATCTTATTGTCAATAACTCTACTATTGCCAAGTATGATTTCGAACATCCAATTCACCAAGCCGAAGACGAAGGCGAGGAAGATTGTGAAATACCAGGGGAACTAGCCATACTTTTAATACAAGAAGAGAAAGCTATTCAACCTCATGAAGATCCAATTGAAGTCATCAACTTAGGTAATGAGACAGATAGGAGAGAGATCAAGATATGCGCTAACCTAGAAGACAGTATCAAAAGAAGATTGGTTCAAATGCTACATGACTACATGGAAGTATTTGCTTGGTCATATGAAGATATGCCAGGGTTGGATACCGATATTGTGGTTCATCGTCTGCCTACGAAGGAAGACTACCCTCCTGTTAAACAAAAGGTTTGTCGGATGCGACCGGATATGTCTGAGAAGATAAAGGCTGAGGTAATGAAGCAGTTCGATGTAGGTTTTCTGGCTGTCACATCTTATCCTCAATGGGTTGCAAATGTAGTTCCTGTGCCAAAGAAAGATGGAAAGGTCCGCATATATGTAGATTATAGGGATCTGAATAGGGCAAGCCCCAAGGATGACTTCCCTCTACCTCATATTGACGTCTTGGTTGATAATACCGCTCAACACAAGGTCTTTTCCTTTATGGATGGATTTTCTGGCTACAACCAAATCAAGATGGCTCCCGAAGACATGGAGAAGACAACTTTCGTTACGCAATGGGGCACCTTTTGCTACAAAGTCATGCCGTTTAGATTGAAGAATACAGGGACAACATATCAAAGAGCTATGGTAGCTTTGTTTCATGATATGATCCATCATGAAATAGAGGTCTATCTGGACGATATGATTGCAAGGTATCAAACTAAGGAAGAACATCTCGATCACTTGCAGAAGCTATTTGAGAGGTTGAAGAAATACAAGTTGAGACTGAACCCTAATAAGTGTACATTCGGAGTAAGATCTGGGAGGCTCCTAGGTTTTATCGTCAGTGATAAAGGCATCGAAGTTGATCCTTCCAAGGTAAAAGCCATTCAAGAAATGCTTGTTCCTTGTTCTGAAAAGGAGGTTAGAGGATTCCTGGGTCGCCTTAACTACATCGCCCGTTTCATATCCCACCTGATCGCTACTTGTGAACCGATATTTAAACTCTTGAAGAAAGACCAAGTAATCAAGTGGAATAACGATTATCAAGTTGCCTTCGATAAAATCAAAGAGTATTTGCAAGAACCTTCTATTCTGATGCCTCCAGTGGAAGGAAGACCATTAATCATGTATTTGACGGTACTAGAGAACTCTATGGGGTGTGTGTTGGGTCAACATGATGAGTCTGGCCGAAAAGAGCACGCAATTTACTACCTAAGAAAAAAGCTTACCGACTGTGAAACCATATATTCACTGCTCGAGAAAACTTATTGTGCTTTAGCGTGGGCTGCTCGCTGGCTAAGACAGTATATGCTGACTCACATTACTTTGTTGATTTCTAAGATGGACCCTATCAAATACATCTTTGAGAAACCAGCCCTATCTGGAAGAATAGCTAAGTGGCAAATGATTCTGACCGAATACGATATTCAATATACGACACAAAAGGCCATCAAAGGAAGCACATTGGCAGATCATTTGGCTCACCAAGCTGTTAATGATTATCACTCTATGAATTTTGACTTCCCGGATGAAGACATTATGTTGGTGACCGACTGTGCAAAACCGGGACCGTATGACGGACCTAAACCGGGATCCCGATGGACCATGGTTTTTGATGGGGATTCCAACTCTTTGGGCAATGGAATAGGCGCCGTAATTATCTCTCCTGAGGGTTGCCATACCCCCTTTACAGCCAGATTATGCTTTGATTGTACGAATAACATGGCGAAATACGAAGCATGCATCCTGGGATTGAAAGCTGCCATTGATTTGAGAATCAAGCACCTGAGTGTTTTTGGAGACTCTGCTTTAGTGATTAGCCAGGTAAAGGGGGAATGGGACACTAAGCATCCTAACCTCATTCCTTACAAGGAGCTTGTGTTGACTCTGATACCATATGTGATACGGTGGGAGAACTGACTTGAGGTTTTGCGTTTGTGTTTGCAAATGTTTCGGTTTAGCAAGAGTCGTCATCGACTTTTTATTTTATCCAAAGGAAAGGTCAAAAAGCACAGGAAAGACCTTTGAGATTATTTCTTGGGTTCGGGGGGTAGATTATGAAAAGGGAAGGTGCAAGCACCCTTTTCATCCATGGTTATCCATGGGCTCTTAGTTACTTGTTTAGATCACTTGCTTTTGCTTTTCAATTGTTTGAAATGGTGCTTTGTGTGTGGTTTTGAAAATGTTTTGAAAAGAGACCATTGTTGTGGCAACCTTTGTAATGATTCTTGTTTGAATGTATACAAAGGTGTATTGTCTTTTGAAAAGATGTTTCAATGTTTGAATGTTTGAATGTTTGAAAGTTTGTTTTGGGAAATGTTTTGAAATTGTGTTGTGAGGTGTGTTTGAAAATAGCAAGGATGTTTTTGCAAGTTTTAATCAAGTAACTAAGAGTTGTCTACCCTATCTACTCAAGAGTCTTTCCTACACATTTTTAACCCTTTTACATTGTTGCTTTACCATTGCATTTGGTAAACAACCTTGTATTTGGATGTTAAATGGGACTGGTGCGGGTCATCGTATTGACCATGATAGCAATTGTGCTAAGTATCTTTAGCAAATGTTTGAGGGACTAGATCATTTTGTATAGGCAACCAAGATAGCGTCATCGAGGGACTATGATCTTTTTGTTTTGTTTTTGTTTTGTCAAGATACTCAACATGCATACCAGGGCCATTTTAAAGGCAACAAGTGGATGAAAACCCTAGGGGTGCATGTGTGCATTGTGTTATCATTTTCATACATTGTATGTCTTGTATTAGGTCTAACTATTTGTTTTGATTTTGGATATTGCATACAAACCCTAATCTCTATCATGGCATATTTGAAAGCTATAAATGCGTAAAAGTAATCTAAGCTATTACAACATTGATATGGGGAGGGGGATACAATTTTGAATAGAGGATTATTTTGCAAGAAATTAAAACCCTAAGTTATTACAACCAAATTGAATTTCTTTGTTCAAATGATAAATAAGCAATGTTTAAATAGACAATTAAATAAATATGCAATATATTATAAATATGTAAAAAATGTTTTTGTTTATTTTTATGTGTATAAAATTATAATATTTAATGTGTAAAAAAAAATATATTATTTTTATTAAGGGTGGAAACCCTAATTTGTTTTAAGAAAGTATATATATATATATATATATATATATATATATATATATATATATATATATATATATATATATATATATATATATATATATATATATATATATATATATATATATATATATATATATATATATATATATATATATATATATATATATATATATATATATATATATATATATATATATATATATATATATATATATATATATATATATATATATATATATATATATATATATATATATTGTGATACGGTGGAGAACTGACTTGGGTTTTGCGTTTGTTTTCGCAAATGTTTCGGTTGAGCAAGAGTCGCCACCGACTTTTTATTTTATCCTAAGGAAAGGTTTAAAAAAGCACAGCAAAAACCTTTGAGATTTTTCTTGGGTTCGGGGAGTGGATTATAGAAGGGGAAGGTATTAGCACCCCTTCTATCCATGGTTATCCATGGGCTCTTAGGTACTTGCTTAGATCAACTTGCCTTGGTTTTCAATTGTTTGAAATGGTGCTTTGTGTGTGGTTTTGAAAAGGTTTTGAAAAAGATGCCTTGTATAGGCTACCCTTGTAACAATTCTTTACTCGAATGTTTTACAAAAGGTGTTTGTCTTTTTGAAAAGATGTTTCAAGGTTTTTTTGAAAGTTTGTCTTGAAAGTGTTTGTGAAGTGGGTTTTGAATTTAGGCAAGTGTTTTCTTTTCAAATTGGCAAGTACTTAAGAGTTATCTACCCTAAAGTTTTCTCAAAGATTTTTGTTATGTTTTAAACCTTTTGACAATTTTGTTCCACCATTGCATTTGGTGGACAATCTTGTCTTAGGAGGTGAAAGGGACGGGCGCGGATCATCGTTTAGACCATAATTGCAATAGTGTTAAATGTCTTTGGGCAATTTTCTTTTAAAAGGGACTTGATCATTCATTTAAGCAACATTTTGAGGGACTATGATCATTTGATTTGTTTGTTTTACCCAAAGAAGTTCAACATGCAACATGGCCCAATTATTTGAAGGCAACAAAGTGGAATACCCTAGGGGTGCAAGTGTGAAATGTGTTGTCCATTTTTTCATGCTCATTTATCTTGTATTAGGTCCAACTACTTTGTTCATTTTTATTTGCATACAAAACCCTAATTCTAGCATAGTATGTTTAGGAAGCGATAAAGTGCGAAATTTAAATTCCTACGCTATTACATCACAATAATATGGGGAGGGGGGTACAATATTTCAAATGGGGATATTTAGACAAGAAATTAAACCTAAAACTATTACATCAATTTTGAATTTATACAATTTAATTAAGGTACAATAATTAAATAAAAAATGGAACAAAGTATGCAAGATGCAAAAATGTTTTGTATATGTATGACAAAAGTATTATTTATGTAAAAAAAATAAAATAAAAAATAAAAAGATATTATTTTTGAGGTATTTTTAAATTTAGGGTAAAACCCTAATTTTTAATCAAAAGGGACATTAATTAATCAATTCATATAATATTTATTATTTACATATAAAAACAAAATAAAATATGGTATATTTGTACAAAAGGCATTTTTTAGTATTAAATATTAAAAAATAAAATATGTACATTTTTTTGGTATTTTTTATCCTAAGTATATTAATAAATATATGTATATATATATTATTTTAAACATGTATTATATATATAAATAATAATAATTTTTAATATTAACAAAAAAAGTATTTTTTATGTAAAATATTTACAGGGGGTATAATAAAATGAAAAATGAAAATAAAAGTATTTCTACCTATTTCTCAACATTTTAATAAAATGCATATATTTATTTATCTAAGTATTAATCAAAAGAAAATCATATAAATACCTAATAAATTAAAAAAATGGTGAGAAAAATATTTTTATATTTTTTATGTCATGAGAAAAAATAAACAAAGTCAGTCAAAAAAGAAAAAAGTCAAAAAGTTAAATGAATAAGCAAAAGGGCCTTGGGGGTGCAAAAGCAATTATGTGGTGTGAACAGAAAATACAGCACAAGCCCAGCCCAAACCACTTCTTCTTCAACCTCTGAACCAAAAAACGCGCGCCTGCAAGCTTGTTTGAAATCC
This sequence comes from Vicia faba, assembly GCA_948472305.1. Classification (NCBI taxonomy): domain Eukaryota; kingdom Viridiplantae; phylum Streptophyta; class Magnoliopsida; order Fabales; family Fabaceae; genus Vicia; species Vicia faba. Next base: position 175,800,887 of record OX451736.1, on the reverse strand, counting down.
TGATTCTTTGATTTTTTGAACAAACTTCCAACACAAAAGATGTTAAGCATGAAACCACGATTCTAACCATATGCATAACTTGATCTAACTCTCTAAGATGAGGGAGAATTTCTCCTCCCCCAAATCCTAACCTAGTTTTTCTGCCATTTTCAAACTCCAAATTCTCACAACTCAAGCAAAAGAAATGAAAAGTAAAAACATGTACATGTTCAGTGGCATGAGTAGAACTTTGTTTATTCACAAACTCAAAGCTAATGATGCATAATAAGAGAGATACGAGTTCATCAAGATACCTGTTCAGTTGAAGTTCTACCTTGTAATGTAGGAACTTTCAGTGCAAGGTGATGATTGGAAAAGCTTCCTTGAGGTCCAGGGATGTTATTTCAATGTTTACTTTGTCTTGAAAGCTTCTGAATCAAGCTAGAGAACTTCACCTGCAAAACAAGAAATGGAAAATGGTGGAAATGGTTAGAGGGATTACAGGTCGTGCTTCAGGTCATGGTTAGCTTGTATAGATGCTAGGGGATGTGTAGGAACTGGTTTGGGCAAGAAAGCTTGAGAGAAATGGGAGATAGCACTCAAACTGCAGGCTTTGCCCTGTTTGTGCAGTTTGAGGGTGATTATGGCAATGGGAGTGTTTGAGAGGTGCAAGGGTCGTGCAAAAGCTTGGTTGTGTTGTGTCAAAGGTGTTTGATAACTTTGTTCTTGTGTATCTAAGCTGAGATGGATGTTGGTGTCTGTTATGGCACTTTTCTTCTATCTTAAGCAACAAAATGCAAGTTGGTGTTTTAGGTCAGTAGGGGACCTCTAATCCTGCTGCAAAGCTTCTCTTGATCAGAGTAATTTGTCCATAATCTTGTGCTAAAGAGATTTGGTTTGTACTTGCTTGATTTACCAATTGGACATAAAGTGAACTTTTGCAAAAATGGATAGTTTACTTTATCTAAAAATGGATTAAACCTTCATGTAATGTTAGAACACAAAGAACATTGTCTTGGCACAAAGAGTATGCATTAAATTTATGAGTGTAACTTGGTTTAAGGACTTGTAATCAAGGGCATGCTGGTTTTGAGAAGTTGCATAATCTTATGAACATGAAAAAATGGCCAATTTAAAAGTGAGTTTTTGCTATATTGTGAAATTCGATTCTCCCTAACCATGAGGTTGTTTGAGAAGTTCTTGGTTTGAGAAGTTCTTGGACATTTTGGAAAGCTTGGAATGTGTACTACAATCCATATTTGAAATGCAATTTGAAATTCCAAGTGGAAGTGTATGGAAAATGGCCTTGAAGTGGGGTAGAAAAACTTGTCAAAATAGGTCAAAATTTCACTAAGTTAAGAATGGTTTAGTGCCCTTATTCAAAAATTTGTAACTTGAGATACAAGCTTCAAATGAGAAAACTTTGTGAATCAAAGTTGTATATTATGCAACAAGCTACAACTTTCATGTTTTGACTTTTGTTTGAATCAAAATGGATCATGGTGAAAAAGTGGGGCAAAGTTGGGAAAAAATTAGGGTTTTTCATAACTTAGAAAAATTCTAAGTTATGAAAAATTCTAATTTTTAACCCTAATTTGCATTTTGTGATTTCTTGGTGAACAAGTTTCATGAGTTGGCATGTTTTGATGAAAAATGAATCTTGACTCTTGATTTTGACCAAAAAGTCAAAGTTTGACTTTTCAGTGTACAGTCAAAATTGATCAATTGACTGGGAAATTCAACTGTCAATCTTGTGTACTTGGGATCTTTTGAGTTTGTTGATCATGCCAAGATAATTCCATGGGGTCCTTGAGTCCATGTGTGAGCTTGGTTTGCCATTGGCTAGGTCAAACAGTCAAAAATTGCCTTTGTGCAGTCAAAACCCTAAAAATGACCATTTTGCCCTTTTGGTGATCTGATCAAATTTCTTGGGGAATTGTGATCCAAACTTGATCAAATGGTTCATATGAGTTCATAATGTTGATGTGGGTCAAATTTCATGAGGTTTGACTGTCAATTGGCCACAGTTGACTTTTTCCCCAATACAGTTGATTTCTAGGTCAACTGTCCAATTGACTGGGCAAAACTTGGAATCAAGACTTGAAACTTGATGTGGGTAAACTTGGTAGTCCAATATGAAGCATGAAAGTCATCTTGGGCATTTTAGGTCAAAGCATCTTTGTGCAAACACAAACCCTAATTTGAGTCAACAGTGCAAGGGGAGGTATTGAGCAGATGAAACCCTAACTGGATCTTGAGCTTTAAAGGCTTTGTGATGAGAAATCAATGAGAAATGGGAAGGAAAATTTTGGGGTACAACATATATATATATATATATATATATATATATATATATATATATATATATATATATATATATATATATATATATATATATATATATATATATATATATATATATATATATATATATATATATATATATATATATATATATATATATATATATATATATATATATATATATATATATATATATATATATATATATATATATATATATATATATATATATATATATATATATATATATATATATATATTATATTATATTATATTATTTATGTACAATAAAATAAATAAATAAAATATATACAAATGTCAAAAAATGAAAATATATTAGAAAAATATTATTTAAGTATGTAAATAATAAAAATAAAAATATAATATTTTTATGTATTATTTTCAAGTTTTTATTAAAGAAAATAAAAGTATGTTATTTAATAATTATTTTTATGTTAGAAAAAATAATAAAAAATTCAAAATAAAATGTGAAAATTTATGAAAATGTTTTTGGTAATTTTTTATGTTTAGAAAAAATAAAATAAAATCAGAAATGAAAAAGAAATAGAAAAATATAAAAATATAAAACAATGGGCCAAGGGGGGGTGAGAAGCAAGTCACGGGTGCAAAAAGTGAGAAATAGCCAGGCCCAGCCCAACTACTTCATCTTCAACCTTCGTTCAAACAAAAACGCGTGTTTCCTGTACAAATGTCCAACTCCTGCATACGTGCTCTAAAGCAAAAACTCACAACATGAAAGTTATAGCATTTTTCAACACGATTCCAACCATATAAAGAACTTAATCTAACTCTCAAAGACCAGAGAGAATTTCTCTGGCCCTAAATTCTAACCTAACTTTTTCAGAATATTTATCAATCAAATTCTCTCAACACAGTTAACTTAAATGAAATCTATGCATATGTACAGCTTAAGGGCAATGAGTACTACATTTTTTATTCACAAACCTAAGCCTAATGATTCCTAAATAGAGAGATAGAAAGTTGGAAAATACTTGTTTCAGTTGAACTCGTGTATGGTAATGCAAGGGTTTTTAGTGAGGCCTGGGATATTTGTGAGCTTTCCTGAACGTCCTCTGACCTTCCCCAATGCTTTGTTTGCTTTGAGCTTGCTTGAATAAGGCTGTAGAAGTCAACTTACACAAGCTGAAATCATAAATGGTGAAGCTTGTAAATGGAGTTACAGTCAATGGCCAATGGTTGAGATAACTTAGGTGGGTTATATGGAAGGTATTGGAACTGGTTTGGGACAAAACGCACGAGTGGTTTGTGAGATGGAAGTGAAACTGCAGAGAGTGCCCTGTTTTGCAAGAAGATGGTGTTTTTATGTTTTGGAAGGCTTGAGGGTTGGATAGCTCGTGCTTCTGGCTCAAGGAAATCTGCAAAAGTCGTTTCTAATGCTTACCAACTTTGTTCTTATCAGATTTCAAAAATATGGATCTTTTGCAAGTTTACTTGGTTTTGAAGTAAAAGTGTGAAGTGATACAAGACAGGACTGTACAGGCTATCTTCAAGCATGCACAAGATGGTTGTACCTTTTCCTAAGTTTATGGAACTTGTTTGCTGCAAAGAGAGGGGTTCAAGGCTCAAGGGAAGCAAGTTGACATAAAGTTGCCTTTATCAAAATGGCATAGTTCACTTTTTGCCAAAAATGGATTAAACTCTTGTGTAAACTTCCATTGATCAGAATAATGCCTTAGACCATTGAGTTTGCATTAAATTTTTTAGTGTGAAAGGTTTTAGAGACCTGTATTCAAGTACAAATTAAGCTGGACAGAAATTGCAACTTGTAGCAACATGAAACATGCCATGGATCAAAGTGACTTTTTTCCAAATTCAAACCTTCGATTCTCCCTAACCACAAATGATTTTGGAGAGTTCTTGGACATTTTGGAAAGCTTGTAACATTCTCTATAATCCATATTTGAAATTCATTTTGAGATTCCAAGTGGAACTAGGTGTAAAATTGCCATGAAGATAGGTCAAAATCCTGCCTAAACTAGGGCAAAATTTCACTAAGTTAAAAGTTTCATGGACCCTTGTTCCAAAAATCATAACTTGAGATCCAAGCTTCTTTTGGGAAAACTTTGTGAATAAAAGTTGTATATTTTTTGGAGGACTACAACTTTCATGTTGGAAGTTTTGTTTGAATCCAATTGCATCATGGTGAAAATGTTGGGAAAAGTTGGGAAAAATAAGAAAAATTCATAACTTAGAAATTTTCTAAGTTATGAAAATTTTCCATTTTAAAACCCTAATTTGCAAAATTAGGTTTCTTGATGAAAAATTTTTATGTTTTGACACATCTTGATGAAAAATAACCCTTGGCATTTGATTTTGACCAAAAAGTCAAAGTTTGACTTTTCAGTGTACAGTCAATTTTTGATCAGTTGACTGGAAAATTCATCTGTCAATCCAATGCATTTGAGATCTTTTGAACCTTGTGATTAGGTCAATATGATGCCATTGAGTCCTTGAATCCATACTTGAACCCAATTTGCCATTGTCTAGGTGAAAAATCAGAAATTGCCCTTATACAGTCAAAACCCTAAGAATGACCATTTTACCCTTTTGATGATCTGATCAAATTTCTTAAGGAGTTGCAGTCCAAACTTGATCAAATGGTTCATATGAGTCTATAATGTTGATGTGGATCAAAAATTATGAGGTTTGACTGTAAATTGGCCACAGTTGACTTTTTCCCCAATACAGCTGATTTCTAGGTCAACTGTCCAATTGACTAGGCAAAAAATTGATTCCAGGCTTGAAACTTGGTAGAGGCAATCTTATAAGTCCAAAATGAAGTATGAAAGTCATTTTGAGCATTGGAAGTCCAAAAATCCCTGTGCAAACTCAAACCCTAATTTCAGGTCAACAATGCAAGGAGATGTCTTGAGCAGAGCAAACCCTAATCTTGTCTGGAGTCCAAAGAGTCTTGTGAGGGGAAATATTGATAAAATGAGAGGGCAAATTTTTGGGTACAACAGCTGCCCCTGTTCAATCTTCTTGAACCTGAAGAGTTAGATTGGCGAGTTTGCCTTTCGTAACTCGAAGGTAAAAGAGGATTGGACACTAGAGTGTCCGTAAATTTGCACTCGTCAAAATGTAGTTGAGGGAATGGGCTTAAAGATGCCATTTGGAGAGGTGACAGAATCTTGCTGGAGATAGGCTTGGAGATGCCATCCAAAATGTCTGTTGAATATCAGGAGAATGAACATCAGAATGGTAACCGTATCTGGAACGTATCTTAGTTGTATCTGGAGATTGGATATGTATGAGCAAAGGAATGGAGTTTGTGTCTGGAGCGTATCCGAGCTGTAACTGCATTCGATTCTTGAATGAATATCAGAATAACTGTCGTGTTTGGAGTGTATCTGTATTGTATCTGAATTCTGAATGGGCGACAGAATAGCATCCGTGTATGGAGCATCTCTGGGCTGGGGATAAATCCCGAATGAGTGACAGAATGGAAACTGTGTCTGGTGCGTATCTGGACTGTATCTGAAGTTGAGATCTGTATGAGTAACAGAATGACTTCCGTGTCTGGAGTGTATCCGTACTGTAACTGGGATCTGGACAAGTGACAGAATGACTTCCGTGTCTGGAGTGCATCTGAACTTGAAGTTGATAGTTGAATCTGAATGAGAAATAGAATGGCTTCCGTGTCTGGAGCGTATCTAGTCTGTATCTAATTGCTGAAGTCTGAATGAGTAGTAGAATGACCTCTGTGTCTGGGGTGTATCCATACGGTATCTGAATAAGAGATCCGAATGAGTAGCAGAATGACTTCCAAGTCTTGGAGTGTATCCGTACTATATCTGAAATCTTTAAATAGTTGTTAAAGATAGCTTTTAATATTATCCTGAAAAGGGTAAAATGTTAGCTGAAACACAAAATTATGTTGCATGACATGTATGATGCAATAAAATGTGTTCTATCAATGTTTATGATATATGAATGTAATGTATGCGCTTGTAAGTTGATTAGCTGTCTTGCTGAGGAAAATAAATCCTTGATAGCTGGAGATAATGAAATCTTTGACTGCTGCCGGGGAAAATAAATCCTGGACCGATGCTGGGAATTCCACAACCTTTGATTGCTAAAAAAGAGAAATCCTTGGACCACTGTTAGGGATAGAAATTCTTTAGCAACTTCCGGGGACGTGAGAATCCTTCACGACCTTCCTGGGGATATAGGGATCTTTCAAGTCCTTTGAAGTTGGAACATGACAGACATTCCGTTGTAAGAATAATGTCGAGTGCTGCTTGAGAAACCTGCTTGGGGAGTCCCGAGAAACTTGATGATTGTGGCTGGGGATTGAGAATCTTCAATCTGCTGGGAAATAACTCTGTGGGGAGAAAGTTTATTCTGTCGAAGGGTCTTCAAGAGCTTGGGTTGTATGCCAATCTACTGAGGAATTATCCGAAGTTTTCGTCTGGTTAGCTGTCAGGTTCTTAAGATAACTTGCAGGGGAATTTTCTGGTTTTAAGACAACTCTCCGGGGAATTGGAGGAAACTAGATGGTCTTCCATCGGGGTTTAAAGGTTGAAGTTTTGGACTTCGTTGGGGAAGAAAGTTCTATCTTTGCTGAGGATCTGCAGTTCAAAGTTTTCTGGCTCCACTGGGGATTGGGAGTTTGGAAACTTAGTTTTGGTGGTGTTTTTTCGAAATTTTAACTCCGCGGGGGACATGTATTTCAAGGTTTTGGCTCCACTGGGGACCTCGATGATGTACTGCAGGGGATTTTACTTGGAATAGCCTAAATACGTTTTCCTATACTTCCAACCTATCAGTAATTATTCTTTCCCATTTTCGTTTATTTGTAAACAATGATTATATTCAAATGCATATGCTCATTTAATAAACCATTGGACGTTTTCAAATAAAACACAAGTGTAAAGAAAAATAAAAGGCAAATAGTTTTCTGCGCTTTGAAGTATCTTTGTATTAACTTTGTGTAAGTATTTTGTACAAAGGAGACAGACATCCTAGTAAGAGAATGTTGTCGTAAAAATTGAGAAAAATTTATACAAAGAAAGATGGCTATGTGTAAAAATTCCATGGGGTTCCCATTCTGCTATAGCCTTCGTAACTCTGGATATCTTGTCCATTCGTTGCTTCATCCGACGATGAATGAATTGATCAGAAACCTGGTGTTTGTCTGGTGAAGAGATTTTCCTTAAATTGATCCGACGAGACATAGTGATACGCTTTAATTCCCTAATTTTTTCCTGGATCGCCCTTTCAGGTTTTCAGTCCACCGGGAAACCCTTTTTTCCCCAAGTCGCCCTTTCGGGTTTTCAACTTGCCGGGTGTACAGATTTTTTTTATTTATCCCTAATTTTTGCCTGAACCGCCCTTTCGGGTTTTTGATTCACCGGGATGCCCATTTTTGCCCAAGTTGCCCTTTCGGGTTTTCAACTTGTCGGGTCGTTTTATGCGTAGTATCTTTTGACTATGTCTGCGTTCGCAGGGTGCGGCAAGTCATCGCCGTCCATGGTGGTCAGGATCATTGCCCCACCAGAAAAGATGTTTTTGATCACAAATGGTCCTTCGTAAGTAGGAGTCCACTTGCCCCTGGGATCACTTTGCGGCAAGATGATCCGCTTGATTACAAGGTCTCCAACTTGATATACTTGTCTTCTAACTTTCTTGTTAAAGGCCTTGATCATACGTTTCTGATATGCCTGACCATGGCAAACAGCAGTAAGTCACTTTTCGTCAATCAAGTTAAGTTGATCAAGTCGGGTCTGAATCCAATCGTCTTCACTAAAACCAGCATCCTTCATGATTCTCAAGGAGGGAATCTGTACCTCGATAGGTAAAACAGCTTCCATGTCGTATACCAAAGAATAGGGTGTTGCCTCAATTGACGTTCGTGCCGTGGTACGGTATCCATGCAGAGCAAACAGTAACACCTCATGCCAGTCCTTGTAGGTGACTGTCATCTTTTGAATGATCTTCTTGATATTTTTATTTGCAGCTTCGACAGCACCATTCATCTTAGGCCGATAGGGAGATGAATTGTGATGTTGAATCTTGAACTGCTCGCACAGAGCGGTGATCATAGTATTATTCAAATTTGTACCGTTGTCAGTGATGATCCTATCGGGGATACCATACCAGCAAATGAGGTTCTGTTTGATGAAGCGGGCAACCACATTCTTTGTAACGGAGGCGAAGGAAGCTGCTTCGACCCACTTGGTAAAGTAATCAATGGCCACCACGATGAAATGATGTCCATTGGATGTTGTAGGCTTGATCTCTCCAATAATGTCGATTCCCCACATCGTGAATGGCCAAGGAGCTGTTAAGACGTTGAGAGGAACTGGAGGTATATGTACCTTGTCAGCGTAGATTTGGCATTTGTGACAAGTACGGGAATGTTGATGACAGTCAGCTTCCATGGTATACCAGTAATAGCCTGCCCTTAGAATCTTCTTAGCCATCGTATGACCGCTTGAGTGGGTGCCAAATGTGCCATTATATAGTTCAGTCATGATCTGCTCAGCTTCAACCTTGTCCACACAACGGAGCAGGACACAATCAAGATTTCGCTTGTATAGGATACCATTGCTCAGAAAGAACTTGGCCGCGAACCTCCTTAAGAACTTTTTGTCATTGATTGAAGCTCCTTCAGGGTACTCTTGTGCTTCGAGATACCTTTTGACGTCATGAAACCAAGGTCGGTCCACTACTTCTTCGGTATTAATCTTGTGACAATGCGCAGGTTCGTCCATTTGTTCAATGGTGATTTGAGGAGCCTCATTATCCCAGTTAAGTTTAATTATGGATAACATTGTAGCTAGCGCATCTGCTAGCTGATTCTCCTCTCGCGGGAAGTGCTCGAAGGTGATCTGCTCGAAATGTGGTAACAATGTCAAGACATGTTCTTTATAAGGGATGAGGTTCGGATGTTTAGTATCCCACTCTACTTTGATTTGACTGATAACCAAAGCTGAGTCCCCAAATACAATCAAAGATTTGATTCCCAAGTCAATAGCATCCTTGAGACCAAAGATACAAGCTTCATACTCAGCCATGTTGTTGGTGCAGCTGAAGTAGAGTCTAGCAGTGAAAGGTGTATGGCAACCTTCTGGAGAAATAAGTACCGCGTCGATACCATTTCCAAGTGCGCTGGAGGCACCATCAAAGTACAGAGTCCATCGGGATCCTTGTTCAGGTCCATCATATGGTTTGTTCTCTTCAATGTTGCTCAAAGTCATGATATCCTCGTCGGGAAAGTCGAACCTCATAGATTGGTAATCTTCGACAGCTTGATGGGCCAGATGATCGGTTAGCATACTCCCCTTTATAGATTTTTGGGTTGTGTATTGTATATCATATTCGGTGAGGATGATCTGCCATCTAGCGATTCTTCTGGATAGAGCAGGCTTCTCGAAGATGTACTTGATCGGATCCATCTTAGAGATCAGTAAAGTGGTATGTGTCAACATATACTGCCTTAGCCGACGAGTAGCCCATACCAAAGCGCAGCAAGTTTTCTCGAGCAGTGAGTAGCGAGTCTCACAGTCGGTAAAATTTTTGCTAAGGTAATAAATGGCATGCTCTTTTCGGCCAGACTCGTCATGTTGGCCCAGTATGCACCCCATTGAATTCTCTAGGACAGTCAGATACATGATTAACGGCCTTCCTTCGACGGGTGGCATCAAGATAGGAGGTTCCAGCAAATACTCCTTGATTTTATCGAAAGCAACTTGACAGTCATCATTCCATTTAACCACCTGATCCTTCTTCAACAGCTTGAAGATTGGTTCACAGGTAGATGTTAGGTGAGAGATGAACCTTGCAATGTAGTTTAGGCATCCCAATAAACCTCTGACCTCCTTCTCAGTGCGAGGGGCAGGCATTTCTTTTATAGCTTTGACTTTGGCAGGATCAACCTCGATGCCTTTGTTACTAACGATGAATCCAAAAAGTTTACCGGACCTGAATCCGAAAGTGCACTTGTTAGGGTTTAGTCTGAGCTTGTACTCCTTCAACCTGACAAACAGCTTTTGCAGATGGTCGAGGTGTTCTTCTTCAGTTTGTGAACGGGCTATCATGTCGTCTACGTAGACTTCAATCTCATGATGTATCATATCATGAAACAAAGCCACCATGACGCGTTGATAGGTTGCCCCGGCATTCTTCAGTCCAAATGGCATCACTTTATAGCAGAACGTACCCCACTGCGTAACAAAAGTAGTCTTCTACATGTCTTCGGGGGCCATTTTGATCTGGTTATACCCTGAAAATCCATCCATGAAAGAAAATACCTTGTGCTGAGTTGTATTGTCAATCAAGATGTCAATGTGCGGTAGTGGAAAGTCATCTTTAAGGCTAGCCATGTTTAAGTCTCTGTAATCAATGCACATTATGACTTTGCCGTCCTTCTTAGGCACAGGCACAATGTTAGCAACCCATTATGGATAGGAAGTAACAGCAAGAAAGCCAGCATTAAACTGCTTCATCACTTCAGCTTTGATCTTTTCGGACATGTCGGGCCTCATTCGGCGGACTTTTTGTTTGATCGGTGGACAATCTTCTCTTGTAGGGAGACGGTGAACCACAATATCTGTATCCAGTCCCGTCATGTCTTCGTAGGACCATGCAAAGATCTCAACATATTCATTCAACAGTTGAACTAAGCGCTCCTTGACATTTGGCTCTAGGTTGGCACCCACTTTAACTTATTTTCTGTCTTCCTCTGTTCCTAAGTTGATAGTCTCTAACAACTCCTCGTGAGGTAGAATAGCCCTTTCTTCCTGTTGCAGCAATCTAGCCAACTCTCCAGGCACTTCACAATCTTCATCACCTTCGTATTCGGCATTATTGATTAGATCTTCAGAGTCACTGAAGGCCATAGCAGAATTGTTACCCATGGAATTCGGAGTGGATGGGTACCTGCATTTTGTGAGTGTGGGTGTGTGTAAGGGATAGCCACCTTTAAGCAAATAAAATGTAAAAAGAAAAGACAATGAACACAAAAGTTTATACATGAAAACGTCCATGATTCACTAAAATGGCATATGAAGATGAAAAATCAAGCCCTTACAAATGGACCTATATGCCTCGGGTAAGGCATAAGGCAAAAAAAGTGTACAAATTGTTTAAGAATTATTACAGACCAACAGAAAATGTTCGAAAGATAAATTACTGATTAATGAAAGTAATGGGAACACAATCCTTTTCCTCCCAATTGCATAGCCCTCCTTCAATAGTCGGAAAGATCCAGTCTTCAAAATTGCTCTCCTCTTCATCCTCCTCTAAAGCATGAACTCCATGCTGGGTGATCTTCAATGGTGGTCCTCCTACCCGGGAGCGACGCACAGCCTTCTGACTAGCAGTAGTGAAACCCAAGCCGAACTTATCTGTCTTGTAAGAAAAATCTGGCAGTTGACCCCATACTGTGCTTCCTCCTTCCTCAATCACAGCCTTCGCATCTTTAAGGGATGACATCCGGGACACAGGTTTGGTAATGATGGGCATAGAAGTCATTGTCTTGGCTACCGCAACTTCAGGAGAGACCTCTTCAAAGTGCTGAAAGGGGGTCTCGATGAATTCACCATTTAATTCAACATAGCGGAATGAATTCAGATGGCTTATCATATACTCCTCCTCGCCACGAACTGTCACAATTTTCCCCTGGACAGGGTACTTAAGCTTCTGATGCAGAGTAGACGTAACGGCTCCAGCATGATGAATCCAGGGTCTTCCTAACAAGCAGGAGTAGGAGGGACGGATTTCCATGACATAAAATGTGGATTCGAAAGTTTTTGTTCCTACTTTAATCGGGATGTCCACCTCCCTGTGGACCATCCGTTTAGAACCATCGAAGGCTCTCACAATGATGTTGCTGGGCTTCAAAATTAGACCTTCGCAATCTAGTCTATCTAATGCTTTTTTAGGAAAGACATTTAAAGACGATCCAGTATCCACTAGAATGTGAGCAAGAGTAGTCCCTCTGCATTCCACTGAGACATGCAGTGCATCATTATGCTTTCTTCCCTTAGATGTTAAATCGGCATCGGAGAAGCCAAGACCGTTGTCGGCTGTTAGGCTGGCTACACACTCCTAGAACTGGTCCGCGGAGGTTTCCTGAGGCACATGCGCCGTCTTCAAGAACTTGATCAAAGCTTTGGCATGAGCTTCGGAACAGAGCAACAAGGCCAGCATAGAGATTTTTGAAGGGGTTTGCCCCAGTTGTTCTATGACATCATAGTCGCTTTTCTTAATTATTTTTAAAATCTCCTCCATTTCCTTTTGAGTGGTCTTGGGGATTACCAAAGGATGAGCCCTCGTCCTGACGGGCGCTTCTTGGATCCCCTTACCTTTATCAGCAGTAACAGCAGAGGGTACAACTTCGGGAGTAACAATTTCTTCAATCACTGGAGTTTGCACAGAGATGTTGACCGGCACAGGAGTAACCTTGGGAGCATTTGAGGTTCCGAAGACTGCCCTTGGGGGAGCAATCTCCGGAGAGAAAATTCTTTCGATGCGGGTGATCTTAATCGTCCCCGTAATATTTCCTATGTCAGGAGTCTCTTCATCAGAACTTTCTTCAACTGATTCAATCTGCTTAACACTGGTAAAAGATCTCTCCTCCATAATTCCACGGTATTGTCTTGTTGGACTTGTATGGGATAGGCCCTGGCATAGTTATCTTTAGAGGTACAATCTTTGGATTGGGTGTAATCTTAACAGGTCTTTTGGAGACCTTGGAAAGACTGGCGAAAATGGTAATTATAGCAACATCGTTGATAGGAGTTGGAGTAACAGGAGTAACAGGAGTTTTCTCAAAGAGGATTTCTTGATTATCCATTGGGCGTTGGATGCCTAACTTCAATAGCGGACAGTCGGATTGTAAGGATGAACAAAGGTAACAATCTTTTTCACAACCCGGGAAAATCCCGGCTTTCAACAGATTCATCTTGATCATTGATAATGGAGTCATTAAGTCATCAACAGCAGCAACATAAAGATCTTCTTCAACAGCATGGACATTATGACCATGTTTTGGCATTGGAGCGGATATCACATTAGGTTTTTCAGGGGCGTCAAACTCCATCTCCTTGGCATCTATTAAATCCTGGATCTTATTTTTGAGGGCCCGATAATTATTGGTGTCGTGCCCCACGCTATCTGAATGATAGGCACACTTTGCATTTGAATGGTAGTAGGGAGAAGAGGTATTCGGATTCTTTGGCTCCTCTTTCAAGTTTGTAAGGTTTAACTTCAACAGATGAGGGAGAACCTAAGCAGGTGTCATATTGATCCGGGTGAATTTCCGTGCAGGCCTTTCCACCCTTGCTTGGTTGGTTATGGGTTGACTTTTTCGAGGTTGATCAGCTGCGGAATTCTGAATCAATACAGCCCCCGTCGTTGGATGGCGCTCAGTTCTTCTTTGACTTCTCTGGGAGTAAACAGCTGAGACTTCTTTCTTGGCTGGAAATGTCTTCTTGATAGCAGCAGAAGCAGATGCATCCTTTTGAATTTTACCGCTCTTGATTCCAGTTTCAACTCTTTCACCAGTCAGAATTAACTCAGTGAACCCTGCAGACGAACTCCCGATCAAGTGATTAAAGAATGGACCTGACAGGGTCCCTAAAAACATATCCACAAGCTCTCTCTCAGACAATGGTGGTTGCACCCTTCCAGCGAAGTCCCTCCATTTATGGGCATACTCCTTAAAGCCTTCATTAGAGACCATACCCATACTCTGTAATTGAGTACGAGTAGGTGCTAAATCCGCATTATATTGATATTGTCTGTAGAAGGCAGCAGCCAAATCCTCCCAATTGTGCACATCAGACCTCTCAAGCTGGTAGAACCAATCCAATTGTGTACCCGAAAAACTATCTTGAAAAAAGTGGACCCACAGATCCTTATCAGAAGAATGAGGTTGGATCTTTCTGACGTAAGATCGTAGGTGCATCTTCGGACAAGACAAACCGTCGTATTTAGCAAATGTAGGCACCTTGAATTTAGGGGGAATCACAATCCCAGCAACCAACCCTATCTCCTCGAAATCTAGCCCAGGCACTCTTTGTACCTCCATAGCTGCCAGAGGCTCTTCCAGATTCTTTTACTTGTCGTCTGCGGGAGGGTACTGCTGCTCAGAGTAATCTTCATCCTCTTCTTCTTCTTCCTCTTCCTCAGACTCGGAGGGAACTGCAACTCCCTTTCCTTTACCAACCCCTTCATTAGATGTTGAGGGGAAATCCAGGACCCTTCTAGCTTGATTCTCAAATCTTCTTCCCAAAGTAGCTACACCCACGCTTTTCTTTTTCTTTTTCTCCTTTTCTTTTTCCTTTTCCTTTTTCAGCAGTGCTTTAAGATCCTCCTGACCCTTTGCCAAGGTCATGAGGAGTTGTTGGAACTATGAATTCTGCGCTTGTAGGTCTTTGATCGTCTGCTCTATATCCATCTTGCTGAAATAAAAAGCAGAGAGATAAGTAAACCTGGTGTGAAGACCTGCTTATGCATATGATGAATGATATTTTATTCATGTAATGCATTCAAGGATTCAGAAATTCAAATTTGTTGTAAACAAAAAAGAACGCGCGTCATATTAATAAGATAGAATTTGTTAGTACATAAGTGCCCCATGGGCAGAATAATACAAAATTCTAATGTAAAAAGACATTGCGCATCCTCTTTGGTGCAATGTAGGTGTTGAGAGTCTGCTCTTCATGGAGTCGACGAGTAAGTTCTAAAACCTTCTTCTCACCGGCATAGAAGTTGGCTTCAAAAGTATTTCGTTCTTCCTTGAGATGTATCCAACTCTTTTTCAAATCTTCCAATGATGTTGGCATGTCAGGATGTAAGAGGGTATATGGAACCTCTCCTTCCATAACAGGCTCTTTGATCATAGGCAGAATGTAGGGGTAAGGCATCATAAGACTCTGGGCGTTGGTTCGTACCCACTTGAGGTAAGGCTCAAGGGGGATGGAATTCTTGTGTCCTAGGGTCTTACTGTCCACCTTGTTGGGCATCCTCCAAGCTCAGATAAACCTTTGTCGAAGTCCTTGAGCGTTGTTGTCGAAGTCAAAAACCAAGTCTGGAATCAGCATGTCATGAGGGCCATCCCTTCGGGCATACCCAAATTGTCTTAGAGCCAAGCAGGGGTTGTAGGTAATGCCTCCCCTAATGCCAAGTAGTGGGACATTAGGGAATTCCCCATAACAATCAATGATGATGACATTTTCTCTGGACCGAGAACACCAATGAACATCAGAATGTGTAAGAGTCATCAACCATTGTGACCACCTCAAGCCTTGCTCATTTTTCAAGACTGACTAGGGAAGGTGAGAAATAAACCACCTTGCTAGAAGAGGAGTACATCACATGAGAACACCTTTTTTCCTCATTGTTCGTGTGTGAAATGAGTGGAGGATATCCCCAAGCAATGTAGGCACAGGATTCCGAGATATGAAAATCTTGACAGCATTCTCATCTATAAGCTGATCAGGGTTTGGGAACAGGACCAATCCATAGATGAGAAGTGCTACAATCTCCTCAAAAGCTTGCAGATCTAGAGAATTCCAGCAGTCTTGTGCCTTCTCAAACAGAAACTTTACCAAGAAACCCTTGACACCACTTCTGGTTTCCCAATGACCTTTGATATCAGATGGTTGCAAGTGTAAGGCTTGAGCAACATCTTCAGGCTTTGGCTCTCTTTCCGTACCATTGTAGGGTAGTTTATGGAGAATAGGAATCCTCAGGAGTTGAGAAAATTCCTCCAAAGTAGGCACTAGTTGGTAATCAGGAAAGGTGAAGCAGTGGTGTAGGGGGTCAAAGAACTGGAAGAGAACTTTCACCATGTCTTCTTCAATGTTGGAGTTGACCAAGTTGAGAAGTCTACCATGTATTTCAGTGAAGGGAGAATTCTCTAGAATCTTGGAAGTAAGCTCCTTGAGTTGAGGAGGGATTCTCACAAGGTTGACTTGGATTGTTTTCCTGCGGAGTGATTCCATAACCTACAAAACAGGAACAAAGATGAAGATCCAAACCCTTGAAATGGTTAATGGATGCATATGATGCTATATGATGTTCATGATGTATGCACAAGTATATGTACAAGCAAGTCACACAAGTTCCTAGTTTTAGGCTTGCATGGGGTTTCATAGGTAAGTACCCTCTTGAAGTTAGTTGGCTCAATCTGTCCTATAAATAGTAACCGGGTTCTAAGGAGCTCAATATCACTGGATTATTTTCTGTGTTCATTGTTTCAGTTTAGCCACTTAACTGGCGACCGAAATATTCCAAGAAAATAGCCCTCAATGAGTGTAGTATTGAGTATCTACCAACTTCGGACTGCACCAAAGCCGGTCATCTCACTACCCCTAAAAAAGGCCAAGATGGTCAAGTAAAGGTTCTAAAAGTCCATTAGTGCTTCATGACATCACTCAGCGGCCCCGTATTCTCTTTGATTGACTCAAAGGCTACCGGTACCCACAAATATATCACACTAATATAGCTATTGCTTCAACCATGTCGGTATACCCCGCACAGTTTCCACAATGTATTGCTATTTACCTATGAATGTTTCCCAAATCCGGGTAGAGGATTTCAAACCCAAACAATATAACCAAATGTAAAGCAATCAAAGCAAACAAGATAAGCATGTAAAGGTGATCTAAACCCTAAGGTAACCCCACTTTTAGAGTTATTCCCCAGCAGAGTCTCCAGTTCTGTGATACGATGGGAGAACTAACTTGAGGTTTTGCGTTTGTGTTCGCAAATGTTTCGGTTTAGCAAGAGTCACCACCGACTTTTTATTTTATCCAAAGGAAAGGTCAAAAAGCACAGGAAACACCTTTGAGATTATTTCTTGGGTTCAGGGGGTAGATTATGAAAAGGGAAGGTGCAAGCACCCTTTTCATCCATGGTTATCCATGGGCTCTTAGTTACTTGTTTAGATCACTTGCTTTTGCTTTTCAATTATTTGAAATGGTGCTTTGTGTGTGGTTTTGTAAATGTTTTGAAAAGAGGCCATTGTTGTGGTAACCTTTGTAATGATTCTTGTTTGAATGTATACAAAGGTGTATTGTCTTTTGAAAAGATGTTTCAATGTTTGAATGTTTGAAAGTTTGTTTTGGGAAATGTTTTGAAATTGTGTTGTGAGGTGTGTTTGAAAATAGCAAGGATGTTTTTGCAAGTTTTGATCAAGTAACTAAGAGTTGTCTACCCTATCTACTGAAGAGTCTTTCCTACACATTTTTAACCCTTTTACATTTCTGCTTTACCATTGCATTTGGTAAACAACCTTGTATTTGGATGTTAAACGGGACAGGCGCGGGTCATCGTATTGACCATGATAGCAATTGTGCTAAGTATCTTTAGCAAATTTTTTAGGGACTAGATCATTTTGTATAGGCAACCAAGATAGCGTCATCGAGGGACTATGATCTTTTTGTTTTGTTTTTGTTTTTGTTTTTCCAAGATACTCAACATGCATACCATGGCCATTTTAAAGGCAACAAGTGGATGAAAACCCTAGGGGTGCATGTGTGCATTTTGTTATCATTTTAATGCATTTTATGTCTTGTATTAGGTCTAACCATTTGTTTTGATTTTGGATATTGCATACAAACCCTAATCTCTATCATGGCATATTTGAAAGCTATAAATGCGTAAAAGTAATCTAAGTTATTACAACATTTATATGGGGAGGGGGATACAATTTTGAATAGGGGATTATTTTGCAAGAAATTAAAACCCTAAGTTATTACAACCAAATTGAATTTCTTTGTTCAAATGATAAATAAGCAATGTTTAAATAGACAATTAAATAAATATGCAATATATTATAAATATGCAAAAAAATGTTTTTGTTTATTTTTATGTGTGTAAAAATATAATATTTAATGTGTAAAAAAAAATAAGAAAATAAAATATTATTTTTATTAAGGGTGGAAACCCTAATTTGTTTTAAGAAAGTATATATATATATATTAATTATATTATTTATGTACAATAAAATAAAATAATAAAATATATACAAATGTCAAAAAATAAAAATATATTAGAAAAAATATTATTTAAGTATGTAAATAATAAAAATAAAAATATAATATTTTTATGTATTATTTTCAAGTTTTTATTAAAGAAAATAAAAGTATGTTATTTAATAATTATTTTTATGTTAGAAAAAATATTAAAAAATACAAAATAAATTGTGAAAAATCATGAAAATGTTTTTGGTAATTTTTTATGTTTAGAAAAAATAAAATAAAATCAGAAATGAAAAAGAAATAGAAAAATATAAAAATATAAAACAATGGGCCAAGGGGGTGTGAGAAGCAAGTCAGGGGTGCAAAAAGTGAGAAATAGCCAGGCCCAGCCCAACTACTTCATCTTCAACCTTCGTTCAAACAAAAACGCGTGTTTCCTGTACAAATGTCCAACTCCTGCATACGTGCTTTAAAGCAAAAACTCATAACATAAAAGTTATAGCATTTTTCAACACGATTCCAACCATATAAAGAACTTAATCTAAGTCTCAAAGACCAGAGAGAATTTCTCTGGCCCTAAATTCTAACCTAACTTTTTCAGAATATTCATCAATCAAATTCTCTCAACACAGTTAACTTAAATGAAATCTATGCATATGTACAGCTTAAGGGCAATGAGTACTACATTTTTTATTCACAAACCTAAGCCTAATGATTCCTAAATAGAGAGATAGAAAGTTGGAAAATACATGTTTCAGTTGAACTCGTGTATGGCAATGCAAGGGTTTTCAGTGAGGTCTGAGATGTTTGTGAGCTTGCCTGAACTTCCTCTGACCTTCCCCAATGCTTTGTTTGCTTTGAGCTTGCTTGAATAAGCCTGTAGAAGTCAACCTGCACAAGTTGAAATCAGAAATGGTGAAGCTTTTAAATGGAGTTACAGTCAATGACCAATGGTTGGGATAGCTTAGGTGGGTTATATGGAAGGTATTGGAACTGGTTTGGGACAAAACTCACGAGTGGTTTGTGAGATGGAAGTGAAACTACAGAGAGTGCCCTGTTTTGCAAGAAGATGGTGTTTTTTTTTTTGGAAGGCTTGAGGGTTGGATATCTCGTGCTTCTGGCTCAAGGCAATGTGCGAAAGTCGTTTCTAATGCTTACCAACTTTGTTCTTATCAGATTTCAAAGATATGGATCTTTTGCAAGTTTACTTGGTTTTGAAGTAAAAGTGTGAAGTGATACAAGACAGTATCTTCAAGCAGGCACAAGATGGTTGTACCTTTTCCTAAGTTTATGGAACTTGTTTTCTGCAAAGAGAGGGGTTCAAGGCTCAAGGGAAGCAAGTTGACATAAAGTTGCCTTTATCAAAATGGCATAGTTCACTTTTTGCCAAAAATGGATTAAACTCTTGTGTAAACTTCCATTGATCAGAATAATGCCTTAGACCATTGAGTTTGCATTAAATTTTTTAGTGTGAAAGGGTTTATAGACCTGTATTCAAGCACAAATGAAGCTGGACAGAAATTGCAACTTGTAGCAACATGAAACATGCCATGGATCAAAGTGACTTTTTTCCAAATTCAAACCTTCGATTCTCCCTAACCACAAATGATTTTGGAGAGTTCTTGGACATTTTGGAAAGCTTGTAACATGCTCTACAATCAATCTTTGAAATTTATTTTGAGATTCCAAGTTGAACTAGGTGAAAATTTGCCATGAAGATAGGTCAAAATCCTGCCTAAACTAGGGCAAAATTTCACTAAGTTAAAAGTTTCATGGACCCTTGTTCCAAAAATCATAACTTGATATCCAAGCTTCTTTTAGGAAAACTTTGTGAATAAAATTTGTATATTTTGTGTAGGACTACAACTTTCATGTTGTAAGTTTTGTTTAAATCCAATTGCATCATGGTGAAAATGTTGGGAAAAGTTGGGAAAAAATAAGAAAATTTCATAACTTAGAAATTTTCTAAGTTATGAAAATTTTCCATTTTAAAACCCTAATTTGCAAAATTAGGTTTCTTGATGAAAAAGTTTCATTTTTTGACACATCTTGATGAAAAATAACCCTTGGCATTTGATGTTGACCAAAAAGTCAAAGTTTGACTTTTCAGTGTACAGTCAATTTTTGATCAGTTGACTGGAAAATTCATCTGTCAATCCAATGCATTTGAGATCTTTTGAACCTTGTGATTAGGTCAATATGATGCCATTGAGTCCTTGAATCCATACTTGAACCCAATTTGCCATTGTCTAGGTGAAAAATCAGAAATTGCCCTTATACAGTCAAAACCCTAAAAATGACCATTTTACCCTTTTGATGATCTGATCAAATTTCTTGAGGAGTTGCGGTCCAAATTTGATCAAATGGTTCATATGAGTCTATAATGTTGATGTGGATCAAAAATTATGAGGTTTGACTGTAAATTGGCCACAGTTGACTTTTTCCCCAATACAGCTGATTTCTAGGTCAACTGTCCAATTGACTGGGCAAAAATTTGATTCCAAGCTTGAAACTTGGTAGAGGCAATCTTATAAGTCCAACATGAAGTATGAACGTCATTTTGAGCATTGGAAGTCCAAAAATCCATGTGCAAACTCAAAACCTAATTTCAAGTCAACAGTGCAAGGAGATGTCTTGAGCAGAGCAAACCCTAATCCTGTCTGGAGTCCAAAGAGTCTTGTGAGGGGAAATCTTGATAAAATGAGAGGGCAAATTTTAGGGTACAACACCATACTTCGAAGAGATTACTTTTGAGCATTTTCCTAGAGAAGGGAATCAAATGGCTGATGCTTTGGCCACTATGTCTTCTATGTTCAAAGTCAGGTGGGATAATGAAGCTCCCATGATTATGATTGAGAGATTTGACGAACCTGCGCATTGCAATGAGCTCGACACCGACAAAGAAAAACCATGGTATCATGAGGTGAGGAGGTATCTTGAGGTAAAAGAATATCCCGAGGGGGCTTCCATCAATGATAAAAAGTTCTTGCGAAGATTTTCGACTAAATTCTTTCTAAGCAACGGAATTCTATATAAACGCAACCATGATTTTACTCTACTTCAATGTGTGGACAAGAAAGAGTCAGAGGAAATTATGGAAGATATGCATAATGACCTCTTTGGAACCTATTCCAGTGGACATACTATGGCCAAGAAAATCCTAAGAGCTGGTTATTATTGGTCAACCTTGGAAACCGATTGCCATCAACACTCTAGGACTTGCCACAAGTGCCAAATCTACGCTGACAAAGTCCATGTACCTCCTATTCCTCTCAATGTCATGACTGCTTTGTGGCCATTCACAATATGGGGCATTGACATGATTGGAGAGATTAAACCTACTGCTTCCAACGGACACCGTTTCATCCTTGTCGCCATCGACTATTTTACCAAATGGGTCGAAGTGGCCTCCTATGCCTTAGTAACCAAGAATGTGGTAGCCAGGTTTATCAAACATAACCTCATCTGCCATTACGGTATTCCGGAAAGGATCATTACGGACATTGGGACTAACCTCAACAATGCTATGATTGCTGAGCTTTGCACTCAATTCAAAATCAAGCATCACAATTCTTCTCCGTATAGACCCAAAATGAACGGTGCAGTGGAAGCTGCCAACAAAAATATCAAGAAGATTATGCAGAAGATGGTAGTAACCTATAAGGATTGGAATGAGATGTTGTCGTTTGCTTTACATGGCTACCTTACTTCATCTAGAACCTCAATTGGGGCAACTCCCTTTTCCTTGGTTTATGGCATGGAAGCTGTTTTGCCAGTAGAAGTTCAGATCCCCTCGCTAAGGATTATGAATGAGACATGCTTAGGCAAAGACGAGTGGATTCAAACAAGATCAGATCAACTGAACTTGATCGATGAAAAACGATTAGCTTCTATTTTCCATGGTCATACGTATCAAAAACGGATGATCAAGGCATTCAACAAAAAGGTTAAGCCTAGGGTATATCAAGCTGGTGACTTGGTGATAAAACGCATCATTCTACCACAAGGCTACCCCAGGGGCAAGTGGACTCCTACTTACGAAGGACAATTTATTGTCAAGAGAGTTTTCTCTGGCGGTGCCATGATGCTGACTACCATGGATGGCGAAGATTTCCCGCATCCGGTAAACGCGGACATAGTCAAAAAATACTACGCATAAGAGACCCGTTAGGTTGACACACCTAAGCAAAATAAGGGCATCTCGGAAAACCAAAAGGTTTGGGCAAAAATTAGGGATATATGCAAAAGATTGTACACCCGGCAAGTTGAAAACCCGAAAGGGCGGCTTGGGCAAAAAGGGGTATCCTGTTGGGCTGAAAACCCGAAAGGGCGGTCCAGGCAAAAGTTAAGGATTAAAAGCATACGACTATGTCCCGTGAAATCAACACGGTCAAATTCTATCACCAAGGTCCAAGTTCAAATGGTCCAGGATCAATCCAATAAATTTCGATCAACGGAAAGGATGTTCGAAGACATATGGGGAAATAGTAGAGTTGGAAGGAAATGAGATCATTTCACATGGCTATTTGTTTTCATTTCTCAATTTTGATTTCTTTTTTGGCGATTTCCTCTTACTAGGATTTCCGTCTCTATGTACAAAAATGCGTATTCATGGGATTAATATTAATACAAATATACTTCGAAGTACAAAATTTTATATCTCTATTTTGAATGCAAAAATTGTCCAATGATTAAAATTGAATGAACATATGCATATGAACATGATTAAAGCTATTTGACACATGTGTCCTGCCAAGCAGCAGCATCAACAAAGCATCAGCGCACAACAGCAGTAAGCATCTCTTTTAATGTATGTGAAATAGCCCCATAGAGTTATCTCATCAACATTATCCCCACCAGGGAGGTGACAATAGATCTTTCCCCGACGGATTTTCCCACAAAATCTCCTTACACGGGATGATCCCTGGCCAGAGTCTCAACCTCTTGGCAACTTTCTCCCCAGCTAAAGCCTAGGAGTTCTCTTCCTAAAATGGAATTCACCTCCTCAACAGGGTTTACTTCCCCAACAGAGTTATTTCCCCAGCTGAGTATATACTCCCCAGCGAGTCCAAATTTCCCGGCTGAGCCCATCATCCCCAGTTTAGTATATCTTCTTCAACCGAGGTTTTCATCCCCAGTGGAGTATATCTTCCAACCAAGGTCTTTTATCCCCAGATGAGCCCATCATCCCCGGCTGAGCCCGTCATCCCCAGTTGGATGTTGTTGTACCCCAAAATTTTCCCTCCCATATTCCTCAAGATTTGTCAAGAATGATCTTCAAGTTGCTCAAGTTGGCTCAAGGGTGGACAGTCAAGTCATCTCTTAAGGCAGTCAATCTCAAATTAGGGTTTTGAGTTGCATCAAGGTTCTTGCATACAAATGACCTAAAGTGCTCCCCAATGTCCTAATATGTTCTTAAGTTCATCCATGTCAAATTTCAAGCCTTGCAGAGGAAGTTTGGCCAGTCAATTGCTCAAGAGACCCAAAAATCGATTGTGTTAGGGCAAAAGTCAACTGTGTCCCAAATACAGTCAAACCTCAATATTTTTTGTCAACATTATCATTTTGAAGGATCATTCATAATTTGATCAAGGGTTGATCATGATTCATCAAGGATTGCTCAAGATTCATCAAGATTCAAAAGTTGCTAAATTAGGATTTTGTAGGAAAAGTCAACTCAACTTTGACCAAGCATAACTTTCTCATACTTTATGAGAATTTCCCATCCAAATCTCATTTTGAAGAGGATGCAATTTCCTACAATACATCTTCACACCCCAAGATCAATAAATGCTCTCACAAAAAGTTACAAATTTGGACATTATAGGTCATTTTTGAAAGTCAACAAAAACACTTTTTTTCCAAAGCTTATAACTTGAGCATGGAATATCAAAATGAGATGAGACCAAAAGGGTTGATTATAGGACATCTCAAGGTTTCTAAAAAGTCTAAGAACACCTCCAAAAGTTCAAAATTGAGGAAGTTGTGCATTGTTGAAGTTGGGCATTTTTCCAAATTTGCCAAAAGTCAACTATCCTCAAAACTCCAATTTTTGACAAAAGGGCCCACTTTTTTCAACTTGATATGGTCTTGTCATGCCAGACACGTGTCCCATACTTAGTTTCATGGCCATTCATTTATTTTTCTATTTTATTTAATTTTTATTGACTTAATTCATTTTTAATCAATATTAAATCAAATAAAATCTAAAAATTGATGAAATGATATCTTTGTGATTGGTACAACTTTCAATTATCATCATGAATCAAATCAAACTCGTATCATGGCTTTTCATGCATAAAAAATCAGATTTGGCCTATATTTGGAAACTTGATAAGGGTGATCATATCAAATCTCAAAACCTTGAATGCACATGGATTATGGCCCAAGTGTTGACCTAAATTCATTATATAACATTCACACAAGTCACACAAAGGGAGAACACGGACAAAGCACTGCTGAAACGGCCAGAAGAAGTTTGAGAAAAAGCTTGAAAAAGTGAAGATCGAAATCAACATTGAAGGCCAATTCAATCCAAAATCACAACGTGGTGTTCTTGCTTGCAATCTCCTGAAGCTATAGCAACCAAAGCCAAGGCCTGAAGCTATCTGAAAAGCGTTGTAAGTGTTCTTGAAAATGGATCTGAATATGAAATCGAAACCATTCATTCTTGCATCCTTTTGATAAACTATTGACATAATCTTGATCCTTATCAAATTTCTAACAAGTCTGCATCATTTAATTTCGTTTTCATGGCCTATAATCATGTACCCGAACCTAGGGTTTTATTGTGTTGTTTTTAGGCGTTTGAATTACAGGGAAAATTGGGCCAAATAATGGTTACAGGGATGACCAGGAGAGAGAGACGAATGCAGTGATGGTCTCCATTGGCATTTATATGGCATGTAGCACATGGTAGGATGATGCCATGGATTTAGTTGCGAAATAAAATTCGCAGGTAAACAAACCAGTCTTCGTTGAAGAAGACGAAGACGTGTCTTAGTGTCATTGGTTCATTCAAACAAATTGTGCGTTTTTATTTTTTTGCCATGCATAATTAATTGTTGGTCTTATAATATTTGTTTTCCATTCCATAAACAACTAAGCAGCATGGATGAGTTGGCCAAGGGAGCGTGTCAATGAGCATTGGGACCTGGGTTCGAATCCCAGGTCCCCCAAAACTTTGTTATAATTTTTCTTCAGGTACTCATGTGCAGCGCCCAAAGCGTGGACCATCATGTTTCTCATCCCATCAAATGCCAAGTGGCTTCAGGCCAAGATCCAAAGGCCAGAGTTGCAGATCCACCATGGACTAAAGTCAACCAGCGCGTATTGGAATGGGAAAGTCAAAGCAGGCTGATTGAATTTGGGCCTAGATATTGCTGACTCCACCATCAAATTAAGCCCACACCCCCCATTTTGGTTTATTTCTTTTTCTCTCTATATTTCTTTTATTTAATTATTTAGTTAATTATTATTTATTTCACTAACAAACTATTTATTTTCTCAATAACAAAAAATCAGAAAACAACAAAAATAATATTTTTATTAATTCCATTAATTTTATTATTTATTTTTTGTAAATAATAATTAATTTATTTATTTAGTTTAAATAGGTTTAACATTAATATTTTTTTTGCAATAAATTAAAATTAATTTAGAATTAGGTTTTTAATATTTTTAACCATTCTTATTTTATTTACTTAAATAATAAAAAACCAAAAAATCTTTTCATTTAATTAATTAATTCAATTATTAACTTAGACTAATTTTTTAATTCAAAAATAACAAAAAAACATGCTTTGTTTAATAAAAAGGGTCAAAACCCTAAGACACTCCGATTTAATTTTCTCGCGCGCGAATTATTTTTGATCCATATTTCAATATTGTAACTGCTTCGGGAATGTAATAGTTTTTAACTCAGGACCTTATTTATTTATTTATCGCTTTTATTTACTTTTCGCAATTTAATTTTAAAGGGTTTGTCTTTGGCGATGTAAATACCCGATGCCTTGTAATAGTTTAGATTTAACTTTCCGCAGTTTAATTTCCGCTCAATATAAACTGTTAGATGTTTGATAATAGGGAATGCATGACAAGATCAAATCTTTAACCTAAAATCAACAATACCTCACCATTGACATGTACAGATAAGAATTAACCGAATTGACACACTTGCACATGTCACTCTTAGGGTACACCTCACTTGGTTGCCTCGAACGTGGTCATTGAGTATAGGAAGTTTTAGAGGTCGCCCTCTTATCCAAAGATCAAAGTTACCTCGAAATGGTTGCCTCAGATAAAATGATCTAAGACATTAGGGTTAGCGCTAAGGCATCCTAACATTGCTTTAGTGACCACACGTCCCTTAATCAAATTGACCCGAAAACTCCAACGACGATGCTACCTACTCCTCAATAGTGGGATGGCATTGTCTAAAGGACACTTGTACAGATTAATTCCTTTTTGAGTAGGTAGATGGTTCTTAAGTACTTGCTCCTTTTAAAAACAAAACAAAACTTTTCGCACTTACACTCTTTTCAAAATAAAACTTCTTTCAAACCCACAAACACAAAGAAAAGCAAACTTTTGAAAACACTTTGAGCACGTACCTAAGAGCCCGTGGATAACCACGGATAGAAAGGGTGCTAACACCTTCCCTTTCTATAATCTACCCTCCGAACCCGAGAAACATCTCGAAAAAGGAATTTTTCTGTGCTTTTTTCCTTTCCTTGTTGGATAAAATAAAAGACGGTGGCGACTCTTGCTTACCGCGACATTTTGCGGAAAAAAAACACAAAACGTGAACCAGCATTCTAAAAACAGTCAGTTCTCATTCCCACCGATCACAGATGTATCCTCCCCAAACTGAGTCTATCTTACCCGACTGAGTCTATACTCTCCAGTTTGAATTTCCCTTTCAAATGACTGCAAATCATAGGGCCACAACCCCTGATCCCCAGTAAAGCCTTCAACAAAGCCTTTATTATTTCCAAGATGCTTTGAAGCCTGGATCCGACCAAATATTAGCACAATTTTCAAGTTATTACTGAAACCTAGACCTGACCAGATAACAGTTTGAGTTACTGAATCCTGGACCCGACCAGATAACAGATGATTTCAAAATGCTATGAAACTTGGACCCGACCAGATAATAGCCTAACTCTTCAAATATATAGAAGAACCTGAACTCAATCCGACCAAGGTTTAATTTTTTTTTCCCAGTAGAGTTGTCTCTCTATCCCTAACAAATGGCTGAGAAACCTGGACCCGGCTAGATATCAGTCCTCATTTCCATCCTTTCAAGAAAGTCGTTACGAAGCCTAGATCCGACCAGATAACAATCATCCTCAGAGATTCGTTGTGAAACCTAGAAACTGACCAGATAACAACTAAATCCCCAAGCAGTTTATTGTGAAACCTGGACCCGACCAGATAACGATTGACCTTATCAACCTCAGAAATTTGTGAAACCTGGACCCGACCAGATAACAGTTTTCAAATAGTTTATTGTGAAGCCTGGATCTGACCAGATAACAGTTAACTTTTGTATCCCCAGCAAGTTGTGGTGAAGCCTGGATCTGACCAGATAACTATTCAATTTCAAGGAATTTTCTGTAAAGCCTGGAATCCGACCAGATAACAGTTAATTCATCTCATCCTCCAGTAAGTGATTGTGAAACCTGGACTCGACCAGATAGCAGTTGACTACTTCATCCTCAGCAACTGTGAAGCCTGGACCCGACCAGTTAGCAGTCAACTACTTCATCCTCGGCAACTGTGAAGCCTGGATCCGACCAGATAACAGCTGACATTAGAGTAATCTTCCCCAACAAAAGCATCCTTTCAACAAAATTTGAAGATATGCATATTCTTCATCTCCAACAGGAAATCAGGGATTCAACCTCCGAAGACTTCCTCAGCAGTAGTCAGGGATTTATTTTCCCAGACGAAAACACACATTTCACATTCATACATCATAGCATATACATACCAATGCATTTAGCATGATACCACATCTGGTGAACATCATGCAAGCATCTGCGTTTTACTAACCCCTTTTCTCCCAGGTAAAACATCAAGTTTTAGTATAATTCGACAAGAAGATTTGTGTTGATACTTTTTCCATTGTTTACCACCATTCCTCCAAATGGCATCTATAAGCCCATTCACGATTCATCTTCGAGTGCAAATTTCTGGGCACTCTAATGTTCAATCATCTTTCACCTTCAAGTCACGAATGGTAGACTCGCCAATCTAACTCTTAAGGTTTAAGAAGATTGAACAGGGGCAGCTCTTGTACCCCAAAATTTGCCCTCTCTTTTCTCAAGAAATCACCCTGGATCCTCAGGTTTACTTCCATCCAATCCCGAGCTTTGAATTACAAATTTTTCAAGAAAGTCACCTGCAAGGTCAAAATGGTCATTGGCACACAGAAAAGTCAAACTTTGACTTTTTGATCAAAATCAAATCTCAAAAATCATATTTCATCAAGACATGTTGGAATATGAAGTTTGTTTCATCAAGAAATTCAAAAGTCAAATTTGCTATGGAAAAGCCAAATTTCTAAATACTTGGGATTTTTTCTAAGTATTTAAGAAAAATGACACTTCATAACTTCTGAGCCAGCCTCCAGGCAGGTGCAGTCAGAAGTTGTAAACATGGTTCAGCACATAGTCTTCAGTCAGAACATGGATTTTCAGCATCTACGCAAGTTCATTCAGAGTTTGCTAGGGTAATGCAAAGAAGGTAATAAAGCATAATATGAAGCCTGAAAGCTCCTTCAGAACATGCTGGAACCAGAAGGTAAAAGGATCAAAAGATTGGATGCTACGCTGAAGCAGAACTTCTAATCCAGAGTTTTCAAAGGTAAATCAAAGAAGGTTACTGGAAAACCTGGGGAATCCTTCAGAACATGCTGAGGCAACAAGGTATAAAGATCAGAATTTGGATGTTTATCCTAAATGGAACTTCTGATCCAGAATTAAGCAATGATGCAAAATCTCACATTACAAGATTTCTGATTTTGACAAATCTCATCATCATTTAATGCTCATTAATGCTCACAACCACTTTTGAGTCTTTGTCCAAAGGATCTCTCCACGTGTAGTGTAGAAATACTTTTATACAGAATTAGGTAAGGGTCCATGCACTACTTTTTGCTTGTGGGTTCACTTTTCCTTAATCCCTGCTTATTAATCCAGCCTAAGCTAAAAAACTGTCAACTATCACACCTTTTTTGAACTTGCTTCAAGAACAAGTCAGCATCTAGCGTATGATGTTGGCGCTACTTGACCTCTCCAAAACCACAAAAATTTGCCTATAAATAGAACACCATTGGTCACTGAGAAGGGGTCCAGAAAAATTTGTGAAAGAGGTCAAAATTTTGAGAAAGAAAAGCCTTGAATCCCTGCCAAAATTCCAAGAGTTCCAAGAACTGTAAACACAACACATAAAACCTCGTTAACTTTTGATTCCTTGCATTTAAAACTCCACTTGTTCTCAATTATTTCTTGACTAAAAACCATTCACACAGTTTCTGATCCACATGTTGGAAACTGTCAAAACTTCTGTGTTCATATTGCTATACACTTTCCATCCATCCACTCAAAGAAATCAGAACATCACCTCCTTGCCATCCCCAGAAGTTGAAAACTTTCAGCTTACTGAGTACATGAAGAAGTTGTTCAGAGCATCATCAGAGTTGAGGTTAACTCCAGTTCACATAACTTTTTCCTGCTGCAAGGTAAGTTTCTGCTGACCCTCACCACATTACTTAAGCATTACCAGATTTACATGCTCAGATACAATGTAGATATCATGTTTTTGGTGTCATACATATTCTGAGATTTCATGCATTCTGTCTGCCTAAGTAGGGAATAAATCAGTTCAGAACCTCTTGAAGAAACTAGAACTCAGAGTTAGGATTAGAAAATGCATGCTTGCCTCTGATTTATAGTTCTGATATTTCTTATCTTCTGAAATGCTATGACACCTGCTATAACTGTTATATGTATGTCTTCTGTTTTGTGGAGAAATAACCAAATTACAGATGTTCTGACTAGCATAGAGAGAGAGAGACATACCAAGTTCTGCCAATGGTCTCAGAACTTATGAAGTCTGTTTAGTTGCCAGTGGTATCAGAACTTCTGAAGCTTGTTTTATTTCCAGTGGTATCAGAAGTTCTGAAAACTACTGTGTTCCCAGTGGGTTCAGAGCTTCTGACCTTATACATTTTCACTAACAGGTTTCTATTTTACAGTGTGCCAGGGTCAGAACCTCTGACTTCATTTTATCAGCGACACGCTGATTCTTTTTCCTTTTTTCATTAGTTTTTCTATCACTCTTCATTCCATTAATCAACAAACATCAAAAGTATTTCCTTCACACTTTATTTTATTTCTTAAAACAAAAGACCAAAAATAGTTTCTTAAAACAAGACAAGTTTATTTCACATTTTCTTGTACATTCTTATGCATTTCAATATGGTTGTAATAGTAATTTAGGACTTATTTTTACTTGCAACCCCATTCATAAATTTGTAACCCCATCCCCTAAATATTGTAATAGCGTAGGAATTTACATTTCTGCAATTTATCGCTTTCAAATGTAAATGCTAGTAATTAGGCGTGTATGGCAAGATAAAAACAACACAATAGACAACCCTAATCAAGACTAAATGCATGCAAATCAAACACTCTTTGCACACATGCACCCTTAGGGTAATCTCACTTGTTGCCTTACAAAAATGGCCATGTTATGTATGTGGGATGTCTTAGCACAAACGAATCGAAAATACAAGATCATAGTCCCTCGATGACACTATCAAGGTTGCCTTTCAAAATGATCTTAGTCCCTAAAGAAAGAGTGATAAGTCATCTCACAACATTGTTATCATGGTCATACGATGACCCAACGCTCGTCCCTTCACATCCAATGATGGGGCTTCTTGCCAAATCAATGGTAAGGTAGCAATATCTAAAGGAGGAGGAAAAGCATATCTAAGACATTTTGAGTGGGTAGATTACTTTTAGTTACTTGCTCACTCTCAAAAAACAAATATCCTTGCTATTTTCAAAACAATCACATACACTCTCAAAACATCTTCAAAACACTTTGCAAGCCTTGAAATATTTTCAAAAGCTCAACACTTTGTATACGTTCTTACGAACGAGAACCATTACAAAGTTTGCCTAAACGATGGCACCTTTTCAAAATACTTTCAAAAACCACACAAAGCACATTTTCAAACAAAAGCAAGTGATCTAGCAAGTAACTAAGAGCCCATGGAAAACCATGGATGAAAAGGGTGATAATACCTTCCCTTTTCATAATCTACCCCCCAACTCAAAAACATCTCTAAAGGTCTTTCCTGTGCTTTTTCACCTTTCCTTTTTTGGATAAAAGAAAAGTCGGTGGCGACTCTTGCTCAACCGCAACATTTACGAATACAAACGCAAAACCTTCAAGTCAGTTCTCCCACCGTATCACACCTATGCTCACATTAGGAAAGACAAGGTCGAACCTGTTAGAGCAAGAAAGCTTCTAAGCAATTCTTTGTTTTAATGATAACAACCATATATTTGTGATTAACAATTTTAGTACTTGTAAGTGTTTGTTGGCAGCAATTTTGGTAAAACACTGACTTGATAATTTTTTGCTAAATGTCTTGACATTTGAAGAAAACTGTTTTAAATGATATCAAAGAAGATGTCTTGACATCTGCCTCCTGAGCTGAATGAAACTTCATATCTGGTTTAAGTTTTTTGTTTCCTGTTTTTATGCGTGCCATTATTCAGGATTTGTGACTCATAGTTTGCGAAAAATATGGAGGAATATTTTTCTATTTGCATTATCCTTGTGGATTATATCTTAGCCTGTTTTTATGGAAATATTCAAAAGATTAGAATTTTTTTTTCCAGCCCAAGCCCACTGATGCGCCTTTATAAGGACTTGCATCCTTATTCGTACTACTACAACTTTTGAAGAAGAAAACATTCTTTCTGCTTTAAAAGTATAAGTCTTTTATTTGTCATACACTCTAGTATTAGTTTAATAATTGAGTTGTTATTTGAGTTGTTAATTGCGGTCATTCATAAGATTTTATGTATTGAATGATTGAAGTCATTAAAACTTAATATTTCTGTTGTTCTTCACTGTTAGTGATTGAAGGGATTTGAGGAGGTCCTCATACCTAGGTGAGTCTTAGGTAGAAGTATAGCACGGGTAGTGATTAAGTGATTAGATTGTAAACTTATTGTTTACTGAGGGTCTATGAATTGATACTATTTAGTAGACTTGTCCCTGGCTTGGTAGCCCCCAGAGTACGTGTTGTTGTACACTGAACTGGGTTAACAATCCTTTGTGTTTTTACTTTTTTTATTATTGTTGCACTTTACATTTTCCTCAGATATTTGTATCGTGACATCTCCTTTGATATCACATATCTGATACTAGAATTTCAATTGGTATCAGAGCAGGAATCCTGCTCTATATCTGGGTGAGATCCAGGGAAGATACTTTTTGGTACTACGGACAAGGAAGGAGGATTTATGAACAGACCACCCATTTTGGATAGAAGTAATTATGACTATTGGAAACCACGTATGGTGGCCTTTCTAAAGTCTCTGGACAGCAGAGCTTGGAAAGCTGTCTTAAAAGGATGGAAACACCCTGTCAAATTGGGAGAAAATGGAGAACCTACTTCTGAGTTAAAACCAAAAGAAGATTGGTCTAAAGAAGAAGATGAAATTGCTCTTGGAAATTCTAAAGCCTTAAATGCTATATTCAATGGAATTGACAAGAACATTTTCAGATTAGTTAACACATGGGAAGTAGCTAAGGATGCATGGGGAATTCTTCAATCTACTCATGAAGGCACATCCAAAGTTAAGATGTCAAGACTTCAGTTGCTCACCACAAAAATTGAGAATCTGAGAATGAAGGATGACGAAAGTATTAATGACTTCCATATGAATATTCTTGAAATTGCTAATGCATCCAGTGCTTTAGGAGAGAAAATACTTGAAGACAAATTGGTGAGAAAGATGCTCAGGTCTCTTCCCAAGAGATTTGATATGAAAGTGACTGCTATAGAAGAAGCTCGAGGCATTGACAATATGAAAGTGGATGAACTTATTGGATTTCTTATGACATTTGAATTAAGTATCACTGAAAGATCTGAAAAGAAGAACAAAAGCATAGCCTTTGTATCAAATATTGAAGATGAAGAGGAGGACTATGATTTGGATACAGATAGAGGAATATAAAATGCCATAGTTATGCTTGGAAGACAGTTTAACAAAGTGATAAAAAGAATGGATAGGAACCCAAGATCAAATGTCAAGAACATCTCATCTGACATCCATAAGTCAAATGAGTTTGGAAGAAAAAGGGATGAAGAAAAATCTACTCAAGGAAAGGGAATACAATGTCATGAATGTGAAGGCTTTGGTCACATTAGAGCTAAATGTCCTACATATCTTAAGAAACATAAGAAGAATCAATTTGTTACTTGGTCTAAAGAGGACTCAGAGAGTGATCTTGAAGAATCTGCCAAATATGTTAAAGCATTGACAGGGAAATATGTCTCTGATGAAGAGTCTAGTGATGGGGAACTAACCTTTGATGAGTTAGGTGCTTCATACAAAGAATTATGTCTCAGAAGTGCAGAAGTGTGCCAAGCAGGGGAGAAACAAAAAGCCCTCATAACTCAGCTGAAGGCAGAAAGGGAAGAGCATCTAAAAACTATTTCTAATCTAGAAAGTAAAGTGACTTCTCTGAATTCAAACCTTGATATAATGGTCAAATCTCTCAAGATGCTGAATAATGGGTCTGACACATTAGATGAAATTCTTCAAGCAGGAAGAGTGATAGGAGACAAGAGTGGTTTAGGGTTTAATGAGAAAAAGAACCAAATTCAGAAGAACCTTCATCAGATTTCACTCATGCCAAGTCTAAACCAAAGATGTCGAATCAAATGTCTAAACATCATGGCAAGAAAGGACATCATGGAAAGAAAAAGTTTAATCACACCAGAGAGAAATCCCAGCCCTGGAGATGTCATCACTATGGAAGGCTTGATTATATAAGTCCTTTCTGTTTCAAGTTGTATGGGTATCCTAAAACTACTCCTTTTCCCAAAACTGATCAGATCCCACAAAATCGCAAAAAGAAGAAACAGTGGGTTCCCAAGTCTAATGTTGCTAGTTTCATAGCTCATACCTCTCTCAGAGTATCAACCAAAGATGACTGGTACTTTGGCAATGGTTGTTCTAGAAACATGACAGGTGTCAAGAATCTGTTGGTAGATATCAAATCTCATTCCACCAGTTATGTGACTTTTGGTGATGGATCCAAAGGTGAAATCAAAGGAGTTGGAAAGCTGTAATGTTCAGGAGTCCCTAATCTTGATGATGTGTTACTTGTTAAAGTGTTAACAGTTAACCTGATAAGTATAAGCCAATTGTGTGATCAAGTATTCAAAGTTAACTTCACCAAGGAAGAATGTCTTGTTTTTAATGAAAAGAATGAAGTTATTATGAAAGGAATCAGATCTAAAGACAATTGTTATTTATGGGTTCCCCAAGAGTTGAACTTCTCCTCAACATGTGTTTTAGACAAAGAAAATTAAGTTAAACTATGGAATCAAAAATTGGGACACTTGTATCTGAAAGGAATGAAAATAATTATATCTGAAGAAGTCGTGAGAGGGATTCCTAATCTCAAGATAGAATAAGGAAGAGTATAAGGTGACTGCCAGATTGGAAAGCAGACTAAGATGTCACATCAGAAGATCCAACATCTTACTACATCAAAAGTTTTGGAACTTCTTCACATGGACTTGATGGGACCTATGTAGGTTGAAAGTCTTGGTGGAAAGAAGTATGCATATGTTATTGTAGATGACTTCTCTAGGTACACATGGATAAGTTTTATTAGAGAAAAATCAGAAACTTTTGAAGTGTTTAAAGATCTCTATAAAAAACTTCAAAGGGAAAAAGATAGTCATGTCATCAGAATCAGAAGTGATCATGGAAAGGAATTTGAGAATAATAAATTTTCTGACTTTTACTCTTCTGAAGGAATCAGTCGTGAATTCTCTTCTCCCATTACTCCTCAACAAAATGGGATTGTGGAACGTAAAAATAGAACCCTTCAAGAACCTTTCAGAGCTATGATTCATGCTAAGAAGTTACCATGCCACTTTTGGGATGAAGCTATGAATACTGCATGCTATATCCATAACAGAGTCACTCTAAGGAAAGGCACTTCAACCACCTTGTATGAAATATGGAGGGGAAGAAAACCTACTGTCAAATACTTTCATGTTTTTGGAAGTAAGTGTTACATCTTAGTTGATCGTGAACAAAGGAGGAAGATGGATCCCAAGAGTGATGAAAGAATATTCCTAGGTTACTCTACAAATAGCAGAGCTTACAGAGTTTTTAACTCCAGAACCAAAGTTATGTTGGAGTCCATAAATGTTATTATTGATGATAGAGGATGGAATGTTGAAGAAGATGTCTCATAAGATGTTGGAATATCTTTGTCTGATATTCTAACAGAATCAAATGATATAAGTATTGACCCACCTCGAGAAGATCATGAGCCTAGTCATCTCAATAAAGGGCCTTCAATTAGAACTCAGAGAGATCATCCTAAAGAGTTTATCATAGGAGATCTAAATAAAGTAGTTACTACTAGATCAAGATAAGGGATATCAAACTCTTGCTTTGTTTCAAAAATTGAGCCTAAGAATGTCAAAGAGGCTCTAACTGATGAGTTTTGGATTAATGTTATGCAAGAAGAGCTAGAACAATTCAGTAATGAAGTTTGGGATCTAGTTCTAAGACCTGAAGGGACAAATGTGATTGGCACTAAAGGGGTGTACAAGAATAGATCTGATGAAAAAGGGGTGGTTACTAGAAGTAAGGCAAGGTTAGTTTCACAAGGATACACTAAAACTGAAGGAGTTGACTTTGATGAAACCTTTGCCCATGTGGCCAGACTTGAATCAATCAGACTATTCTTGGAAGTTGCATGCATACTGAAATTTAAATTATTTCAAATGGATGTAAAGAGTGCCTTCTTAAATGGCTATCTGAATGAAGAAGTTTATATGGAACAACCTAAGGGATTTGTTGGTCCAATTTTTCCTAAACATGTGTACAAACTAAAGAAAGCTCTGTATGGATTAAAGTAGGATCCAAGAGCTTGGTATGAGAGATTGACAGAACTTCTTGGTGAGAATGGATATAAGAAAGGTGGCATAGGCAAAACTCTTTTTGTCAAGGAAGAAGAAGGGAAGATTATGATTGCACAGATTTATGTTGATGATATTGTGTTTGGTGGGATGTCAAATGAGATGGTTCAACATTTTGTCAAGCAAATGCGGTCAAAATTTGAGATGAGCCTTGTTGGTGAATTAACCTACTTTCTTGGTCTGCAAGTTAAACAAATGGAAGATTCCATATTTTCATCTCAGAGCAAGTATGCTAAGAATATAGTAATGAAATTCGGGATGGAAAATGCCAGTCACAAAAGAACTCCTTCTCCCACATATCTGAAGTTGTATAAAGATGAAAAAGGAGTAAGTGTGGATCAAAGTCTTTACAGAAGTATGATAGGCAGAATTTTGTACCTCACAGCTAGCAGACCTGACATTGCCTTTGTTATAGGGGTGTGTGTTAGATATCAAGTTGATCCTAAAGTTAGCCATGCCAACCATGTGAAGAGAATTCTTAAATATGTGAATGGGACAAGTGACTATAGTATGTTTTATTCTCATGGATCTAGTTCTGCTTTAATTGGTTATTATGATGTTGGTTGGGAAGGAAGTGATGATGATAGAAAAAGTACATCAGAAGGATGTTTCTTTCTGGGAAATACTCATATCTTGGTTCAGTAAGAAGCAAAATTGTGTGTCTCTGTCCACTGCTGAGGCTGAGTATATTGCTGCAGAAAGCAGTTGTTCTCAATTGGTTTGAATGAAATAAATGTTAACATAATATAATGTCAAACAAGATGTCATGAAATTATTCTGTGACAATATAAGTGCCATAAATATATCAAAAAAGCCTATTCAACACAGCAGGACCAAACACATTGATATTCGTCATCACTTCATAAGAGAGCTTGTTGAAGAAAAGATTGTTACCTTAGAACATGTAGCTACTGAACTACAATTGGCTGACATTTTCACTAAGGCTTTGGATGCTAATCAGTTTGAGAACTTAAAAGGAAAATTAGGTATTTGCGCCCGGTCGGAAGTGTTAGAAAGCTTATTCAATGCTATATCTAACAATTCCTAAATATCAATGCTTAAGTACCTACAAAAATGAAATAAAATCAATTAAAATTAATTATATTTACACAATAATACAATAAATACACTATAACATAAACTATACCGAATATACACTAAAGTTGAGGTTTATTGACAAAAAGCAAACGTATTAAGCCGATGAGTGCTAATTATTCACACTCAAATTCACAACAATTTAGCACTCATCACTATGCTGACAGCAGCTTTACTTCCAGAGTATAATTTCAATAGAAGCTCAATTTTCATCTTAAGTTCTTCTAGGACTCTAAGGATCCATAATCCTTCACAAATACCTTGATACATAGCTCTAAACTAGGCTTCTGCACTACTTCTTGATATAACTCCTTGTTTCTTGCTCCTCCATGTCACAAGATTACCCTGACCATAGGTACAATATCTAGAGGTTGGTCTTCTATCTGTTACTAAAAGCATCGGTGAAGATAGACACATTTATTTCACTATTTTTCTTAAAATGTAATCCTTTTCTAGGATTTCCCTTCAAATATCCCAGTATTCTGTAGACTGCCTCAAGATGTTCCTCGTAAGGAGAACTCATAAATTTACTTACTACACTAATTGAGAAAGCAATATCAGATTGGGTGTGTGACAAATAAATTAGTTTCTCAATCAATCTCTGATATCTTCCAGTATCAACGGGAACATTACCTTCTCCTCAAAGTTTAGCATTAGGATCAATAGGGATATCTACAGGATGACATCCATTCATTCATGTTTATTTCAATAAGTCTAGAATGTATTTCTGATGTTAAACCATAATACCATACTTTGACAAAGCAAACTCCATACCAAGAAAATATCTCATGGATCCTAAGTCCTTGATTTCAAAGTCTACTGCTAATTTCTCTTTTACTCTTGACATTTCAACTACATCGTCTCCAGTAAGGACAATATAATCAACATAAAAAATTAGGTAAGCAAATTTCCCATCATGGGAGAACTTTGTGAACAAGGTATGGTCAGCCTGTCTTTGAATATACCCTTATTTCTTCATGGACTGAGTGAATTTTTCAAACCAAGCTTTAGGGGACCGCTTTAATCCATACAAAGACTTATTTAGTTTGCATACACTTGATCCAAAAAAAATTTCAAAGCCAAAAGGAATTTCCATGTATAATTCTTCTTCTAGATCGTCATTAAGAAAGGCATTGTTAATATCTAACTGACATAGCGGCCAATCTAGGTTAGCAGCAAGAGATAAAAGAATTCTTGTGAGTACAACTTTATCATTAGATATTTTGCATGATGTCAAAACTAGGAAAACGTTTCTATATATTAGACGGTATCTTTATGTCTTGTGGCACTCCTTTGCACTAGATGTCTCAGGAACTATTAAAAACTATTTTGAAGTTGACCAAAATCTTGAAAACAATTTTTGCATGATTTTTGCTTGCATGTGTCGACACATACGTATTTCAAATCGACACATACTAAAACTTTTATGAAATTACAGAAATTCTTATTTTATGTGTCGACACATACGAATTTCAGGTCGACACATGTACTTCTTTTTTAAAGGCTTAAAGTCACTGCCATGCTTAGGTCGACACATCAATTTTTCAGGTCGACACATACAGTTAAAATTTGACGTATGTGTCGACACATACAATTTTAGATCGACACATATTGTTTGATTGAGTCAATTTTTCAATTCTTTTTAATTCCAAAAATCTTTTTTTTGCATCTAAACTTCCACGACTATAAATACATCATTCATGCATCATTCTAACTTGATGATACCATAAAAATTTCCAGCAATTTCTCTTCATCTTCAACCTACAACCTATGCATACACATTAACAAATCACACATAATAATATTTTGTTGGGGTGTAATCTAGACGAGGTTTGATAACGTCCAATTAGGTTCTTTTGTAGCCGAGAATATTGGGTTGATTTGCAGGGGTCTTCATCTAGAAAAACCACAGGTTTGTCCTTCAAGATCGTTAATTGATTTGGGGGCTTTCGTGCAAGACATTCAAGAGAGGATTGCAGCCTAGTGAAATCATTTGGAGATAAAGAATGTAAAGGACCTTTGGAGATAAATAACACAAAGAAAGTAGCGTGAGAACGGCGAATAAAATTGAAGTCTTGTGTTGTAATAAGTTTAATTGATTGTGCACGAAAGCTTTGGAGATAAAGTATACAAAGGAGTAGCAAGATCCATTTAATCAATTGGCATGCTATTGTGTCTTAGTCTTGTTGAAGATAAAAAGAAGAGAATAGGTTGAATCAAGATCAAACGGTTATGGTTTGTAGGGTTACTCTTGAACACTTCTCTTATAATCATACTTTTGCAAAGTAAGAAAACCCTAATTCCAAATTAGAATTAAGCGCAGACGTACCCACACGTGAGGACAAAAATGGGGAACTATGTAAATAAATCCTTATGTCTCTCTCTATTATCTCTTTATTCACTTTTGTTTTCACCATGTAATTTGTCGAATAACATTGTTTGATCAATTGACTCGTAAGAATTTTTCTGCAATTATTTTGTTTAAAGTGGTGTATTGATTAGCTTATAATCACTTCAATTATAAGTGGTTTTCATATCAGTACAACTCAAAGGAAAATTTTTGAAAATTCGAACGCACATCAAGTGTTTGAAAAATTGCAATGTTCTATACTTTTGTTTAAATTTCATTGGAAATAGGAAACCGTTGTGTTTAATATTAAACTATTAATTGAGATATTATTATGTTGACTGATTTTATCATTATCTTAATTCCATATGTCTTGTGCATATCTGAGTTTCCAATAACTAGGTTCATTTAGACTACTATTTTAATCTAGGCCAAAAACCTTTCGCTTAATATTGTTTTTCAAATAAGTTTTTAAATACCTATT
This sequence comes from Vicia faba, assembly GCA_948472305.1. Classification (NCBI taxonomy): domain Eukaryota; kingdom Viridiplantae; phylum Streptophyta; class Magnoliopsida; order Fabales; family Fabaceae; genus Vicia; species Vicia faba. The sequence continues at coordinate 175,760,436 of OX451736.1, read as the reverse complement.
TTGAAAGGTAATCTTTAATTGGGGATCTATTCACTCCCATCTAGATAATTCATCATAGTCTAACAATTCTGACAGTGTTCAGTTTTGCAATAGGAACAAATGTCTCTGACTAGTCTATATCAAAGGTCTAAGTAAAGCCTTTAACCACCAAGTGAGCCTTGTACCTTTCAATTGACCCATCATAAGTATACTTCACAATAAACACCATCTACATCCAACTGTCTTCTTGCCATCTGGTAGTATCATAACATTCTAAGTTTTGTTCTTTTCAAGAGCTTTCATCTCCTCAAGTACAACTTCCCTCCACTTTGGAATTTCTAGAACAACCTGTATATTTTTTTGGAATTTCTAGACTAGACAATTTTGAGGTGAATGCAGACAGAGATGAAGACAAATTTGAATATGATATAAAATTGGACATGGGGTGTTTAGTACAAGATCTAACAAGTTTTCTAATGGCAGCGGAATCATCTATATCAAGATACAAAATACGACTTTCATAAACAAAGATGGACTAACCTTTCCTATTCTTAAGAGGTTGACCATTTACCGGTTCAGATTCCTGACAGTGTTGAGATATAGACTCATCCCTTCCTTTGTGGTGATTCTTCACCAAAAAAAACCTCCCTTTCCAATTTTTGTTTCCTAATTCAAATATGTTTTTTTGAAGTGACTCATTATTTTGTGGCATTTTAATTATATCATCATTTTCATCATTTTCAGGATTCTCATTGTTTTCTACATGAGAAAATGTAGGCTCAAATTCACAAAGTTCCTTACTCATAACAAGAGTAGGATCAGATAAAGAATCATGGCCATTTTATGTTGGTGCATAAGTATAAGTCTCAGAACTTTGTGATACAAACAAAGATAAATTATTTAAAAAAACTCATGTCCTCGATTTGAAACAAGTCTTCCTTTATATCCCCCCTTGAAGATGAGTGTCATCAAAAAAGGTTTATTTTCAAAGAACGTAACGTCCATAGTGACAAACATTTTCTTTTTTTTTTTAGATCAAAACATTTATATCCTTTTTGGATGGGGGAGTATCCAATAAAAACACATTATATAGCATGTGGTTCAAGTTTTCCAACATTTTTACGTTCATGAACCAAAATTGTGCAACCAACAAATTTTAATGTCAAATTAGTTAAAACACAAGTAATAGAAAAACATTCTTTGAAGTTATTAATTGGAGTTTGAAATTGAGAATTTTAGAGGGCATTCTGTTAATTAAATATGCAGCGGTTAAAATAGCTTCGCCCCACAAATAGTTTGGTAATTTATTTGAGAAAATTAGAGCTCTAGCGACCTCCAATAAATGTCTATTTTTCTTTCAGCAACTCTATTTTGTTGAGGAGTATTAAGACATGAAATTTGATGTATAATCCTTTTTTTAAAATCATTCAGGATAGTGACAGAATTCAAATGTCCTATGACATGTTGGGACATTTGATCTGACTTAAACAACACAGGAAAGGTATAAGCATTAAAAACCATATTGAAAAGCAATAAACAATACATAGAAGTTGTTAACCCAATTAGGAGCAACTCAACACCTACTCTGGAGGCATACCAAGCCAGGGACGAGTCCACTATGATATTATCAATTCATAGACCCTACAACAAACATACCAGTTTACGATCTACTCACTTAATCACTATTCGAGCTATACTTATATCTAAGACTCACCTAGATATGAGGCCCTCCTCAATCCCTCATCAATCACAGACAACGATTGGACAACAACACAGGAAGATACACTTCCATGACATAAGACACACTTCCATGACAATACTCATTAAGACACTTGACAAGATTACAACTTGGAGTTACTTAAAAGCTTCCTCCAAGAAAATACTCAACTCATTATCTACAGGTTTTTGAGTGAGAACATAGTGACCATCTCACAACCCGAGTGGTTCACTTACACCAACTCTCCTAGAGAGTGGCACAAAGACTCAGGCCTAATGATTACATATTTATTCTTCACGACTGGTACCAATCCTAGATTATAAAGCTTCTATGTATAACCTATTCTCAACTAGATTTGGGCCTTCGATCACAACTCATCACAGCTCATTAGTTGTTATAATTCTACAGAAGATTCTTCATAACAATAGGTCTTTAATCAAATCTTCCTAATTTATCTCCATAATTAGAAAGTGCATATTCTTCAATATTATTCTTGATTCATCTTGAACCATAAAATAGTTCCACATAGGATAATATAAAATCCTTAAAATATATTATGTTTTTGTGACTTAACCGAATATAACAGTCAGTTCAGCTCAGGCGCGATGTCATATGCTCCTTCATATGACAACGTATACGACATGTTATTCCAGATGATGAGAACTTCACATCTCAACATGTCTCAACATAAGATATGACTTCTCGCTCAACATGTTCCTGTTAGTAAGTTAACATCTCCTATATAATATATTGTTGATATATTTGTTTTACTAAAATTAGTGTCAATCCTAAAATTAGAGAATTAACAATCTCCCCCTTTGACAAATTTTGGCTAAAACAAATAATAAAAATTACAACCCATATTACAGCAATAAACAAAAATGTAATCCTTCAGTAGTAGTCTTCACTAACTACTGAATACAGCAGCATAGCAATATGGAGTCAATCTTCACAAGCACAATGATGTTAGGACATCATATTCGACATCATCTTCATAGCAACTCCCTTGCAGCAAGAACTTCGACACCAAAGAACAGCAACCTCAATAGAAAGTCTTGAAGTCATTTGGTGCACACGAGGAAGAAGATAGATAACACTCCCCCTCAACCCAGGAACCTATTCTTGTCATAGAAAACTAATGGTGGTATAAGGGAACCCTTAATCAATGCTTAGTTAGCAACAAAATTCCAACCTAGAGCATAAGAGGAAACTTAAGACCAAATCAATAACCACCCTGGTTAACTCAACATAAGTCGTAATTGTGTTTATAACTCAGATCACAAGTCATAAAACAAGTCCAAACAGACATAGGATCAGACATCCAATTTGACATGTTTGTAACATATCTGGAAGAACAAACTCCATATCCATATGAATAATACCTTTCTCTCCCTTTTTGGCCAAAATTGACAAAGAAGGCCCTTACAAAACCAAACTCAAACACAACTCACCCATACTCGAACAAAACCCATCAGGATTGTGAAAACTCAAAACACTCACAAGGTGAAAGAGGAAACGATAACCTCTATAACTAGATGAATATTTACTTGGGAAACAATGATCCTTGATTGTAGCAATGTTCTTGGTCAAAAGAAATCGTTATCCGAGGAGAAAACTGCCACCAAAATCAATTACACTGTCTAAAACGGCTTGAATGACTTTATTAGTTTTGGACTGTTTCTACTGAAAATAAATAGTCTCAATACATGAACATGCACATTAAAATACATTTTATACACTCCCTTATGGAACGTGTTTGATCAAACCATCCATATAACTTTTATGTTGATCACACAGGAAACGTGTCTTGAATAATGTCCTGACATTCAGTCAGACATCATCTTCTTTCTCTTGAATGCACAAACCTCTGACCAACACATCTTCAACAACATTGTCTTCCATTGGATTCTCATTGTTCTCCTTTCACTTAGACTTAGTGACACACACCAAGATATCAAAATATCACATTTGTGACATCTCTCAATAATAAAGACCCTTAGAGAGTCCTTCAAAAAATCTGTAGAGAAAAACCAGATTCAACCATTAAACATTCGAGAGATATGTGAACTTATAATTGATCATCCAGCTTCACATGGCTAGAACCAACCATGCCCTGTAAATATCACTAAAAACTTCATAATGTCACAATAAGTTGTCTGACATCACACCCTCATAAAAGACATAAGATCTCTACAAGCTTGAACAACACACGAACTAAACAATATATGTACCATTGTAGCAACAATCCATAGACAATTACATGACTCCCCATGTCATGGATAACCAATACTTCAGTTAAAGACGAAAACTTGAGCACTAGATGAAAACACATGAAAGACTTCATGTTTTCATGTTGAAGAACTACACTTTCCCATATATGTTAAACCCTGACTCCCTCAGTAGAGTCACACCAGAGTCAGATACTCTCACTCCTTAAGAATACATCCAAGTACTTTGACTCCTTCACAACATAAGGATACATATGATCATTGTCCTTTCATAACCACATTCTATATGATGACCTTTTGAATAAGTAAGATGTCATGTATACTAGGTGTGAAGTCACTCCCAATTTTTAAAACTTCTTAGTTTGCTTAAAAGCTTTACTAAGATCCATATTATCAACACTTATCTAGAGTGACTTGCAGCAGAAGAAAAACAACACCTCCTCAAAACAATCTGCTCAGACCTTAATATATATCAGCAATCTTCTGCCCTTACATCCACTAGTAGTTGTTGATACTAGTGAAGTCTTCAACAAAGTAGTCATGCATTCACCAAGCATACTATTATAGACATGATTCGACTCTCCATATTCTAATCCACATAGTCAGAAATACCACTTCTGACAATAATGCTTGAGCATCCAACTTCACATGCATAATCCCAAGCAAAAACAAATAGCCATCAACGATCATGATGTTACAACATCATTTGGGACATCAGATTCTTATTACAAAACCTAGTTACATTAGTTATTAAATCATCATTCAAAGGACTCACTGTGCATAGAAATCCTTTAAGAAGCTCCCAATAGAACACAGTTGTGATACGGTGGCAGAACTGACTGTTATACTGGTTTGTGTTTTACGTTTTTTGTTCGTAAAATGTCGCGGTAAGCAAGAGTCGCCACCGACTTTTATTTCATCCAATCATGGAAAAGGAAAAAGAACAGAAAAAACTTTTTTTCGAGATATTCTGAGTACGGGGGGTAGATTATAGAAAGGGAAGGTGTTAGCACCCTTTATATCTGTAGTTATCTACGGGATCTTAAGTACTTGCTCATTTTTCAAATTGCTTGTGTGTGTTTGTCTTGAAAATGTTTTTACTTTGTGATAAGCCTTGTATCAGTCCTCAAGGATGTGACGAAGTTGTTTTAAAAATTTGTTTTGAAAAGTGTTTGTGTGAAAAGTTTTCATTGAGTAAGCACTTAAGATTCTACCTACTCGAAAAAAGATTATTCATTCTCATTTCCTTTAGACAGCGCTATCATACTATTAAGGAGTAGGTAGCACCGTTGTTGGAGTTGTAAGGGACATTCGAAAGGGACAAGTACAATCACTAAAGCAATAGTTAGAAAACCTTAGTAATAACCCTAAAGTCTTAAGATCTTTTCGAGGCAACATTTTCGAGGCAACATTTCCGAGGCAACATTCGAACGGGACAATTTGATCTCTTTAGACTGGAGGGCAACCACTAAAATCTCCTATGCTTAATGATTGTTTACCGAAGGCAACCGAAGTGAGGTAAACCCTAGGAGTGAACATGTGCGAGTGATTTACTTCAGTTATTTAGTCTTTGCACATTAGTGTTTTCTAACTGTTTTAATTTTTCATGCATTCTTTCCATACAATCCTATTAATACATCTAACAGTTAATAATTAAAACATTTAACTGTTTTAATTTTGCAAACAAGATGATGAACAAGAATATATAATTAAAACATGCTTATGATACGTAAAACATGGTAAACCATTTTGAGTTCTTAGTGCAAACCGTGGTGGGTACTGGGCACGATTTCGGGCGTTTTGAAGCTTGAGGATGGGTGGAATAGCTTCCTGGGATGTCCTGGAATAGATTGGAATCTTTAAATCTCTGTGAGGATGGCTCTAGAGTGAATTATGATCTCACACTTTTTGTCCAAAATTTCAATTTTGTTCTTGCTGTTTTATGCCTCCAATCCTTGTGTTTTTGATCTGGAATTATTATGCACTTATAGTAGACTGAATTAGGTTAACAAAATTGGCATGAATCTTAAGAAATAATGGAGATTTGATTTGATTTGCTTCATGTATGATTTTTTCCAAAACTTGCTTTAATCCAATCTTTTTCAACCCTAATGAGTCTTGCACGAATTGGCTGGCATGCTAGCTGTATATGGACTCAAAATGTGCACAAAAATTCCAAGATTTGATTTGTTTTCATTATTTTACCATTTAATTTGATTTATTTTGATTTAAATGAATAAAAAATCAAAATAAATGATAAAAGTAATAAAATAATAGGTGGAAAAGCTCAGGGGTCGTGGGTCCTATTAGAAACATGTTCCAATCAAGAAAACATGGACCCCTTTGGAAAATAAATGCAAATTTGATCAATGTTGACTTTTGAAAATTTTTCAAAACTTGTCAACTTTGACAATGCACAACTCTCTCATCTTTGACCCTAGGGAGATGTTCTTGGACTTTTTAGAAAGCTTAGGATGTCCCCTAATTAATCCTTTTGGTCTCATCTCAATTGAGTCTTCCATGTTCATGTATGAAGCTTTGACCCAAAAGGTGTTTTTGTTGACTTTTCAAAAGGACCTATAATGTCAAAATTCATATCTTTTTGTGAGTGCATATTTTGAACTTGTGAGATGAAGATGAGTTGTAGGGAATTGTATCCTCTTCAAAATTAGCTTTGGATGGAAAATTTCTGATAAAGTATGAAGAAGTTATGCCTGGTCAAAGTTGGGTTGACTTTTACTAAGAAACCCTAATTTAGCAACTTTTGGATTTTGATGAATTTGGAGCATTCCTTGAGGAATCATGATCAACCCTTGATCAAATGATGGATATAACTTCAAAATGTTGTTGTTGACCAAAAATCTTGAGGTTTTACTGTATGTGGGCCACAGTTGACTTTTGACCTAGTACAGTCGATTCTCAAGCACCTGAGAAGTTGACTGAGCAAACTTCTTATGCAAGGCCTGAAACTTGGCATGGATGGTCTTGGGAACATAATAAGACCTTGGAAAGAATTTGAGGCCTTTTTGGTTCACCAATCTTGATGAAAATAGAAACCGTAATTTGAGGTACACTACCTTAGGAGAGAGTTTGTCTGGTCAACTCTTGGGCAACCTTGAGCAAATTGAGGATCTTGATAGACATGTATTGAGTAAAATGAGAGGGAAAAGTTTGGGGTACAACAATAGCCAGTGCATCTCATCCAGGTTTTTCCAAATACCTGAATTCTATGGAGAGAAATAAACTCTCACATACTCTCTAAAACACAATGTTCAGAATGCATAATTACATAACTCCTCAGACAAATACTTAGTCTCCCGTCAAAGTATTCACCATCAGTCTCATGCATAACCTCCTTAGAGGATAAACAAATACTCAACTCCCTTCAAAGTATTTACCATTAGTCAGATAAGGTTACCTTCTCACACTAGGCAGGATATTTGGTATGACATCCTTCTTCTGCATACATCTAGCACCAGCTGATGACATTCATTCACACCCCCAAAATATTCCAAATTAGGTCAGTGGCTTGACCTTAAACTCCACTTTGGACAACAACAACTTCCTTGGCTGAAGGAGCAAAACATACTTTGAGACGATGTTCCAACATCAAATCTGACATTAGTCTTAAACATATGAATTTCACCATTAAGTATAGTCTGGAGACACCATAGTAATTCATAACTTTTGCAAGGGACACAAGAGGATCAACCCTCAATATCTTATCATCCTTCAAACTCAAACCAAAAAACATGCAGAGCATGCATACCTCAAGAAAAATTTCTTATAATAAACATAGACCTCCTGTCTGACTTTGAGGTGTTAGATGTCATTCTTATGCACCTAAAGAGGAGATTCCCTCTAACAGGTATCTGGAGCATAATTCAACAACCATGGCATATACGTCACAAGCAGACTGTTCAGCCTAAGTTTGCTTCTCCCAATCTTCTAAAACACAAGGATGCCCTTAAACCCTTACAAAAATAAATGTTCCATTATGTGAGGACACCACATAACTGAACGCTAACACAAGGAGGAATTTTCCATATAGATACCGGGGAACCATATTCATTTGGTCCAAAATAATAATTCCTCCTTGCTTCAAACAACTGAAATGCCCATCCTAGGTGACTCAGATGGCACTTCAACAGTGCAGACACCAATCAACCACAGAATTTCGGTTGACACAACTCCAATGCAGACAATCCATTAGATAACTTTTCCACAACAACAAAACAAGAGTTATATGCTCTCATAAACTTGATTCAAGTACCAAGTTAGAGTAAACAACATCCATCCTATTTATGAAAAGTACCACCAGACATATGAAAAAAAAATTCTCAATACAAAGATGTCAATACATTATGTCTGACATTTCTTTAAGTTCTTCTAGCTTCTTATTTAGGACTCCCCCTTATTAACTGCTAATAATTTCTTGAGAATTATACATTCTCCCTTCCAATAGCTTCACATCCTGTGGTTAGAACATGCCAATAACTCCTCTCTAAACAGAATATGTTCCATGGTCATAAACAGGATCCCATAAATCTGGCTCCTTTAATCAAAAGGATCTTCCAGATGTTAGAGAGAATTCCCTCGACATTCTATATCGACCTCCACATATAAAGGATCTGGATGAGATACCTTTATCAAGCCTCCACAGGAAAGCAAAGCACAGCCTCTACACTCCTACTTCACTTAGATCAGAAATAAACTAATCTAATGAGTGTCTAATATGTTGATCGTGTCCTGGCCAACATACTTTATCTAAGACATGTTTCTACCATAGAAACTTCTTAGACATAAAACATATATGCCTCCTCTTCTAGATCAGGAGTAGTTTCCAAACATAAGTGATCAATACACATTTGTTTAGCACCCAAGCATCTAATATGCCATACCATTAACCAATAAGATTATGCATAATTTGCTGGTTTGATGTTCCAACATCTGGTAGGACATCAGTTCCCTTCACAAGAAACACACCAAGAGATTATGAATTAAGGTTAGATATTGGCCTTTAATGGTTAAAAGCAAAAACAAATTGCTTCTAACTTTCTTCAGATCCCTTTTCGACACGCTCATATACAAATGCCTTTATGAGTAGACTTGAGACGAACCTCAAGTATCTTTGGCAACTCTAACAAGCTAGTTGAATTTCTCCCCAAGTATCAGCATGCAATGGATACACCATTAGATGAGAACAGGGTGTCGCAGCCTCAACACACACAACCACCAGAAGTCTTCCATCATATATATATATATATATATATATATATATATATATATATATATATATATATATATATATATATATATATATATATATATATATATATATATATATATATATATATATATATATATATATATATATATATATATATATATATATGCAGCGGAACACAAACTAGAAAACTCCTCAATACTCTTCAGTCCTAACACAAACCCTTGCACAAACACACCATACTCCAAGTGCAATAGGTTAACCTAGGCTTGAAAATAAATCAAACCCTCAACACAACAACTTACCACCAAAGCTACAAACTTGATAACAACAGACAAGTCCAAAACGCACCTTGTCATGAACAGTCCACCCTTCATTTCTAGGGAACACTCAACCACCAATATAAACTTATCCAAGTTCAAAAAGCTTTTCAGTAGAAACCTATTACTTTTCTCATAACCAGAAAGTATCCCCCTCGAATCTCATCCAAAAAGAGACAAGACGCCTGCTCCCATACCAATTAAAATTCTGGTATGACAAAATTCATATGTTCTATGACATATTGGGACATCTGATTTGACTTAAATAATACAGGCAAGGTATAAACATTAAAAACAATATTGAAAAAAAATAAACAACACACAGAAGTTGTTAACCCAGTTTAGAGAAACTCAACACATACTTTGTGGGCATACCAAGCCAGGGACAAGTCCACTATAACAGTATTAATTCATAGACCCTACAACAAATATACCAGTTTAAGGTCTACTCACTTAATCACTACTCGTGCTATACTTTTATTTAAGACTCACCTAGATATGAGGCCCTCCTCAATCCCTCATCAATCACAGACAGCGATTGGACAACAACACAGGAAGACACACTTCCATGATAGAAAATAGAAGACATACTTCCATGATAATACTCATTAAGACACTTGACAAGAACACAACTTGGAGTTACTTAAAATCTTCCTCCAAGAAAAATACTCAACTCATTACCTGCATGTTTCTGAGTGATAACATAGTGACCATCTCACAACACGAGTGGTTCACTTACACCAACTCTCGTAGAGAGTGGCATAAAGACTCAACCCTAATGATTACATCTTTCTTATTCACAGCCGGTACTAATCCTAGGTTACAAAGCTTCTATTTATAACCTATTCCCAATTGTTTGGGTCTTCAATCATAATTCATCATAGCTCATTAGCAATTACAATTCTGCATAAGATTCTGCATAACAATAGGTCTTCAATCAAACCTTCCTAATTTATCTCCATAATTAGAAAATGCATATTCTTCAATATTCTTATTGATTCTTCTTAACCTATAAAACAGTGCCACGTAGAATAATATAGTATCCTTAAAATATATCTTATTTTTTTGACTTAACAGAATATAACAGTCAGTTTAGCTCAGGTGCAATGTTGTATGCTCCTTCATAGGACATCTTATACGACATGTTATTCCAAATGATGAGAACTTCTCATCTCAACATGTCTCATCATAAGATATGACTTCTCGCTCAACTTGTTCCTGTTAGTAAGTTAACATCTCCTATCTAACATATTGTTGCTCTATTTGTTTTACTAAAATTAGTGTCAATCTTAAAATTAGAGAATTAACAAACATCTCATTCCCCTTTAACAAGTACACCCAGCATACTCTTGTATGGTCATCTATAAATATGATAAACCATTTTTTTCAGAGAGAGAGAGAGGTACTTATATGGTTAGGGCCCTAAACATCACTATGAATAATCGAAAATGGTTTTGATGGTTTATAAGGTTGTATTGAAAATTGGAAATGATAATTCTTTGCAAACTCACATGCTTCACATTTAAACGAAGAAAAGTTCATATTATGAAATAACTTAGGAAACAAGTGTTTTAAGTAACAAAAACTAGGATGGCCTAATCTTAAATATCATACCATAATGTTGTTATCTTTATTATTTAAAACAGAAAAAGACATAAAGCACAAAATTATTATTTTTGAAGGTAGTTGTGATGCAGATCCAATGTCAAGGTTGTAGAGTCCTCTACTCTCCTTAGCACTGTCAATCATCTTTCTCGAGTTCAAATCCTGAAAGACACAGTGAGATTGGAAAAAATTAGTTTGACAATTCATATCTTGGGCTAATTTACTAAGGGACATTAAATTACATGATAAGTTTGGAACATGAAAAACATTTTTAAGAGTTAATACTGGAGACAACACAACTGACCCTTTACCTACAATGGTGAAAAAGAGTCATCGGTGATTTTTATTTTTTGATTACCTGCATATGGACTATATGAAGAGAACAAAGTAGATTCACTTGTCATGTGATCAGAGGCACCTGAATCTACTATCCAAGTATGACTGGGACACGCACTAAGAAATAAGTAAATACCTTTTATTGCTATAGAGCAAGAAGGAGTTAGAGACTCGAGGAGTTTAACTAGATGTTTCATAGTGAGTGGAAGTTGATTTGAAGATATTTATTGCCCTTGATCAGAATTACTAGCCTGAAATGCACGACCATCGACATTTTGTCTACCATCGCCATCTTTATGGCCACTTCCTGATTCAGGTGGTGGTTGTTCGCCATGGTTGGATATGGTGTAGGCCTGTGCTGGGGAAGGCCACCTGTTGTTCTGATTCACCATAGGGGGATGTAGCGATCGACTTTAAAAATTTATGTTTAAACATAAGAGTCGCCACCAACTACTTGCTTTACCCTACTGAAAGGATAGGGAAAGTGGGAAACCCTAAAAATAAGAGATATCTAGATAAGTAGGTAAATTAGGCAAAGGGAATGTGCTAGGAACCCTTTACCTCCCTTGTACTCAAGGGGACCCATTTAGTCTTCAAGTTTGAAAAGAATGAGGTTTTTAGGTTTTATCAGAATTATTGTCTTATTGCCACATATTATCATATATTGCTTTAAAAGGGAAACACAAAAAAAAATTATAAGCAAATAAAATCACAAGAAAAACAAAATTTTAATTTTTAGTGAAAAAATAAAATTGAAAATAGAGGTTGGCCTCATATCAAAGATTTTATCATCGGCCAAAAAGATAAAACCACAAGGTTTTTGAAAACAGGGTTTTGAAAAAAAAACAAAGGGGGCCTCATATGCAATCATCGGCACAAATAATCTTTAAAAAATGTAAAAAAGCGGAAAAAAGTTTGAAAAGTGTAGAAGTGTGAAATTGGAAATTTATTGATTTTCGTGGATGATTGTTGATCGTATAAGCGTGGATTTCATGGACAATTCTTGAGAAATTTTTGGTATGTTCATTGTTTGTTAAAGACAACAACATGGTTGTCTATTTAAGACAGACCTAAAATAAATCCAAAAGAAAAAAGCATAGAAAAAAGTGAGAGAGATTAGAGAAATCTTCCTCCATAAACTATGAAAGTAGATGGCTATTTATAGATGAGCATTAGGTCAAAAATTAAATGAGATTGATATATTTTTGGCATTGTAAGTGTTTAGTTATTGGCATGTATTTTTGGTAAAACCAGGTGTGTAAATGTCATGACTGATGTCATAACATTCTGAATTATTAGGTACTTTATGCAGAAAAAGTATGGCATACAGTAGCTACTGTATATGAGTGTGTATCTGAGCATTTTGCAATGATCACATTTATTGCCTTCTACCAAAATCAGTAAACAGGAATTCTGATGTCATAACAAATGTTAAGACATCCTGTACTGATCTAACAGATATGCAGTTTGGTTAATTCTGAGATTTTTCAGGAAGATGGCTCTTTCCTTCCAGAACAGAATCTCACGTGGACTTTGGGTTAACCTAGCTCAACCCTAATCTGGTTGATAAAGTCTTGTGACCAAGTCTTAAGGTTAAACCTAATTAACCCTAGCTTTTTGTGGAAACCCTAACTGAAGAAACAGCTGCATATATATTCAACAGGAATGTTGGTTGCAAAGTAACTCTTTGACTGAAGATCAATTAGGAGCTGTATAGTTTTAACTGCTGTAATCCAAGCAAGTATCATTGTGATAAGTGACTTGGAATAGGTTTTGATTGTAAGGGTTTTTTGTATCACTCAAAGCTTTGAAGCAAGAGTGTTTTGTGTCTCTTGACTAAAGCTTTGAAGCAAAGTCAAGTTAGGTTGATGTATCACTCAAAGCTGTGAAGCACGAGTGCTTGTGTTACTTGATTAAAAAGCTGTGAAGCATAATCAAGTGTATGTTCTGAAGAGTGTCTTCATTATTTCATTAGTCAATTTTTTTAAGTATCACTGCTGTGATTGGGGGGGAGTGAGTAGGAACTCAGGTTTAAGTTGAACTTAGATTGAAGTTGCATTGGGTAGGTCTTAAGTGAAGGAGATAAACTGGTTGGTTTATTCCTGAATTAATATCTCTTATAGTGGATTTCCTCCCTGGCTTGGTAGCCCCCAGAGTAGGTGTTGTTTCACCCTGAACTGGGTAAACAATTGACTGTGTTCTTTACTGTTTTTATTTACTGTCTTATAGAAAGTCAGATACGGTGTCATAACATTCACTGTGACATTGAGTATCTGCTGCCAGAATTTCAATTGGCATCAGAGCAGGCACCCTGCCTGTATTACTGGGTGAGATCTAGGGATATCACTTTCTGGCTCTATGGACAAAGAAGGAGTTTTTGGAAATAGACCACCCATTCTGGATGGAACAAATTATGACTACTGGAAACCTCATATGATTGCCTTCTTAAAATCACTGGACAAAAAGGCTTGGAGAGCTGCTGACAAAGGATGGAACCATCCCACCATAACTGAGAAAGATGGGACAATCAGTCTGAAGCCTGAGGAAGAATGGAGCAAAGAAGAAGATGAGTTAGCCCTAGGTAATTCCAAAGCTTTAAATGCCTTGTTCAATGGAATTGATAGAAACATATTCAGACTAGTACATCAATGTGAACTGGCCAAGGAAGTGTGGGACACTCTCAAAACTACCCATGAGGGCACATCCAAAGTAAAAATGTCAAGGCTTCAGATGCTGACTACCAAGTTTGAGAACCTAAGGATGAAGGAAGATGAAACCATTCATGAGTTTCACATGAACATCTTGGAGATTGCCAACACCTCAGGAGCATTGGGAGAAAAGATGTCTGAAGAAAAACTGGTGAGAAAGATTCTCAGATCCCTGCCTAAAAGATTTGCAATGAAGGTAACTTCTATAGAGGAAGCCCAGGATATCAGCAAGTTAAAGGTGGATGAACTCATTGGGTCTCTTCAGACTTTTGAGATGGGGATCAGTGACAATGTTGATAAGAAAAACAAGAGCATAGCACTTGTATCCAACTCTGGAGATAAAAACAAGGAGGGTGAAGAAGAAAATATTTCAGAAGCTATAGCCATGCTTGGAAGAAAATTCAACAAACTCATCAAGAGAATGGATCCAAAGTCAAGGTCAAATGTTGAGAACATCCCCTCTGACATTAACAGATCTTATGACTCCAGCAGAAGACCAAGGTCTGAAGAGAAGGGAAATCAAGGCAGAGGAATTCAATGCCATGGTTGTGAAGGATATGGGCATATTCGAGCTGAATGTCCTACCTTTCTTAAGAAACAAAAGAAAGGAATGACTGCTACCTGGTCTGACTGTGATTCAGAAAGTAATTCTGAAGAAGAATCTGCCAAACTAGTTATTGCACTAACTGGTGTTTGTACCTCTGAAAGTTACACTAGTGATGAGGAAGTGACATTTGAATAATTGGCTGATACTTACAAGAAATTGTGTATCAGAAGTGCTGAAGTCTGTGTGCAAAATGAGAGACAAACAAAACTCATCATAAAGTTGGAGGCTGAAAAAAGGGCAGACCTTGAAACTATAAGTCATCTAGAAGGGGAAGTTCAAATGCTGAACTCAAAACTGAACCAGATGACCAAATCTGTCAAGATGCTGACAAATGGAACTGACAAATTGGAATAAATCCTTCAGGTTGGACAAAATGTAAGAAACAAGTCTGGTCTAGGATTTGTGGCAGCAAAGAAATCTGGTGCAGACAAGAAGATCAGGTCTGATAAACAAATGTCAAAGCAGATGTCACAACATAACACTCAACATCGGGAACAGAGAAATATGAAGAAAAAGTACCAAAGATGGAGATGTCATCATTGTGGGAGGTTTGGTCACATAAAGCCTTTCTGCTTCAGATTGTATGGATACCCTAATCAGAACCCAAGTGTCAAACCTAAGTCTAACAGGGTACCACATACTCCTCAATGGAAGAAAAAGGCTACTGCCCTGATAGCCCACACTTCCCTGAGAGTCTCTGCAAAGGAAGACTGGTACTTTGACAGTGGGTGTTCTAAGCACATGACTGGAATCAAGAACCTTCTCAATAATGTTAAACCTCACACCACTAGTTATGTGACCTTTGGAGATGGTGCTAGAGGTGAAATCAAAGGAGTTGGTAATTTGGACTGCCCTGGAGTTCCAAATCTGAATGAAGTACTATTGGTAAAAGGCCTGACTGCTAATCTCATTAGTATCAGTCAATTATTTGATCTAGGATTCAAGGTCAACTTCTCAAAATCTTAATGTCTTGTAATTAATGAAAAACAAGAAGTTGTAATGAAAGGAGTCAGATCTAAAGACAACTGTTACTTGTGGGAGCCTGAGAACACTAATTACTCCATTGTGTGTTCTATTGCCAAAGAAGAAAAAGAGGTGAAATTGTGGCACCAAAAACTTGGCCATCTTCATCTAAGAGGAATGAAAAGGATTATCTCCATGGAGGCAGTCAGAGGGATTCCAAGACTGCAAATTGATGAAGGGAGAGTTTGTGGTGAATGTCGGGTTGGTAAGCAGACTAGGATGTCACATCCAAAGTCAAGACATCTGACCCCCTCTAAGGTTCTGGAACTTCTACATATGGATCTGATAGGACCAATGCAGGTGGAAAGTCTTGGTAGAAAGAGATATGCCTATGTTGTTGTGGATGACTATTCCAGATTCACCTGGATTAACTTCATTAAGGAAAAATCTGATGTGTTTGAAGTTTTTAAAGAACTGTGCAAAAGAATTCAAAGAGAAAAAGAAGGGTGTATTGTCAGAATCAGAAGTGATCATGGCAAGGAATTTGAAAATAGTAAGTTTAATGAGTTATGTTCCTCAGAAGGAATTAGTCATGAATTCTCTTCTCCTATAACTCCTCAACAAAATGGAGTTGTAGAAAGGAAAAATAGGACCATACAGGAATCTGCCAGAGCTATGATACATGCCAAAAGACTTCCTATTCATTTTTGGGCTGAAGCTATGAATACAGCATGTTATGTCCATAACAGAGTCACTTTGAGAAAGGGAACCTCATCCACCATTTATGAACTCTGGAAAGGAAGAAAGCCAACTGTGAAGTACTTCCATGTATTTGGCAGCAAATTCTATATTCTGGCAGATCGTGAACAAAGGAGAAAGCTGGACCCTAAAAGTAATGAAGGTATATTTCTAGGATACTCCTCCAACAGCAGAGCTTATAGGGTATTCAATTCCAGGACCAAAGTCATGATGGAATCAATAAATGTCATAGTTGATGATTATCATGAAGAAACAGATGTCCCTTGTAATGTTGAGACATTCTTTGAGACTCCAACTCAACAGAATGACCTTCCTAACACCACTACAGCAGACTCTGAATCCAAGGAAGCTAGCAAAATCCATTCCATCAGAATTCAGAAAGACCATCCTAAAGAACTCATTATAGGGGATCCAAATAGTGGAGTCATTACAAGATCTAGAGAAATCATCTCAAACTCTAGCTTTGTGTCTAAAATTGAACTAAGAAATGTTAAGGAGGCCTTAACTGATGAATACTGGATTGGTGCAATGCAAGATGAATTGAACCAATTTAAGCAACATGAAGTTTGGGAGTTAGTTCCTAGACCAGAGGGAACAAACATCATTGGCACAAAATGGATATACAAGAACAAATCAGATGCTGAAGGAGTTGTCACTAGGAATAAGGCAAGACTTGTTTCCCAAGGATACACTCAAGTTGAAGGGGTTGATTTTGATGAGACCTTTGCCCCTGTAGCCAGACTGGAATCTATCAGACTCCTATTGGAATTGCTTGTCTCCTGAAGTTCAAGCTGTTTCAGATGGATGTAAAAAGTGTCTTCCTAAATGGGTACTTAAATTAAGAAGTTTATGTGGAACAGCCTAAAGGTTTTGTGGATCCAAACCACCCCGATCATGTCTACAAATTGAGGAAGGCTCTATATGGCCTGAAACAAGCTCCTAGAGCATGGTATGGCAGGTTAACAAAATTTCTCTTAGACAAAGGATACAGAAAAGGAGGCTTGGATAAAACCCTCTTTGTCAAAAATGAAGGAGGGAAGTTAATGGTAGCTCAAATATATGTTGATGACATAGTGTTTGGGGGAATGTCAGAACAAATGGTTAAACATTTTGCTGACCAGATGAAGGCTGAATTCGAAATGAGTCTCATGGGAGAACTGACTTATTTTCTTGGACTGCAAGTCTCACAGATGGAGGACTCAATCTTTCTATCTCAAAGCAAGTATGCAAAGAACATTGTCAAGAAGTTTGGTATGGAGAATTCCAGTCACAAAAGGACCCCTGCACCTACTCATTTAAAGCTATCCAAAGATTCAAGTGGGGTTAAGGTGGACCAAAGTCTGTACAGAAGCATGATAGGAAGTTTGTTGTACTTAACAGCCAGCAGACCTGACATTGCTTTTGCAGTTGGAGTTTGTGCAAGATACCAAGCTGATCCTAAAGTCAGTCATATCAACCAAGTAAAGAGAATTTTGAAGTATGTAAGTGGAACTTACAACTATGGCTTGCTGTACTCTCATGGTTGTGAACCAACTCTGACTGGTTATTGTGATGCTGATTGGGCTGGAAGTGTTGATGATAGAAAAAGCACCTCTGGAGGATGTTTCTTCTTAGGAAATAATCTGGTCTCCTGGTTCAGCAAGAAACAGAACTGTGTGTCTCTCTCTACTGCTGAAGCTGAATACATTGCAGCTGGTAGTAGCTGTTCTCAAATGATCTGGATGAAATAGATGCTTACTGAGTATAATGTCACACAAGATGTTATGACATTGTACTACGACAATCTGAGTACAATCAACATTTCCAAGAATCCTATTCAGCATAGCAGGACCAAGCATATTGACATAAGACATCACTTTATCAGAGACCTTGTAGAAGAGAAGACGATTAAATTAGAACATGTTGCCACTGAGCTACAGCTGGCTGACATTTTTACCAAGGCACTTGATGCAAATCAATTTGAAAACTTGAGGGGCAAGTTGGGTATTTGCCAACAGGAGGAATTGTAGCAATTAATTTTGCTTAAAATAAGGGTTGAAGGAGTTATTTTTGTTAAGTCTATTTTGATTGGGTTAATCATATGCTTTCCCATTTCTTTCATGATTATTAAGAAGCTGAATAGACACTCATTTTCCTCCTTCCTCTCTCAACTCTGCAACAAATCCCATTCTCTCAATCAAAGTTCTCTCTCTAGTTGGAAAAGGAGGAGACTGAAGGAAACAGAAGGGAAGAGGGTGTTGCTGAAGATCAGCTCAATGCTGAAGAAAGTAGCTCCTCTGAAGATGACAGTGCTTAAAGTTTGGTGGAGTTGACAAGCCTGATGCTGGTTCCTGTTGATGCAAGTGTTTTCAGATTTTATTTGTTATTTTTATTACTTATTTTGGATGACTGTATAACATATAAGTACATGCATCTTTGGCCTATTTGTGGCTAAAGAGGGGGAGATATTTTGTGGTAGACATCATATTTTTTCTGCAGTCATATTCATTCTGCTGCTCTCTATTCTCTGATTGCTTAGGGGTTTTAGCCAAAAATCTGCCAAAGGGGGAGTTTGTAAGTGTTTAGTTATTGGCATGTATTTTTGGTAAAACCAGGTGTGTAAATGTCATGACTGATGTCATAACATTCTGGATTATTAGGTACTTTATGCAGAAAAAGTATGGCATACAGTAGCTACTGTTTATGAGTGTGTATCTGAGCATTTTGCAATGATCACATTTATTGCCTTCTACCAAAATCAGTAAACAGGAATTCTGATGTCATAACAAATGTTAAGACATCCTGTACTGATCTAACAGATATGCAGTTTGGTTAATTTTGAGATTTTTCAGGAAGATGGCTCTTTCCTTCCAGAACAGAATCTCACGTGGACTTTGGGTTAACCTAGCTCAACCCTAATCTGGTTGATAAAGTCTTGTGACCAAGTCTTAAGGTTAAACCTAATTAACCCTAGCTTTTTGTGGAAACCCTAACTGAAGAAACAGTTGCATATATATTCAACAGGAATGCTGGTTGCAAAGTAACTCTTTGACTGAAGATCAATTAGGAGCTGTATAGTTTTAACTGCTGTAATCCAAGCAAGTATCATTGTGATAAGTGACTTGGAATAGGTTTTGATTGTAAGGGTTTTTTGTATCACTCAAAGCTTTGAAGCAAGAGTGTTTTGTGTCTCTTGACTAAAGCTTTGAAGCAAAGTCAAGTTAGGTTGATGTATCACTCAAAGCTGTGAAGCACGAGTGCTTGTGTTACTTGATTAAAAAGCTGTGAAGCATAATCAAGTGTATGTTCTGAAGAGTGTCTTCATTATTTCATTAGTCAATTGTTTTAAGTATCACTGCTGTGATTGAGGGGGAGTGAGTAGGAACTGAGGTTTAAGTTGAACTTAGATTGAAGTTGCATTGGGTAGGTCTTAAGTGAAGGAGATAAACTGGTTGGTTTATTCCTGAATTAATATCTCTTATAGTGGATTTCCTCCCTGGCTTGGTAGCCCCCAGAGTAGGTGTTGTTTCACACTGAACTGGGTAAACAATTGACTTTGTTCTTTATTGTTTTTATTTACTGTCTTATAGAAAGTCAGATACGGTGTCATAACATTCACTGTGACATTGAGTATCTGCTGCCAGAATTTCAGGCATGATTTTAAAGACTGAAAATTGATTGAGAATTGATTCGACTTGGTGAGCAAGACTATGAATCTGGATGGTTTAGTGACCCGGTGTAAGATTTGATCTGACAAGAATTTGATTTGAAAAGATTTTATTTAATTTTTAAGATTTTTGACCATTTTTTATATAAAATAATGATTTAATAAAAAAAAAATTAAAATATACTAAATATAGGAAAACGAAAATACTATTTAAATAATTAAAAAACATGATTTTTGTGATTTTCAAAACAAATAAAAATGGAAATAAAGTTAATAACAAATAAACAGAAAAAAATTATCTAAAATGCACCAAGGGAGATTTGAACCCATGACCCCATACTTGCAAGTTTCATTCCTTACCAACTATGTTATGTTACTCATTTGAAATAAAAACCCAATTGAAAGTATATGAAAGTGAACAAATATTTGCTATTTAAAATACAAATAATTTGAAATAAATTATTATACATTTTAAATGAGCGAAATAAATTATGATTAAAATGTTAGTAAAGTTGAACCAAAGAATATTATAAAAATCAATGTTGAAAATATTTTTTACTGTAGAAATAAAGGGCGAGAAAATTTAGGGTATAATAGCTGCCCCTATTTAATTATCGTTCGATTGAAGGATGCGAGAATATGTTGGTCTCGCATATTCAAATCGGAGGTTATTAAATAATGGAAGATCCTAAAATTTAATCCTTGGTTGGCTAGATAAGGATATACTGTAAAGAATACCCTAGAGAATGAAGAAGGATAGGCAAAAATGATGATGTATCATCTTACCAGATTTAGCGCAAGAAGTACGATGACGTAAATAACTCGCCAATACCTAGAAAAGTGATCGTATATTTTTGCGTATTTACCACGCCCTAGAAGGTAAATAACATAAGTTTGAAAATTGACTTACTAATGCTTCGAGACTAACATAGTAAGCTTAACGCGGATTTGTCTATTCATTACAGCCTAGGGAATAAATAAAACAGAGCTTGATAATACATTGTCGCACGGAGACTAACACAATGAATTATATCGCATATTTCGTATATTTACTACAACTTAGAGAGTAAATAGTACGAGGATTAGCCTGTGCATTTATCACGACCAAGAGGATAAATGACACATGGATAGGCTTATGTATTCATCATGAGCTAGAGGATGAATAGTATAACCCTAAAAATTCACATGCCTATCACAACCTATAGGATAGATAGTTGAAAAAGTTTGTATGTTTATCACGACCTAGAGGATAAACACAAGAAGATAGACTTATGTATTCGTCACGATCTAGAGGATGAATAAAATAAACTCAATAATTCGTATATCTACCACAACCTAGAGGATAAATGACACGAGGATAGACTTATGTATTCATTACGACCTAGAGAACAAATAACATAAACCCTATAATTAGCACACGTACCACAACCTAGAGGATAGATGATTGAAAAGAAAAGTTTGTGTGTTTATCATGACCTAGAGGATAAACGACAAGAAGATAGTCTTACGTATTTAT
This sequence comes from Vicia faba, assembly GCA_948472305.1. Lineage (NCBI taxonomy): Eukaryota > Viridiplantae > Streptophyta > Magnoliopsida > Fabales > Fabaceae > Vicia > Vicia faba. The sequence continues at coordinate 175,738,825 of OX451736.1, read as the reverse complement.
CACGACTTAGAGGATAAATAATGTAATCCTTAAAATTCGCATACCTACCCCAACCTAGAGGGTAGATAATTTAAGAGTGTTTTGGTAATTGAATCTTAGATAACTAAATCAAAGATAAGATCAGAGTTTACCAATTGTGTTTGTTCTCAACCAAGGTATTCGTTCATTAAGGTAATTCAACAATGGGCTCCAATAAAGTTCGTAGTTTAACCAAAATATATTTGAAAAATGCCATGCATAATGACCTAAGTTGATTTAGAACCTAAAATGTATATGCACTGAGTATTCTGTATATGCCCCAAATGTTTGTAGATGCACCAAATAATTGTTGTAAATGTTTTTGTATTCTCTCCTTTTAAACCATTGGTTTTATGTCACCGACTCCCCAACATCGTATGTTGCGTTGTCGTGGTGTCTTTGCATTGATAAGTGTCATCAAGATTTTGATATTTGTATCGCAAGTGTAGGCGTGGGCGCATTCATGGACATAAGCATGGGTGTGGCTATGGTCGCAAGCATGGACGTAGTCGTGGACCTCTTTTAACGTTTTTATAACCAAAATAAACTTTGATGTTATATCAAATTCTCTTTGGTGTTTTCGTATATTAGATGTACCAAATGTTATGAATGACCTTAATACTTTGATATGGTTATGTACATGTCATGCTTGATGTGAGGATCTTAACGGGAAATCTATTGCCGAGATTTCCAAGGAATCTATTGTCGAGATTTAGATAAGGAATACCTACTACCAAGATTTTTTAGGAAATCATCTGCCAAGATCACCCAGGGGAATCTACTGTCGAGATTCTGTTAAGAACTACCTTTTGTCGATGTCTTCTAGAAAATAATCTGCCGAGATTAACCAGGAGAATCTATAGTCGAGATTCTGTTGAGAAAATACCTTTTGCCGAGGTATTTTGGAAAATCATCTGCCGAGATTAACTAGGGGAATATACTGCCGAGATTCTATTAAGAAACTACCTTCTGCCGAGGTCTTCTGGATAATCAACTGCCAAGATCAACCAAGGGAATCTACTGTCAAGATTTTGTTGAGAACTACCTTCTGCCGAGGTATTTTGGAAAATCATTTGCCGAGATTAACCAAGGGAATCTACTACCAAGATTCGATTGAGAACTACCTTTTGCCGAGTCTTCTGGATAATCAACTGCCAAGATTAATCAGGGGAATCTACTACCGAGATTCTATTGAGAACTACCTTTTGCCGAGGTCTTCTTGATAATCAACTACCAAGATTAACCAGGGGAATCTACTATCGAGATTCAATTGTGAACTACCTTCTATCGAGGTCTTCTGGAAAATCATCTATCGAGATTAACCAGGAGAATCTACTATCGAGACTCGATTGTAAACTACCTTTTCCTGAAGTATTCTGGAAAATCATCTACCAAGATTAACCAAGAGAATATACTGTCAATATTCTATTGAGAAACTACCTTCTGTCGAGGTATTATGGAAAATTATCTGCCGAGATTAACCAGGGGAATCTACTGCCAAGATTCCACATAGAATATATAACTTGATTTGACCATGATGATTGTCTTCACATGCAACATGGTTTATGCTATGCATTATGCTTTATGATTATGGCTCAAATGCTTTTTGAATGGTGCCTCTGTTGTGGGCAAAGAAATGATTAAGACTCGGAGAGGTTACTAGTGCAACAAGAATGATTATTAAAAAAGTGGTAGGGTATTATGCTAACATGACTTCCCGATACTCTTTTTGAACTCGAAGATTATGGATGTAGAAGAGAGGTCCCCTGAGGATTGTGAAAGTATGAAGAGGGTTTGCCTTTTGTAGCCTGTCTTGCCCCAAAGTTTGAATTTTGAAACACCATGCCCTTAATTAACTAACCCTTGGAATGATTTTCCCTTGATGAACCATTTAGAACCGGTTTCTAAGTCTCGCAATGGTCTACCCCAACATTTGAATTTTGAAAGGCATGCCCCTATCTTTAGGATTTAGAGGAGTTTCCTAAGAAGGAACTTGGATCCCTCCATTCTATGATATAGGTTTTGATATAGGTTATCTCAAGTGTCTGAATCTTGAAAAAGAGGCCCTTTATCAACTTGTGTTTTGAGAAGTGATCCAAGTTGACCAAATCTTAGAATAAGTCCCCCTAGTCAATAGGATCCTCAGATGATGTGCCCCTATGATCATTAGGATTTCCCCTGTTTATAGGGGTCCTCTTAGATTCTTTACCCCTAGTTAGAAGCTTCTTAGAAATGTTGCCTTTGATCAGACCATTTTTGAAATCTCTTTGATGCTAAGTATTGACTCGTAAGTAAAATTGTCCCCTTTGAAAAGTAATCCTAATGTGATGCACATGCAAGTTCTTGAAATAAAAATTGATTATTGAAAAGAAATTGATGATTAGAGATGAAGAAGTGGTAACATGGTTTAGTTATAATTTAACAAACATTAAGAGTCAATTTAACACAAATCTTGTTGAGTATGCTTTTATAGTGAACTTAGCTTCAATTAGGACTTTTGAAGGTTGTAACGTGGCCTAGTTCACGGTTTAAAAAAGAAAGGATATAAGGATCAAAATTTCATTTATCCCACCCTTATTCTCCTTGATATTCTTTCTTCCTAAATTCAATTAACCCAATGGATGTGTTTCAGTCTGCAAGATAATATTCGTAGTCGTCGATGATGAGTAGAAGCATTGATAAGATTTAAGGACTTGATGAGAAGCATTGATGTTTATTAAGGTGACAGTCACAAGATTGTTCTCTAATTTATTTATTTTAAATCCCTTATTTTTGCATGGACCAATTCTTTTGAATTTTTCAGTCCATCGGGATGCCCTAACTTTTATCTAAGTCAAAAAAATTTGCTTTTTGTTTTTGACTTAGCGGACTCTCTTTTTTTTTAATTTTTATTTTGAGATTTTTTTCTTCTTTTGATTCAGGAAAGTTGTGACTGTCATGTTTGATTTTTGTGAGCTTCATATTTATTGCTCCCTCGATGTTGTATGACGTAAGTGAGAAAGAAGATGTTGTGAGCTTTATCTTCATTGTTTTCTCGATCTTGGATGATGTATGCGAGGAAGAGGATATGCTTAAACCTTTTACGTAGATAGACCGATTCTCTTGAGATTATAATGCATCCATGAACTAATTGAAATCTACCCTACCCATGGTTAAGATTACGGGTTTTTAGAAAATAGAAATAACTCCAACTTTTGGCTCGAGGGGGTTAACTACGAATTATCTCCTTATTTTCCATTGTTTAGGAAGTGAAACAATGTCTTACATCGTCAGCTAAGTCTTACTATTAAAAAGCATACGTCGACAAAATTAGATTATTTAGTTTTTGTCATTCTTCCTCGAAGTTTGTTAAAGTTGTGCAACGGAAGATAGAAAATAAGAGTGAAAATGGAAAGTCGTTGATTATTTGTGGAAAGTGATAGAAGAGTGGATACGAATGGATCGGTTTCAAAAAAATGCATGATTATTTATTCAAATTACTTAATTAAAAGATACAAAGTTACAACAAATACAACTTAGCAACTTGGAAATTACAAATTGAAATTGATAAGTCTGATGATCCTATGGAAGAGCCCCTTTTTTTATCCACTTGACTTTAGGAGATGTTTCTTAGTTCTTGGACTTGCCAGAGCATGAGGGTGACCCTTGATTTTTCTTGGGCATACCTATTTCGTGAGACATTGCTCTTGTTGATATTGTTGCTTTTGAATCACCAATGGTAGTCGCATCTGAGGCATTGTGCAGGTATGTATAATAAAGGGTTGCCTTCTCTTTTTAATTGGACTCGTAGGACCAAGCTCAGTTGAGTCTTCAATGGTTAATCTCCTCCTTCCATAAGTTAGGACTTTCTCGAATTCCTTAATGAGTCTCGAAAAATCAACTAGCATGGATAATTAGATAACGGCGAAACTGGAAATTCGTATGCAAATGTATGAACATGTATACGGATGAAAATGCATGGGCATGCAAAAAAAATTTAAGGGTATGCGAAAATATCTTCATGGAGACGCAATGCAATGCGAGGTTAGAACAAATATAAACCTAAGGACCACCTATACAAATTTTGACAGACACGAGGAAAAGTTCTATGGATGACACTTAAGGGGAGACCCCATAAAGTAGGGGTTATAACACTCCTACAGAAACGGGTTTAAAGATAGACATGGAAATTAGGATAACCTATACTGACTCAAAGATTGAGACAGCCACAAGGGACTCCTTAAGGATTATGGATAATGAAAGACGAAGAGGAATCCCTACAAGCTAGGGATTGAGACTTACCAAAGATAACCCCTACATGATAAAGATTATGATAAGCCAATGAATAGTTGAGATGATAGTTTGACTGAGGGAATAGCATGGAAGAGAGCACATGGTGATCGGTCAATGATCACCAAATTCCATGGCCTGATATAGGCCACATGGCGTGCATTAGCGAGGACATCCTTCGTGGGATGGTTTCATATGGAGAACAAGATCATACAAAAGTTCTAATGACAATGATGGGTCAAAGGGGGATCCCTACAGGCTAGGGATGGTAACAGACACATGGAAGTCCCTACAGGATATAACATACTTAAGAAAATCCCTGTGGACCTAAGGTTTATAATTAACAAAGTCAAATCCTTGTGGGTTTAGGGTAGTGAATACCCTATACGGGTTTAGGGTATGTGAATACCTTATACCGGTTTTGGGATAGATGTAGAGATGGGGATACCCTTACGGGTTAAAAGAATAGGATGTTGATAGAATAATCTATAGGAGAGTTCCTAGAAAGGTTCTAAGTTTTTCTACCATTTCCCATAAGGTGGCTTCCTTAAGGGTATCATGGATTACACTAGAGGGAAAGGCACAAGGGCCTCCCTTAAGTGGAGCCTCACTGTAGACTAAAACTTCTGTCTCTATGGTCGTACAAGGTCTCACCATGAGATTTTAGTTTAGGTTTATACAAAGAGTCATAGGTTTCATTCCAAAGTCCTATTCCCCAAGAGGATACCTCTTGAGACATATTCATTTTTTTGGAATTTCACCGACTCTAGGCGAAGTCATCACAAAAACTCATAAGGATGATATATCCCCTTGGTCAATAGACGGATCTTCTTTCTAAGATTTTGATATATTCTTTTTTTTAATTGAATCTCACCAATAACAAATTAAAATGATAATAATGACAATATAAATCAACAAATAAATGAATACATAAATAAACAAATATGAAAATAAAACATACAAAAAATAGAAAGAAAACTCCAAAAACTCTAGACCTAAAAGAGAGTTTTTTTTTAAGTTTATTCGGAAATTTTGTTTTTTTTTTTGAAAAAAAAAATTTTAATGTTTTTTTTTGGAACTTTTTTTCGAAAATTTTTTTTTTAAAAGTTTCTAAAAAAATTTTTAAGATTTTTTTCTAAATTATGTTTTGCAATTTAAAAAAAAAAGTTTTTTCTGAAATATATATATATATATATATATATATATATATATATATATATATATATATATATATATATATATATATATATATATATATATATATATATATATATATATATATATATATATATATATATATATATATATATATATATATATATATATATATATATATATATATATATATATATATATATATATATATATATATATATATATATATATATATATATATATATATATATATATATATAAATTAAAATAGTTTTCGAAATTTTTTGTTTTTAAAAAGATTTTTTTTCAAAAAATACATATTTTTTTTAAAAAAATTCGAAAACTTTTTTTTAAAAAGTCTTTTTTTTATAAAAAAATTTTAATTTTTTTTAATGATACTAACTTGAGATGCCGTGACCAACTTAAGTTGCTTCCTCCTTCTTTCTCTTTTGCTTGTCCTTCGATATTACTAACTAATTTACGGTAAAATTAGAGTCGTTAGGGTTAGCAAAACCAAATAGACAATAAAAATAAAAATCCAAAACCTAAAGACCAAACTAGGGTAAACCTAAATTTTAAAAGTCCTCAGCAAAGTCGCCAGTTGTAGCAACCGACTTTAAAAAATTTATGTTTAAACATGAGAGTCGTCACCTACTACTTGTTTTACCCTAATAAAAGGACATGGAAAGTGGAAAGCCCTAGAAATAAGAGATATTTGAATAAGTAGGTAAATTGGGCAAAGGGAAAGTGTTAAGCACTTTTACCTCTCTTGTATTCAAGGGGACCCATTTAGTCTTCAGGTTTGAAAAGAATGAGGTTTTTAGGTTTTATCGGGATTATTGTCTTATTTCCATATATTATCATATATTGTGTTAAAAGGGAAACACACAAAAAAATTATAAGCAAACAAAATTTTAATATTTAGTGAAAAAAATAAAATTGAAAATAAAGATCGACCTCATATCAAAGATTTTATCATTGACCAAAAAGGTTAAACCACATGGTTTGAAAACAAAGTTTTGAAAAAAAAACAAAGGGGGCTCATATGCAATCATCGGTCCAAATTATCTTTAAAAATGTAAAAAAGCGAAGAAAAAAGTTTGAAAAGTGCAGAAGTGTGAAATTGAAAATTTATAGATTTTCATGGATGATTGTTGATCGTATAGTCGTGGATTTCATAGACAATTCTTGAGAAATTGTTAGTAATTGTTCGCTGTCTGTTAAAGACAACAACATGGTTGTCTGTTTAAAACAACCCTAAAATAAACCGAAAAGAAAAAAATATAGAAAAAAAGTGAGAGAGATCAGAGAATTCTTCCTCCCTGAACTATGAAAGTAGAGGGCTATTTATAGGTGAGCATTAAGTCAAAAATTAAATGAAATTGATATATTCTTGGCATGATTTTGAAGATTGAAAATTGATTGAGAATTGATTCAAGTCTTGATGAGCAAGACTATGAATCTAGATGGTTTAGTTATCCGGTTCAAGATTTGATTTGACAAATTTTTGATTTGAAAAGATTTTATTTAACTTTTAAGATTTTCGACTATTTTTTATATAAAATAATGATTTTAATAAAAAAATATTTTAAAATATACTAAATATAGGAAAACGAAAATACTATTTAAATAATTAAAAAACATGATTTTTGTTATTTTCAAAACAAATAAAAATGGAAATAAAGTTAATAATAAATAAACAGAAAAAATATTCAAAATGCACCAAAGAGATTCAAATCCATGACCTCATAATTGCAATCTTCATTTCTTACCAATTGTGCTATGATACTCATTTGAAATAAAATCTCAATTGAAAGTATATGAAAGTGAACAACTATTTGCTATTTAAAATACAAATAATTTGAAATAAACTATTATACATTTTTAAATGAGCGAAATAAATTATTGTTAAAATGTTAGTAAAACTGAATCAAAGAATATTATAAAAACCAATGTTGAAAATATTTTTGACTGTAGAAATAAAGGGCGGACAAATTTAAGGTATGATAAGGGCCAAACGGGTATGTGAAGTGGGTCGGACAAGAAAGTGGGTCGAACAGGAAAAAAAATCCTCGGTAAAACCCCGAACCCCACTAGTTGTAGGAAGCTTTATAGTAAAACACTAACTTAATGCTCTTGATACCATATTGAAAAGAATGATAAAATGATATTGTGTTTTTATTCCTCAGCTCTAGGCTGGTTTATAAGATGGAAATACAATAATTATATTTAATTCTCTACTAAATAGAGAATAAAGAAAAATAAATGAGAATAAATGGAAACAATAAAATAAAAAAATAAAATATTTTTCAACAGATGTCATTCTAATGTTGTCAGTCTTTGCTTTATAAGTCTTGCCTCATTTTGATGCCATGTAGTATTTAAGTAGAATTCCTTTTGTGATGATATAATAAGTTAGTTCGTATATATTTTATCAACAATTGTTTTCATGTTCAAGATTTGCATCATGATCACCTAAATTCACATATGACTCTATGGTTTTGATGGCTTTTGTTATGTTAGTGATGAATGTATGATTCAATTTATAAATTCACACCACTATTGTTCAAAGTTAACCATCATCATAGCCTATATGACCAACTGAATATTTCAATCTCCATATTTTACTTTGTTACTTTAGGAAAGTTATGCCAAGAAATCTAACTATGAATAATCAATCAATACATGCATGCATAATTGTCTCTAATTTGATTGTTCTAATAATATGATTTTCATTACATTAAATCAATCAGGAATTTAGCATGAAATCAAAGATCTTGATAAATTGAAACATACAAATTCCATACATGTTCAATCTTGATGAACATTATAACATATCTGGATTTTGTAATCAGCTTATTCAGATTCATGAAAGTGTTACTGCAAGTTTAACAATAAAGGTTCCAATGAAAATTGAAATTTTGTCACCTTTTATTAGTCAACACTTGATTTTTGTTTGACAACTGACTCCATACACAAGAGGGGGTTGAATTTTGGAAGTTCGAAAAACATTTGTTTAAAACAAAATCATTTGAAGAATCAGCGTTTAAAAACATTTTATAAAACAATTGAGTAAATAAGAAGTAAAAATAAAATAACTAGAAATAAACGAGATAAGGGAAGAGAAAAACACAAGAGAATTATTCAAGTTTGACCTTAAAGTGGCCTATTTGTGTCCCTAATAATTATTCTTAAGAGTATCCACAAAAATTTGAGAGTTTTTAGAAGGATGTGCCTACGAACACCCTTATACAAAGAAATGAAGTTTCTAGGCTAACTTCTAACCAAACAACAAACAAAGGATTAAAGCGGTTAGTCTTCAAAACAAATAGGGATTTTACACAGACTGGTCTCGAACCAAGACGAGGTTTTGAATTGGCTATCCTCTTAGTTGAATCATGGTTTTTACACAGGTTGATCATGAATCGAACTGAGATTTTTGCTGGAATAATCTTGAACCTACTAAGCTTTTACACCAGGGTGATCTCATGAACCAAGAGATGTTTTAACTAATTAGGTTGAGCTCAAGAATTGTTGTGGAGATTTTTCATTGGTTGATCTTCATGAACTAAATGGAGACTTTCTAAGACAATCCTCCAAAAATAAAAGAGTTTTTAATTGGTTTCGCTCGTAACCAAAATAACAACTTCCTATGAAAGAATTATTTACTCAAGATAAAAACACACTCACTACAAGAAATTTGGCATTTACCAACGGTAAAAATTCATTGGTAAAGGCCAAAAAAACCTATACCAACAGTCGTTTGTTTCCGTCAACTATAATTCTCTATATCGAAGGCAAATTATCATCCCAATATCTTAGACCAACGAAAATTTTCAGATGTTGGTCAAAATTTTGGAGCTATAGGAATAGTTAATTACACTATTTAATAATTTTAACCACCACGTATTTTCATTAGTATAAGATGAAATTAACCGTTGGTATATGTCTTGTTTTTTTTACAAATATTTTTTCCTATAATTAATATTTTTTAATAATCAAATTTTGACAATCCTTTCTATATGTACTACACAATTTAAAGCAATATCAAATAAAATTTCAATATATCAAAATAGCAATGTCATTTATATAATAACAGTCACCAAAATAGATGTTACAACAATAAAAAAATACAAAAAAAATTACAAAAACATATCTAAGATAAAAGCAAACTCTAATCTTCCTCGCTTTCTTCTTCATCAGTGCATGGATTTCGAGAATTTATCTGGTTTGAGGCACTAGAAGCATGTGTAGACAATTGAAAATAAAATAAATAAGTTACGAACTCAACTTTTTCGTAATATTCAAAATATGAATTCGAAGAGAAAAATATAATATACATGTCTTGTAACTTATAAAATAACATTCAAATCTTCTTGAAATAATCGATTGTGTATCACTGACATCATATTTACCATAAACACATTTGTCCTCTCTTGAATTTCTCGCATTTTCTTAAGTTCATCCCTCAACTCTTGATTTTGTGACAAAGAAGTTTTTGATTTTTTAGGTTTGGGAATATGGTCTAAACAAAAAGAGATGTGTAAAGTAAATATAACATTAGTGGTAAAAAAGTTTGGTTCATGAGATGTGGTAAAAAAGAGATGTGTTATTTAAATTTCATGTAAAATCTTTCTAGCATTTTGCATAAACATGAAAAAATACCCCACTTTGATCACAAAGGAATCATGATTCAAAATCAAGAACTATGGTGACCACTGTTCACAATCATCTTTTGTGTTAAACTGTCCTTTCTCAAATTTGACAGGGATCATCAGCAAAATATGCACATGAAAGTTTTGTAACTAAATAACAAGTTACATTTACAACATGTTGAAATAGACCATTTCACATAATTGCATACTTACAATACTACGGTTTAGAAGACACAAAACACCAAAACCATAAAAATTACTATGTAATATGCAAAATTGAAATGTAATATTTCAAAGTCACTTTCCCTTAGACTTCACAATCTACGAGAATATTTACTAATAGAAACACCTTAATTAATAACCCCTAAATAAACTCGTCTTAAAAGCTAAGACTAACAAAAATCAAACTCAAAGTGTCTCTAGAACCGTAAGACAGAAGCAAAAGAAAACGGCATAAACACACGCAGGAAAATACAAAACACCCATTTAGTGGTAAATTCACCATAGTCAAATTGAAGAAAAGCATAGGAATTTATGAAAATATAGAGCTTCGGTAATTTTTTCCAAATTCTCTCACCAGAACAATTATCCTCACGTAAACTAAGGAACACTTTCGAAGCACTGTGGCTAAAAATATGTGAGAAAATGAGAGATTTAGAGAAATGATGAAGAAGTTAAAAGTGAGGTTTTTACATGTTTTTTGGATGTTAAAAAGTGATATAGATGCTCTCTATTTTTAAGCCAAAGCGTTGTATAAATTTAGAAATAATTCATGTGTCGAATGAATGTTCTAATCGATTAGACAGCCTAAATAATCAACTATTAAGGCCACAAATGGAAGGTTTTAATATAGAGTTGTTACCAATTAATCAGTTAGAAAATATCTTACAAACAATCAGACACTCTCCTAATTAACTCGTTAGGCCTCAAAAATATTGTTTAGTGATTTAATTAAAATATGATAAGCTTCTAAACAATTTTTAGTGTGTGCGATTTAGCCATAATGTTTCTAGAAATACCATTGGGTCTTTACAAGATATTAGTCACTCAGAAAAACACGACCAGAAAGGATTTCAATCTTCCTCTCTTTCAAAACACTAAAGCTTCAAGTTTTAGAATAATTAACATCGACTTTAACATCACACAAGAGCTTTGAATCTTCTTAATTAGGCTTGATATGTCTTCATCTTAACTGTCATCATCTGAGAGGTTAAACCATCAATGGACTTTAAGATAGAAGTATTACTTGAAAGTCATTGGACCACAATGTTGACTTAATATTTAAGAATATTTTCAAGAGCACTGCTTGAATTTGGAGGATAGCTTGTTCGACCATTTTGTGCATCTTTGACCGTTTGAGTTATATTCAGTAGATGTTTGATTTCAAGTGTTATCATAATCAAAACTAAGCAGTTAATAGTTGACTTGCATATTTGTTATCCATAAGCTTCACCATATTGGATTACTTCTTGACAATAGTTGCAAGCGCTTAGATCCATATTATTTCCCCTTTTAATGATGACAATGCATCTCTTAGGACATGGTAAAAGAGAAAATAAATAGATAAATTTTGAAGTGGTTAAACTCCCCCTCACATGAGTAGAGAGTATACTTTACTCCTCTTGAGAGTATACTTATCCCCCTTTGTCATAGTTAAAAATGTTGGAAAAATATGTTTTATATAGCCTCTTAGTCTAGTTGATTATTCAGTGCATTTTTTCAGCCTCCTTGATCTTTTTGGGCCTTGGTTTGAGATGTTTGCTTTGGCGTACTGCTTTTGACACCTCTTTTTTATTTGAATTACACCTAATTTTTCTAAAATGATTAAGACTCAATTTAAATCATTAGTAAACATAATTTAAATTGATTGATCACATAATAAACCACTTAGTTAGAGAGTTAATTGGAGTTTTTGGATTTTTCAATCTCTTAAAAGTATATCACCTTCAAATTCTAATTAGACTTGAGAAAACTCCACCTTTGGAGGGAATGAAAAATCGTAAATCGTTCTCTTTGAATCGTTTGATACGAGATTTGGTTTAAACAAAAAATATAGATAAATTCATTACAGATGTATCTTCTCAACCTACTAAGATATTAATTGATCATCACATATCATAAGTTTGAGAACCATCCTTAGTGAGAAGTGTTTTGATCTTGTCAGTTGAAATACGCCATCAATGAACATTCTTAGATCACAAGAATCAGTATCATTGAACGCCATAAGAAACACCATGTATACTTAATGGTATACATCTTGCTTTTCACATATTCTTTTAATATGCAATAAGACTTTATAAATCTGTAAAGCATTCCTACAAAATAAATTAGGTTTTCACTTTTGATACCTGTGTCTCTTTGGGACCTAGTGAGTTATTAGTTTTAAGAGGTCTACCTTTAGAACTTTTTAAATTATCAAAATAAAAGGGTTTTAGGTGGCCAAGATTATCATAATAGGAACGTTTATAAATAGGGTGATTCAATTTATTCTTATTAAATCCTTTATCATGTAATATACTAGATTTAAAAACCTAATGGAGTTTTATTCAAGGAAGACCTTTGATTTGATAAAATCAAATCTATGTTTTCTTTCCCATTAGTAAATTTACTTAGGGTTTCATTCAGATCTTTCACTTCCTTTTTCATTGAGACACAAGTCTTGCATTTACCAGCTAGGGTTCTGAGATTAGCTATTTTATATCTTAGCATTTCATTTCTACTTTCTAGAAACTCAATGTAGTCTTTAAGATCTAACTTACACTTTTCAATATTATCATGAACCTTGATTAACTTAGCATTTAATTTTAAAAAAAATTGTATGATAATGTTGTTACCTAACAATCAACTTCTTTGTGAGAAGCTTTCAAACAAACTTTTTTATCTTATTTGATGGATGGAGATTCTTCAAATATTTTACTAGAGGTTAGTTCTTCAAGATCTCTACTTGATGTTGAGTCCCCAAAGAATTGATCGTTGATGCTTCTTTCTCATTTCTTCTTCCAGAGATTCTACTGGATGAAAATTCTTTATATTCTCTTCTTGATGAAGTTTCTCCATTTGACGTAGAATCTTCTGAGGATCGTTTTTTCATTGATAATGTTCTTTTAAAGGAGATTACTGGATTTAACTTTTATTCTTCATGAGAGAGAGAGTTCTTTGATTAAGTTGCTAGAGATTCTTCTAGGTTTGAGCTTATCCCTTCACCTTTTAATAGTTGAATCAATTCATTAAGTTTCTCGATGATTTCTTCCTTTTTGGATATTTATTAAAAAAAATTGTAAACATTTTCATCTCTCAATTTAAGGATTGGCTTAGGTTTTTTATTCCAATTCTTAACTCTTAGATATTCGTTAGCGACGAAAGCTCTAACATAGCTTCCAATATTTTTAAAGGTTTAACACCATGTGAGAAAGTAATATTTACATTCATCTGGAATGTTTCTTCTCCTTGTGTGTTCATTCCCTCTTGTTCGATACTTGGAGATACTCTATAGACCATTTCAAGAGTCTCTCACATTTTTTGGCGGATTTACAATTAAAGAAATTAATTTTCACTTAAAGACTTAACTTAAAGCTTTTTTATTTTAAAAATAATTCCGAACTTTTTTTGTCCTCTACGGTCCAAAGGAAATCATATTTATCTACTACTTCACCATTAAAATAATGATTATGGATAAACGGGTCATTGATTATTGTTTCCCATAATTCAAGATTAATATTTTGAATAAAATTTTTAATTCTAGCTCTCCACAATTCAAAACTATCACCATTAAACGGTGGATGTATGTTTAGGAAAGTCCTCTTGTTAAAAGAAGTGTTGGAAGTTATAGAATTATACATTTTCGAAATGAAAATGACCTACTCCTCTCCCTACGAATAATTCTTGAGAGTATCCACTAAAACTCAAGAGCTTTTAGAAGGATGTTCCCACAAACCCCATTATACAAGGAAATGAAGTTTTTAGGCTAGCTTCTAACCAAACATCAAACAAGGACTTAATGCAGTTAGTCTGCAAACCAAATATAGATTTTTTTAATAGGTTGATCTCAAACCAAAACGAAGTTTTGAGTTAGCTATCCTACAAACCAAATCAATTTTTTTACATAGGCTGACTACGCACTGAATCGACACTTTTACTGAGCTAATCTTGAATCTACTAAGTTTTTATACCAGGCTGAACTCAAGAACCAAGAGATATTTTAATCAGACTGGTCTTGAACTGATATAGCTTTTAACCTAGCTAAGCACAAGAACCGTTATGGAGATTTTCACTGGTTGCTCTTCACAAACCAAATGAAGACTTCCTAAGGCAATCCCCCAAAAATACAAGAGTTCTTAATTTATTTAGCTTGTAACCAAAATAAAAACTTTATATGTAAGAATTATTTACCCAAAAGAAAAATACACTCTTTGTAACTTTATAACTTTGCCCTCACCCAGAACAATTATCCTCACTTAAACTCAAGAGAACTCTCGAAGCATTATTGCTAAAAATATGTGAGAAAAATAAAAGATTTAGATAGATGGTGATAGAAATGAAAAGTAAGTTTTTTACATTTGCTATGTGTGTTAAAAAGTGATATAAAATCTCTATATTTATAGGCCAAGGCGTGGTATAAATTTGAAAATAATTCATGGTCCAAATGAATGTTCTAATAAATTAGGCTGATTGATTAGATGATCTAAATAATCTATTGTTAAAGCCACAAATGGAAGATTTTGATATAGAGTTGTTACCAATCATTAATATAATGTCCCAATATATTTTAGACTCAACCAAGTATGATCTAATCAATTAGGTTTATGGTCTAATCAATTAGACATTTAGAAAATGTTTTTCAATCAATCACACACTCTCCTAATCAACTCACTAGGACTCAAAAACATTGTCTGGTGATTTAATTAAAATATGAGAAGCTTCTCAACAGTTTTTAGTGTGTATATAATTTAGCCATAATGTTTCTAGAAATACCATTGTGTATTTACAAAATACTGGTCACTCGGACAGACACGATCAGACGAGCTTTCACAATTCCTCTATTTCACAATTATGAAGCTTTAAGTCTTGACATCATTAGCTTTGACTTTAGCATCACACAAGAGCTTTGAATCTTCTTAATAAGGCTTGATATATCCCCATCTTAACTTCCATCATCAAAGAGGTTAAACAACCAATGACCTTGAAATAGAAGACTTCATTTGAACGTTGGACCACAGTGTTAGCTTGATCTTTAAGAATATATTTAAGAGTGTAGCTTGATTCAAAAGGATAGTTGTTCAACCATATTATGCATATTTGACCGCTTGAGCTATCTTCAACAGATGCTTGACTTCAAGTGTTGTCATCATCAAAACTAATAAGCTACTAAGTGACTTGCATCTTTGGTATCCATAAGCCTTATCATCTTGAATCACTTCATGGCTATACCTGCAAGCACATAGATCCAAAATTTGAAATAGTCAACCTCTAAAGTTTAGTTAGTAATCTTTGATTACATATGTTTCGTTATTTAGTTATAAGTGTCATTTCATTAATTATTTAAAAATATACCTTATACCATTATGTTAAGGTTGATGTTACATTAAAATCCAAATAATTCATGGTTTCTCAAGTTTTGTTTTGTTACTACTTCGGTTTGAATAGGACTTTTGACTCATGCCTTAGTATTGTGACAACACAGATGGTGTCATTATTATGATGTGAAACATAATGTTAGTGAAATGACGATGAAGGTCATCATAGAAGCTCTCTGGGTACGACGACAAGGGTCTTCAATGGATAGAGAATGGGGTATATCTATAAGGTTAACACTACAAACCCATGTTAGCGAGGTTAGAGAGATGTAATTTACAAGAATGAATGAAATTGTATCATGGGCATGTGATCACGCTTATATATAGATGACAATTAAAACTGCTTTCAATAGATCGTTGGATAGATTTTGATGACTGATATGAGAATGCTACTTGGCTCTTGTGCGCGATCCCATAGTGAAATTCTACCTCTTTGTCAGTTTCGAGTGAAGCTGTTTTGGATTGTGTCCTTTAATTTTGATTGGTCTTGTTAGATTGTTTGACCGACTTAGAACAACATTTAATGGGGATAATTTTGGAGTCCAACATCCAAGTTAGTGAAGTCAGAGAGATGTAACTTGCAAGAATGGAAGAAATAATACCTTGGTGTGGCACTTGATTGCGCTTATATATGGACGACGCTTAAAAGTCATGTCGATAGATCATTAGATATATTTTGACGGTTGAGATAAATGTGCTACTTGTCTCTGGTGCGTGATCACATAGTGAGAGTCTACCTCTTCATTAGCTCCGAGCGAAAGTGTTTTGGATTTTTTTTCCTTTAAATTAGACCGGTCTTGTTGAGCCGTTTAACCAGCTTGGAACAACATTTAATAGAGTTGGTTTTGGACTCCCACTCCTAAGTTAGTGAGATTAGAGAGGTGTAACTTGCAAGGATGAACGAAATTGTACCTTTATATGGCACGTGATCGCGTTTATATATAGAAGACAGTTAAAACTATTATTGGTAGATTATTTGCTAGATTCTGACGATTGAGATGATGGTGCTACTTGGCTTTGGTGCCCTATCCCATGAAGAGAGTTTACCTCTTAGTCAGTTTCAAGCGAAGGTTTTTTAGATTGTGTCTTTTAAATTAGGTTAGTCTTATTGGGTCATTTGATCGGCTCAGATCAACATTTGATAGTTTTGGAAGAAAAAAATTATTATAATTGCATGTAAAAATGTAATTGTTTTTTGTTACAAATATAGAAAGTGAATTTTATAATTAAATATTAAATATGTATTTAGGTCAACATATGATCTAGTATACGAGTGGATAGAAGAAAAATATGTATGTATAGATTTGACTGGGTTTTCTCATTGGTGGGGTTGAGGATTAGAGATTTTACTGTATGACAGACAACTCTCAAAGTTGTTTTAAATAAAGTGGCTAAGCATGAGAAAACGTATTCTGACGATCAACATGTTTTTATATCATCTGCCTTTGACACTTTTGGTTTTCTGGTCTATTATTTATGTATAATCTTGATTTTTTTTATTTGTTTGCCACCACCAGTATCGGTCCACTGGACCGGCTAATCCTATTCGACCCTTAATCCGATTCGGGAGTCAATTCTAATATCAAATGATTTCAGCCACCTCCTAATCACAGTTGCGGTGGATCGAACTATAATCTTTCATGCTAAATTCAACGTCAATAATCATTAATAAAAAAATGATTAAAAATAAAATACAAATTTAATATGTTAGATATTTATGCACTTAGTAATTTAATTAGTATCATACACGACCTGGTTAATCATTACCTCAAATTTCACTCTTCCCCACCTCATATTTTCATCTCCTTCGATCCTTCTTACCTCATCCTAGGTGCGTATCGCACCCACAGCTTCTTCTATCACAATCTCACACTTTCTTCTCTTCTTTACCAAATCTCTTCTCAAATATTTTATTAACAAAAATCTCTTTTGAAGTTGACAAATGAGACACAACTCATACAAAGACTTTCTCTGAGTGTGAGTGTGAGACACAGACACAGAAGGAACCTGTCAGTGATTCCCCTTCATTTTGTAAGATCCCAAGATTATCAGGTTAGTTTCCATTTCTGAACTCAGATCTTGCAATTTGGCTTAATGGGTCTTTCTTCAGATCTTCAAATCTTCAAATTTCATTACTTGCCCACATCTATATAATGATGAAAATCGAAACTTTATTGCTATACTTACTATTTTAACCCGTTTTAGCTTAAAGGGTATCATTGTTTTTTCATTTGTATGCAGGTTATAAATCTTGGGGTTGATTTGATATTGAATAAAAATGTTGGGTCGGTCTGGATTTTCTAGACCTGGAGGTTTCAGACCTGAGAATTTAGGTCAGAACACCATGGCCATGATTGGGAATGTTTGTTTTTCAGTGTTTGTTATTGGTGTTTTGGTGTTTACTATTATGGCTGCTACTTATGAGCCTGAGGATCCTTTGTTTCATCCTTCAACAAAGATTACAACATTCCTCACTTCCAAATCCAATGCTACTTTTAAGTCTGATAATAGTGTTGTTAGAACTGGTGAGGATTTTATGGCTGCTAATGAGTCTGTGTTTGGGTCTATTATTAACATGACTGATGTTGATAACTCGGTTAGCGGCGAGTCGAATGAGGCGGATGCGACGCAGTGTGAGGGGAATTCGGGTCCTATTGATTGTAGGGATCCGGAGGTTTTTCATTTGATGATGAGAGCTACTATTGAGAAGTTTAAGGATATTCATTTTTATAAATTTGGGAAACCTGTTGCAGGGTCTAATGATAGTACTTGTGATATGGCGTGGCGGTTTAGGCCGAAGGATGGGAAGGCAGCGGCGTTTTATAAGGATTATAGGAGGTTTGTGATTGAGAGGTATGAGAATTGTACGCGTAGTATTGTTAGTATTGGGGAGTATCATACCGGTGTGAAAGCGAGGAAGAGGAAGAAGAATCAGAAAGGTGGATTAGAGAAGACGTCGTCGCAGCCTGATCAGGTGAATGCGTTGCCGGTTGTTGGAGAGTTTGTTAACGATAGCCTTCCTGTAGTTGAGTCGGAAAGCTCATTTAGTCGAGGTAAATATTTGGTTTATATGGGTGGTGGAGATAGGTGTAAGAGCATGAATCATTTCTTGTGGAGTTTCTTGTGTGCGCTAGGAGAAGCTCAGTATCTTAACCGAACATTGGTTATGGATTTGAGCATATGTCTGTCTTCGATTTACACTTCGTCAAAGCAGGACGAGGAAGGGAAAGATTTTAGGTTTTACTTTGACTTTGAGCATTTGAAAGAGGCAGCGTCTGTGTTGGACAAGGATCAGTTTTGGGCAGATTGGAGTAAGTGGCAACAAAAAGACGGAATGAATCTTCATCTCGTGGAGGATTTCAGAGTCACACCAATGAAACTTATGGAAGTGAAAGATTCTTTAATATTGAGAAAGTTTGGATCCGTCGAGCCGGATAACTATTGGTATAGAGTCTGCGAAGGAGAGACAGAATCTATTGTTCAAAGGCCATGGCATTTGATATGGAAATCGAGGCGGTTGATGGAAATAGTGTCCGCAATAGCTTCAAGGTTAAACTGGGATTATGACTCCGTTCATGTCGTGAGAGGCGAAAAAGCAAGGAACGTAGATCTTTGGCCAAATCTCGGCGCACATACCTCCCCGGACGCACTTCTCTCAACCTTGCGGGACAAGGTTGACGAAGGAAGAAACCTCTACATTGCAACAAACGAACCCGACACATCTTTCTTTGATCCTCTAAAGGATAAGTATACGACTCATTTTCTCGACGAGTATAAGGAACTTTGGGACAAAACTAGTGAATGGTACTCGGAGACAACAAAACTAAACAACGGCGTTTCTGTAGAATTTGATGGTTACATGAGAGTATCCATTGATACAGAAGTGTTCTTGAGAGGTAAGAAGCAACTTGAAACTTTCAATGATTTGACCAATGATTGCAAGGATGGTATCAATACATGTAATGTTGCAGCAAACTAAATCTCTGTAAGATTTGAAATTCCAATGTTTCATACATTGAAAAAACATACTTGTACTCTTAGTTTTGCTATATGTGTTGCATTTGAGACTTTTGTAATCTTTAGTTGTGGCAGTGAGGAGTAAAATCATTTAGTTCTGTACTGTAAGAATAGTGTCACCTTGGAAATTTTGAAGTTCTTAATTGAAATTTGTGTTATGCTTAAATCCCATGCATCAAATTATTGGCTTAAACAAAACTGTTTTGTTGACTTTATTTTTCACACCTTGCTTCCCATTCACTATAAATTCTGTGCTACCATAATAGCTATTTCAGTTGGTACATCAGAAATATTTACCAAAAAGTTATTATTTTTTAATTAGTGTGAAATGACCAAAATGTCTTATAATTTGGGACTAATTTTCACTGTAAAGTTAAAAATCAACGAGTAACAACACTTATGATCTGAAGTGGGATATCATAAGTGTAATTAGTTAAACCAACAAAATTAAGGGGAAAAGGTAAAACTAACCAACAAAATATTTGAAGTTATGAATAATATTATGAAAGTAACATGCAAATAACATTAATGGAGTAGAATTGCTTATACAAATGCATAAATGATACAAGAACTCAAAGCCAACGAATGGTTCTTCTCATGCTATGAAGTACCCTTTTTCTCATCTCAAGCAGGAAAACAATCATTCTATCATCGTTGGTAGATTCTTATTATAATAAAAAAACTCTCACTTTTCATCCTTTCATTGCCATTGTTTTCTTGGTATCATTACCTTTGATATGAACTCAAATGAACCTGTGATTGCTAATCACTTTGTAGAAAGTGTAGTTCTTTACAGCAAAATGCCGTCATTCAAAATTTATCCGCATGTGACTGCCGATTTCTAACTTTTGACTTTCGAAAGTGAAACCAGATTATTTTTGCTCTTCCAACTTCCACCTCTTAAGCCATGTATGGCATGTACAAAATTCAGGCAAGAAAAATGGAACAAAACCCTGCTTCACCTAGCCTTAGCCTTCGATTTTTTCACTTGAACATAGATTTTTGTCGGGTTTTCGGAACTGGCCTTTGAAATGGCAACTTCATGCTGTTTTTTACCAACTTCGTCATCGGTATGTGGCGTGATCGCAAATGATCCTCTAGTAAACTCCCTAGCAACCTGAAGTATCGGAAACAGCTAATCATTGCCCAGAAATGCATGACTTAAAGATTATGTGCCTTCAAGAATAATTAACTGATGTATTAACTTTTTCCCAGTAATTTTTTTTATCTATCAAAAGTCAATTTTATATAGGCATTACTACAAAAAATCTTATAACACAATGAAATATCTAGTGATCAGCTATACCTTTAAGAGAATCCAGACTTTGAGAGAACTGCTTAATATTCCAAGTTTTGTCTTTTTCCCTGAAGTCAAGTACTGACACATACTTTGGTCAACCCTCAGAAGAAATTTCGGCCACGATTTGGGCTTTTTAGATTTGGGCTTTTTAGATTCTCCCTTTTGGTGCGTTGTTGCCTGGAATATGAATGAATAAAACAAACAAGAATTCAAGCTCACTAAAATGAGGAACAAGACAACTTTCTTGATGAGTTTTTTTTTTTTTTGCTTCATTATAGTATTGCGGAAACAAAGTTCTGAGATTTAAAGTGTCTACTTACGAGAATACGACAAATTTGCTGTTCAATTTTTGAGAAGGAAGTCTCTAAAGCTTCAACCCTGCCTGTAGCGTGGCAACATGTACATGGTTCACTAATCATGAACGTCACACTTGGTCGAACCTGTCAAACATTATTGGTAAAGCATTTGTAATTTATTTTAAGAAATTCTACTAAAAAGCAACCAAAGAATACAACTTAAAAAACAGCAGTTCATGCATTATTATTTACAATCTATAGTAATTTTAGTATGTAGGATTATTCTTTTCCATACTTGCGTCAGCTTTTCCATTCGAACAAATCCAAGTACAGGCATATGTTATGGTCCCTTGTCTAGGATTGTGACAACATGATCCCACACAAGGAACCATAACAGCATAGTTGTCACATTAATGCAACTTAGTGTTTCATGAACTAGCACAGCTAATATATCCATCACAAATTAAAAAATATACCCTCTTTCGTGTAATTTCCATGAGTCCGTTTTTTGACAATTCAGAGACCTTCACTTTGGATCTGTCTCTCTCAATGGCTTTCTTGACTTCTTCGTAGACCAATCTTTTATCCACTGATCAAGAATAACAAAAAATCAATAAATAAATATACTAAGCCCTTGCAGACTTCTATCAGATACTAAAAATGTTTCGAACAGGTGGAGATAGTTCACAATATAAATCATTTGCATAAGCAAGTGGTACATCTCTATTTACCTTCGTCTGTCATATCAATGAAATCTACCACAATGATGCCACCAATATCTCGTAGTCGCAACTCCCTTGCAATCTGTAACACACTGTTTTCATTAAAGAACTCAAAATGCATGATTTTGATGAAATATTGTTTCAAAGCAAAACAAACCATAAATGTTTTATAAGTTTATTTTAAAACATCTGGGTGTGTGGTAAGACCTAGAGAGTGTGGTTGTAGCACCTATAGTAGAAAAGAAGGTGAAAAATAGACCTGAGTGGTTTAGACATGTGGAGAGAAAACCTATAGATTATGTGGTAAGAAGAGTAGATCAGTTGAAGAGGAGACAAACAACTAGAGGTGAGGAAGACCTAGAAAACTACAAGAGAAGTTATTAAGAAAGATTCCAAGATTAACGAATTGGATTGAAACATGGTTTTGGATAATACATTAAGGTCTTGGATAGAAAAACGTCAAGTTTATCTTACTAAAGCCTAAGTGACACAAATATATTACAATAAAAAGGCAAGTCGTTGGGGTTCTGGACACTATTTGAGACTATTGTTTACTCATATGTTAGTGTCAAGCAGCATGAATAGACCAACATATGTTTGGAGAAAAACATGGCAGTTATTATCAGATGGTACACTCTATTCTCAACAAAGAATTGCAAACAACAGAGGTATTATTTTATGTTTTTAACACTGCATGTATTGCTTTTGACAGTTTCCATATCAAATCATGTAATTCGTAACGCAACATTACTTATTTTGTAGAATTGAGGTTATCGAATGAAGATGTAATCAATTTAACATTGATTGAAATTGAAAAATTACTTCAGAAGAACTGCGAGAGTTTAAAGGATTATCCCGGATTGCCTTATCCAAAAGGATATGTGGTTCAACAATTAGGCAACGGACTTATTTACGATGAACGCAACTACGATACAAATGAGCAGATAGAGGAATTCTAAAATCATAATACGGAAATTAGGATCCTATCAAAAATATTAAAATGTAGTATTATATTATAAAAACATGGTAAAAAAATTACACAGTTGAAAGGTATATTTTTCTCAATGATGAAATTCAACCTCATTTAAGAAGAAAGTGCAACATCTAACTTACCTGTCTTGCAGCTGCAAGATTGACCTCTATAACAGCTTTCTGCTGGGAGGTTTCACAACCAAGCATTCCATGTCCTCCGTTTACATCAATAGAAACTAATGCCTCAGTTTGTTCGATGATTAGAGAACCTCCATTAGCAAGTGGAACCCTATAGAGTGATCCAAATAAAATAAAATAAAGCTTGTATGCTAAGAGTTTTTTACTATCAAGTTTCCTGTAATGCAAAATATCACTACATTTTTTTCCTAGAATATTAGCAAACAAACTACTATAAGGATATGGATAATACACGCTATAAGCAAGATATGGAAGACTAGCATCAAAAGATGCAACAAAATCTACCTTTTGCTGAGGATATTGTCAAGCTCTCCTTCAATGTTGTACTTATCAAAAAGGGGAGCCCTTTTATCATATAGTTCAACTCGATCACAAAGATCAGGGGAAATGTCCTGAAGGTAATTGGTCACCTGGAGATTAAATAAAAAAGATTAAAATCATTGAACAAGAGTAATATGCCAGTTTGTACACTGAATTTTAAATTAATCACAGATAAAATATTTACAGTTACAAAAAGCAATTATCATAATATTCATATAGCATTTTTCGCCTACAAACAACTGGATCAGTATGCTAACATAGGAGCATATTTTAAAATAAAGTTGAAGTTTTGTACACATGTAAGACTAGATGCGTGCTTTGAATGCCATTTGCTAATAGAAAGTGGTAAACTGATGTGTGACAGGCTACCCTTTTTGCTTAACTCTCTATGAGGGACCAAAAGTCAATCTTGTTCACATACAGAAACAGAAATTCTCCAGTTTTAACATCTCAACTCAGACTTCTACAATTAGGTTATACATACCTCATGAAATGTCCTCGGGGAGTCAACCACCATTTTCTTAACCTGAAGTATATCATCATAAACTATAATCAGAAGATAGAATATAACATAGGTTATCTTTGGAATTTAAAGAGATGTAGTTAAGTTAAACATCCAAGAGATCATTAGAGTAACTTAAAATTAGTAACAAAACCAACATTTTCATTGAAATAATCTTGGACCACAGAGAGAGTTTGACCCATTGCCCTGTGCAAAATAACAGGAACAGCTCCTTCCACCCCTTCATCAGCAGCAAGAGCAGCCGTCTTTGCATGTTCCATTATGCTTTTCCAAGTTGAAAGCAATTTTTCTAAGTCTTTCTGCAATTCTTCAGAAGAATGACCAGCAGCAACAGTTCTTAAAGTGAGGCCAAAACCCTCAGGCTGCAATGCTTTTGCTATAACTTTCAACCTTTCGCGCTCAAACCCAGAAATCTTTTTGGAGACGCCAATTTTATCACAACGTGAAACCAAAACCTACAGGTTAGCAAGATTAATTTAGATGAATCACGATATGTATAATTTATGAGAAAGAACAGGATGTTACAGGAATATACACAATTGAACTTTATGCAAGTTGTAGGCATAAATAGCACATACCCAGAATCTACTTCTTAGTAGAGGAAAAGCAGTCAGAGTGGGACCCTTAGTACCGAGGCCCTCTTTAACAACTTGGACAACTATTTTGGTTCCCTTGCGAACTTGGATCCATTTGTTTCCTCCTGTTTCTCTCTTTGTATCTTTTGTTTGCAAAAGATGAGAGTTGATAGACCCATTCTTGCCTAAAAGAAGAGAACTGTCATTCATTTCTCGTTCTATATGAACATCAGCTCCCTCTATATCATCCTCAAAGTCAGCTTCTACTTCATCATCAACCACACTACCATTCACCATATCCTTCAGAACTTCTGAAATACAAAAATCATCATCTGGTTCATGCTCATCATAGTCATTGTGTGCAGATTTTAAACAATCATCCTCAGATTGTATGTCAGATATTCCACCAGGGAAATCGGTAGAACGAGACATGTGGTCATTCTTTCCCTTAGGATCACTTTTTTTTTTCGTTGTCCTTTGATTAAATGGAGGGAATATAAATGGTTCCCTGTATGGCTTAATGTCCATAAAAGCGAGTCTAGTATTCCCAATATCAACAAAAGCTCCTCCCATAGAAGGAAGAAACTTTTTGATTACCCCAACATACACACTATCAGATTGCACATTAGTCTTTACTGGTTCCAACAATAATTCAACCAATTTTTCATCCTCCAGTACCGCAATTCTTTGCATGGTACATATTGATGAGTTAATAAGTATAATGGAGGAAACAGGGTCTTTCGGAGTTGTATTACTACTTTCTTCAGGTAGCAACTCTTCTGTGTCTACCAGCTTCACCTGCTCTTTCACAGCGTCATTTGTTTGAAATTCATCGGATTCCGTTTTATCCTCAGAGACAATCGACTGCAGTGAATGGAGTAGCCATGGTTCCTCAACAAGCTGGTAATTCTCAGAAAGAACATCAATAGAATGTGAATCCTTATTACTCATAATTACCATGTCCTCATCATCAAAAAATAACTGATCTTCCAAAATGAGTGTCTCGGACTTTAGGAGATGATTTTCAAGAAGTTTCGTATTCCTTCGTTCATCTGTCAAACCACTGTTTGAGTGTTCAGAGACATATTAGGAAAACATATTTCTGGAGTGGTGTAAAGTTATGAAGTAATACCTTCCACTGGAAAGAAAATAGAGGGTTGCTTTAGAAGATAAGTTTCCTCAGTGCAGGGGCTCCATGCATGAGAAGAATACATATGGAAATCAGACGTTATCCATAAATCCCTCACCACGATTTCATTACCTTCTAGGACTGTAAGAGGTACTGAAAGAGAAAATGCTGGTCCAGGCTTCCAAATAATGTCACTTGAGGACTGTGATTTTTCCTTAATGAAATAATTATATTTAAAGTTCACGCCAAAAGCTATCTGCAATGTGGAATAACAACTGAGAATCACTTATACTGAAAGAATATGCATTTTAATGTTCATACAATATTTCAATAAACATTGAAGCTTCGTATAATAATATAAACTTTAATGGAAGGAACGCTTTGATCATGTGAATGAAGAACTTTGTAGTAACAAGCCTCCTATTTATTTTTTCAGAGGTGTCGGTGTTACAAAGAAACTACATGAAGGACAACATCTTCTCACATGTAAACTTTTCTTTCTATACAACTAAATAAATAAATGGAAAGCCGGCAATATTACCTGAGATTCAGCTTTCCATATATTAGCGTACTCTGTAGGAGACATTAGTACAGCCATGTTTGGTTTCCAGCAGCCTAACACGTCAGGATCCCCAGTTATGTACAGAAGGTGATCGTCTTCTAAATCAGCTTCTACAGTCCAAACTATCTTGCGTGGAACCTCAACACTAGTGGTTGAATTGCCTGATCAATAAGGCTGGCCAGATTCATCATTCATTCTAAACTAATCGAAAATACACTAAGAAAGCATGATAATGAACATTAATGCAAAAAGCTAAGATTGGCACTCGCACAGAAGAGAACTTCTGTGCGGATGCCAATCTTACGGTTTAAAAAGGAGATAGACATATAACTAGAAATGAAGTCATAAACAAATAAACCAACAAGAGCTTACAAAAAGATGTCTGAATTACCTTTACGTGTTGCGAATGAAGCTAATCTTCTGACCGGTTTATCGTTCTTCATACAGCACGTGAATTTATATTCTCCGTGCAGTGTCACATGATTGCATATATGTCTGTCCCAATAATTTAATCCATAAGCACAACAAAGACAAAAAAAAAAGAAAGAGAAACAATTAGCATTACAAAGAGTGTTTATCCATCAGCATAACAATTACAATATATCACCATTCTTAGCAGTATTGGTCATCATTCTTGATCTTTCCATGATCATTTCATCTTTCAAATATTAATTTGTGATTAAAAATGTATTTCCTATCTTCAATCATCCCATCAATACATATTTTGTGCTTAATGTAAGCTACATGTCTAACAAATAGGCCAAAATAACCACCAATCAACATAACAGCTAATTACTATGTGCTTCATTTAGTGAAAAATATATGAACCCAAGACATTTTAATTGAACAAATGATGAAAGACCAATTATAACCGGAGGTGCATCAACTGTCGAATCCAAAATCTCCAGCTAGATTAGATTTTGTTCATAAAATAACTAGCTCAGATGATCACTTGGCTACAAAATTCAATTTTTGACAACGACGCCAAAAAACCTCTTTTAAAATGTATCCATTACAGCTTTTTTGCATACTTTTTTTTTGCTTTCACACACTGGAAAGGGAATGGGTCCCTAGTAATCCAAAACTCGTGCCGAGAGGTCGTGACACTGGCCAAGCATTGTTCCCACCAGGAATGGAATTCGGTATTCCCCTAACCTTTGTTCCTTAGCACGAGCTCGTTCACCACTCGAGCCCAAGTGCTTGGTTTTTTGTGTGCATATTTTAACGCTAATAATAACATCAATACTCTAAAACTAAGGTTTAACTTGAAAATTGGGTAACAAAACCACTTTAAATCTTCATCATACCACAAAAATGAGGGAAGTTATAATCACTTACAATCCACCCTATGAATCCTGGCTACCACTATATCATGAAACTTTATACAAAATGATTTCACACTCTACAATAAGAGTAGAATTTTCATATATGAATAACATAGCCAATACCAACAGGCTGAAAAATCAGATTTTTTTCCGATGAATTTAGAAATCAAAACATCATAGTCATCAATAATAAAAATTATAAAAGGAACCACCAACGAAATAGGCATACATTATTCAATTATAAAAAAATTCTGGCACAATCGCCCAGAAGATAAAAGGGCAATAAGAATTTGACAGTGAGAGAAACCAAACAAACCTCTTGGGTTGCAGTGTGTAAGGGTTAGAGAAAGGAGTAAAAAGGTGAAGGGGGTGGTGCAAAAAACCAACGTCAGCAATGAACTCCATGAATGTTAACACAAAATGGTGAAAAGTATTGTAGTGGCTATGAGCAATGGAAATTGAGTGTGAGAAGGAGGAACGAGTTCATGAGTTGAGAAAAAGAAAAGCGAGAAATGGGGTTTTGGTTGTCAGCGGAAAGAGTAGGAAATGAAGTATGGTTTGGATAGAATATAGATAGCGGGTGCTGGGTGTGACTCGTGGGACAGCCACAGGATAATGGTTCGGCCTTTTTTCCTTTTTATTTTTTATTTTTTATTTTTTATCTAAGTAACTCATTTTTTCAAATTAATTTCTTAAAATAATTCATTTCAAAAAAATTATAGAAATATAGAGGTGTTGTTAGATGAATTAGTGACCGCCTTTAAAAAATATATATAAAGAAAAAACTTTATCATGTAGAAGTTGTTCTAACATTCAGACAATTTTTGTGTGTGTTCGGGCTGACGTCATATACCACATAATCTTACTATTTTGTCAGTCGTATCCATTTTGACTCTAACATGTGTGTTGGGGCGATTTTTTTTCTTCCTTCGCATATTTCTATTGTGCCAAATTATGTCCTCTTGGTATGTAAGTCAATATTTCTCTTTTTCTACCAATGGGAAGCTATTGTTATACACACTAAAAACTTGTATGACTTTGTAAATGTCTGATAGATGCTTGGAAGCGTCTTGACAAGCATATGAACATGTCGCGATGATATAGGAGTAAGGTGTATAAAAGGCTTGAAACTTTTTGTTGTTGCATCGCACCAACCTCTATTTGGTTTGACACGATAGTATCCCTTTGGTCTCCCCTCACTGTGGTCCATTGTCTCCACTACAATGAAAGTGTGTCTATGACAGTCAAAGATTGTAACTGCATGTGTGATAGCTTTGCTAGTTTCCTCCTTTATCACTTTCATCCAGCTTTCACTGAACAATTGCCTCAATTGTAACATTGAACTCTATTTTTTGCCTCTGATAGCAAATTGTGATCCCAACCTAAAATAGGTTGCTCTCACCAACACGGTTATTGGTAGGTTTCTAATACCTTTGAAGACTGAATTCATTGATATCACAGGGTTTGTTTTCATGTGGCCCTATCGTCAATCCTTGTCAAATGTCCTAGTCCACTTATCCACTAGAATAGTATAGATCCACCTTAATGCATCCGCATTTGATAATTTAATTTCATCGCAATAATGTTTGAATGATGGCTGATTTAAAGCATACCATGCGTTCACAACTTTTTTCTAAAGATTCTCGTCTTTAATTTCCCTCATGAAATTTTGTGCAATATGTCTAATGCAGTAGATATGGGTAGAAGGAGGATTTCGCCAACCGTTATCAGAATTATTGTATACACTCTCAATAGATATGTGTTTACCTTAAATCAAATAGAGGTTGGGTTGTGGAGCAACATGTTCTTATATTTTTTAGAAATAAACTTCAACCACCACTAGTTTCACCTTCAACAAGAGCGAAGGCAATAAGAAAGATATTGTTATTGTAGTCTTATGTCACTACCATAAGTAAGTATTTATTTATAGTAAGTAAGTAAGTATTTTTATAGGATATATCATATCGTCTCCACATAGATTAATGAGATAGAAAAACTAATGTTCAACAATTTCAATCCTTTTAAGTTTGGAAAAGGGGTTTACGAAAAAAGTGCAGGAAAAGTAAATAAAGCAATAAAGAAAGCGATAAAGAATCATTTGTAGCCTGAGAGAATTCATTATGGAATCACATTTCACTTTATTCATCAAATACTTAAACTTGAAGATCAATTGTACGCAACATAAATCACTTGTCAATATCATCATATATCGCTCACACTAAGACTATCTCTAACGCAAAGTGAGACATCACCTGTATTGCTCTCGAAGGCGATTTCACGGGAAACTCAAACAACCTGGATGCATTTCATAACTGATATCCACATGAATATTAAGCTCAAATTTATGTCTAGAGTCTAGTACCTAATAGATATTCATTCAAGAAAGAGATTCGGAAAGCATATGCCAATGACAAACCAAAACAATGCAATAAAGCAAAAATCAAGAACAAACACTGGTATTAATTTGTAAAATAGATTTCATACAATCCCATGATCAACAAATGTACATACATAAAGAACAAAGATATACATACAACACCCACCATTAGAATGATACATAGGGAAGAAGGAGATGAATAGGAAACTTCTCGTAGTGTCAACACGATCTGAGACAACCCATAACCAATCGACAAGATGCACCACCCAATAATGTTGGGTAAACCTCTAAACTACAGAAAATTGGATCAGAGCTCCTCCAAAAGGGAAAGAGATGATAAAACCTAACAAAAATATATCCTAGATCTATATATACAAAACTGGGTTACGTAAATTACGCTAAGTGCCAACACCCGTGCTAAGCGCACACTCACTTATTCACTAAATCGCCTTAGAGCGTGCTAAGCGACAAATACCGTGCTAAGCATGCTCGCCTCTACCCGATTTTTCTCTTTAGCTCCCAGGGAGCGCTAAGCGTGCACAGGCCGCGCTTAGCATCATTTGCAACACTTATTTCTTCCAAAATTATGCGTTTGAGACCGTGTCTTCGATACTTTATTGCTCATGCTCCAAATATGCATCAATACCTGCAAAATACATTAAGACTATCAAAAGGTATATAAATGAATCGAAAATGTAATAATACGTAAATTATACATATTTACACACAAAGCGGGGAATTATTAAAAGAATATTAACAAAAGAATAGATAAGTGCCATAAATTATATACACAAAATAACAATATTTTGGCCCTTATCACACTATCATAAGTAATGTGCCCTTGTATTTCTCGTACAACCATGTTCCATCAATTTGAATAATAGGTTTGCAAAATACAATATGTAACACCCTCTAAATTCCAATCAAATATATGACATAATCAAAGTAAATTAACATGTATATCAAGAGGGCGTCACATATACTTCACGACAATAACATAAATACATCAGTCATATTCACAACACACGTTTAAAATCATGTCTCGTACACTAACACATATGCATCTCGCAGCGGAATAATCTTCTTTCATAATGATATTAATAATTGAAATCTTATAATGACAATTATAGCATAAAGCTTTAGGCACTAAAGGTCATCATCACATAATCTCAATACAACATAAATAAAGAGAGTATAATAAACATCTCTCAAAACAAATATAAGTTCAAATGTTTCCCCGTGTTACATGACCATAGTATGACTCACTACCTAAATAAGGATAAACAAAGAACTAGCTCCTCCAACTAATCCTTGCTAGAAGCACCACCTTTATCCTCGATACCTGAGCGATATGTATAAAACATTATTCCAACAGAAGGGTGAGAATTCACACCATTATAGAAATATAGAATAATAATTAATGCATAACATACATACATCAATTGAATTCATCACACTTCACATAATCATATATTCAACATATTCCAACATAATTCACATATTTACATATACAACATTTCTCAACGATTCATAATCCAAAGATAACCAATCACAAATGTCATAAATGTACTATTCACACCAATATCACATATTGCACACCAATTGAACATTTCACATTGACACATGTGACTCCAATACAACTCAATGCAATATGCATGTGCTACCAATTGTTAGCCTTACCGATATTTTCGGATCCATCCCCCAGACAGATAACCACCAAAAAGTTCATCCCTCAAGCTTTCAAACTCATCCCTCAGGTTTGGGACAAGTCACCGGTCTCCACGAAACTAGAAAATATTATCTCTTGACAACAAATGATGCATGTGCAATCTCAACAATCATATAAAATTAATACCATCCCTCAATCTTAATCATACAAGCATACATTACCTAATTCATCACATTTGAATCATCATCGCCATTGCACAAACATACACATCTCATGTTATCAATTACATATCATGCATTCTTATAGCATTCATAAATTCAACACATAGTAATAACATATAGCAAATAATGCCAAAACCATGTTATTCACATTCATAATCACTTTACAACATACATATACACAAAATCAAGTGTTATATTTCTCATCAAAAGTCATCCAAAACTAATCCAAAACACATAGAATAAATTATTAAAATCCATGAAAATCCTTCATAAATAATAAGCATATAGGATCACCAAATAATTACATAAAATATAAAACATTTTGTCCTAAGGCACGCTAAGCGGCCTCCACCGCGCTAAGCGGCCTCACGATTATGCAGAAAAATATGCTTCGGACAACATTCTATCCTCCAGGAATTGGGTCACTAAAATCCATTCCAAACAGCCATTTATCATCATTTAAATGTATTATAACATATATCTAACATATAACATATTTACCAACATCAAAACATGATTCAAACATCAATTTCATGATTTCACATTCAAACCCTAACATGTCAAAATTTAGAAATTAAAGAACAAAATCCATAATCATACTTACTACCAATTACATACTCTAATATAATCCCATAATAATCAAGTTATTGACCCTTACTTTAGATGTATATACTCTAAGGTTATATCTTCTTCTCTTCTCTTTTTCTATTTTTTCTCTCCTCTTATTTTTTACAATTCTCTTTCTTTGTTTTCACAAAACCCCTTACTAACTCTTGTTTAATTAATGGGTTTATCTCACCCAATTCACACTAACCCATCATACTAAGGCTCAATTACTTAATAATTCTATTCTCACTCTTACTAACCTAAAACACAAATAAACAATTAATCCAAATAATCCATATATTCATAAAATCATACAATTTAATTAATTACTATATAAAATAATAATTAATAAAATAACTAGTAAATAAAATTAGGGTGTTACACAAAACCTTTTATGCATAGTTGAAATGCAAAAAATATTCGATGGAATATTCTATTTCCACCAACACAAATTTTGTCTGGCATTGGCAATGTCTCCATAATTGCAACAGTTCCTGGAGCATATGTTTTAAGTGCCACCAAATATTATGGAAGTTCTTTGTACGACTCTTCCAAATTTATGTATACTCATTCAACAATCTTTATCATCGCAATCCACACTTTCTTGTATGAGGGAGTATAATTGTATCGTTCAACGATATGAGAGATTATTATACTTACCTTCTGTTGTACCCTAAAAATTTTCCTCCCATTTTCTCTAAGACATCCTCCTAGGGTTCTCAAATTCTCAAGATGGCTCAAGAATTGATCAAGCATATTCTCCTCCTAAGCAATGGGTCCATACTAGGGTTTTGGTCTTCTTCCACATCTAAAGTCCCTTCTTCGTAATTGTGCACCCAATGAAATTGGTTAGGGTTTATCGTATTTGGTATGTGACTTTCTTGATGTTCATCAATGGAAGATTGATTATGGTTTTATCTCAAGGATGTCTTTCTATACTTCAAGTTTCATCTGTGAAGGCATGCTTTGTGTTAAGGTCATCATTTGAAAAATATTATGTCAATACAAAGAGCTTATGGATTGAATTATAAAATAAGAATCATGGTACAAAGGATGAAATTATGTTTAAGGCATCATCATTCCTTTTAAAGGTTTGTTGCTTGTGAAAGTCACTTTTGGATTAAGGAATTGGGTTAGGATTTCATTGAGAAGAAGATTGTGCATCAAGAGGATTATTGGGGAGTTGAGATTGAAATATAGCGTGAAAGTTTATCAAATGCATTTTGTAAAGAACAAGTTTTGATTCAAGGTCTTAAGGTCATGATTTTATCAATGTTTGATTTAAGGCTAAGAAGATTCATTCATGTGATTCCTTGGTATACAAGGTACGAATCAGCAAAGGAATACATTTGTCAAGATACAAGTATCAAATTTCATTGTTCATTACAAGATCATTCAATTTTTATCCATGCTTCATTCATGAGAAAATTTATGCAAGGGTTATATCACTCATCATGGTTTAAGATTTCCAATTTCAAGATAATTCAACATATTCATGCTAAAGTCATCAAAATTTCATGCAAAGTCTTTCAAACTTATCAAAGATACATTCATGGAAAGTTTTATTATTCATCAAGTTATATCAAGTATTCATCCAAATGTTAAGTGATTTACAAGAATCATTCATCACTTCAAGATATTACAAAAAAATTATACAAGTTTCTATATGAAACCAAGTCCTAAAGCCTAATCTTAAAATTCCACACTTTCACCAATTTTTCTCCAAAAAAAAGCTTCTTCCAACCATGCTTCATATCTTCAAGTTGTATCCATAAACCAACTCTAGCAATGCATACAGTTTCTCTAAACCTATCCAAACACAATGAAACTGTGTAAACAACCTTGTTGTCCCAACACAACCAAGCTTCTGTCCAACCTGCACAACATGCCAAAACTTGTACAAACCTGTCCACAAAACCTGCATAAAACAGACAAAAAATAAGCCCAAGACCTGTTGCTGCCCCTACCCATAACTAGTCCAAAAACAACTTGTCATACTGTCCAAAACCGACTGCAAAACAACAAAGCATTACACAAAAATATACCAAATATAACCTGGATTAGAAAAGCATCAAGACAGTACACCAAGTATGTTCAAATCCACCAAACTTTCCCTCCAAAACCCATTCATTCTCACCTATATAAACCGTATTTCCACACTATCACACAAAAAATGAAGATAGACAAAAAATTCTCACTAACTGTAGAAACCATATTTCCCCAAACCTGACATATCAACTGCATCCCTCCATAAAGCTTAATTCATTCATCCTCACTCCCTGCAAAATTTCACTTCCACTTTATTACAGACCTACACTAACATCAACCTTCCTCCAAACTCCAAATTCAGTAACCTGTAGAATCTGATTCGCGACACAGACTTTTTTTTAATATCATAACCATTTTGCTCAAAATCATTTCGAAAAAGAAGAAAAGATCAAGGAGCATCTTATTACCTCTGGTTTTCTATTTCACCTCTGAGTCAACCTTGAGGTAAGTCACTCTGCCTCTGTTTTGCACTTTTGCATCTTTATTCCTCATGGTATTTGAAGCTTTATTACTCTGATGTTTGTTTGCTCTCCCTACCCTATACCATCACTCACATGATTAAGTCTCACAAAAACATACACTAAGATAGATATTAAAACCAAATCGATGAAAATGTGTTATATGTCTTTCTTACCATATTGAAAATTCGAGGGATGATCCTAATGCAATGGTGCAAAACGCTTGAACATTGATTATCACTGGCTTGGTGAGGAAACCTAATTTTTCTTGATTCATAAGCTGAGAGTTATATATGTTATGCTGTAAAATATCCTTAAATCTTAGAACAAACAATACAAAGTTTCCTAAATTGGCTCAAGGACCAATTTAGTAACCAATGCACAATTGGAGATATACAATCTAATCTATATTAAATCTTGTTGACCTGCATAATTTACTGAAGCATATCCAAAAGAAATATTCCAGAATCAAATCAATTATGTCAAGATTTAAAACATCATTGTCTGTTGTACTGTAATACCAGATAAATATGTCATGACATTTGCCTTCGACATCTGATTGAAAAATACATAACAATAAAACTGTTATGACAAATGATAAAGATGCTGCAACATCTTACTCACCATCAACATAAAACCATGTTCAAAAACATGCTTAGCCTAAATTTAGAAAACCATAAAAAACATGGAACTAACAATCTCCCCCTTTGGAAATTTTTGGCTAAAACAACTAAAACCCAAAAACAAACTCTAGAGAGAGGAATAAAACCACAAACACAAACTGCATAAAAACATGTATCAAAGATACAACATTTACACAACACCAGCTACATGTTGATAATGTAAAATGATTACACGAGGAAGAATATAGATATTACTCCCCAACAAACACATAACCAATCCTTGACACAGAGATAAATCCTCCCCGCAAGAACATAACACATTAGAAGCACATGCAGCAGAAGCAACACACATAACTCAGAGCACAAGACACAATAATGCTCATAACTCAGAGCACATGACACAAAAGACAGAATGTTACAACATCTTATAGGACATCCTGCAGAAGCTACAACAGAAGTAGAAGCAACAACAAAAATAAGACAAATAGACACAAAACCCCCCTAAAGTGTTGCATAAAGCAAAAAACACTTGATTAGACTCAATAACAACTTTTCTCCCCCTTTTTAGCCAAAAATTGACAAAAATATAGTGAAAATAACCTGACATACTAAGAGTCAATAGAAGAGATAATTGATTCAAGATAAACAAGGAAGGAGTCAAAATATACTAAAGACAGAAAACAGACTGACTCTATGCTTGATACAAGACCAATTGTACCAAACCTGACTCAAAAGGAAGGAAGAAGAAAAAGAACTAACCCAAAGAGGAACAAGCTAAGGGTAAAAGGAAAAACTGACTCACCCAACCAAAACTAAGTATCTTAAAAGAGACAACCTAGATGAAAGAAAAAACACGAGAAATCAAGACTCTATAAGACTGACTCAAAAAAATAGAAAACAAACACACCTTTTTTTTGTTTTTCTATTTTTTTTATCACAGATAACATATAACAACTATGCCACACACCGTACTGAGTCAATGAAATTAACTCAATCTTGATCAACCTTTAAGTTTGATCACATGGTTCTTCTTGAGGGACTTCACCTTGATTAGGTGTTTTCCCTGTCCTAGATGTTCCAGTAGATGTTACAACATCTGATACAATGTTGAACACTACTTTCTTTGAAACCCGAACCCACTTCCTTCTTGATTTTCAGCAGAAGAGTTTTCTTTTACATTAATGAAGTTGAAACGCAGCTTGTGAGGATGGTGAGGTTGTAAGGTCTTTAAATACAAGGAAAGTTACTTAGGTTGTAAAAAAACCTTGCTTGTAACAACACTTCAATCAATGAAAGCATTTTGGGAAGAAGATAAGACCACTCTTAGTAACAGTGAACCACTTACCATAGGAGAGATAAACATTATTCTTCAGCTTTCCCTCTTTCTAAGCTTTGACTCCTTGAAAAATGTTACAAAATTTGAAATGAAATTTATCATGCCATTGAAAATTATTCTTCTGAGATTGCACACTCCACTAGGTAAAAGAATATAGTTAGAAGACCGTTCAAACAGTACTCTAATAATTCTTCAATAGTGCAATTCCAAAATTACCTCTCATATTATCAATGTAACTTGCAACTCAAGTTATGATGAAAATACTTCCAGATCTTCTTAACTATACTATGTTTAGGAGTGTCCATATAAACCCATAGCAAGATCACTTACACAAAGATGACATAACCAATGACTTTGTTCTACAAACAAAATAAAACCCTTGTACCTTGATTACAGTAGCATGTCACACTACAATGTCACGACATCCAATTTGACACTTCACTCTTTTAGTAATCAACTCAATTGAAAATAAATCTTCTTTCAACAATATTCCTAATCTTCGGAATATATTAGGGATCAATTAATTATAATCCAAGTGACCAGAATATCCTCCAATAATACAATCTTCTTTAGACTTAGCAGATAACTTTTTACCCTAAGATTCACAATCATTCCATATTTAATCAGAAACATCTGATGATCACAAACCAAAACAAACCCTAAAAAATGAACTCCCTCTTAAAAATATTTCTTGAGAGCTTCCTTATTCAATGCCTCCTTAGCCCTTTAGAATCTTCCACAATGTAAGGAGTATCAAACTATTGAAATGTTGTTCCAATATCTGGTTGAACATCAGTTCCTTTCAATGGACACATCACTAATTCTGGTCCTGAAGACATCACCAAAACTACCTCTCTCAATAGAGTAACTCAGAAACATACATTGTTCCAATTAAAAGAGTAAATATGACCCTTTGAAGACTTAACAAATAATAGATTTACAAAAAAGAAAACCATATGTATCTTTCTAGTCACCAGGACCTTGAGTAAGAAGAAAACCAATTACCACAACTTAGAGAATCCATCATGAACTCTTTAGTTATCCAATGTTCTTAAATTTCCTTTTTAGCATCATCCACAAAGTAACATTTGATTAGAATGAGACTTAAAAAAACCACCATGAACAATTTTACTACAATTAAGTGTCTATAACAGTTAATATCAAAATACCAATCATCTTAGTTGGGGACCTAAGAAATATATGAGAGATAAGGTAATTATCACCTTCCCTGAGTATTAACCACTGCTTGGTTAAATAAAACTGAACTTGAACTTTGAGAAAGTAACCAAAACTGTTAAGATCAACTTTTCAAAGAAGAAAAAAAATCCTCAGTGCAAGTAAATTTCTTTTAGCATGAGTAAGCAGAATGTCCAGCATAATGTTATGACATCCTTAACTCAGCTTGCCTTTTGATGAAAACAACCTTTGCCACTTTTAGTTTTCCCTTTGCCAAACATAGCTTGAAAACCTAAATCCTTCCAATAATTTCTCCACTTGAGGAACCTTCTTCAACAGAACTGAACTATCCTTTCAGACATGACCTTTTATATCAAGTTTTAGGATTAATAGAGTCACTTCACCTTGTAAGTTATAAATGGTAGATAATCCTTCACCCTCTCAAGACATAAGATCAGAAATAAATCACCTCTTATTTATTCATGATTGATAACACCTTTTATTCTAGATACATATAACTTTGAAAAAAAAGCATCCATCACATCATGTTACAATTCTTCAAAACAAAAATCTTCATTAGAAGTTCATCTTCCAGTCAAACTAGATATAGAAAACCCATACAATTGTTCTTGAGATAAGTATGACATTCTGCTCCACAAAGATCCAAGGTTTTCACACTCCAATAAATGCTTAGAAATTGATCTCTCTTTAGTTCAGTTTTTCTTTTAGCATCACAGACCTATTAAAATCAACACACATGTTATGACATGAGGTCACGACATACTGTCAAATCTCTTCAACTCCTGATTGACTTGCCTTCCAAGGAACACAAATGTAGTAAGAAACTATTCATCAGAAAACTGAAACAAGCTTCTACAGAGTTGGAAACAAAAGCCATGCTCTTGTTTTTTCTTCAATAGTTGTAACTTCCATGTCAAATTTCTTGAATTGAGGCCTGAGTATCTTCTTCTTGATCAATATTTTTGTCTAATTTTTTTTTATAAAAAAACACTAAGATGTGCCTTTTTGAGCGGGCTTGAGAATTTTCCAAGTATCTTTGGCCACCAGTGATAATAAGTATGAAAAAGAAACTTATAAATTACATTGACTATGAAATTGACAACTTCAAAGTTACATAAAGACAACTCATGCTCTATTCTTCAATCTTTTCAGAACCAGGATTCTCCTATCCTGATAATTCTTCAAAATCTGTTGTCCATTGATAACCAAAATCCAATCGTTCCAATCTTCCACAAGGAACAATAGTACCAGAAAATTACTCCTTGAAGCTCACCCATTAGACCAGGGTGCCTTCTCTGATACCAATTGAAATTTCTCTGGTATAGGAAACACATGGTAATACTAATTTTTAACATCAGAACAATGTCAAGACAGATGTTACAGAATCTGGTTTGACATCCTAAACAAATTCATCAAGTTATCACAAGATACTGAAACTTAAACTGCAGAATAATAAATAACACATAGAATTGTTAACCCAGTTTGGTGCAAACTCACATACATCTGAGGGCTACCAAGTCAGGAAGGACGTCCACTATCAGCAATATTAGTTCAAAGTTAAACTCCCTCATTTACAACTTCTTGCCTAATCCCTACCCAATGTTACTTCTGCCTAGGTACCTCATAGATATGAGAAATCACTATCTCACTTCCTAAATCACCTCAATGATATCTAACAGTCCCAATCCCATTGATTGTATTGAGTATAACCCAAACAAGAAGATCATCCTTCCATTATAATACTTAGCCAAGACTCTTGACCAAGAACAATACTTGGATTTGCTTAAAAGCTCTATCCAAGAACAATACTCAACTCATTACCTAAAGGCTTTTGAGTGAGAACATAATGTTGACCATAAGTATCAAAAGATATAAGGGTGACTTACACCACACAATACACAAGAGACTCTCAAAACCTAAGCCTTATGCTTCCCCTAATTTTACAATTGTTGAAAACTTAAATTACATTTGGTTAGGTCTTCTATTTAAAACACTTCTTCAATCCATGGGCTTCTAAATCTCCATCAGATATTTCTTGATCCATAAGCTGAGAGTTGTATATGTTGTGCAGTAAAATCTCCTTAAATATTGGAACAAACAATACAAAGTTTCCTAAATTGGATCAAGGCCCAATTTAGTAAGCAATGCACAAGTGGAGATATATAATTTGTTTTAGATTAAATCTTGTTGACCTGCGAAATTTACTGAAACATATCCAAAAGAAATATTCCAGAATCAAATCAATCATGTCAAGATTTAAAACAACACTGCCTGCTGTACTGCAATACCAGATCAAGATGTCATGACATTTTCCTTCGACATCTGACTGAAAAACACATAACAATAAAAATGTTATGATAAATGATAAAGACGCTGCAACATCTTACTCACTATCAACATAGAACCATGTTTAGAAACATGTTTAGCCAAAATTTAGCCAACCATGAAAACATGGAACTAACACTTGGCAAACAAGTGACAATGATATTTTGACAAATAATTGAATACAAATGAATATGTTAAGCTCAAATGAGTTTTGATACTCCACAAAATTCAAACAAGTCTTTTCTTTCAATATAACAATTCAAGAATTACAAACTCTAAGTTCTGAAGAAAATTTTCTCTAAATGATTGAAAATTACGCTGTAAAGTTTCTAAGAGTTTTTGAAATTATGCAGATGGATTATTTTGGAAATATTGATGAAAGAGGTGGTTTGAACAATGCAATTTTTTGCTATTTATAAGTTACAATGTATCTCTAAAAATTAGTAATAATGTTTGAGAAAATGATCATGAGAATTTTCAATATTTTGGAAAGGTATCATGATCAATTGTGATGAAGAGGTATGATATTGATTTATAATTTGTTCATATGTTACAAAGGTGATTTGATTGACCCAAGAATGTCAAAGATTGACCTATCCACAATTTTAAAAATGTTGAGTAAAAGAACTAGGTTAATCGATTGACTTAGAATGGTTAGTCGTTTTAGATAGGCCAAAATGGAATGATAAATCAATTGATTGAAGAGTTAAATCGATTGACCTCTTTTGTTTTTCAAAATTCCATTTCATGGAACTAATGTCAATCAATTGTATCAATAGGGTTAACCAAATGAACTTCTTAACTCTTTGAAAATTTCTAAGTTAAATGAAACTTTAAAACAATGCATGTATTAATGTTAAAGCTTATTTATTGAGCACATAAGGCTTATAACAATTGAAATGAACTATTGTAACTTAGAATAAAACCATTTCCATCAATAATAAGAGCTTGATCCATTCATTTCCAAGAAATCTTCTATCCTAATCTTTTCATTCTTTCCATTGATTTATCTTCATAAAAATATCATCTTACAAAAGATTATCTTCACATTTTCCCTTTACAAAAACTCATGTTTAAGGGAAAGTGTAGTCATATATTTGCAAAGGATCCATTGGAGACAACACAAGATTCACCAAGGGGAGGCATATTACAACCATCATCTAAAGTAGGTATCTTAGCCTCTAATTCATCATAATATGTGCCCATTGCCTGGTACACTTGCATGTTGGTTATATCACTTGCCCACTTATGAAAATGTGAGGAATGACATGTTCTTACCCTACATCAGTATGGGAGGGGAAGTCAAAGAAGAAAGACACATTCTCCATAATAATAAGAATAATAACTCCACTTTCCACACTCCTAAAAGAATAAAATGATAACCACAATCTTAGGTCATAATATCTTGACCTATGTGTTGTACCCAAAAATTTTCCCTCCCATATTCCTCAAAACATTCAAGAGAAAATCTCAAGTTGCTCAAGGAAGTCCAAGGGTTGACCAGACAAACTCTCTCCTAAGGCAGTCTACCCCAAATTAGGGTTTCATGTTGCATAAAGATATTTGAGTCCAAAGGATCCAAAATTCTCACCTTTGTCCTAATATGTTCTCAAGGTCATCCA
Source organism: Vicia faba (assembly GCA_948472305.1). Taxonomy (NCBI): domain Eukaryota; kingdom Viridiplantae; phylum Streptophyta; class Magnoliopsida; order Fabales; family Fabaceae; genus Vicia; species Vicia faba. The sequence continues at coordinate 175,696,732 of OX451736.1, read as the reverse complement.
TGTCAAGTTTCAAGCCTTGCAGAGAAAGTTTGCTCAGTCAATTGCTCAAAGGCCTGAAAATCGACTGTGCTAGGGAAAAAGTCAATTGTGGCCCACATACAGTCAAACTTCAATATTTTTGGTCAACATCCTCATTTTGAAGTATTATTCATCATTTGATCAAGGGTTGACCATGATTCCCCAAGGGTTCCTCACAATTCATCAAGAACCAAAAGTTGCTAAATTAGGGTTTTACAGGAAAAGTCAACTCAACTTTGACCAAGCATAAATTTCTAATACTTTATGAGAAATGACCCATCCAAAGCTCATTTTGAATAGGATGTAATTATCTAAAATTCATCTTCATCTCCCAAGTTCAAAATATGCACTCACAAGAAGTTATGAATTTGGACATTATAGGTTATTTTGAAAAGTCAACAAAAACACCTTTTTTGTCAAAGCTTCATACATGAACATGGAATACCAAATTTAGATGAGACCAAAAGGGTTGCTTATAGGACATCTCAAGCTTTCTAAAAAGTCCAAGAAAACCTTCAAAGAGTCAAAATTGAAGAAGTTATGCATTGGTGAAGTTGACCTTTTTGCAAAATTACCAAAAGTCAAAAGTGCCTCAAATTGCAATTTTTGCTAAATGGGCCTAACTTTTTGCACTTGTTTTGAGTTGGTAGCATGGTCCACGAGCCCTAGATCTTCCCATTTGTATTTATCTTATTTTTTCTATTTATTTTGATTTTTTATTTCAATTAAATCATTTAAATCAAAACAAATATGAAAAAATCCAAATCATTGAAACTTCAAGATATTGTGCACATTTCAGGTCCCATGTACAGCTAGCAAGTGAATCAATTCGTGCAAGGAATAGGTGGGCACAAAAAGATTGGTTTTGGCCTATTTTTAGAAAGATTTTCAAGTGAATCAAATCAGATCAAAAGCCATAATTGATAAAGATTGAATGGACTTTCGTAAACCTAATTCATTCCTTAGTATATAGTGAACATTTGCAGACCTAAAACACAAGGTTTTGGAGGCGTGAAAAGGCAGAACAAACTTGGAAAAATCACAAAAAAGTGATGACTTGATTTCACACTTCCAGGCGATTATAAGGCTCCCCGACCATCTCATTCACTTCCTGGGATTGCAAGCAAGCTGTACCGATCGAAAGCAAGCGCGCTAGTGCCCATAATTCATCCCCACGACTCCCACGGTTTGCCCATATTTCCAAAACTGAATCTTGTTATTCTTGCATATTCATCATGTTTCAATAGTATATTCTTGTTCCTTAACACATTTGCAAGCTATCTATATCATTTAATTGCATTTTTGTGGACTATATCAGAATTCACCATTGCTAGGATTTGTTGGCTCGTTTTAGGATCTTTTGGTACAGGTAAAATTGGGCCACAAGAAGGGCACCATCGTGCTCAGTAGGCCAAGATGAATCAATCCACAACCTTAGAATTCATTGATCATGCCTGTATATGATTTTGTAATGTGCAAGGTTTATAGCGACAGACGTTTGTCCGTAGGTAAAAGTCTCTGACTTTTACCAACGGAGAGGGGAAGAAGACGACCTGTGTGGCAAGCCCTGATTGCCCCATTTGAAATTTCGCGCGTGATTCTTTTTATGGTGTTTATTTTCAATATATTGACTGATTGTTATTCCATGTACAATAAAAGCGTGTGGTTCAGTTGGTAATGATGCAGGTGGAAAAGGCTTTGGGGCCTGGGTTCGAATCCCAGGTTCCCCTATTATTTCACATTATTTTTCTTTCAATGATCAAGTGCGTGTATAAGCAGGGAGACCACCATGTACCGTCATCATCCAACCAACCAGATGTTCAAGAAGCCAGATCTGATGGCTATCATGTGAAGGACCACTAACACCCTAGTCAACGCACAACTTGGGATCTTGGAAGTCAAACGTGGGTTAATTGTTTTGGGCCCAGAAGTTGATACTCACACCCCCCAAATTACTGATTCTCAGGCCCATTCTCTTTTCTCTTTTCTTTTATAATTTCTTTTATTTAATTTATTTAATTACTTTTCTAACATAAAAATTAATTTTCCTTTTATCAAAAAATCACAAAAAATAATATTTTCATCCAATTAAATTTAAAAATTATTTTTTATACAAAATATTAATTTAATTAGTTTATCTAATTTTAGGGTAACTTTAATTATTTTATAAATAAATTAAAACAAGTTAGAAAATTAGGGTTTTAATAATTTAATTCCTATTTTCTTTTTCTTAAAAAATAACCAAAAATACAAAAATAGGCCATGTAAATTATTTTCTTTAATTAATTTAATTACTAATTAGATTTGTATTTAATTTTAAAAAAACCTTATTCTTTTTCTTAAAAAATAATCAAAAACAACAAAAAATAATTTCTCTTTCGATTATGTTAGACAGGGTCAAAACCCTAGTTCTCTCTCGTTCTAGATGCATCGCGTTTATTTATTTTTACCATATTGATGTAATTGCTCACAAGATGTAATAGATTAATTTGGACTTTTTCTGTTTCATTTATCATTTTTTACAGGTTGTTTTTGGCTATGTAATTAATACACGAAGCCTTGTAATAGCATATCTTTACTTTCCGCACTTTAATTTCCGCAAAATATTAAACTGTTAGATGTATGGATATTAGGGTTGCATGACAAGAATGTATGTAAACTTTAAAACAGTTAGCAAACCCTAAATGTGCAAAGATAATAATTTGAAATTGAATCACTCGCACATGCGCACTCCTAGGGTACACTCCCACTTCGTCTGCCTTCGGTAAACGGTCATTAAGTATAGGGTATTTTAGTGATCGCTCTTTTGTCTCAAAGACCAAAGTTGCCTCGGATATGTTGCCTCGAATATTGATCTTAAGACATTAGGGTTATTACTAAGACGTCCTAACATTGCTTTAGTGATTGTACGTCCCTTTCGAATTGACCCTTAAAACTCCAACAACGGTGCTACCTACTCACTAATAGTGGGATAGAATTGCCTAAAGGAAACAAACATAAGAAAAATTCTCTTTTTCGAGTAGGTAGATTAGTTCTTAAGTACTTTCTCAATCCAAACAAACTTTTTCACACTTACACTCTTTTCAAACAAAGTTTTCAAAAACACTTCGTAACACTCTTGAAGACAGAAGTAAGGGTTAAATAGAAGTCAAACAAAAACTTTTCAAATCAAACACACACAAGCAATTTTGAAAATGATGAGCAAGTACCTAAGAGCCCGTGGAAAACCACAGATAGAAAGGGTGCTAATACCTTCCCTTTCTATAATCTACCCCCCATACTCAAAATCTCGAAAAATGAATTTTTCTGTGCTTTTGTCTTTTCCAGTTGGATAAAATAAAAGTCGGTGGCGACTCTTGCTTACCACGACATTTTGCAAACACAAACGCAAAACGCAAACCAGCATTTCAAAACAGCCCGGTTCTGGCCACCGTATCACACTATGGGTTTCCTATAAATACCTCAGCCATAAGGTTTATCAAGAATATTAAATTGACTCAAAGAATCACCTATATACAAATCTTTTTATTATCCTTGCATGGACTTTCTCTAAAGCAACAACAATCTAGAAACCTCTACACAACACAACACCATTAGGAATTATCACTCATTGTACTTTATATATATATATATATATATATATATATATATATATATATATATATATATATATATATATATATATATATATATATATATATATATATATATATATATATATATATATATATATATATATATATATATATATATATATATATATATATATATATATATATATATATATATATATATATATATATATATATATATATATATATATATATATATATATATATATATATATATATATATATATATATATATATATATATATATATATATATATATATATATATATATATATATATATATATATATATATATATATATATATATATATATGGAGAATTGGTATGTGATATTAAATATCTTTATCTAATCCAATTGTTAGCATTTAATCCTCTTTAGATTAGACTCATATAGTTATGGCCAATAATCGATACAATTCTAAGTTTGATATATAAATTTGTCAACACATAAAAAATAATGAACACGAAATTAACTGAATAAGAATGTTGAATTAATAAAAAATGTCAATAGTATAATACACAAACATATGATCCAATAAATTCAAACACATTCATCTAGCAAGCCCCAATAGAAGTTTAGCTACTCATACTGATAGTAATCATAACTGAAGAAATAAAAAAGAAAACATGCATCTCCAGTTAAAATTAGCTTATGGTGAGGAAAACCTTTGCTCTAGAGCTCCAAAACTTGCTTCGATGTCAAGATTTTGTACAAAAAATGCCTACCCCTTTTTCCTCCACGTTCTCCTTTATATAAGTCAAAACCTATCAGAATATAGGTTACATCGTGCCACGATGTGTTGTGTAAGGGATACATTGTTGCGATCACTATACATCACGCAATAATGTGAAACTTATCTTGCCACAATGTGCACACGAATTTTCCAAGGGCCATTTGTTCTTTTTCTTCACTATTCTCTTCTTTTTCACTCTTTTTTGCCTAAGTTCTTCAATTCATCATTTTATTTCTATTTCTTAATAAAAGTTTAACTAAAATCACCTAAAAATTATTAAAAACACAAGCAAAAGTTTATAAAAATGACATGATGATAAAGTATCATCAATTGGTAAAAAGACTGCATTGCCAAACATAGGAAGACCATGTTTCTTTCTAATTTTTCTCTCTCTCTTGTGTGCTCTATAGCCTAACATAAGCGTGTTTTCTATAACATGTAGATCATGTTGACAATTTTTTCTTTACCATGTTCCATATTTTTTCCTTCTTTCTCCTGAGTCCACTCAATGATACATTGCACACTCACTAATTCTATCCCTTAATTCTAGACAAAAACCTACAAAACAATATTATTTTATTAATCTAGGATACTTGAGTTGCCTCCCACCCATCACCATTTATAGGTCAATAGCTTGACCTTTCTTTTTTCATTAGTTATATTTTCTAATAATTGAGGGAAATAATTGTTGGAAATCCACCAAAACCTATGATGAATTTCTATCAATTCTGATGCTCAGGATTGATATCATCATACAATGACAATGAAGAATAAAAGATGAAGAAAGAAAGGAAGTATTTTTCTGCAGAGTTTCCCTCTACCCACAAATAGTGGAAAACTTTATTATTCACTTGTAACTGCAAATTATGTGAATACAACTTGATAGACTTGATTACAAAAATAGGGGTTACTCCCTCTATTTATAGATTTAGTTTAGCTTGTTCCCTAAGCCAAAGCCAAAAACTATGAAAGCCCAAAATATCTATTTTAGAACTAAACCAAATCTATCTATTTTAGACATAAATCATATCTTATCTATTCTAGATCTAAAACAAATCTGTGTGTAACAAACTGTTTCCAAACTTCTAAATCAAATTAAATCTTTTCGACATTTCCTTGTCTTCATCGAGAAAACTGCTTCGACACAAGGAATTACTTTCAATAATAATTTCACCTCCTTATCGCTCTTTCCATTGGTTTCAACTTCTAAAAAAATTCAAATACATCTTTGTTAAGGGCCGTTGTACCCCAAAATTTTCCCTCTCACTTATCAAGAATTTTCTCACAAGATCTCTTTGACTCAAGACTGCATTAGGGTTTGACCAGCTCAAGACACCTCCTCATGCACTGATGACCAGAATTAAGGTTTGAGTTTGCACCAGGACTTTTGGACTATCAATGCTTCATATGGATTTCAAGGATCATCATGGACCCCCAAGATTACTCATGTCAAGTTTCAGGCTCTGAATCACATTTTTTATCAGTCAATTGGACAGTTGACCTAAAAATCACTTGTATTGGGAAAAAGTCAATTATGGCCAATTTTCAGTCAAACTTCATAATTTTTGATCCAAATCAACATCTTAAACTCATATGTATCATTTGATCAAGTTTGGACCATAATTTCCCAAGAAATTTGATCAAATCATCAAAAGGGCAAAATGGTCAAAATTAAAGTTTTGACTGAGAAGGGGCAATTCTTGATTTTTGACCTAGAAAATGGTCAATTGGTTTAAGGCATGATCTCAAGAGTTCAATTGCATCATATTGACCTAATGACATGGTTCAAAACATTGCAAATCCATTAGATTGACAAATGATTTTTTTTTCAGTCAACTGTACACTGAAAAGTCAAACTTTGACTTTTTGGTCAAATTCAAGTGCCAAGGATCATAATTCATCAAATCATGTCAAAATGTGAAACTTGTTCATCAAGAAACCAAATATTTAAGATTTGGATTTGAAAAGTTGAAAAATTCTAACTTAGAAAATTTTCTAAATATAGAAAATTTCTTATTTTTTCTCAACTTTAGGCCAAATTTTTACCATGATACAAAATGATTCAAAGGATGTTCCCAACATGAAAGTTGTAGATCTCCGTGAAATCTACAACTTTTTTTCACACAATTTCTCCTAAAGATACTTGTATCTCAAGATATAATTTTGTGAATACATGCTCATGAACTAAAATAACTTAGTGAAATTTTGCTCTAGTTAGGCAGGTTTTTGACCTAACTTCATGGACACTTTTAACCTAGTTCCAAGAGGAATTTTCAAAATCATTTCAAAGATGGGTTTTAGAGAACATTACATGCTTTCCAAAATGTCTAAGAACTCCTTGAGATCATTCTTGAGTAGGGAGAATCGAAGAGATGAAGTTAGGGTTTTCAAACTTTATTATAGGTCATTTCCATGAAGAACAAGTTTTCAAATTTGCAAATTGGCCGTACAATCTTCACTTTTCAGGCCTCAAACTCGTTTGTCACTCCATCATTAATGAATTGCACAAGGTTTCATGCCTTAAAGCCAAGCATTCAATGCATTGTACAAGGAAATAACCATTTTTGGAAGAAAGGCAACATTGCCATTTTAGAAAAGCATGCTTTTTGCATTTTTTTCATTTCTTGAGCCTTGGACTTGTTATTTCTGCATAAACCAAGTCTCTAAACCTGAACAAAACGTGTTTAGAGCTTCAAGACACCCTATAAGCTCAGATTGATGCCTTAAGAAGTAACTTCTCACACTTGCTTCAAAAACAAGAAATGTAGCAAGACATGTGATCTTGTACTTCTGAGCAAGCACAAGTCCTCCAACCTTTTGCTCTATATAAATCCATCATTTTGCAACTCAAACCACGCATGCCCAAGCCTTGAAACACCTTAGAATCAAAAATTTCATAACAAGCCTCCAAACTTTCCATTTCTGACTTGTGAACTGAATCTTCCATTCCACTCGTGCGTTTTCAGGCCTTTTGCTTTCCCAAGCTTCCTTACCATACAAGTAAACCATCCCACACTATGAAACATCACTGTAACTCCATCTTCCCTGTTGTACCCCAAAATTTTCCCTCTCATATTTGTCAATACATTCCAAGTGAGGTCCTCAAATTGCTCAAGGAAGTCCAAGGGTTGACCAAACAAACTCTCTCCTAAGGCAGTCTACCTCAAATTAGGGTTTCATTTTGCATCAAGATGTTTGAGTCCAAAGGATCCCAAATGCTCACCATTGTCCTAATATGTTATCAATATCATTCATACCAAGTTTAATGCCTTGCAGAGGAAATTTGCTCAGTCAATTGCTCAAAGGCCTGAAAATCGACTGTGCTAGGGCAAAAGTCAACTGTGGCCCACATACAGTCAAACTTCAAGATTTTTGGTAAACATTCTAATTTTTAATTATTATTCATCATTTGATCAAGGTTTGATCATGATTCCTCAAGGATTTCTCACAATTCATCAAAACCCAAAAGTTGCTAAATTAGGGTTTTGTAGGAAAAGTCAACTCAACTTTGACCAAGCATAACTTTCTCATACTTTATCAAAAATGACCCATACAAAGCTAATTTTGAAGAGGATGCAATTTCCTACATTTCATCTTCATCTCCCAAGTTCAAAATATGCACTCACAAGAAGATATGAGTTTGGACATTATAGGTCATTTTGAAAAGTCAACAAAAACACATTTTGGGTCAAAGCTTCATACATGAACATGGAAGAATCAAATGAGATGAGACCAAAAGGGTTGATTAAAGGACATCTTAAGCTTTCTAAAAAGTCCAAGAACACCTCTCTAGGGTCAAAATTGAGGGAGTTATGCATTGGCCAAGTTGACCCTTTTTGCAAAATTGCCAAAAGTCAAATGTAGCCAAAATTGCATTTTTTGTCAAATGGCCCCAACTTTTTATGCTTGTGCTGAGTTTGTAATGTGACCCACGACCCATGAGATCTTCCACTTGTCATTCTTTTATTTTTGTTATTTATTTTTATTTTATTTCAATTAAATCAAATAAAATCAATATAAAATAGTAAAAATATCAAAAGCTAATTAAATCTTGAGATTTTGTGCATGATTAGGTTTATTACACAGCTGGAAGTGAGATCAAATCGTGCAAGATGCACAATGGACATAAAAAGATTGGATTTGCTTGATTTGGAAAGATTTTGTACAAGGATCAAATCATGAATCAATATTCATAATTGGAGAAGATTTGAAACAAATGGCAACCCTAATTCATTCTTGGATACATAAGGGACAAGGGCAGATCAAAAAATAAGGGGTTGGAGGCGTGCAAGAGAGAGAGAACAAATTGCAAAAAATTCAAGAAAAAGTGTAAACTGATTTTTAAGTTTCAGGCCCTCTCAAGCCATTCTAGTCACACCAATCGTTTGTTGGACATCCAAGGATCTTGTTGCAACCACTAGTAAGCTTCCTCACACTCAGAATCGCGCTGTAAGTTTCATACGGTTCATCTCTTTTCTTGAATTCGAATATCATAATTCTGGCATATTTAGCATGATTAATTGATATATTCATAACCCTTGAGATGTTTGCAAGCTAATGGTTGCGTTTAATTGCATTTTTATTGACTGTATACCAAGATGCCATGGCTAGGGTTCATGCTCCGTTTTTAGGGATTTTTCATACAGGAACAATTGGCCATCAATAATGGTACCATGATGCTCGTGAGGTTGCAACGAGTTGATTGGTACCATTGGTTGTGATTTATCATGCTTGCACAGGATTTTGGAGTGGACAAGGGTTGTACCTACGCCTAGTGTCCGTAGGTAAAAGTATGTGATCTAAAACGACAGAAGCCACGAGGAAGATGATGGCGTGGCAGGTGGTGAATGGCCAATTTTGAATTTCGCGCATTTTTGAGTTTAGCCATTTGTTTTAGCATATTATATTTGTTGTTAATTATTGTTACAACTAAACAAGCTAGCGCGGGTGGTAAAGCCTTTGGTCTTTGATGCACACATCCTAGGTTCGATCCCAGGCGTGTGCATTTTATTTTCTCAATATTTTCAGGATGATTCAATGTACCACATGGCAAAGGACTCACCATACATCACCAGTGTCCAAACCATCAGATCATCAACAAGCCAGATCTAAGGCATTCCCAATGAAGGTCCACCATGGGCATAAGTCAAGCGTATGCATGGGATTGGAAAAGTCAAACGGGCCAAGAGCTTATTGGGCTCAGATTTGCCAAATCATACCCCCTTCTTGCTAAGCAACATCAGGCCCTTTTCTCTTTCTTTTCTCTAATTTGTTTTTTAATTTAATTTGTTTAAATTATTTTTTAACCAAAATTAATTTATTTTTTTCACAAAAAACCATAAAATCAAGAATTTCACAAAATTAGAATTAAGTTTTATTTTATCAAATTCAATTTAATATTAGTTTAAATTTAATTTAGGTTAATTATAACTCTTTTTTTTATATATTTAAAATCAATTAGAAAAAATTAGGGTTAGCTTGTGATTTAATTTTTATTTCTTTCTCAAATAAAATAAAAAATACAAAATAGGTTGATTATTATTTTTCTTAATTTAAATTAATTAGTAATTAGGTTTTTATTTTATTCAATTAAACTTTATTTTCTCAAAATAATCAAAACAACACAAAAAATGTTTTTTCTTTCTTTTAAATTGCAATTAGGCTTAGTTGGGGTCAAAACCCTAAATCTCTCGTTTTCGATTCATCGCGCACGTTTATTGTTTTTTGCAATATTAATGTAACTGCTTATAGTATGTAATAGTTTAATTAGGATTTTATTTATTTATCGTCTTTTACGGGTTTTTTTGGCTATGTAATTAATCCCTACCCTGAAGCCTTGTAATAGCGTAGGTTTTATTTTCTCGCATTTTAATTCCCGCAAATATTAACTGTTTAGATGTATGCTAATAGGATTGTATGACAAGATTGCATGCTAATTTTAAAATGGCTAGAAAACCCTAATGTGCAAAGATAATAACTGAAATCAAATCACTCGCACATGCGCACTCTTAGGGTATACTCTCACTTCGGTTGCCTTCGGTAAACGATCATTAAGTATAGGGTGTTTTAGTGGTCGCCATTCTGTCTAAACAAAGATCAAATATCCCGTTCGAAAATGTTGCCTCAGAAAGGTTTCCTCGGAAATTTGCCTCGAATATGATCTTAAGACATTAGGGTTATTATTAAGACGTCCTAACACTGCTTTAGTGATCGTACGTCCCTTTCGAATTGACCCTTACAAACTCCAACGACAGTGCTACATATTTCTCAATAGTAGGATAGCATTGTCTAAAGGGAACAAGAACATAAACAATTCTTTCTCGAGTAGGTAGATGCTAGTAGGTACTTTCTAAAAACAAACTTTTTTCACACTTACACTTTCCAAACAAAGTTTTCAAAAACAACTTCGTAACACTCTTGAGGACAGAAACAAGGGTTAAAACAAAGTCAAACAAAAAATTTCAAAACCAACACACACAAGCAATTTTAAAAGATGAGCAAGTACCTAAGAGCCCATGGAAAACCATGGATAGAAAGGGTGATAATACCTTCCCTTTCTATAATCTACCCCCCATACTCAAAATCTCAAAAAAGGAATTTTTCTGTGCTTTTTTCCTTTCCAGTTGGATAAAATAAAAGTCGGTGGCGACTCTTGCTTACCACGACATTTTGCGAATACAAAACGCAAAATGCAAACCAGCATTTTCAAAACAGTCGGTTTTGCCACAGTACCACATTCCCCATTGTTGAAGTTCAAAAACAGAGTAACACAGGTGGACTTATCCAGACCATTCTAGCCACCCTCAAGACAAGCTAAGCATTGCATTAGCTTCCTAGAGGTTTAAGGAAGCTAACCTGATCATCACAACATCCTAAAGCAAGCTCATTTTCAAAACACGATTTCCATTTTCAAGGTGAGTTTTCTGTTTTTCTAACTCTTGATACAAACATAGTTAGCTTTCCATTTGTGAATATAGAATGTAGATATCATTGCTACAAAGCTGTACATATTCATAACTTGCATTTATTTGGCTTGAGTTTAGAGAATTTTTAGTTTGAAGTTTCTGGAAAAATTAGGTTAAGAATTAGGGCCAACAAAATTTTCTCTGATCTTAGACTTATAGTTTTAGTTATGCACATGGTTAGAATCGCGAGGTAAAATGCTATAATGTTCATGTTATCACTTTCCATTTTTATTGAGAAATAAAAAAGTTACAGGGGGTCCGACTGGCCAAAGGTTGAAGATGAAGTACAGGCAAGGAAGTGTTCTATGTTATGTATTTTTGCTTTCATTTAGACTAACGGATGTACAGCCACCCCAGTGGCAAGGCAGCGCGCAAAATTGCCCTAGGTCGTGGGTTCGAGCCTTGACGCTGCCTTTTTGCATTTTTCTCACATTTTGCTTTATTTTTGTCGTCTTGCAGCTTGGGCTTCAGCATATTGGGCCCTATGTTTTTTTGCTAACTTCCTGCCTCCCATTTGCTTTTAACACCCCTGGCCCAAATATTTTATTTATTTGTTTTATTTTTATTATTATCAAATATATTTTCTTAATAAAAAAATCATAAAAATATAAAAATGATAAATATTATATATATTTTTATTTTATTTTTATTTTCTCATAAAAAATATTTATTTTTTTATTTCTGTTATATACTATCCTTTTTTTAATAAACTTGTAAATTAAAATAGAATTAGGTTAAATATTTATTTTTCTTAATTTTTCTTCATATTTATTAAACATATTATTTTTAATACAAAAGACCAAAATACTTCATAAATACCATACATTATTTTTCAAGACAAAAATACAAAAATACTTAAAGAAATTTATTTCCTTTTAATAATTAGAATTAGGGTTTAATCAAAATCTTTTCTAAAAAATAATTTCCTTCCTTAATTAACTTAAGTTTAATCTTGATTTGTTTATTAGGTTTAAGTTAAAACTTTTTTTACATAAAAAGAACAAAACAAAATCTTCTTTTGCATTCACATATCTTTGCATATTTAAGTTATTTTGTACATTATTTATTCCAATACTTGTATAAATTCAATTTGGTTGTAATAGATTAATTAGGTTTATATTATTACAATCCCCATTCATCAATTGTATACTCCCTCCCACAAAATGTTGTAATAGCGTAGTAATCTTTAAATTTCGCAATTTATCGCTTTACATAACATGTTAGTAATTAGGGTTTGTATGGCAAGATAAAATCAACCAAATAGAAAACCCTAATCCAAGACAAAATCAAGCATGAAAATGACACACTTGCATACAAGCACCCCTAGGGTTACTCCACTTAGTTGCCTTGTACAAAAATGGTCATATTACGCATGTGAGGTGTCTTAGCAAAAACAAACAAACACAAGATCATAGTCCCTCAATGACGCTATTCAAAGTTGCCTTACAAAATGATCTTAGTCCCTCAAAAAATGCTAAGATACATTGCAACATTGCTAATCATGGTTATACGATGACCCACGTCCGTCCCGTTTACATACAAAGATAGGGTTGCTTACCAAATTAATGGTAAGACAACAATGTCAAAGGAAAAGAAAATGAACAAGAAAGACATTTAAGTAGGTAGATTACTTTTGGTTACTTGCTACCTTTCAAAACAAATATCCTTGCTATTTTCAAAACAAACACACACATTTCCAAACATCTTACAAAATTGAAAACATTTTCAAAAAGACAAACATCTTTGTATACATTTTTACGAACGAGAATCATTACAAAGATTGCCTAAACAATGGCCTCTTTTTTCAAAATACTTTCAAAACCACACAAAGCACATTTTCAAACAAAAGCAAGTGATCTAGCAAGTAACTAAGATCCCATGAAAAACCATGGATGAAAAGGGTGCTAATACCTTCCTTTTTCATAATCTACCCCCCGAACTCAAGAAACAATCTCAAAGGTCTTTCCTGTGCTTTTTCATCTTTCCTTTTGGATAAAAGAAAAGTCGGTGGCGACTCTTGCTAACCGCAACATTTGCGATAAAACGCAAAACAATCAAGTCAGTTCTCCCACCGTATCACAAGGGCTCTAAGTCGATAATCCTCAACATCATCTTCCAACATGTTACAAACACCCTTAATAGAAATTTATTTTTCAAAGTTAGTGAAAACAAATCATAACACACATTTCTTATGTTAAATGTAATTCTATCACTATTAACATATATAACAACACCCTCCGTAGCAAGGATGGGACACCCCATGATTAATTGGGGTATGGTGATCCTTCTATATATAAACTATCATGAATTTGCTAAGTACCAACAAATAGCCAACCTTAACAGGAACATCCTCACATGTTTCTATCAGTCTTATAATTGAATGATCTACTAAACTCAATGTTATACTAGTCGATTTCAACTCATCCTAATTAAGCATTTGATACAAAGAGAGAAATATGAGAATCACATTAGACCTAAGCCCTCACAAATATATTTTAAAATTAAGTTCCCCAATCATACAAGGATAAAAATACTTTATGGATCCTTGAGTTTCTTATAGTAGCTTATTTTAAAACCTTGCACAACGTCAAAGAAAATGCTTTATTGGTATAATTATCTTTTTTTTTAATCAGAAAAAAATAATTTCATTAATAAGATTCAAAAGTACAATACATAGCATGTGGTCTAAACAGATCCCACAACCAGTAAACTATAAGAACAAAGGAAACAACACACCCCTGCCACTAAGGCAAAAGAAACATGCTCAGGTGAGGCCAAAGCTTCATACTAGTCCAACATCTATAAGACATTATCAATGATCTTCAAGCCCACAACATCGTTGCTATTACTCTCACCAAAGCAATACCTATTCTTGTACAACCAGCATTTGTGTACAACTTCTATAAAAGCATATTTCAACATTTTAACTCTCCAACCTTTCTTCGTACAATGCTTAATGACCCACTGAAGATCTTCACTCCAGCCACTCGGAGTGTGATCAACATTCAATAACTTCAGCACATAAACCAAATATTATTCATATTGGTGAAAGCAAGGAGAAGGTATTCCACACTCTCAATGTCCCTGCAAAAAACCACACAAATTACTATTTATGAACCCAAATTTTATCAAACGATCCTTTGCAGCAAGACGGCTATGACAGGCCATCCAAAGTGCATGGATAACTTTAGCTCTAACTATATTCCCATACATGAGACTCCTCCAAGCAATCGTCTGACCATCATCGATTAGATCAAGATATAAGTTTTTACTTCGATACTTTGTGCTTTGAAACATACTGTAGCAGTAGAAATGTGCAAGACTAAGCCATTGGATTGACTAGACTTTATACAAATCAAAATAAAAATCGCCACTGTGCTTTATTGTTTCCAAAGGAATGGGAAAAGAGAGAATAACCCAAAAAGAGGGGGAAAGATTCAAGGTAAGGGGGTTGGTTATGCAAAGGGAAGGTATTAGCACCCTAAACATCTACGGTACTCCGCAGGAACCTCTTTGAAAAATCTGTATATTTGGCTATAAAAATGTGTTGTATATAAAATGGATGGTGGAGGTGAGAAAAGAAATATTTTTGTGATTTTTTCACCCGCCGCGGTTGCGAACCTTTAGTGCCTACGTACCACCTTTCGTGCAATAGGGGATCAGGGTACACGTAGTTCTTCTAGAAAAGACTTGTTTGTTGATTATTTTTAAACAAGGATACAAGTCATCATTGTTAGGAGAGAAATCTCGACTAACACCCACAAGGTATGAGAAAGATGGACCATGCGTCAACAAGAGTGAGGGTTTGAGAATGCCTCTAGTACTCAAGTGGAAAAGTCGACACCTTTATAACCATAAGGATAGGAGAATGTTGCTCGACTATCAATGAATCATGTCTCACCTTGAAAAAAGTTTTGAATGTAAAAGGTGCTTGAACGCACAAAAAGGTTTGAATGAGTTGAAGTGTTTTTGTTAATTTTGAAAGAAATGTCAAAGTATGATTAAGTGTATTGAAGTTTGTTTAAAGAAAATAAGTTTTAAAAGAAAAGGCACTCGACAAAGTCGAGGTTTATTATGAAAGTGGTTCGAGTTTAAAAAACAAAAAAGATTTTGAAAGAAGATGAGAAGGTTTTAAAAATTAAAGAAGATGGGAGGAGATGAAGGGACTATCCTAAAGCATAAGGTAAAAGCTAAGAGAGAGAACCGTCTAACCAACATGAAGCCGATACTTGACATTATAAGCCAATGTAGAATTCCCATTCTTCGGATTTAAACCAAGCAAGAAAAGATACTAGACCTCTTGAGAGAACCAAACTTCAAGTGTTTTAAGTCTTCGCAAAAATTGGGAAGAGTAACGCCTGTATACGGGTGAATTCCAGATTACAAACAAAGATCGTAATCACAATAACCTGCACACAAAACAAACAAAAAACCCAATGTATTGAGGTAAACCTCAAGAACTCCAGACAAAATATCAAATAAAGTCACAAAGTCTCCAAGATAGGCCAAGGTCTCTAATCCTAAGTCCAAGAAGTCCATCACTCCATAATGCAAAGGATAGTAACCATGTAGTCCAAGTATCATTAATGATTTTTATGGTTCATGTTGGTTATTAGGTGTCTTTAAAAAGAAAGAAAAGCTCAAGTGAGCAAAATAAAAATGACATAAAAGTAAATGCTCAAGTGAGCAAAGATGAAAATAGCATGAAATGTAAAATGCTAAAAGTATATGGTACATAAAGCATGAAAATAAAAGCGTAAAGTAAAGTTAATTGTTAGTAATTAGTGGTTAGTTGGATGACCATCTTGAAACTTGCATTTGGAACTCATTAGAGGATTGGTAGAACCAAAGCCTCCACACAACAAGTTGTATTTTCTTTTTGTCAAGTATATCATCCATTTTGGAATTCTCACAAGGCAACATGTAATGATCAACAATGTTTAAGTGATCCGCGTTGACCAAAGGTGTTGTAGATCCATTAGAGGATCGGTAGAACCAAAGCCTCCACACAATGAATCTCAAGGTTATTGGATCAAAGAGATCAAATTAACATACTCGGGCTTGCAATCATAAGTTTGGGCCACGAATGATCATTTATTCGAATCGGGACAAAATTTAGCGCTATGTTAAGCAATCGTAAGTGGACTTATGTAGAAGTCACACCTATTTTGAGTTCGGTCAATAGCAATCTATGTACTTCATGTTTGGATAAATGATATAGAGATCACCATCCCTTAACATGTAGCACAATTAAAAAAAGAAATGGATAAGATGAAGAGGGAGGGAAATGATAAGCTAATTTGGATCACCATTTCAAAATTCTTTCATCTTTAAATTCAACCACTCCTCTAGATGGATTAAAGCACTAAACATATCATTAATCTAAAGCACCAAAAATGAATTAAATAATTCACTCTTAGGTAGATTTGAATTGATGAACATTTATCCAACTTCATCTACATCACAAAGTCCATTGAGTTTAAAGACAAATTGGACATTTAAAATTGCAATCCAAACCAACAATCAAAAGGAGTGAGTAGAAAAATCATTTTGGATCAAAGCTGCCCCAAAACAAGGCAAAAAATACATTATGTCCTGGTGTAAATCAATTTGCACTACTATGTAAATCGATTTACACAGTACAGTTTTCAAAAATTTGCGTGAAATTGCTTCTGTGCAATCGATTGCACTACAGTGCAAATCGATTGCACACAGAAACAGTAGCAAAAACAGCATTTTAAAAAGGGCAATTTCTTGTTCAAACTTTCCATCAAACACCTTATGATCATGGATCCACTTGAGCATGAAAATTCGATCAAATTATGAGAAAATAACACCATTAGAATCACAAAATAATGCTCAAAGAATCAATCCCAAAGATCACCAAGAGATCACATTGTGAAAGATGAATTGTCCAACTTACCAAAGGTAGATCTAGAGAATTATCAAAACAACTTCAAGAATTTGCTTCAATTCAACCACAAGAATCAATTGACCAAGCTTGGATGTAGAGAATTGATGGAGAAAAAGTGTTTGGGTGAAGGTTTAGCTCAAAGATTAGTAAGCTTCAATGCAAAGCTTACTAACTTTTTGAAAATGGAGCTTTGAGTGAATTTGGTAGATGGAGAGAACTGAGAGATTTTTTAGCAAGGTGGATTTGGCTAAAAAGCTTGAAATTTGAATGAAATGAGGGCTCTATTTATAGAGTTTAGGATTGAGATTAGTGGTAATTTGGTAATTGATTCTTGGAGCCAAAATTTGAATTAATGATAACTCTTTCAAAAATTAGAGCCAAAATTTGAATTAATGATAACTCTTTCAAAAATTAGAGCCAAAATTTGAATTAATGATAATTCTTTTAAAAAATGAAAGATTGGCACTAAAATTTGAATTAATGATACATATTTCAAAAATGAAGGAAAATTGGAGCCACAAATTTGACAAGCTTGAAATGCTGATTTTTTTTCAAATTTTCACGTTGTGCAATCGATTGCACTATAGTGCAAATCGATTTGCACAGTGTATTTTTCCAAAAATTGCACAAAATTCACTTTGTGCAATCGATTGCACTCTAGGAGCAATCGATTGTACAGTGAAAAAAAATGAAATTTTTTAATTCTTTTTCTTTGCAAATAGAGATTTTAGGAAAATAATACCAGAAAACCTTATTTTCCATATGCTTCGACTCGGTACCTACAAAACACAAATATGCAAAGACAAAGACAAATATTTTTTGTATTTTGATTAGAAGTTAGTCAACAACACAAGAACAAACTTAAAGATAGGATGCAAATGTGATGAATGAATCTATTTATTAATTGTTGTGACCAAATGACAAAATATGGTATAAAGGTGCGTCTGAAAAAAGTTAGGGGCAAAATTTAGGGTACAACAGTTGCCCCTATTTAATTATATTTTAGCCAGATAGGCGGAAAGTAATTAAATACAAACAGACCTGAATTTTGTCCCTGATGCGATGAGATGATAGCATATGTTATGAATGAATGCATGGACTCTTTTTTTTGACATATATATTTTTTGAATGATGTATGAGATGAGACAGACTCTGTGGGAACATGGAAAGAATCGAAACTGGAAATTTGTGGTAGTTCAGATGAAATGACGTGGAAAGACACGTCAGGGAAACAACAAGATACTTCTGGATATCTGTCAGGGCGACAAAGAGTAACCATCAATACTTGGTAAAAAAGAGATAAAACTCGAGAAGGCAAGCAGCGACATCCAAGAATGGCATTGAATGAGGCGAGCAACTCTCTGGAAAAGGCAATCAGAAGCATCTAGAAGAACATTAGATGTGGGATGAGACCAAATCTGAAGCTACATCAGAGTCGTTCAGGAAAGACGCTGGACGGAAAAGAAACACGACATCCAATACTGGCTTTGAATGAAGGGAAAAACTCAACGTCTAATATTGGCTTTAGACGAGAGAAAAGATCACAACATCCAATATTGGCTTTGAATGAGTGAAAGAGATCTTGACATTCAATACTGGCTTTGAGTGAAAGAAAAGCTCAACGTCTAATACTGGCTTTAGACGAGAGAAAAGATCACAACATCCAATACTGGCTTTGAATGGAAACAAAAGATCCTGTCATTCAATATTGGCTTTGAATGAAAGAAAAGCTCAACGTCTAATACTGGCTTTAGACGAGAGAAAAGATCACAACATCCAATACTGGCTTTGAATGAGTGAAAGAGATATTGACATTCAATACTGGCTTTGAATGAAAGAAAAGCTCAACGTCTAATACTGGCTTTAGATGAGAGAAACGATCACAACATCCAATACTGGCTTTGAATGAGTGAAAGGGATCTTGACATTCAATACTGGCTTTGAATGAAGAAAAAGGTAACAACATCTAATACTGGCTTTGGATGAAAAAAGAGAAACAACTCAAACTGATGTTTGCTTTGGTAGGTGCCAAGTAAGTTGGACTTTGATCTCAAGGTGACATGTCAACTGCAATAAGACCTTGGAAAATGAAAATGAGGATGAAACACTCTTGTTATGCATTATGTATGAATTTTGTTATGCATGATATGTGAATGATCTATGCAGGTAATACCGACGTTTACGACAACGGAGTTTGACTCTTTTGTCAAGGTAAGATTGGAAGTTTAATTCCTCAACATGGAGAACTCTGCCAAATTTGATTGGAAAGAAAAATATCCTGAACCCAAATTTGTCACACTTGTAAACTGTATTGAACTGATGATCTTCTGAGGAAGGACATGAAGAGCTACTTGGGGACTTGTCCCAGATTAGCTGACTGTTGAAGATAAACTGATCATGGCTTCAGTTGAAAGTTGTTGGAAATGAGCTGATCACGGCTTCAGCTCCGAAATGACTATTGGAGATAAACTGATCATGGCTTCAGCTTCTGAAATGTTTGTTGGGAATAAACTGATCATGGCTTCAGTTCTGAAATGATTGTTGGAGATAAACTGATCATGGCTTCAGTTCTTGAGATAATTGTTGTAAATAAATGCCCCTGTATGAGTCTTGAAAATGATTTTCTAGCTAACCAAATCTGAGAAAACTTGCAATGAGCAACAAATCTTGAACTGATTCACAACAGGATCTGGAAGATACTTGCCCCTGATAGGGTCACTGACCAAGTTTCTCAGCTGTTTGAAATTCCTTGATGAGGAAAGCTTATCTGCAAGCAAAATTGTTTATTCAAAAATGGTATTTTTAATGCAAAGTTCATGCAAAAGTTTTGAATCCAAAATCATTTTTGAAATGATGTTATTGGTGTATAGAAAGTGCATCACTGGTTAAAACACAGTGGTTTATACTTTTAAAGTGAAAACAAAGGTATGAAACCAAAACAAATGATTCACAAAAGATCATAGGAGTCAGTTTACGCAACCTTGCTGTAGTATGCTTTCAAAAGAAACCTGGCTTCAATTAGGTCTTTTGAGGGTTGTAATGTAGTCTGGTTCACAGTTTAAGAAATAAAGGATAAATGCTCAAAGTTTATTTGTACCCAACCCAATCATCATGATGTTATTCATTCCTACGTTCAGTTAATTCAAAATATGCATTCAGGTTCCAAGAGATTTTGGAATTGCACTGATGGCAGCAATGACGATGGCTCAGAAACTAAAGGATTCTTGAGAATGACAGTCATTTCTTCTTACATCTTTTTGTTGTTTTGAGGACTTTTGTCAACTCTGGTGGAGAATTTTGAGGATTTGAAGACCTCTTCTGATTGGATTTATTATTCCCAACTTTTTCCTGAACTGTTTCATTTGAGATTACAGTCAGCAGGATGCCCTAGTTTTTGCCTGAACTGTTTCATTTGAGATTACAGTCAGCAGGATGCCCCAGTTTTTTGCCTAAGTCTCCTTCATAGGTTTTGACTTAGTGGGATTTTTATGTTGATTTTTATTTTCATTTCATTTTTCCTTTTTTGGAAAGATAATGACTGCCTTGCTCAATGATTACGGGGAACCATCTTCGTCATTTTTTTGTTTGAGAGCATCTTTGACACTTCTTGTTGTGTGTAAAGGAAAGATTGATCGCGACCTTTGTTGAAAGGTGTCTTGCATGATTTCTCTTGTAATTGAATGCACAACCAGATTAACTGAGAACTACCCATCCCCGGGTTAAGATTGCGGGTTTTTCTGTATAGAAAGAAACTCCAACTTCTAGGCTCAAAGGGGTGAACGAGGGATTAACTTCCTTATTTCTCCAGTGTTTGGGAGTTGAAACAATGCCTGTATATCCTCAGCAAAGTTTTATTCGAAAGCATACCAACAACAATTATGGGTATTTCGTTTTCATCATCCTCCCTCAGATCTTTGCATAAAAAAAAAGCTTGATATATTTGAAAGCAGTAAATGAAAATGATTTGAATCAAAACATTGCAATGCTCATTTCATTAAACTTAACATGAAAGTAAAAACGGAATTTGAAAGCAACAATTTTAACATAAACAAGGGAAAAATGCAAACAGAAAGAAACATGGCCTAGTGACTAATTAGTAACAAGGATGAGTTGTCCTGTCTGAAACACTAGCTTTAGGAGGTGACTTGAGGGTACCCCGACTCATTCTTCAGCCACTTTGTTTTGGCAAAAGATTGTTGATAACATTAGGACCTACCTCTTTGAAAGTGAGCATATTTGCTTTCATCAATTCTTGCACTTTGTTTTTCAAAGCATAGTAACTCTCTAAATCATGATCGGCAGCTCCCTGATGAAATTCACAGTGAAGGTCAGATCTGAACCCGGCTGGAGGATGATTTCGAGGAATCAGAGGCCTAGTTATAATGAAGCCCTTCTGGACCAATGCAGGATACAATTCAGTGTATGTCATAGGGATGGGATCAAACTAAGCCCTATTCTGATTCTGATTCTGTGCAATATTCTGTCGTTGAGGAACCTGAACTGGTTGAGCATTGACCGCAGGAGTAACAGTCGCTACTTGTGGTTGATCAGTGTATTGAGGCCTACGGAGAGGTCCTCTTCTCTCAGTCGAGACAACATTGGCTTCTACCTCTTTCTTCTTCTGAAAGTTCCCAAGGTATTTCTTTGCACCATTAGAAGATTCAGCAGCTTTAGACACTTTACCATTCTTGATTCCTTCTTCTAATCTCTGGCCAATAGTCACCAGGTCTGTGAAGCTGGACGACACACTACCAATCATCTTCTCCCAAAAGAAAGGGGATAAAGTATCCATGAACAAACCAGTTAACTCTTTCTCTGCCAGAGGTGGTTCAACTTGAGATGCCAGTTCTCTCCATCATTGAGCATACTCCTTGAAAGATTCTTTCTCATTATGAAACATATTTTGTAGTTGGCGACGATCAGGTGCCATGTCAAGGTTGTATTTGTATTGCTTTATGAAGGCATCAACAAGATCTTGGAAGCATTGTATACGACCTTTCTCAAGTCCCATATACCATTTCAATGAAGCTCCACTCAGACTATCTTGGAAACAATGGATAAGCAGCTTGTCATTCTTGGTGTAAGCAGACATCTTTCGAAAGTATATCACCAAATGACTTATTGGACAAGTATGCCCCTTATATTTCTCAAACTCAGGAGTCTTGAACTTTGCAGGCATGACCAGATCAGAAACTAGGCACATGTTGTTAGCATCAACACTGAAGAACACATTTCCTTCCATAGCTCTGAGTCTCTTCTCCAAAGTCTGATACTGTTCTTTGAACTCTTCAAACTCACCAAAGTCTCCTTGACTCACACTTCGAGGACTGACATCATGGTGCTCAAAGAGAGGATTCCCAAAAGCAGCTTGTGCAGCAGGTTGACGAAAAGCTGTATGAACGATTGGCTGAGGTTCAGTGAAAACTGGAGCCTGAAAGACTGGTTGAGAAGACTGGCCAACCATTAAAGTAATTACAATAGGCGGAGAGTAATTCTGAGGTAATCCAAACTCTGGCCATGCAGTAGATGTATGCTAGATAGGTTGAGTGTCAACAACAGCAGTTTGGATTTCAGATATCACAGTCCTTTGAGGTGGCTCTCCTCTGGAAATTAGGACTTGCATCATCTCAGTAAGTTTGGCCATGCCTGACTTCAACTCATCGATTTCCATTCTGACTTCTATGTTGTGTTGTTCTTAGTTTTCCATTCTCAATCTGACAGCAGCTCTAGTCCCGTAGTTGTGTTGAGGAATCAGCTTGACGGTAGACGACTAACTGGAAGAAAGAAGCAACTGGGAATAAGATCCTGAACAACCTGGATGTATGCAGAATGATGCAGAGGATGCAAATAATATGCAATGTTATGCAATGCACTGTACAGTAACATGATCACACGGTTCAAAGTCACGAGCCTGGAGTCAAAGGTACAACCCATAAGGTATGGACTAATGGTTATCACCTGCCGAACAAGGTTCTAAGAGGTTCTCAGAGTCTACATCCTTCCTTAGGATATTACCAACGTCTAGATTAACTCGGTAATTAGTAATATTCTCAGGAAAAAATCGTCCAAGCGTAGTATCGCGTGACAACTACTTCCGGATTACTCCGTTATAGCTTCCGCACTACACCTAAAAGGCCAAGAGGGGTTAGGTAATCTACGGTCCTCAGCTTCGGTAGGCTCCCAGGTCGAAAGTAGTACGTCTTCCCGATTACTCGGTAAACGACACTACAGTCAAAGTGGCCTCCACTGAGTGGGGGATCTCATGCCTCCCTTTTTTGGATTACTCCCTCAAAGTTAACATGATTATACCGCTCGTCCTATTTTAAAGTTTGCCCAAAGTCCGGGTATAGGACTTATGAGTAATCCCCAAGCACCCTGTAAACCAAGAGAATCCAGACAAAACCTATATACAAAATATAACACATAAACAACAATAGCACATATACAGATATAAACAAAGATAGGTTTAACCCACTTAGGGATGGACCAGCAAGAGGTCAATCTTTCCCCAGTGAAGTCACCATTTTTTTCTGTAGCAGTAGAAATGTGCAAGACTAAGCCATTGGATTGACTAGACTTTATACAAATCAAAATAAAAATCGCCACCGCGCTTTATTGTTTCCAAAGGAATGGGAAAAAAGCGAATAACCCAAAAAGAGGGGGAAAGATTCAAGGTAAGGGGGTTTGTTATGCAAAGGGAAGGTATTAGCACCCTAAACATCTACGGTACTCCGCAGGAACCTCTTTGAAAAATCTGTATATTTGGATATAAAAATGTGTTGTATATAAAATGGATGGTGGAGGTGAGAAAAGAAATATTTTTGTGATTTTTGCACCCGCCGCGGTTGCGAACCTTTAGTGCCTACGTACCACCTTTCGTGCAATAGGGGATCAGGGTACACGTAGTTCTTCTAGAAAAGACTTGTTTGTTGATTGTTTTTAAGCAAGGAGACAAGTCGTCATTGTTAGGAGAGAAATCTCGACTAATGCCCACAAGGTATGAGAAAGATGGACCATGCGTCAACAAGAGTGAGGGTTTGAGAACGCCTCTAGTACTCAAGTGGAAAAGTCGACACCTTTATAACCATAGGGTTAGGAGAATGTTGCTCGACTATCAATGAATCATGTCTCACCTTGAAAAAAGTTTTGAATGTAAAAGGTGCTTGAGCGCACAAAAAGGTTTGAATGAGTTGAAGTGTTTTTGTTAATTTTGAAAGAAATGTCAAAGTATGATTAAGTGTATTGAAGTTTGTTTAAAGAAAATAAGTTTTAAAAGAAAAGGCACTCGACAAAGTCGAGGTTTATTATGAAAGCGGTTAGAGTTTAAAAAACAAAGATTTTGAAAGAAGATGAAAAGGTTTTAAAAATTAAAGAAGATGGGAGGAGATGAAGGGACTATCCTAAAGCATAAGGTAAAAGCTAAGAGAGAGAACCGTCTAACCAACATGAAGTCGATACTTGACATTATAAGCCAATGTAGAATTCCCATTCTTCGGATTGAAACCAAGCAAGAAAAGATACTAGACCTCTTGAGAGAACCAAACTTCAAGTGTTTTAAGTCTTCGCAAAAATTGGGCAGAGTAACGGCTGTATACGGGTGAATTCCAGATTACAAACAAAGATCGTAATCACAATAACCTGCATACAAAACAAACAAACAACCCAATGTCTTGAGGTAAACCTCAAGAACTCCAGACAAAATATCAAATAAAGTCACAAAGTCTCCAAGATAGGCCAAGGTCTCTAATCCTAAGTCCAAGAAGTCTATCACTCCATAATGCAAAGGATAGTAACCATGTAGTCCAAGTATCATTAATGATTTTTATGGTTCATGTTGATTATTAGGTGTCTTTAAAAATAAAGAAAAGCTCAAGTGAGCAAAATAAAAATGACATAAAAGTAAATGCTCAAGTGAGCAAAGATGAAAATAGCATGAAATGTAAAATGCTAAAAGTAAATGGTACATAAAGCATGGAAATAAAAGCGTAAAGTAAAGTTAATTGTTAGTAATTAGTGGTTAGTTGGATGACCATCTTGAAACTTACATTTGGAACTCATTAGAGAATTCGTAGAACCAAAGCCTCCACACAACAAGTTGCATTTGCTTTTTGTCAAGTATATCATCCATTTTGGAATTCTCACAAGGCAACATGTAATGATCAACGATGTTTAAGTGATCCGCGTTGACCAAAGGTGTTGTAGATCCATTAGAGGATTGGTAGAACCAAAGCCTCCACACAATGAATCTCAAGGTTATTGGATCAAAGAGATAAAATTAACATACTTGGGCTTGCAATCATAAGTTTGGGCCACGAATGATCATTTATTCGAATCGGGACAAAATTTAGCGCTATGTTAAGCAATCGTAAGTGGACTTATGTAGAAGTCACACCTATTTTGAGGTCGGTCAATAGTAATATATGTACTTCATGTTTGGATAAATGATATAGATATCACCATCCCTTAACATGTAGCATAATTAAAAAAAGAAAGGGATAAGATGAAGAGGGAGGGAAATGATAAGCTAATTTGGATCACCATTTCAAATTTTTTTCATCTTTAAATTCAACCACTCCTCTAGATGGATTAAAGCACTAAACATATCATTAATCCAAAGCACCAAAGAATTAAATAATTCACTCTTAGGTAGATTTGAATTGATGAACATTTATCCAACTTCATCTACATCACAAAGGCCATTGAGTTTAAAGACAAATTTGACATTTAAAATTGCAATCCAAACCAACAATCAAAAGGAGTGAGTAGAAAAATCATTTTGGATCAAAGCTGCCCCAAAACAAGGCAAAAAATACATTTTGTCCTGGTGTAAATCGATTTGCACTACTATGTAAATCGATTTACACAGTACAATTTTCAAAAATTTGCGTGAAATTGCTTCTGTGCAACCGATTGCACTACAGTGCAAATCGATTGCACACAGAAACAGTAGCAAAAACAACATTTTAAAAGGGCAATTTCTTGTTCAAACTTTCCATCAAACACCTTATGGTCATGGATCCACTTGAGCACGAAAATTCCATCAAATTATGAGAAAATAACACCATTAGAATCACAAAATAATGCTCAAAGAATCAATCCCAAAGATCACCAAGAGATCACATTGTGAAAGATGAATTATCCAACTTACCAAAGGTAGATCTAGAGAATTATCAAAACAACTTCAAGAATTTGCTTCAATTCAACCACAAGAATCAATTGACCAAGCTTGGATGTAGAGAATTGATGGAGAAAAAGTCTTTGGATGAAGGTTTAGCTCAAAGATTAGTAAGCTTCAATGCAAAGCTTACTAACTTTTTGAAAATGGAGCTTTGAGTGAATTGAGAGATTTTTTAGCAAAGTGGATTTGGCTATCAAAAGCTTGAAATTTGAATGAAATGAGGGCTCTATTTATAGAGTTTAGGATTGAGATTAGTGGTAATTTGGTAATTGATTCTTGGAGCCAAAATTTGAATTAATGATAACTCTTTCAAAAATTAGAGCCAAAATTTGAATTAATGATAACTCTTTCAAAAATTAGAGCCAAAATTTGAATTAATGATAATTCTTTTTAAAAATGAAAGATTGACACTAAAATTTGAATTAATGATACATATTTCAAAAATGAAGGAAAATTGGAGCCAAAAATTTGACAAGCTTGAAATGCTGATTTTTTTTCAAATTTTCACACTGTGCAATCGATTGCACTATAGTGCAAATCGATTTGCACAGTGTATTTTTCCAAAAATTGCACAAAATTCACTTTGTGCAATCGATTGCACTCTAGGAGCAATCGATTGTACAGTAAAAAAATGAAAATTTTTAATTCTTTTTCTTTGCAAATAGAGATTTTAGGGAAATAATACCAGAAAACCTTATTTGCCATATGCTTCGACTCGGTACCTACAAAACACAAATATGCAAAGACAAATACAAATATTTTTTGTATTTTGATTAGAAGTTAGTCAACAATACAAGAACAAACTTAAAGATAGGATGCAAATGTGATGAATGAAGCTATTTATTAATGGTTGTGACCAAATGACAAAATATGGTATGAAGGTGCGACTGAAAAAAGTTAGGGGCAAAATTTAGGGTACAACACATACGTTGCCAAGACACCCTTATACCAATCACAACTCTGATTTTCATGATTTTCCTCAGAATCCATGAGCAAGAATTCCTCATTGGCATAGTAAGAATATTCTTCCCTTTGATGTAATACGTGTGAATCCACCTGATCTAAAGGCTACCTGCCTTTCCGTATAAGTTCCAAAGAATATTAGACAAACTTTCATAGTTCCACTCTTGCAGAGAACTAATGTTGAGACCCCTAACTTTCTTAGGTCTGCACACTCTATGCCAAGCAATATGAGACTTTCTGGTTATTTCCTCCACACCAGACCACAAGTACGACCTGCAGACAACTCCAATTCTCTTAATCACTTGCTTTGGAAGCAACATCACTTGCATCCAGTAGTTACTGCTAGCAAAAAGAATACTCCTAATCAGTTGGGTTCTCCCTTCAAAGTTGAGGAGCTTAGAACTCCAATGACGAATTCTCTTCACCAACATCTCAACTAACAGAAGACAACTCTTTATCGAGAGTTTTTTACTTGTCAGCGGTATGCCCAATTATTTAAATGGGAGAGTCCCCTCCTCAAACAGTGGTATGCAGAATTTCCTGCTTGATATCAGAACTAACATTGCCAAAGTACACATTGCACTTGGTCGGGTTAACATACAACTCAGTGGAGTCAGAGAATAGATGTAAAGCTTTCATGGCTAGCGAAGCAGAAACAATATCACCTCTCGAGAAGATAAGAAGATCGTCTGCGAAGATAAAGTTGATGATGTTAAGCTTTTCACACTTCGAATGGAAATTGATATAAGGATTTCTGGCCATCTTCCTCAAGTTCTATGGAGATACTCCATCACTAAAACAAATAAAAGAGACGACATGGGATACCTTGTCGTAATCCACGATTAGCTTGAATATTCTTCGTTACATAGTTGTTAACCTTGTATCTGTAGGAAACCGATCTCACATTATCATGATCCAATTTATAAACTTCTTTGGGAAACTAAGTTCATCGAGGATGTCTTCAAGAGCACTCCATTCCACACTATCATACGCTTTATGTATATCCATCTGGATCATACACCTAGGAGCCCATTCTTAGCACTATAACCCTTAATCAATTCATACGCAAGGAGAATGTGGTCCTGAATACGCTGACCCGACACAAATGTTGCCTGATTCATATCAACAATATTTCCTAAAATCTAGCCCAAGCTATTTTTTTAATAAATAAAATATATTCTTATAAATATTTTTTTAATAAAAACTCTATCTTGGTATTTTTAATGAGTTTGTTCTTCAAAAAGGATAATTTTTTGTGAGGAATAGGAGTTCTTTAAAAAAATTGACAAAAGCATGCATTAGAAAATTATTGGGTTAGAGTTCTTGAAAGAAAGAAATAATAATGAATGCTTAGGAAAAGCCGACTTACCATTTTTAAAATCAAAGTTATAGCTGAAAGCCATGACTTTACATTTCATACTTATTCTTATATAGAGGAATTGGAGCGATTCACGATTTTGCTTTTACACAAAAGTATAACTCTCTTAGTAAAAAAAAAGTATAAATCTAAACAATTTTGGTTCTTAAATGTGTAAAACATTTTTATTATAGTCATTAAATGTATCGAAATTACCAATACATTCATAAATATTATTTCAATTAGTCATTTTAGTTCTCAAATATATTTTTAAGTGGTTTTATATGTTTTTCGCTGGTCTATTTAATGAACAAAATTACTAAAAACACTAGAGATGTATTTACAATTGATACATTTAATTATAGTGAAAGCATTTCACTTGTTCATAAACTAAAATGGTTGTTTTCTATTTATTAAATACTAATGAGAATTTTGAATAAATCATAACATTCTTATGATTGATATGCATTCACTTTGACCCTACGATAATTTGAATTTATACATAAATATATTGTCACCTCATATGTTTATTATTCCTATCGTGAAAAGTTATAAAAGAAATAAAATGTAATAAAAGATCGATAAAAACTACTTGTGTTAGAATCTTAAACATGTGATATAAAGGGACAAATACAGATATGGATGTATGAAAAGACATTTCATGATGAAATAAACAATTTTGTGAAACATTTTTTACAGCTTCTTAATTGCTAAACAAATCATTATAAATTGATACCAAAATTAATGTTTTATTGTATGAAAAAGAGAAAAAATATGATTGAAATTCTCAAGTTTATTTATGTTACGATCATATTTATTCTCTTATTTTTTGTTTTAAGTGAAGTAAGTGCAGGTAAGTATTTTTTCTATTTTTTCTCATTCTTTTCAAAAATAATTTTTTAATCTGTACAAAATTATTCTTATACCCTTTCATTAACACTCTTTCTTCTTGTTTCACATCATATAGGAGAAGCTTTCGTTTGTAATAGAGACCACAATTGCCATTTTAATTTGTGCATGTTTCCATTGATACCAACGTGTGTAGATAATGTATGTCTCTGCGCGAAACGAATACTGTTAAGTGTAAAATCATCTATTTTTTCTAAGCCTATAAAAATTCTTATAAAAATTTTCACATTATAATAAATATTATTTTAATATTTCAATCTTCTTTACAGGCATTGAAGCATGTTTAGTATATTAGGCAAGTGTTGTCACATATGTTTGATTTTAGAAGATACAAAGAACAAGAATGTCACACATGGTTAAAATTATTTTTTCGATGAACAAAAGGCGTATACAATGAGAAAAGAGGAAGGAAAATATGAATAACATAAACCATAGTTTTATTTTAAACTTCGTTTGAATTGTAATGATGTTAGTTATAGTTTAATTTTTTTCATTAGTTATAGTTTAACATGTATGATGGAGATTCCCAATAAGTGTCAAACGATGATAAACTTTCATTCATCTGATGAAAACTGAAACATCCATGGAACATAAGGAATTAGATAATCCCAAACAAGGAATTCAAGTATTCTAAAGATACATTAGACAAGAAGGGATTTGAAAAAAGTTTGTTTGCTATAAATGCAAATAAATTGGACATTTCATAAATGAATGTTCTAAACTGGAGAAATAGATATCTAATAGAAGTGGATATAGTGGAAAAATGAAAGATCTCGTGGCTACATTGGTTGAATTTAACAAATTCTTTGATGAAGATGAGAAACATTCAAATGGTTCTCTAATGGTTGCAATATCCTCGAGTGTACAGTTGAATGACACAACATATGATAATGAAGATGATATATTTTCTAACTTATCTCGTGATGAACAATTATTACTGGTATGATTCACAAAATGTTTGAAAAGTATAAAGGTCTAATAAATATCTATAATAACTCATTAGCGTGTCATTAATTTATGGTGTAAGCAGGAACATCAAGAAATAGTTAGGATTTGTTGACGAGCCTTTAATTAAATTTTATGATCCTAATGCTCTATGACCTTACTGTCTGAAAGGAGGTCACAATTAAGAAAATTGTCCTATAGTGAAAAATGTAAAGACAATAAACCTCTGAGAATTAACTAATTAAGACTCTAAAAAATATGAATACCTAAAAAATAGGGTGGGGCATAGCGAGCATAGTTGAGGGCACATGGCTAAAACCATGACCAGTCCCGCCAAAAATGAGAGTGAGAGGACCTGCACGCAGCGCATCTTTAAAGTTTAAAATTGAAATTTTTTATGTTAACGCCTGCACTTGCAAAAGCCCGCAAAAACATGGGACATGTCAGTCATATTATAAAGGTGCATGCTTAAAAAGTTTCTCCGTGTTATTCCATTAACACCTTCAAGCCAATCTCATATGTAATTAATTATCCTTCTCACACAACTCATCAATAATTAAAAAGTTTATTTATAGCCTTCTAATTGCTTATATATAGGTCGATCAGGCATTTCAGATTGTTAATCACTCAATAGAAAGTATACCTCACATGATTCATTTACAAATAGTTGTTTTCTCATTTTTATTTAATGTTATCCAAAACTTTGCATTACAAGTTATCTCAATAAATTGGTATCATAAAGAACCATTTTGATTAAGCTTTAATCAAAGGAAAATGGAAGCACAACCTCAAACCAAATCCCACCAAATCTACCAGTAATCAAATAATCACTATGATATATGGTGCACACAAATGAGAGTTATATTCAAATTTCAAGATGTTATTAGAATTGTGAATGATGGTTTGCCAGCATTGGAAGTCAATGCAACTGATGCAAAAAAGGTTGTTCATCGTGATTCGAGCAAGAAGGATGAAAGATGTTTGTTTTTGATCGTTAGTGTGTAGATTCAAACATCCTTGAGAAATTAGCAAAGAAGAAATGACTAAGGGTGCAAGGGATACACTCAAGAAGTTATATGGTAGTGATGAAAACTTAAAGAATATGAAGTTGCAATCATTGAGAAAGTTATATGGCAGTGGTAAAACAGATGCATATTTCTTCTCAAGATTGGTGCTTCTAATCAATCAAATAAAATCATGTGGAGAGAATATTACTGAATTTTAAATGGTTGAGAAAATATTGAGAGCTTTAACTACCAAATTTAATCACATAGTTGTGGCCATTGAAGAATCCAAGAACTCGTCTAAAATGAAGCTAGAACAATTGTCAGCCTTATTAGAGGCTTATGAGATGAGTTTGAAGCAGGGACATTATGATAAAGTATCTTGATTAGCTTACATTAATTTCTTGACAAAAACTACACCATGAAGCTAGAGAAAAAGAAACTTAAGGTGTTTGATGTAAATGCAAAACTAATTTTGAAAGCAAATTTGTCAAACAACATAACTTTCAAAATTATGATCAATATGCTTGACCATAAGTCTCTTACCTCAATGGTTACTGCTGATCATAAAATGGTGTACATGAAGAAAATGGTATATCATCTTCCTCAAATTAAAATACCAAAGAAACTATGTGAAGAATAATGTGCAGTGAAGCAGGAAAAGAAGTCATTCCAGCATTGCTGAGGTTAGATAGTTTTCTCACCTCTTCATCAATGGTGACCCATTTTTCTTCAGCAAATTTCCATTTCCTTTGCCCCACCATCTTGTCGGAAGGATTGATGGCAAAGAGATGACTCAACACTTTGGTATTTATTCCAAGCATGTTGGAGGGAGCCCAGTACAAGTCGACATTCTTAATGAGTTGGTCGACTAGTTCTCTTTCCTCTGCCGCATGCAGAAATATACCTATCTTTGTTACTTGATGGGTGTGAGGATTTATCTGGACCTCCTCCAAGTATCCCTTTAGAGTGATCCTTTCTACTTCGGCTCCCCATATGGGGTCCCAACACTCAAATTTAGTATTTGGAACTTCGAAAGGGGGAACATAAATAAGTGTGAGATCTTCTCTGGCTGTCTCCAGGATACTCAGGTAGCATTCGTGAGCCGCTTTTTGATCCTCTTGGTTTGTACCGACCTGCTCATCAGGGAGCATATATTTCAAGGATAGGTACATAATAGATACAATCACTCTGAGGGCGTTAATAATCAGTCGCCCAAGGATGATGTTGTATGGTGATACAACATCTATAATAAGGAAGTTGACGTCAACCTCCATGGAGTCAATTCCCTCTCCACATGTGGTTTCTAGGGTTATGTGTCCTATTATTTGTAAATGTTTTCCTGATAACCCTGTCAAAGAACCACTTAAAATTTTTATTTCATTCGGGTTGAGTTGAAGTTTCTAGAAGGCGTCCCAAAATAGGACGTCAGCAGAGCTTCCAGGGTCTATCAGGATGTGCTTGATGTCCTAGTTTGCCTATTGCATAGTGTTGTACCCCAAAATTTGCCCTCCCTTTTTCACAAGGAATCACAACCCCGGGGTTTTCTCTGATTTTTGAGATTGGCTCAAGAATCGGTCAAACAGACTTTTCTTTACCAGTCAATCCAGAATTAGGGTATTCTCTGATTTGTTAAGATTGACTCAGGAATCGATCAGACAGATCTTTCTTTGGCAGTAATCCAAGATTAGGGTTTTCGCTCGCATTTCTTAGAAGAAACTGAATCCTCAGAAATTCAGTTAACTGTTACATTATTTTTACGCTTGTTCAAGATTACTGGTTATTTCTCAAAACCTAAATATCTGGGATAAGAGATGAGACTTTGGTTTGGAACATTAAGGCATTTGTTTGGATCAGTAGAGTGAAAGGTTTATGGAATGTTTGTTTGTTTAACTGTACAACGCATATGTTAATTGGAATACTACGCGTATTGTGATTGGTGCAAAGTTGCGAGACTGCAAAGTTTGTTGGTTATTTATTTCATTTGGATTAGAATTATTGAGACACAGTTTCAATTATTTTGATTTAAGAGTCCTAAATAATTAAATAAATATAAGGGAAAGATGGAAAAGATATTGGACAGTAGAATTTTCTTTTGATTAAGACTTTTTATTTACTTCTGTGATCGGTGGGAATAGAACTGACTATTTTGGAATGCTGGTTCGCGTTTGCGTTTGTTTTCGCAAAATGTCGCGGTAAGCAAGAGTCGCCACCGTCTTTTATTTTATCCAACAAGGAAAGGACAAAAGCACAGAAAAATTCCTTTTCAAGATGTTTCTCAGGTTCGGGAGGTAGATTATAGAAAGGGAAGGTGTTAGCATCCTTTCTATCCGTGGTTATCCACGGGCTCTTAGGTACTTGATCACTATGTTTTCAAAAGTTTGCTTTTCTTTGTGTTTGTGGGTTTTGAAAAGAGTTTTGTTTTTGAAGAGAGTGTAAGTGCAAAAAGTTTGTTTTTGTTTTAAAAGGAGCAAGTACTTAAGAATATCTACCTACTCAAAAAGGAATTAAACTGTGCAAATGTCCTTTAGACAATGCTATCCCACTATTGAGGAGTAGGTAGCACCGTCGTTGGAGTTTTCGGGTCAATTCGATTAAGGGACGTGTGGTCACTAAAGCAACGTTAGGACGCCTTAGCGGTAACCCTAATGTCTTAGATCATTTTATCCGAGGCAACTGTTTCGAGGCAACTATGATCTTTAGACAAGAGGGCAACCTCTAAAACATCCTATACTCAATGAACACGTTCGAGGCAACCAAGTGAGGCGTACCCTAAGAGTGGCATGTGCGAGTGTATTGTTTTTCAGTTATATTATCTTTATACAGGTTATGGTGAGCTACGGTTGATTTAAAGGTTAATCTTGTCATGCAATCCTAGTTAGCATACATCTAAACAGTTAATATATGTATAGGAATTTAAAGTGCGGGAAATAAAGCTAAGCTATTACAAGGCGTCAGGTATTTACATTGCAAAAAAAAACCCTTAAAATTAAATGCGAAAAGTAAATAAAAGCGATAAATAAAATCCTAAATTAAAGCTATTACATCCTCGGAGTAGTTACAATATGGATCGAAGATAATATGCTCGCAAGAAAATTGAATCGGAGTGTCCTAGGGTTTTGACCATTTTTTCATTAAATAAAACATATTTTTGGTCTTTTTTGAATTAAGAATTAAGTCTAATTAATAATGGAATTAACTAATAAAAAAAAGAAAATATTTTTTGAGTTTTATTTTAATTAAGGAAATAAAATCAGAATGGCAAAAACATAAAAAAACCTAATTCTAAATCAATTTTAATTTATTGAAAAATATATTGAAATTGAACCTAATTAAGACTAAATTAATTGGTTAGATTTTTATTTACAAAAATAAATAATAAAATTAATTGGTGAGAATAATATTTTTTGTGGTTTTTCTGATTTTATGATAAAAATTATTAATTGGTTAATTAACAACAAAAATAATAGAACAAATTAAATAAAGAAAAAATAGAAAAGGGAAGAAGTAAACCAAAGGGGGGTTGGGCCCTAAGTCAGGAGGTTTGGTCAGCATTTTCTTGGCCCAAACGTATTCCAGCCTGCTTTGACTTTCAGATTGCATGTGCGCTTGTTGACCAGGGTTCATGGTGAACCTCCATCCTGGACTATTGGATCTGAATCTGGAACCACCTGGCCTTTGAGATCTGGAGGTATATGGTGCTCCCTGCCTGAAGTGCTGCATGTGATCGCCTGAAACAAAATGGTAACAAGGTTTGGGGGACCTGGAATTCGAATCCAGGTCCCAAGGCTCATTGCCTGCGCGCTCAACCACTCCAACTGGCTGCTTCATTCGTTATTGAAATACTAAACAAATAATATATGGAAAACAATTAATTAAACCCTGCAAAAAAAACGCGCTATGATTCAAATGAACCAATGGACGCCAGCCACGTCTTCGTCTTCTTCAACGCGTCCCTAGTTCATTTACCTGCAGATTTTTATCCGCAGGAAGATTCATAGGATCTTTCAAAAATCCCTCCCAGGCCATGAAAATGCCATCCAAGAATATAGACGTGTTCGTCTCTGCCTCCTGAGTTCAACCATGCCAAGCATTGGCCTTGATTTTCCCTGCAACTAAAAGCCCCAAAAACGAGATGTACGAACCCTAGAACTGGGCATGGCGTTACAGGCTATGAAAATAAAACTCAATGATGCCAAAAGTTTCAGAATACAACAGAGTATGAATATGCAATTATTTCAATGAAAGGATGCAAGAACACGATTTCACGATGCCATGTTCAGATCTTGGTTCGTGGTGACTTACAGCGCTTTTCAGATAGCTTTAGGCCTTGGCTTTGATTGTTATAGCTTCAGGAGGTTGCTGGCAAGAGAGCTACGTTGGGATTTTTTATTGAATTGGCCTCCAATGTTGTTTTTGATCTCACACTTTTCAAGCTTTTTCACAAACTTGTTCTGGCCGTTTCTGCAGAGCTTTGGGCGTTTTTTTTTCTTTGTTTCTTTCCCCTGTGTCTTTTGTTTGTGAGCATGAGGTTTATATAGACAAAGGAATTTAGGTCAACATTTATGTATCAAATCTTGGTCCATTATGATGAAGAGATTTGATTTGATTTCTTCATAAAGACTTGCTATATTTGATTCAATCACATGCCAATCTATTTTCATGCGTTACTGCCAGCCTGTTATGAGCTGTTTGGGCCTCCAACATGATGAAAATCGAAAGCTGACTTACATATCCTCTTCCTTTCGATTGACACTCCCCCTGCTTCGATTTCTTCAAAGTCCCAATTCGAATCTATTTAGAACATTCCATATTAGATAACTTCGACCAGCCCTTGGCCTTGTGATGAGTCTAAGTTCTGATTTAAAGTGTTCAGAACTTCCTTCATCAAAGCATCTTAGATTAAGAGAAACTGTGCACTGAAATGCCATTCGAAGGTCATTTCGTTCTGATGTTCTTATTAAGGGAAATTCTGCACTGAAATGCCATTCGAAGGTCATTTGTCCATATACCAATCGAAGGGTATTAATTGAAATATCAATCGAAGGGTCCTTTGCTACGCAAATCGAAAGATCTTGTTCATGCTAATCGAAGGACATGGTTAACATTCCAATCGAAGTGCTTATCCATTCCAATCGAAAGGCTTGTCCATACTGCCAGTTGAAGCATTTTTGGAATGTCAATCGAAAGGATTGGCCATAATGCCAATCGAAGTATCCCTTGGCATGCCAATTGAAAGGCTTGGCCCAGGGTTCCAAACGAAAAGGTCTTTCAGAATTCCAATCGAAGGCCTTGACATAATACCAATCGAAGTGCTTGTCCATGCCAATCGAAAGGCTTGACATAATGCCAATCGAAATGCTTGTCCATGCCAATCGAAGTGCTCCTTCAGAATACCAATCAAAGGGTCTTTCAGAATGCCAATCGAAAGGTACTTAAAGAACCACTCAAAAAATTTCTTTTTCCTTAGGCAAGGGTTTCTGGTTAACCATGTAGGGGGAAGACTTTGGACAACATGAGAGGGCAAATTTTGGGGTACAACAGTTGCCCCTATTCAATTTTCTTAAACCTGAGGATATAGATTGGCTTGCGTGCCTTTCGTGATCCGAAGGTGGAAGATGATTGAACACTAGAGTGCCCAGAAATTTGCACTCGCATGGTGTAGTATCAATATTGTGATGTCGGGAATGGGCTTACAGATGCCATTTGGAGATTGTTGGTAGGAGAATGGGCTTATAGATGCCATCTGCAGGAGTTTCGATCGCATAAGAGATTCCTTAGCGAGAACTTGCACACCTGTTGTTTGTAGAAGATTCCGCTGGGGAAGTCTAACTTTTGTTGAGATTTAGGAACTTCAGTCATCTGTTATTCAACTGAGGAATTAACTCCAGCTTGAGGAAGCTGAAGTGAACTTCGTATCTAGTTGTGTACAGACTGCACCGCGACCTACTAGGGAAAGGTGAAACCGATCGTGTTTGATAGGTCTGGGTCTTACAGTGTTGTGGACTGCTGTCTGGAGATAAGAGAAAAGAAACCTGGATGGTAAGGTTATGAGAAGGATCCTGGGTAAGGTTGCTTCGTGAGGAGTTTGGATAAAACTACATCTGAACCGAGAAGGAACCTGGGTAAGGTTGCTTTGTGAGGAGTTTGGGTAAAACTACATATGAACCGAGAAGGAACCTGGGTAAGGTTGCTTTGTGAGGAGTTTGGGTAAAACTATATTGGGAAAGAGAAGGAACCTAAGTAAGGTTGCTCCAGGATGAGTCTAGGTGAAACTACATTGGGAAAGAAAAGGAACCTAGGTAAGGTTGCTCCAGGATGAGTCTAGGTGAAACTACATCAGGAAAGAGAAGGAACCTAGGTAAGGTTGCTCCAGGATGAGTCTAGGTAAAACTACATCAGGAAAGAGAAGGAACCTAGGTAAGGTTGCTCCAGGATGAGTCTAGGTAAAACTACATCAGGAAAGAGAAGGAACCTAGGTAAGGTTGCTCCAGGATGAGTCTAGGTAAAACTACATCAGGAAAGAGAAGGAACCTAGGTAAGGTTGCTCCAGGATGAGTCTAGGTAAAACTACATCAAGAAAGAGAAGGAACATAGGTAAGGTTGCTCCAGGATGAGTCTAGGTAAAACTACATCAGGAAAGAGAATGAACCTAGGTAAGGTTGCTCCAGGATGAGTCTAGGTAAAACTACATCAGGAAAGAGAAGGAACCTAGGTAAGGTTGCTCCAGGATGAGTCTAGGTAAAACTACATCTGGACTGATAAGGAACCTAGGTAAGATTGCTTTATGAGGAGTTTAGGTAAAACTGTATCTGAACCGGGAAGAAACCTAGGTAAGGCTGCTTCATGAGGAGTTTAGGTAAAACTGCATCTGAACCAGGAAGAAACCTAGGTAAGGCTGCTTCATGAGGAGTTTAGGTAAAACTGCACCTGAACCGGGAAGAAACCTAGGTAAGGCTGCTTCATGAGGAGTTTAGGTAAAACTGCATTTGAACCGGGAAGAAACCTAGGTAAGGCCTCATAGCTTGAATTTTGTGAGAATTTGATTGTATCTTTCCTGAAAGGTAAAAGTTAGCCGTATGTAATGCATGATATGCATCAGGCAATGATGTTCTCAAAATAAATGAGATTTGTGTTGTATGATGCGTATGCATGTCATGATGTATGAAGATGTGATGTTTTTAGCTGGGGAAAATAAATCCCGGATTGCTACTGGAGAAAAGAGTTGAATTCTTCATTTCCGCTGGGGATAGTGAATGAAGATGATTGTGAGGATAAACCTGCAGGAGAGGATGACTCCGTTGGGGAATAAACTGATGAGGAAGTGTCTCTGTGGGGAGGACAGAATCTGCTGGAAGATCTGCTGATTTAGAGAAATAAAACTCAGCTGGGGATGAATTACTGTTGCTGGTGACAGTGAACCCTGTTGGGGATTGAATTTCTGTCTGTGAAAGGAATGAACTCCGCTGGGGATGATTTTCCAATGGCCACTTCACTGGGTATAATCTTCCAGACTCCACTGGGGATAATCTTCCAGTGCTGGTGATAGATAAACTCTACTTGGGGAGAATCTTACCGACCCATTCGTGGTT
Organism: Vicia faba; assembly: GCA_948472305.1. NCBI lineage: Eukaryota > Viridiplantae > Streptophyta > Magnoliopsida > Fabales > Fabaceae > Vicia > Vicia faba. The sequence continues at coordinate 175,657,521 of OX451736.1, read as the reverse complement.
GCGAGCCTCAATTGCGGAGAATTAATACCACTGTCCTTTTCTTACTCTGTGGGGAGTGTAGATGTTACTGGGACGCGGAATGAGGATATGACAATGACTTTGCATCGAGACTTTTCTGCCCCTGTATCTGCGGGAGAAGGTGCTTACGGAGGCCTTGGGGATCGAGTATTATTCCCACCTATGAGGTGCCTGGTAATTGCCGATTGAAATGACAAATCTTCTTCTGGTAGGCAAGTGACGAGATGACGGGACATAGTTGTACGCTTTAATCCCTAACTTTTGCCTGGACTGTCTTTTCAGATTTTCAGTCCACCGGGATACCCTTTTTTGCCCAAGCCGCCTTTTTCAGGTTTTCGACTTGCCAGGTGTACAAATCTTTTTTGTTTTTATCCCTAATTTTTGCTCGAACCCTTTTGGTTCGTCGGGATGCCCTTATTTTTGCCTAGGCCTGTCAACCTAGCGGGTCTTTGATTATGCGTAGTACTTTTTTGACTATGTCCATGCTCTCAAAGTGTAGGGAGTTGTCACTGTCAGTAGTGTTATGTTGCCATACTACCAGAAGATGTTTGATCATACAAGATTCGTTGCTGGAATTCATGTCCAATACCCCAAGTGATTCAGATGGAGATCTGCCCCTGGCTATTTGGCATCTTTGAGAGACTCCTTGAATCTTGACTTGACTGCCCCAGATGATAGACAATGCTCATGTTGTGCCCCTTGGTTGGAAGTGTTTTTCCACTTGAGGTGATCTTTTTTATTGAGAAGGTTTTTTGTTCACTAGATATTCGTCGTGCGAATTTCTCTGCTGTTTGAACAAATAGTCATATGCAAACAATGTTATTTTAAGAATGCAAAGCTTATGTCTGTCTTGAAGTTTTTTGAAAATGCAGTTTTCAATAAAACAAGTGAATTTTTGTAAAATGTGATGTCAACTCAGGATTTTACAGCGAGCCCTACAGGAGTCAGGATACCTTTTGTAACAGTATGCTTTCGAACTAACCCATGCTTCAGCTAGGACGTTTGAGGGTTATAATGTGGCCTGGTTCACAGTTTAAGAAACAAAGGATAAAGGCTCAAATTTTATTTGTACCCATCCGTTCTTCGTGATGTTCTTCGATCCTAAACTCAGCTAATCATGCATTAGATCTTGTTTGAGTCTTTGCTCTGATATTCTGGTGATTGTTCGGATACTGACAGTTTATTTTGAACAGGAAGTCATTTTTATAAGAGTTTGCAGGACCTCTTTCTTTTTGATTTTATTATCCCTGTCTTTTTGCCTGAACTGTTTCTTTTGTGATTACAGTCAGCGGGATGCCCCAGTTTTTGTAAGTCTCCTTCATAGGTTTTGACTTATTGGGCTTTTATTTTAAGAGATAATGACTGCCTGTCTTTACGATTATACGGAACCAACACCGCCTTTTGTTTTGGAAGGACTTCTTTGACGCCATTGATTGTGCACCTGGATCAACTGAGAAAACTACCCTGCCCCAGGTTATAATTAAGGGTTTTAATTTGTGAAAAGAAAAACTCCAACTTCTTTGGCTCAAAGGGGTTGACGAGGGATTATCTTCCTTATAACTCCACTGTTTAGGATTTGAAACAATGCTTGTACATCGTCAGCGGGGTCTATTCAAAAACATACTGTAAAGATCGTGGTATCGTTTTCGTCATCCTCCCTCTAAAGGCTTAGAATTTTCTAATCGAGAGTTTGAACATCACAAAAAGGAAATATGAAGCAATCTAAGCATAGTGAAAACAATTTATTCAAAATAGACACGTGTAATGCATTAATGAAATAAAAAGTTTGACATGACAATAATTGTTTGAATAAGCAAAGAAAAATACAACTTCAGAATTCAAATGAATAAAAGTGCTTTCAATCCTAGCCATATTTTGACAAGGGAGCAGTGATCACATTGGGAGTCTCAGGAGGCTCGAATTCGGTCTCCTTAGCATCAATCATATTCTGAATCTTGTATTTCAGCGCCCAACAATCATTAGTATCGTGCCCCGGGCTACCGGAATGATAAGCACACCTTGCATCTGGGTTGTAGTTAGGAGAAGAAGTCTTAGGGTTCGGATGAGGGTTTATCACCATAATCAGATTCATCTTCAACATGTGTTGCAATACTTGTGACAATGGCATGTTGATTTGGGTGAACTGTCTTTGAAGTCTTTCCCCCTTTGGCTGATTATTTCGTTGTTGTAGTTGTTGTGTGCGTGCCGAATTAGAGATCAACACTGCCCCCATGGATTGGTGGTAATCTTCCTGGCTACGCCTCTTCTGGCCGTGCACAACATTGGCTTCCCTCTTGCCACCAAATGACTTCTTCTCTGTACTCGAAGAGGTATCTTTCTGGATCTTACCACTCAGGATCCCAACTTCTACTCTTTCTCCAGTCAGAATCAGTTCGGTGAAACCCACTAACGAGTTGCCGATCAAATGATTGAAATAGGGACCAGACAAAGTCCCAAGAAACATATCCACCAACTCCCTATCAGACAGAGGGGGTTGGACTCTTCCAGCAAGATCTCTCCACTTCTGAGCGTAGTCCTTAAAGCCTTCGCCTGTACCCATAGACATACCCTGAAGCTGAGTACGCGTGGGAGCAAGGTCGGTATTATACTGGTATTGCTTGTAAAAAGCAGCAGCAAGGTCCTCCCAGTTGCGGATGTTAGCTCCTTCCAGTTGACAGAACCATTCAAGTTGAGTCCCTGACAGACTATCTTGAAAGAAATGAACCCAGAGATTTCTATCAGCAGTATAGGGTTGAATCTTCCTCACATATAACCGGAGGTGCAGATTTGGACATGAAGCTCCGTCGTACTTGGCAAAGGCAGGTGCCTTGAATTTATGGGGAATCAACACCCCAGAGGATAGACCTAGATCTCCGAGGTCCAAACCGAGCACCTTCTGTATCTCCATAGCGCTCAAACGGTCTTCCAGCTGTTTATACTTATCCTCAGCAGGAGGATACTGTTCTTCATCATAGTCTGTCTCGTTGTCGGAGACCATAGGGCTAGGAGCCCTCCTTTCTTGTGGACTATCCTTCCCCCCAGATGAGGTGGTCAGATCAACTTCATTATGCAGTCCATTTCCAAACCTGCGTCCAGTATTGAACAGGGTGGTCCTCTTCTTCTTCTTCTTCCTCTCTTTCAGAATCAGGGTCTTCAGGTCCTGCTGACCCTTAGCTAGGCTCATGACCATCTCTTGAAATTGGGCATTCTGGGCCTGGAGGGCCTTGATAGCTTGCTCAGTTGAAGTTTCAGTAGACATGATGATTGTTGAAATAAACAGCGAAGAAGATAAGAGACCTGTACTGGGAGACCTGTTATGCAATGATATGTATGATATATGTATGCAATGTTTTCAAGGATCTCGCGGGGTAAACAAGAAACTGTTAGAATCTGAATCTGGTAGCTTGATTGAAGGAACTTCATGTTGCTGAGAGTCCTTCTTCAAGAGTCAAGCTCACCATATCGAGTGGGTCATAGCCCCTGACTCAAGTTATCGTGTTTTGATTTCTAAACAACCTTGGCTAGAGGAAAATAAATCCCCTTGCCCCTTTCTAGACATTTGGTTCATCATGACCTGCATCACAAACCTTTGAGATTCTTGAAATGGTTAAGGAAATGTTAAGGCATGATGTTATGATGTGTATGCTATGCGTTTAAGCAAAAGTGTGAGGTGATGTAAGTAAACCCTGCAATAAGTCCAAATTATTGGATAAGGATTGTAAACAAAACTTGCAAGGAACTCATGTTGTCAGATAACAAGAATGTGCAAGTAGTTCAAGTTTGAAGGCACACAAGTCACACAAACAGCCTTAAGTTTAGGCTGGCAATGGAGTTTAGGTATTACCCTCTTTCAGTTCAGTTGGTTTAAACCTGTCCTAAAAATAGTAACCGGGTTCTAGAGGATCTCAATATCACTGACTACCCTCAATCGGTCATGATTTCAGTTTAGCAACCTTTTCTTGCGGCCGGAATCATCGCGAGAGTTTAGTCTCAATCAGTGTAGCATACTGCTACTGTTCTATGGCTAAGTTGGTCAATTTAAGGTTCTAAGGTCAGTTGGTGCTTAATGACTCCTTAAAAGACCCATATTCTCCTCGTTCCAACACAACGGATATCGGTACAGACCAAGGTGCCACACCAACGTAGCTACTGCTTCATCCGTGTCGGTCTACGCCGGACAGATCCCTCACAGTTTATTGCTACTTACTTAAAAAGGGTACCCCCAGATCCGGGTTAGGATCTATAGAACTCCGATACAAGCCCACAAAATTTAAAGCATACAAAGCATACAATTGAAAACACAAGTGATCTAATCCTAAGGTACACCTCACTTATAAGTTTCCCCAGCAGAGTCGCCAGTTCTGTGATCGGTGGGAATAGAACTAGCTGTTTTGGAATGCTGGTCCGCGTTTGCGTTTGTTTTTGCAAAATGTCGCGGTAAGCAAGAGTCGCCACCGTCTTTTATTTTATCCAACAAGGAAAGGACAAAAGCGCGGAAAAATTCCTTTTCAAGATGTTTCTCGGGTTCGGGAGGTCGATTATAGAAAGGGAAGCTGTTAGCACCCTTTCTATCAGTGGTTATCCACGGGCTCTTAGGTACTTGCTCACTATGTTTTCAAAAGTTTTCTTTTCTTTGTGTTTGTGGGTTTTGAAAAGAGTTTTGCTTTTGAAGAGAGTGTAAGTGCGAAAAGTTTATTTTTGTTTTAAAAGGAGCAAGTACTTAAGAACATCTACCTACTCAAAAAGGAATTAAACTGTGCAAATGTCCTTTAGACAATGCTATCCCACTATTGAGGAGTAGGTAGCACCGTCGTTGGAGTTTTCGGGTCAATTCGATTAAGGGACGTGTGGTCACTAAAGCAAAGTTAGGACGCCTTAGCGGTAACCCTAATGTCTTAGATCATTTTATCCGAGGCAACCGTTTCAAGGCAACTATGATCTTTAGACAAGAGGGCGACCTCTAAAACATCCTATACTCAATGACCACGTTCGAGGCAACCAAGTGAGGCGTACCCTAAGAGTGGCATGTGCAAGTTGTGATCGGTGGATCTGGAACTGACTGTTTAAAGCTGGTTCGCGAAATGTCGCGGAAGCAAGAGTCGCCACCGTCTTTTATTTTCTCCAAATGGAAAGGACAAAAGCACAGAAAAATTCCTTAAAGAGATTGCTCTCGGTTCGGGAGGTAGGTTATAGAAAGGGAAGGTGTTAGCACCCTTTCTATCCATGGTTATCCATGGGCTCTTAGATACTTGCTCAATGTGTTTTCAAAAATGTTTGCTTGCTTTTCAATTGTGGGTTTTAAAAAAAGTTTCTTTGAAAAATTTCAGTTCGACTCGTACGTCAGAGTGTTTGAAAAAATTGTTTCGAAAGCTTTTGAAAATGTCGGTGTGAAAAGATTTTGTTTGAAATTAGAGCAAGTATCCTTGAGAACCTACCTACCCTAAGGAATTCGTCTGTGTAAATGTCCTTTAAAGTAGTGCCATCCCACCATTGAGAGGTAGTAGCACCACCATTGGAGGTGTTCGGGTCAATTCGAGTTTGTAGGGACATGGTGATCACCAGAGCAATGGGAAGACACCTTAGAAGCTACCCTCATGCCAGGTTCCCGGATCATGAGGACTTACTAAGACGTCCTCTACTCGACGATCACCTTTCGAGGCAAGGCAACAGTGAGGCGTACCCTAGGGGTGGTGTGTGCGATTCGTGTGTCGTTTTCATTGATATTTGTCTTGTCATGTTCATTGTGATCTACGCTTGATTTTATTTAAGGCCATACATTCTTTCATGCTTTTTGTTAACAGTTAAAATATTTGCGGGAAAAATAAATTCTAAGGCTATTACAAATGGCGCGGGTCCACATCGCCAAAATTAAACCGGACCCGATTTGAAGGAAAATAAATAAAGCAAATAAAAGTAGAAGTGCGAAAAGTTAAATTGTCCGAGTTACATGGCTTTGGGAGAGGTACATAATTATTTGAGCGAAATAAAATAAATACGCGAAATTAAAGATATGGGCGTTGGACCCTTTTGCAAAATTAAAATTAATAAGGAATTAAAATTAAAATTAAAAGAAAAATGTTTTGGTCTTTTTATGTTTTTTAAGATTTAATAGAAAAAAGCATTAATTAAAATTAACTAACCCTAATTCTAATGGTTTTTAAATTTATTGTGAAAACATTAAATTAAAATCTAAATTAAACCTAAGTTTTTTATATACAATTTAATTATAAAAAATAAATAAATCAATAATATTATGGTAAAAAGGAAAATTAAAAGGAATAAAAAGTTATTAAACCTAATTCTATATTTTTGGATTTTTTATGAAAAAGAATTAATATTGCAAACCCTAATTTAAATTTATTTACATGCTAATTTATTTATAAGGAAATAATTAAAATAAAAATTATTTATCACATTTTTGTCTTTTTCTGATTTTTTATGATGTTTTTTTTTTATATTTTGTAAAAATAATAATTAATTTAAACAAATAAAGAAAATAAAATAACAATAAAAAATAAAATAAGAAAAATATAGAGAAAGCAAACCAGGGGGGGGTTCAGTCCCCAATTGTGAGGTGTTGTTGTGAAATTCTGGCCCATTTAGCATAGCCTTCTTTGACTTTTTGCTAGCATGCTGGTACGTTGACTGGAGTGTAACGTGTTCCCCAATCTATAGCCCTTGATCTGATGCTGGGATGGACGTGGCATGTTGATTTCTGAAGGTGTATGATGTACGTCAATGTTGAACCTGCACGTGAACATTAGTGGAAAAATATTATGGAAATAGCGTAGACCTGGGGTTCGAACCCAGGTCTTGAACGTTACAATCACCATCCCTTGCCAGTTGAGCTACGTGCACATTCAAACATATTATAACAAATAAATAATAAAAAGAAAAACCAAGGCATTAGTGGTCCAGCGCGCGAATTTTCAAACGCACCAACCATCGTGTGACACGGCTTCTTCTTCCTCACCATCCCTGTAAAACAAAACACGAAGGCAACGGTTTTCATAGCGTGGTTTTAGGCTTGCTACCAAGAAATAGCGATTAGGCCTACGCAACTCATAAATTAATCGCGACTATGGTAATCTCTTCGTCCAGGTCTGCTGATTGCAATGGTGGTGGCCTGGAACCTCAATTTTTCCTTATCTCAAAAACCCCAATTCAAAATGCTGAAAACCCTAAAAGCCACGCATGGTGAAATCTTATATACAGCGTAATAATGCAATTAAACATGATGGTTAGCTTTAGAATCTCATGAGGAATAAGAATCAATAAAAAAAATGCTGTAAAAATGCTTGAATCATGATGCACGATAATAGAATTTTCTTGATGCAGTTTGAGTTCAATCTACCAGCTCTTGGCGTGTTGATGGATGTTTGGGATTGGAATCTGATCAGAGTGACCTTAGCAAGCTATTGAAACAAGTTTTACACTTTGAATCCACCTCTAGCACTGATTTCAGTTTTGCTTTTTATGGAGAAAATTTCAAGTTTCTAATGAGTTCTTTAGCGCAGCTTAGAGTGTATGGGCATTAGGGTTTGAATCATGCTTATGTACTGAGGCTATTAGGTCAACAAAACTTAATCAAATCCATGGCAATAATGGTTTTGCATATTTGATTTTCTTAAGGATCTTCCATATCTTTTTTCATGTGCATTTTGTATCAATTATGCTCAAATCAGTCCAATTCTTTCCTAATTAGCCTATGCACGAAATCTTGATGGCAAAACATGCATGAAAAGATTTTTTAGGTCAAGTTATATATTTTCCACATATTTAAATGATTTAAATGAATTAATATTAATAATAATTCAAATAAATAAATAAAAAATGAGAAAATACTTCCCTTTGGGCCAAGTGGTCGTGCACAGGCTTAGAATGATGAATCATGGAAGAAAAATGGGCCCATTAGTATTTTTAGGTCATTTGAAGTAATGTTGACTTTTCAAAATATCCAAAAATTTCCCAACTTCCACAAGGCATAACTTGCTCAATTTATAATCTTTTCTCATGTTCTTGGACATTTTGGAAAGGTCTTTGAGTCCTTTAACCAATGCCTTTGGTCCCATGTCATTTTGATTTACCAATCTCAAGTTATGGTCTTTGACTTAAAGTCCCTTTTTGTTGACTTTTGAAAATGACCTATAATGTTGAAATTGGTAACTTTTTGTGAGAGCATTTCTTGGACTTGGAATATGAAGATTAATTGTAGGAAATGTCTTTATCTTCAAAATGAGCTTTGGATGGAATTTTTCTGATAATCCCTGTGAAAGTTATGCCCTGGTCAATTTCAGTTGACTTTTTCAGCTGTCCAAATAAGGAAACTTTTGCATCTTTGATGATTTCTGAGCCAAATTTTGAGAATCATGATCAAGCATTGATCAAATTATGTTTGTGGCTTCAAAATGATATGTTGACCAAAATTTTGAACTTTTGACTGTCAAATGACCATTTTGCCCCTACAGTTGACTGTAGTGCAATTTAGGGTTTTGACTGTGCAATTTTGAGCTGAATGCCTTGAAACTTGATATGAGGATACTTGACCATCTTTGTAAGCATATGAGACTTGATTGGGCCTTTGAAAACTTCATTTTCTTGATTAGAACCCAAACCCTAGTTTTGACTGTATAGGAGACAGTTGGACTGCACAACCCTTGGGGAATTTTGTGACTTGGCTTGGCAATTTCTTGAAGAATATGGGAGGGAAAATTTTGGGGTACAACAGTTGCCCCTGTTCAATCTTCTTAGACCTGAGGATGCAGATTGGCTGACGTGCCTTTCGTAATCCGAGGGTAGAAGATGATTGAACACTAGAGTGCCCATGAATTTGCGCTCACATGTTGGCAGTGATGGAATGGGCTTATAGATGCCATTGGGAGGTTGCTGGATAGGATGATGGGCTTATAGATGCCATCTGGATGTTGATTGCGTAGGAGATTCCTTAGCGAGAAGCTGCATACCTGCAAAAGAACAAATGAGTACCTGACACGTTGCAGGAGCTGGTTTTCAGATGCTTGGTATAGATGTGTCCTGACTGGTTACAGGAGTTGAATCTGGAGCTTCAAACATCGATGAATGAACCAGGGATGGTTACTGCCTTAGCATGAATGATAAGAGAACCTTGGGTGATTTTAACTTCAACAACGCTCGTTGAGAAAATCTTAGCGGGAAATACCATCTTCGCAGGATCGGGACGAGAACCATAGGCTATTATAATCTGAAAGGGAATCACCTCACTCGCCGTCGGAGAGGGAATCATAGGAAAAGGAATTATCACCTCACTCACCGTCGGAGAGGGAACCATAAGAGACTATCACCTCACACTCACCGTCGGAGAGGGGAATCATCTGAAAAAGGAATTACCACCTCACTCGCCGTCGGAGAGGGAACCATAAGAGACTATCACCTCACACTCATCGTCGGAGAGGGAAACATCTGAAAAGGACTTACCACCTCACACACCGTCGGAGAGGGAACCATAGGAGACTATCACCTCACACTCATCGTCGGAGAGGGAAACATCTGAAAAGGACTTACCACCTCACACACCGTCGGAGAGGGAACCATAGGAGACTATCACCTCACACTCATCGTCGGAGAGGGAAACATCTGAAGAAGGAATTACCACCTCACGCACTTGTCGGAGAGGGGACCACAGGAGACTATCACCTCACACTCATCGTCGGAGAGGGAAATATCTGAAGAAGGAATTACCACCTCACGCACTTGTCGGAGAGGGGACCACAGGAGACTATCACCTCACACTCATCGTCGGAGAGGGAAACATCTGAAAAAGGAATTACCACCTCACGCACCGTCGGAGAGGGAACCACAGGATAACTTCTACTGAGTCTTTATCAAAAAAATCTGTTGGGAGTCGATTTAGCTGGCCTAGAGAAGGCTTTGAAATATGTTTAAGCATTTTAACTGCGCCTTTCCTGAAAGGTAAAGGTCAGTCATATGCAATGCATGATATGGATCAAGCAATGATGTTCTCAACATAAATGAGATTTGTATGATATGATGCGTCCATGCATGCTATAATGATGTATGTGATGTTTTATGTATGTTTTCGTCTAGGAAAGTAAATCCTTGACGGGTGCCGGGAAGTCATATCCTGGGCTGATGTTGAAGAATAGATTTTGCTTCCGCTGGGGACGATAACTGCAAGAGTGCCGGTAGGAGAAGATGACTCCGTTGCGGAATAAACTTGGCAAATGGAAGATTCTGCGGGGAGAAAAGATATTCTAGCGACCATGCTGGGAAGCAATACTCTGTGGGAAGAGGGATGCCTTGCTGAGTGTTGATAGTAGTTTGCTGGGGATACCCTCGTTGTGTTGGAAGTGCTGATAGACTTCGCTGGGGTAGGAAGACTTTGTCGACGACGTTTTTTCCGTGGCTTTTGGCTGAGGATAACCCAGTTATATCCTGTTAAGGAAATAACTCTTTAAATCAAGCCGGACGACGCGTTCGTGCTCTGCGAGGGATAAGCTTCCAGAATCTACTGGGGATAAGCTTACTGCTTGGGGAGATGGACTCCAATTTTCCTGGGGAACTGGGTTGGACTCTCCTGGGGAGGTTTTGAACTGTAATTTTGTAAGTTGAAAGAGGGAACCTATGTAGGGTTGCTTGATGTCGAGTTCGTGTAAAACTTCGTTTTTTTGGAAAGGGAGAACCTGTGTAGGGTTTCTGGGTGACGAGTCCATGTAAAACTGCATCTTGAAGAGGGGGAACCGGTGTAGGGTTGCTTGGTGAGGTAAGTTCATGTAAAACTTCTTGATGAACCGGGGTGAGGTTATCTTGAACTAAATCCATGTAAGACTTCTGGAGGAACCGTGGTTAGGTTACCTTGGGGTAAATCCATGTGAGATTTCTTAACGAACCGGGGTAAGGTTACTGGAGACGAGTCCATGTGAGACTTCTGGGGGAACCGGGGTTAGGTTACTTTGAGATAGATCCGTGTGAGATTTCTTGACGAACCGGGGTAAGGTTGCTTCGGGATAAGTTCGTGTAAAACTTCTGGATGAACCGGGGTAAGGTTGCTTGAGATAAACCCATGTAAGATTTCTAGAGGAACCGGGGTGAGGTTACTTGATGAGTTTGTGTAAAAACTTTTTGATGAACCGGGGTTAGGTCATCTTGAGCTAAATCCACGTAAGACTTCTGGAGGAACCGGGGTTAGGTTACCTGGATAAGTTTGTGTAAAACTTCTTGACGAACCGGGGTTAGGTCATCTTGAGATAGGTCCATGTGAGACTCTTGGAGGAACCGGGGTTAGGTTACTTGGATAAGTTTGTGTAAAAACTTCTTGATGAACCGGGGTTAGGTCATCTTGAGATAGGTCAATGTAAGACTTCTGGAGGAACCGGGGTTAGGTTACTTGGATAAGTTTGTGTAAAAACTTCTTGATGAACCGGGGTTAGGTCATCTTGAGATAGGTCCATGTGAGACTCTTGGAGGAACCGGGGTTAGGTTACTTGGATAAGTTTGTGTAAAAACTTCTTGATGAACCGGGGTTAGGTCATCTTGAGATAGGTCCATGTAAGACTTCTGGAGGAACCGGGGTTAGGTTACTTGGATAAGTTTGTGTAAAAACTTCTTGATGAACCGGGGTTAGGTCATCTTGAGATAGGTCCATGTGAGACTCTTGGAGGAACCGGGGTTAGGTTACTTGGATAAGTTTGTGTAAAAAATTCTTGATGAACCGGGGTTAGGTCATCTTGAGATAGGTCCATGTAAGACTTCTGGAGGAACCGGGGTTAGGTTACTTGGATAGGGTGAGTCCATGTAAGACTTCGTCTGAAAATTGAGAAGGAACCGGTGTAGGGTTGCATGATTTTGATTAAGTGGATGATTGTCCTGTTTGGTCTCGGACGTTAGCCCACGATCTGGAATTCGTAGAGGTAGATGGTAATCATCCTTATGTTGATCTGTCCTTTGTACTTTGGTTGATAGAGCAATTGGATCGCCTGGATAACTCATTATTGCCCCTGTTTCGGAGGTGAGGGAGGAGGATACCTGTGTGGGTGATTGACAAATCTTCGGGTAGACAAGTGACGAGATACCGGAACATAGTCGTACGCTTTGATCCCTAACTTTTTCCTGGACCGCCCTTTCGGGTTTTCAGTCCACCGGGATACCCATTTTTGCCCAAGCCGCCTTTTTCAGGTTTTCGACTTGCCGGGTGTACAGATTTTTTCATTTCATCCCTTATTTTTGCCCGAACCCTTTTGGTTTGCCGGGAAGCCCTTGTTTTTGCCTAGGTGTGTCAACCTAGCGGGTCTTTGATTATGCGCAGTATTTTTCGACTATGTCCACGCTCTCAGAATGTGGGGAGTTGCCCCTGTTGGAAGTATTTTGTCATGCCCCAGATAATGGGCAATGCTCCTACTGTGCCCCTTGACTGGAGGTACTTCTGTTCACAAGGTGTTCATCGTGCGAATTTCCCTGCTGTTCAAACAAATAGTCATATGCAAACAAGGTTATTTTAAGAATGCAAAAGTCTATGTCTGTCTTGAATTTTGAAAATGCATTTTTTGTAATACAGTGCGATGTCAACTCAATATTTTATAGCAAACCTTCAGGAGTCAGGATACCTTCGTAACAGTATGCTTTCGAACTAACCCATGCTTCAGCTAGGACTTTTAAGGGTTATAACGTGGCCTGGTTCACGGTTTAAGAAACAAAGGATAACGGCTCAAATTATTTGTACCCACCCGCTCTTCGTGATGTTCTCCAAACCTAAACTCAGTTGATCATACGTTAGACCTTGTTTGAGTCTTTGCTCTGATTTTCCAGTGATGGTTCGGACATTGACAGTATATTTTGATTAGGCAGTCATTTTCTTTTTTTGTTGAGGGTTTGTAGGACCTCTTTCTTTTTGATTTCGTTGTCCCTATTTTTTGCCTGAGTTGTTTCCTTTTTGGAATTACAGTCAGCGGGATGCCCCAGTTTCATAAGTCCCTTTTTATAGGTTTTGACTTCTTGGGCTTTTTGTTTATGATTTTTGTTTTTGATAATGACTGCCTGTCCTTTTGATTGTTCGGAACCATCACTGTCTTTTGTTTTTGAAAAACTCATTTGGTGCCATTCATTGTGTACTTGTATCAACTGAGAGAACTACCCTGCCCCAGGTTATGATTAAGGGTTTTTAAATTTCGAAAAGAAGAACTCCTACTTCTTTGGCTCAGATGGGTTGACGAGGGATTATCTTCCTTATTACTCCAGTGTTTAGGAATTGAAACAATGCCTGTACCTCATCAGCGGGGTCTGTTCAAAAGCATACTGTGAATTATGGTATCGTTTTCGTCATCCTCCCTCAAGAGGTTTAGAATTTTCAATTAAGAGTTGACCATTGTGAAAATATGAAAGCAGTTTTAAGCATAGTAAACATAATTAAATCAAGACAGACATGTGTAATGCATTCATGAAATAAAAGAGTTTAACATGATAATTGTTTATCTGAACAAGAAAAGAAAAATACAACTTGAATTCAAATGAACAAAAATCTCTCGATCCTAGCCATGTTTTGGCAATGGAGCAGTGATCACGTTGGGAGTCTCGGCAGGCTCGAACTCGATCTCTTTGGCATCAATCATGTTCTGAATTTTGTACTTCAGTGCCCAACAGTCCTCAGTATCGTGCCCCGGGCTATCGGAATGATAAGCACATCTAGCTTCTGGATTATAGCTTGGAGAAGAGGTCTTGGGGTTGGCAGGAGGGTTGATCACTGCAATCAGGTTCATCTTCAACATGTGTTGCAATGCTTGTGACCATGGCATGTTAATGTTGGTGAATTGCCTTTTAGGCCCGTCCGGCCTTTGCTGGTTTCCCCTTTGTGGTTGACGGCGTGGTGCAGAACCAGAGATCATGACTGCCCCTGCATGTTGATCACGGCGACTCTTTTGACTGTATGCATCGTTAGATTCCTTCTTTCCCGTGTAAGGCTTTTTATGAATATCAGAAGGTGTGGCCTCTTGAATTTTCCCACTCTTGATACCAGCTTCAATTCTTTCGCCAGTCAGGATGAGGTCGGTAAATCCAGCAGATGAATTACCAATGAGGTGATTGAAGAACGGCCCGGATAGGGTCCCCAAGAACATATCAACGAGCTCCCGGTCAGTTAAGGGAGGTTGTACCCTTCCAGCAAGGTCTCTCCATTTCTGTGCATACTCTTTGAAACCTTCGCCTGCACCTATAGACATTCCCTGAAGCTGAGTGTGTGTGGGAGCAAGGTCGGCATTGTACTGGTAATGCTTGTAGAAAGCAGTGGCTAAGTCTTCCCAGGTACGGATGTTGGCTCCATTCAATTGATAAAACCACTCGAGCTGAGTCCCTGAAAGACTCTCTTGGAAGAAATGGATCCATAAGTTTTTGTCAGCTGTATAGGGTTGGATCCTCCTTGTGTAAGCCCTGAGATGCAATTTAGGACAGGATGCCCCATCGTATTTAGCAAAGGCAGGTGCCTTAAACTTGTGCGGAATCACTACCCCAGAAGATAGACCTAGATCCTCGAAGTCCAGGCCGGGCACTTTTTGTATCTCCATAGCACTGAGCCGGTCTTCCAACTGTTTGTACTTATCCTCAGCCGGAGGGTATTGTTCGTTGTTGAAATCTGTCTCGTTGTCGGAGACCACTGAACTAGGCACCTCTCTCTCATGGTGACTGCCTTCCCTCACAGACGGAGTAGTCCTCTCATTTTCAGTCTGCAGCGTGTTCCCAGATCTGCGTCTAGGGCTGAACAAAACAGTCATCTTCTTCTTCTTTTCCTTCTTCGAGAGTAGAGCCTTCAGATCTTGCTGCCCCTGGGTCAAATTCATGATCAGCCCTTGGAATTGGGCGTTCTGAGCCTGGAGGGCCTTGATGGACTGCTCAGCTGATGATTCAGGATTCATGACGATCGGCTGAAATAAACAGCGAAGAAGGGTAAGCAACCTGTCAAAGGGATACCTGCAATGCAATGAGATGTATGACATGCATGCAATGATTTCAAGGACCTCGCGGGGTAAACAGAGAAACTTGTTAGTGTTGAAAACTGATGACTTGATTGAAGGTACTTCATGTTGTTGAGCGTCCTTCTTCAAGGGTCAAGGCTCACCATATCGAGTGGGTCATAGCCCCTGACAACCTTGGCTAGAGGAAAATAAATCCCCTTTGCCCCTTGCTAGATGTTTGATTTATCATAACCTGCATCACAATCCCTTGAGATCCTTGAAATGGGTTAGAATGTATGCAATGGTATGATGTCATGATGCATGGGGTAATATAGGTAACCCTGTCATGAGTCCTTATTAAGGACTATAAACAAAACCTGCAAGCAAACTCAGTAAACCCTGTTATGAGTCCCAGTTAAGGACTATAAGCAAAACCTGCAGGAAACTTAGTAAGCCCTGTCATGGGTCCCAATTAAGGACTAAGACAAAACCTGCAAGTAGTTCATGTGTCAGATAAAGCATGCAAGTAGTCAAGTACGAAGGCACACAAGTCACACAAGAGAAGCCCTTAGAGTTTAGGCCAGCATGGGGTCTGGGTAGTACCCTCTTTCAGTTGGTTGGTTCATACCTGTCCTATCAAAGTAACCGGGTTCTTAGAGGATCCCAATATCATTGACTACCCTCAATCGGTCATAACTCCAGCATCGCAATCTTTTCTTGCGGCCAGAACCATCACGAGAGTTTAGCCTCAATGGGCGTAGCATACTGCTACAATTCTAAAGGCCAAGTTGTGTCAATTAAGGTTCTAAGGTTGTTGGTGCTTAATGACTCCTTAGAAGACCCATATTCTCCTCGTTGCGACACAAGGGATATCGGTACAGACTAAGGTGCCACACCAACGTAGCCACTGCTTCACCTGTGTCGGTCTACGCCGGACAGGTCCCTCACAGCTTATGCTACCTAAACAGGGTATCCCCAGATCCGGGTTAGGATCTATGTATCTCCGATGCAACCCACAATATTAAAGCAAGCAAATCAATACAAGTGAAAACACAGTTATGACCTAGCCCTAAGGTACACCTCACTTTAAAAATTTCCCCAGCAGAGTCGCCAGTTCTGTGATCGGTGGATCTGGAACTGACTGTTTAAAGCTGGTTCGCGAAATGTCGCGGAAGCAAGAGTCGCCACCGTCTTTTATTTTCTCCAAATGGAAAGGACAAAAGCACAGAAAAATTCCTTAAAGAGATTGCTCTCGGTTCGGGAGGTAGGTTATAGAAAGGGAAGGTGTTAGCACCCTTTCTATCCATGGTTATCCATGGGCTCTTAGATACTTGCTCAATGTGTTTTCAAAAATGTTTGCTTGCTTTTCAATTGTGGGTTTTAAAAAAAGTTTCTTTGAAAAATTTCAGTTCGACTCGTACGTCAGAGTGTTTGAAAAAATTGTTTCGAAAGCTTTTGAAAATGTCGGTGTGAAAAGATTTTGTTTGAAATTAGAGCAAGTATCCTTGAGAACCTACCTACCCTAAGGAATTCGTCTGTGTAAATGTCCTTTAAAGTAGTGCCATCCCACCATTGAGAGGTAGGTAGCACCACCATTGGAGGTGTTCGGGTCAATTCGAGTTTGTAGGGACATGGTGATCACCAGAGCAATGGGAAGACACCTTAGAAGCTACCCTCATGCTAGGTTCCCGGATCATGAGGACTTACTAAGACGTCCTCTACTCGACGATCACCTTTCGAGGCAAGGCAACAGTGAGGCGTACCCTAGGGGTGGTGTGTGCGATTCGTGTGTCGTTTTCATTGATATTTGTCTTGTCATGTTCATTGTGATCTACGCTTGATTTTATTTAAGGCCATACATTCTTTCATGCTTTTTGTTAACAGTTAAAATATTTGCGGGAAAAATAAATTCTAAGGCTATTACAAATGGCGCGGGTCCACATCGCCAAAATTAAACCGGACCCGATTTGACGGAAAATAAATAAAGCAAATAAAAGTAGAAGTGCGAAAAGTTAAATTGTCCGAGTTACATGGCTTTGGGAGAGGTACATAATTATTTGAGCGAAATAAAATAAATACGCGAAATTAAAGATATGGGCGTTGGACCCTTTTGCAAAATTAAAATTAATAAGGAATTAAAATTAAAATTAAAAGAAAAATGTTTTGGTCTTTTTATGTTTTTTAAGATTTAATAGAAAAAAGCATTAATTAAAATTAACTAACCCTAATTCTAATGGTTTTTAAATTTATTGTGAAAACATTAAATTAAAATCTAAATTAAACCTAAGTTTTTTATATACAATTTAATTATAAAAAATAAATAAATCAATAATATTATGGTAAAAAGGAAAATTAAAAGGAATAAAAAGTTATTAAACCTAATTCTATATTTTTGGATTTTTTATGAAAAAGAATTAATATTGCAAACCCTAATTTAAATTTATTTACATGCTAATTTATTTATACGGAAATAATTAAAATAAAAATTATTTATCACATTTTTGTCTTTTTCTGATTTTTTATGATGTTTTTTTTTATATTTTGTAAACATAATAATTAATTTAAACAAATAAAGAAAATAAAATAACAATAAAAAATAAAATAAGAAAAATATAGAGAAAGCAAACCAGGGGGGGTTCAGTCCCCAATTGTGAGGTGTTGTTGTGAAATTCTGGCTCATTTAGCATAGCCTTCTTTGACTTTTTGCTAGCATGCTGGTACGTTGACTGGAGTGTAACGTGTTCCCCAATCTATAGCCCTTGATCTGATGCTGGGATGGACGTGGCATGTTGATTTCTGAAGGTGTATGATGTACGTCAATGTTGAACCTGCACGTGAACATTAGTGGAAAAATATTATGGAAATAGCGTAGACCTGGGGTTCGAACCCAGGTCTTGAACGTTACAATCACCATCCCTTGCCAGTTGAGCTACGTGCACATTCAAACATATTATAACAAATAAATAATAAAAAGAAAAACCAAGGCATTAGTGGTCCAGCGCGCGAATTTTCAAACGCACCAACCATCGTGTGACACGGCTTCTTCTTCCTCACCATCCCTGTAAAACAAAACACGAAGGCAACGGTTTTCATAGCGTGGTTTTAGGCTTGCTACCAAGAAATAGCGATTAGGCCTACGCAACTCATAAATTAATCGCGACTATGGTAATCTCTTCGTCCAGGTCTGCTGATTGCAATGGTGGTGGCCTGGAACCTCAATTTTTCCTTATCTCAAAAACCCCAATTCAAAATGCTGAAAACCCTAAAAGCCACGCATGGTGAAATCTTATATACAGCGTAATAATGCAATTAAACATGATGGTTAGCTTTAGAATCTCATGAGGAATAAGAATCAATAAAAAAATGCTGTAAAAATGCTTGAATCATGATGCACGATAATGGAATTTTCTTGATGCAGTTTGAGTTCAATCTACCAGTTCTTGGCGTGTTGATGGATGTTTGGGATTGGAATCTGATCAGAGTGACCTTAGCAAGCTATTGAAACAAGTTTTACACTTTGAATCCACCTCTAGCACTTATTTCAGTTTTGCTTTTTATGGAGAAAATTTCAAGTTTCTAATGAGTTCTTTAGCGCAGCTTAGAGTGTATGGGCATTAGGGTTTGAATCATGCTTATGTACTGAGGCTATTAGGTCAACAAAACTTAATCAAATCCATGGCAATAATGGTTTTGCATATTTGATTTTCTTAAGGATCTTCCATATCTTTTTTCATGTGCATTTTGTATCAATTATGCTCAAATCAGTCCAATTCTTTCCTAATTAGCCTATGCACGAAATCTTGATGGCAAAACATGCATGAAAAGATTTTTTAGGTCAAGTTATATATTTTCCACATATTTAAATGATTTAAATGAATTAATATTAATAATAATTCAAATAAATAAATAAAAAATGAGAAAATACTTCCCTTTGGGCCAAGTGGTCGTGCACAGGCTTAGAATGATGAATCATGGAAGAAAAATGGGCCCATTAGTATTTTTAGGTCATTTGAAGTAATGTTGACTTTTCAAAATATCCAAAAATTTCCCAACTTCCACAAGGCATAACTTGCTCAATTTATAATCTTTTCTCATGTTCTTGGACATTTTGGAAAGGTCTTTGAGTCCTTTAACCAATGCCTTTGGTCCCATGTCATTTTGATTTACCAATCTCAAGTTATGGTCTTTGACTTAAAGTCCCTTTTTGTTGACTTTTGAAAATGACCTATAATGTTGAAATTGGTAACTTTTTGTGAGAGCATTTCTTGGACTTGGAATATGAAGATTAATTGTAGGAAATGTCTTTCTCTTCAAAATGAGCTTTGGATGGAATTTTTCTGATAATCCATGTGAAAGTTATGCCCTGGTCAATTTCAGTTGACTTTTTCAACTGTCCAAATAAGGAAACTTTTGCATCTTTGATGATTTCTGAGCCAAATTTTGAGAATCATGATCAAGCATTGATCAAATGATGTTTGTGGCTTCAAAATGATATGTTGACCAAAATTTTGAACTTTTGACTGTCAAATGACCATTTTGCCCCTACAGTTGACTGTAGTGCAATTTAGGGTTTTGATTGTGCAATTTTGAGCTGAATGCCTTGAAACTTGATATGAGGATACTTGACCATCTTTGTAAGCATATGAGACTTGATTGGGCCTTTAAAAACTTCATTTTCTTGATCAGAACCCAAACCCTAGTTTTGACTGTATAGGAGACAGTTGGACTGCACAACCCTTGGGGAATTTTGTGACTTGGCTTGGCAATTTCTTGAAGAATATGGGAGGGCAAATTTTGGGGTACAACACAAGTGTATTGTTTTTCAGTTATATTATCTTTATACAGGTTATGGTGAGCTACGATTGATTTAAAGGTTAATCTTGTCATGCAATCCTAGTTAGCATACATCTAAACAGTTAATATATGTATAGGAATTTAAAGTGCGGGAAATAAAGCTAAGTTATTACAAGGCGTCGGGTATTTACATCGCCAAAAACAAACCCTTAAATTAAATACGAAAAGTAAATAAAAGCGATAAATAAAATCCTAAATTAAAGCTATTACATCCTCGGAGCAGTTACAATATGGATCAAAGATAATATGCACGCAAGAAAATTGAATCGGAGTGTCCTAGGGTTTTGACCCTTTTTTCATTAAATAAAACATATTTTTGGTCTTTTTTGAATTAAGAATTAAGTCTAATTAATAATGGAATTAACTAATAAAAAAAAGAAAATATTTTTTGAGTTTTATTTTAATTAAGGAAATAAAATCAGAATGGCAAAAACATAAAAAAAAACCTAATTCTAAATCAATTTTAATTTATTGCAAAATATATTGAAATTGAACCTAATTAAGACTAAATTAATTGGTTAACTTTTTATTTACAAAAATAAATAATAAAATTAATTGGTGAGAATAATATTTTTTGTGGTTTTTCTGATTTTATGAGAAAAATTATTAATTGGTTAATTAACAACAAAAATAATAGAACAAATTAAATAAAGAAAAAATAGAAAAGGGAAGAAGTAAACCAAAGGGGGGTTAGGCCCCAAGTCAGGAGGTTTGGTCAGCATTTTCTTGGCCCAAACGTATTCCAGCCTGCTTTGACTTTCAGATTGCATGTGCGCTTGTTGACCAGGGTTCATGGTGAACCTCCATCCTGGACTATTGGATCTGAATCTGGAACCACCTGGCCTTTGAGATCTGGAGGTATATGGTGCTCCCTGCCTGAAGTGCTGCATGTGATCGCCTGAAACAAAATGATAACAAGGTTTGGGGGACCTGGGATTCGAATCCAGGTCCCAAGGCTCATTGTCTGCGCGCTCAACGACTCCAACTGGATGCTTCATTCATTATTGAAATACTAAACAAATAATATATGGAAAACAATTAATTAAACCCTGCAAAAAAAACGCGCTATGATTCAAATGAACCAATGGACGCCAGCCACGTCTTCGTCTTCTTCAACGCGTCCTTAGTTCATTTACCTGCGGATTTTTATCCGCAGGAAGATTCATAGGATCTTTCAAAAATCCATCCCAGGCCATGAAAATGCCATCCAAGAATATAGACGTGTTCGTCTCTGCCTCCTGAGTTCAACCATGCCAAGCATTGGCCTTGATTTTCCCTGCAACTAAAAGCCCCAAAAACGAGATGTACGAACCCTAGAACTGGGCATGGCGTTACAGGCTATGAAAATAAAATTCAATGATGCCAAAAGTTTCAGAATACAACACAGAGTATGAATATGCAATTATTTCAATGAAAGGATGCAAGAACACGATTTCACGATGCCATGTTCAGAGCTTGGTTTGTGGTGAGTTACAGCGCTTTTTAGATAGCTTCAGGCCTTGGCTTTGATTGCTATAGCTTCAGGAGGTTACTGGCAAGAGAGCTACGTTGGGATTTTTTATTGAATTGGCCTTCAATGTTGTTTTTGATCTCACACTTTTCAAGCTTTTTCACAAACTTGTTCTGGCCGTTTCTGCAGAGCTTTGGGCATTTTTTTCCCGTGTCTTTCCCCTGTGTCTTTTGTTTGTGAGCATGAGGTTTATATAGACAAAGGAATTTAGGTCAACATTTATGTATCAAATCTTGGTCCATTATGATGAAGAGATTTGATTTGATTTCTTCATAAAGACTTGCTATATTTGATTCAATCACATGCCAATCTATTTTCATGCGTTACTGCCAGCCTGTTATGAGATGTTTGGGCCTCCAACATGATGAAAATCGAAAGCTGACTTACATATCCTCTTCCTTTCGATTGAAACTCCCCCTGCTTTGATTGATTCAAAGTCCCAATTTGAATCTATTTAGAACATCCTCTATTAGACAACTTCGACCAGCCCTTGGCCTTGTGATGAGTCTAAGTTCTGATTCGAAGTGTTAAGAACTTCCTTCATCAGAGCATCTTAGATTAAGAGAAACTCTGCACTGAAATGCCATTCGAAGGTCATTTCGTTCTGATGTTCTTATTAAGGGAAATTCTGCACTGAAATGCCATTCGAAGGTCATTTGTCCATATACCAATCGAAGGGTATTAATTGAAATATCAATCGAAGGGTCCTTTGCTACGCCAATCGAAAGATCTTGTTCATGCTAATCGAAGGACATGGTTAACATGCCAATCAAAGTGCTTATCCATTCCAATCGAAAGGCTTGTCCATACTGCCAGTTGAAGCATTTTTGGAATGTCAATCGAAAGGATTGGCCATAATGCCAATCGAAGTATCCCTTGGCATGCCAATTGAAAGGCTTGGCCCAGGGTGCCAAACGAAAAGGTCTTTCAGAATTCCAATCGAAGGCCTTGACATAATACCAATCGAAGTGCTTGTCCATGTCAATCGAAAGGCTTGACATAATGTCAATCGAAATGCTTGTCCATGCCAATTGAAATGCTCCTTCAGAATACCAATCGAAGGGTCTTTCAGAATGCCAATCGAAAGGTATTTAAAGCACCACTCACAAATTTTCTTTTTCCTTAGGCAAGGGTTTCTGGTTAACCATGTAGGGGGAAGACTTTGGACAACATGAGAGGGCAAATTTTGGGGTACAACAACTTCAAATATGGTTACAAATTTATTCGAATATTGTAAGATTACAACTTATAATGTTTAGGATAATATTTGTTTACAATAAATGAAAAATAAATCTAAGCCTAAATCTCTTGAGATCTTTTACTTTTTACTGCGTCCTCCATCATCCAACTGGTACTTACCTGTAAAAGACAGAAGAAAATGAAATCAGCGCAATGAACTGAAAAAAGAATTTTCAAGCAGATAAAAAGAAAAATCATCATTAAAGTCTACCGGCCGGAATCAGAAATGCTATGTTCATCATATTTTATTTTCCTCTCTGCAAATCACAAGAAGATCGTTCTTCTCGGTTCACAGAGAAAAAAAAATAAAAGAAATAAATTGCAAGCATACAATTAATTCAAAATGCAAAAACATAGGCAAGTTGCAAGGCAAAGCAAAGGGTACTGCAAACTGAGTTTCAAAATGCATTAGTCAAACAAGTCAGCATGAGCAAGCATGGCAAGCTAACTACAAATGCAAACTGAATGTCAAACTGAGTTACAAAACTGTCAAAGCAAAGTATATAATGCAGAAAATATGGGAGCAAAGTACACAATGCAGAAAATATGGAAACAAAGTACACAATGCAGAGAGATAAACCAAGTTACAAGCCAAAGAGACTTGTCCTAGCTATCATCATGTTCTGGCCAGCAGACTTTTCAGAATAAAATATAATAAGCAATTAAAAATGCTTATGGAGAGAGAGAAAGAGAGAACCTCAGTAAGAGTTTGCAGTTTTGGCAAAAGCAGGTTTTTCAAGACAGTAAAAGAAAGCAAAAAAAAGATATAAAGAGGCTACTGCATAGCAGTCCAGAGGAGAGGACATAGAGCCAACAAAAACTTGCAAATCTGCATTACAAAACCTGCAAGCCTTCTTGCAAAACAGCATAGAAAAAAATATTGAAAGAAAAACCCTGCATAACTGCAACTTCTCAAAACTGCTTCCAAAACACAAAACTCAGCAAGCCTGCCTCCCAAAACAAACCTGCATCTCAAGCTCAACAAACACACAGTCCAGGCCAAAACACAACAAATCTGCAAGCCAAACTCACAAATCTGCAAAACTGCATCTCAAACAACAAACCTGTTCAAACTTACCCAACTTACAAAAATCTGAA
Source organism: Vicia faba (assembly GCA_948472305.1). Classification (NCBI taxonomy): domain Eukaryota; kingdom Viridiplantae; phylum Streptophyta; class Magnoliopsida; order Fabales; family Fabaceae; genus Vicia; species Vicia faba. The sequence continues at coordinate 175,633,866 of OX451736.1, read as the reverse complement.
AACAACCAAAACACAAGCCTGCCTTACAAATGGAAAACCTGCTATCAAGGCACCCTGCATAAACTGTGGTCAAATCTGCATAACCTCCAAACTGCAAATCAAAAACCAAAACCTTCAAACCTGCATGTACTATATCACTGCAAATCAAACAGCCTGCCTTACAAATAGCAAACCTGCTAGCCAAAGCAAGTTAAAAACCTGTAAGACCAAGCTTGCAAAACTGCAAACTTCAGCTGCAAGTTAAAGTTCCAAAGGCCAAACAATAAACAATGACAGTCTCAAAAACTATCAACATCATCAACAAGAGCATTTCAGAAACTCACTAACAACAAACAATAGCCAGTTTTCAGATTCATCATCATTAAATCATCAGGGTCAAAAAAGGAGACAGGAAGAGTTTAGAGGCAAAACAACAAAAAGTTTCAGAATATAGTTTCATCATCAACGAATCATCAAGCCAACAAAAACATAACAAATAAGAGGAAGAGGTTCAGAAGTTAAAAAAAGAAGCAAAATAGTTTCAGATCTTTCATCATTAACAAACACTCAGAGAAAGGAAGAGATCCAGAAACAAACAAAGGAGCAAAAGTTTCAGAATATATATTCATCATGAACAAAATCATCAAGTTCAGTTCAAAAAGCTAGCTTTTTTTCCAGAACCATTTCATCAACAATATTCAGCAAAGAGAAAGAGAGAGATTCAGAAATAACACAATTCAGAAGCAAAAGTTCATCATCATAAACAAAACTCAAAGCAAAACAAGCAGTTTTCAGAAACTAAAGCTCATCATCAAACAAATCAAATACAGAGATACCAGTAAATCAAGCAAGCAACCATCACGCTCTCTTCCCCGCCTGGCCACCAAGAAGCGCCACCAGCCTCACGTTCCTCTCTCTCCATTGTTTTTTAGAAGCAAGACGTTCAAGGTATGTCTCTCAAACCCTCAAGCTTTTACTACATATAAACATCCAAAAACCATAAGAATCAAAACATGTAAGCAATAAACGTACAAGAATCACACAAATGTAAAATTTGAAACCCTAAAAAACGTGAATGAACAATTCGCACCTTTCGAAACACCAAGCTTGGACCACTGTGAGAGAGTGGAAGGGGACGACGCTCCAGTTGCCGGGCTTAGGAAGAGTATCAGAAGCTCATAGGTTTGAGAGAGATAAGATAAACGAAGAAGATGAGAGAAGCGGCGCCGTTGTAGCTAAAAACGTACAAACCCTAAACTGAGCAAACCCTAAAATTGTACAACACTTCAGATGGGCCTTCGCCCCAAACAAAACACCTTAAGCCCATATCCTTACTAAACGCACACCCCCTCCCCTGATTCTTGTTCTTATTCATTTTCTTATCTTGGGCCTAAATCCCATTTTGGCCCATTCTCCTAAAATTCCTTTCATTAACTTAGCAAACTTTACTTTACTAATTAATCTTAATTAGTTTGTTTTCTTTTTAGTTAATAATACTAATTAAATCCTGTTTTATTTTCTTTTAAGTTAATTTTATCATTTCTTTATCTATCTTGATTAACATAATTAAAATACCAAAAAAATAGCTAGTTTGATTTAATTAATTTTGTTTTCATTTAATAAAATACAAGATGGTAGATTTTCATTCTTTCTTTTAAAAATTTTCCTTTAAATAATAATAATTACTTAATTTTCCTTAGGTTAAATTTTATTTGTTTCATTTTTAAATAAATACATGCATCTCACAATACTTTTGATTCTCTTTATTTTTTATGTTTTGTTACAATTTGTTATAATTTTACATTAAAATTGCGACAGTTCGATTTGGTTGTAACACATAATACTTGGATATTATTATTCTGATAAGACTCATCCCCATTTGTAAATATTTGTACCCCCATCCCCGGATACTTTTTTGTAATAATTTAGACTTTAAATTCCCGCAATTTATTGCTTTCAATATACTGTATAGTAATTAGGGTTTGTGTGCGAAGATCTAAAATCAATCGCTAGATAACCTAATACAAGATAAATGTATGAAAATCAATACACAATTCACACTTGCACCTATAGGGTAGCCTCGCTTGTTGCCTCGGAAAATGCAATCATGTCCCTCGAGTATGAGACACTCTAGCAAATGCCCCTTCATAAACAAAGATCGTAGTCCCTCGATGACCCTCGATGTTGCCTCCGATAAAATGATCTCGTCCCTTACAAAATTGCTAGGGCGTCTCACAAGTTGCCTTCAATGATTGTATACGATGACTCGCGCCTGTCCCGTTTAACATCCTAACACAAGGTTATTCATCAAACACAATGGTGAGACAACACTGTTAAAAGGGTTAAAAACATAAGAAAGATCTTTGAGTAAAATAGGGTAGACAACTCTTAGTTACTTGATAAAAAAAACTTGCAAAACATCCTTGCCATTTTCAAACACACTTCACAACACAACTTCAAAACAATTTCAAAACAACTTTCAAAACATTGAAATATCTTTTCAAAAAGACACACACCTTTGTATATATTCAAACAAGAATCATTACAAAGGTTGCCTAGACAAGGCATCTTTTTCAAAACATTTTCAAAACCACACACACAAAGCACCATTTCAAACAGTTGAAAAGCAAAGGCAAGTGATCTAAAACAAGTAACTAAGAGACCATGGATAACCATGGATGGAAAGGGTGCTAGCACCTTCCCTTTTCATAATCTACCCCCCGAACCCAAGAAAACATCTCAAAGGTCTTTCCTGTGCTTTTTGACCTTTCCTTTGGATAAAATAAAAGTCGGTGGCGACTCTTGCTAAACCGAACAAGTGCAAAAACAAACGCAAAACCTCAAGTCAGTTCTCCCATCGTATCACAGAACTGGCGACTCTACTGGGGAGATTGCTAAAAGTTGGGTTACCTTAGGGTTTTAGATCACCTTTACATGGTTACCTTGATTGCTTTGATTGCTTTACTTTTTGGGTTCCTTGTTTGGGTTTGTTTTAAATCCTACACCCGGATTTGGGGGCACCTTTTAGGTAAGTAGCAATAAACTGTGAGGGAACTGTGCGGGGTATACCGACATGGTTGAAGCAATGGCTACGTTAGTGTGACATTTTTGTGGGTACCGGTAGCCTTTGAGTTAATCAAAGAGAATACGGGGCCGCTGAGTGATGTCATGAAGCACTAACAAACTCTTAGAACCTTATTTGACCATCTTAGCCTTTTTTAGGGGTAGTGAGATGACCGACTTTGGTGCAGTCCAAAGTTGGTAGATACTCGATACTACACTCATTGAGGATTGTTTTCTTGGAATATTTTGGTCGCCAGTTAAGTGGCTAAACTGAAACCATGAACACAGAAAATAATCCAGTGATATTGAGCTCTTTAGAACCCGGTTACTATTTATAGGACAGGTTGAGCCAACTAACTTCAAGAGGGTACTTACCTACAAATCCCATGCAAGCCTAAACCTAAGGACTTGTCTGCTTTGTGTGAATATGATTACCTGTATATACACTTGCTTACTTTTGCATACCTGTACATAACATTATAACATCATACCATAGCATTTTCAATAACCATTTCAAGGATCTCGAGGGTCTTTGATGCAAGGTCACGTTGAACCAGACGTCTACCAAAGGGCAAGAGGTTTCATTTTCCTCTAAACAAACACCGTCAAAGATCAAGTGCAACAACTTGAATCGAGGGCTATGAACCACTCGACATGGTGAGCTTGATTCTCGTGGAAAGACATCCATCGGTGCAAAGTTCTCCAGTCAAAGATGTTGATCGATGTTCAATCTCTAACATTTTCTTGTGTCTACCCCGAGAGATCCTTGAAAAAATGCATCCACATATCATGCATTGCATCATGACAGGTTTTCCCTTTCAGGTTTCCTTATTCTCCTATTGTTTATTTGAGTAGAGATGGCTCTAGAGAGGACTATCGAAGATATCCAGGCTCAAAACGCTCAACTTCAGGAAATGTTCTTGAACCTGTCCCAGGGGCAAGAAGAAGTGAAAGCTCTCCTCACAAGGGGCATGGTCCTAGGGAATCCAGGCGGCATCAGGAATGATCAGTTGGAAGGGCTACAGATTGAGTTGGCAACAATGAAGATCCAGATGATGGGACAGCTGGTGGGCCAGATGGCTCTCATTCAAGACCTGACTCAAAGACAAGAGGAGCTCAGAGTCCTTGTCAACAAACTGCTTCAAGATAACCAAATGGGGCAAACAACTAGGGTTTAAAATCAAGTCATCATTCAACCTCCTTTGAGACAAGAAGACAAGGGAAAGGCTCCCCAACTTGCTTCAAGGTCATAAGCCCAGCAACAACCTCGCCAGTGTCAACGGGGTAATCGACGTAAGAAAAATACGTTTGGAAGACATTTCATTGAGACCGACATACCATCATCTCTAATAATAGAATGCTTGTTGGAGGTTAATCTGACTGCTTTAAAGGATCCTATTCGGGAGCCCAATACCTCTGCTCCTAGCTATCACCCCGATGCATTTTGTGTATACCACTCCTATAGTCCTGGACATGACACCGACGACTGTTGGGCTTTGAAAAACAAGGTCTAAGATTTGATTGACAATGGAGTGCTGAAATTCATGCCAGATGGCGAGATGAAAATTTTCCGCTGAGGGTTCTCCACCGAAAATGACAAAGTTCGAACTAAGAGACTTTTGTTTCATTTGAATTTTCAAGTTGTAATTTCTTATTCAAACAATTATCTGTTGATGTCAAACTCTGTTTCATTAATACATTGCATATGTTTGTCTTGAATTCATCCATTCGTTTTCACTATTCTTGAATTATGCTTCCTACTTTCTTTATGATATTTAACTCTTGATAAAAGTTACAAAGTCTTTAGAGGGAGGATGACGAAACAATGCCATAATCTCATACAATATGCTTTTGGATAGACCTTGTTGACGATGTACAGGCGTTTCTTTCAAACCCTAAACACTAGAGTTATAAGAAAGATAATCCCTAGTCAACCCCTTCGAGCCAAAGAAGTTATAAGTTTTCTGTTTTAAACACAAATTGAAACCTTTGATTTAACCTGGGGCAGGGTAGTCTCTCAGTTAATTCAAAAAAATGCGCGTTGAAGTCACAAACTCTCAGTTCATGATACAATGAATGACATCAAAAACATTCCTCTGGAACCAAAAAATAGTGATGGTTCCTTATCTCATGGGCAGTCATTATCTCTCAAAAAAAAATCCCACTGAGCCAAAAACCTACCAAAGGAGGCTTAAGAAAGCTGGGGAATCCCGCTTGCTGTAATCTCAAAAACGGGAACAGTCAGGCAAAAATTAGGGATAACAAAATCAAAAGAAAGAGGTCATTATAAATCCTCAACAACATGAAAAGTGTTGCAAAAATGACTGCCTTCCCATAAAATTCAACTTGTGTGAACCATCACCAAAACGTCGTTCCAAACTCGAATAGAGTTCGACGCACAATTAACTGAGTTTAGGATCGAAGAACATCATGAAGAGCGGGTGGGTACAAATATACTTTAAGCCTTTATCCTTTGTTTCTTAAACCGTGAACTAAGCCACGTTATAACCCTTCAAAAGTTCTAATTGAAGCATGGGTTAGTTCGAAAGCATACTGTTACAAAAGGTATCCTGACTCCTGTAAGGCTTTGCCCTAAATCTTGTGTTGAATTTGTCTTATAAAAAATTTTCTGCTAAAAAACGCATTTTTTCAAAACTTCGAGACAAGCATAAACTTTGCATTATTTGAATATCGTTGTTTGCACATGGTTATTTGTTTGACAGTGAAGAAATTCATACAGTGAATGTTCGGAGGAACGAAAGCTCTCTCAGTGAATAAAATCACTTCAAGTGGGATGACACTCCCGTTGCAAAAATCTCCCATCAACAAAAGGGGGCCTGATATAATATTGTCCAGCAAATCTGGGGCAGTCCAGTCAGGATTTCAACAAATCATTCAAAATCCAGTAAACCTGGGGCAGTCCAGTCAAGATTTCAAGAAATCTCTCAACTGCAGATCAACTTGGGGCAAGTCTCCCTCACCGTCACTTGGGGCATTTAAACATCAATCTCATCAAAGGGTTACGTACAGTCCAAGTTTCCTGGCAGTGCCACAAACATCTGATACTAGGGGCAGTGACGAATCTCTCCAAAATCTTTCTGAAAAGAAATTCAAGCGTCCTCGAGAAGTTCATCACCTCTCTAGCAGACCAGCAGTCGTGGGTTTATTTCCCCAACATTTGTCAAGGATTTATTATCCGAAACAAATTACATTTCAATAACATTCATAACATACGCAGTTTGATCGGCAGATAAAGATTCCTTCATCACCTGTTGGAAGTTACGGTCGTCAAAAATTCCTTCATCACTTGTTGGAAGTTACGGTCGTCAGAGATTCCTCCATCATCCGGTTGAGTCAAAATTAATCCAAGACCCTCTCTGTTTTGGTCAGATCAATACTAAGATCTCCCTGATTCTCATGCCAATGGAAGATCTTCCAAATTTTTGATAGTTCAGACAAATCTCTCAGTGATTTATTATGTTTTTCTTCACTATCAGGAATGAAGAATCCAACTCCTTTCTCCTTCACCAGTTTGGGATTTATTTTCCCCAGCAAAAGGAAAGGTACAATCAATTCAAGCGACAAAGCTTTTCTCCAGTTGAATTACAGACGAATTCCTAAATTTCAATAGAAACAACCCGCCAACAGAATAATGGACAATTAAAGCTCCTAAAATTCTGTTTTCTCTCAAGAATGAAGACTCTCATCCTTGAAACCTCAGAAGATTGGTATACTCTCAAGCTCCTGATACCGTTAACAGAATGAAGATTCTCATCCTTGAAACCTCAAGAGATTGGTATACTCCCAAGCTCCTGATACCGTTAACAGAATGAAGATTCTCATCCTTGAAACCTCAAGAGATTGGTATACTCCCAAGCTCCTGATACCGTTAACAGAATGAAGATTCTCATCCTTAAAACCTCAAGAGATTGGTATACTCCCAAGCTCCTGATACCGTTAACGGAATGAAGATTCTCATCCTTGAAACCTCAAGAGATTGGTATACTCCCAAGCTCCTGATACCGTTAATAGAATGAAGATTCTCATCCTTGAAACCTCAAGAGATTGGCATACTCCTAACCTTCTGACCCAAACGCCTGAATGAAGATTCTCATTTCTCGTTTCCCCAGTAGATTGGCATACACCCAACCTTCTGACCCAAAACGACAGAATGAAGATTCTCATTCTCAAAGTGGTATAACACCTGAATTTCTGATACTCCTGACAGAATGAAGATTCTCATTCTCAAAGTGGCATATAACCTAGATTCCTGATATTCCCAACAGAACGAAGATTCTCATTCTCAAAGTGGCATACAATCTGAACTCCTGAACTTCTTCCAAACAGGAATAAGCTTTTCCCAGAGCCCTGAGCTTACTCTTCAGCAAGATAGCTACTCTCCAACAGTATGGCTATTCCCCACAGAGTTTCTTACTCCCTGTGATACGGTGGGAGAACTGACTTAGGTTTTGCGTTCGTATTCGCACTTGTTCGGTTTAGCAAAAGTCGCCACCGACTTTTTATTTTATCCTAAAGGAAAGGTTAAAAAGCACAGGAAAAACCTTTTGAGATGTTTCGTGGGTTCGAGGGGTAGATTATGAAAAGGGAAGGTATTAGCACCCTTTTCATCCATGGTTATCCATGGGCTCTTAGTTACTTGGTTTTAGATCACTTGCCTTGATTTTTTATTGCTTGAAAAATGGTGTGTGTGTGTGTGTGTGTGTGTGTTTGAAAATGTTTTAAAATAGACGCCTTTGTTTCGGCAACCATTGTAATGACTCGTGTTTGAGTATATACAACGGTGTGTATCTTTTCGAAAAGATGTTTCAAAATGTTTTTGGAAGTTTGTTTTGAAAGTGTTTGTGGAGTGTGGTTTTTGAAAAGGAGGCAAGTGTTTTTACAAGATTGATCCCAAGTAACTAAGAGTTTTGTCTACCCCTATTGTACTCAAAGGTTTTCTCTATGTTTTCAACCCCTTTTTTAACAATTTTGTTCCACCATTGAATTTTGTGGACAATCTTGCGTTTAGGATGTTTAACGGGACAGGCGCGGGTCATCGTATGGACCATGAATGCAATTGTGCCAAGTGTCTTTGGCAATTTTCTTGAAGGGACTTGATCATTTTGATAGGCGACTTTCGAAAGCGTCATCGAGGGCTTATGATCATTTGAATTGTTTTTCCAAAGAAACTCGACGTGCAAGCATGGCCCATTTTGGAAGGCAACATGTGGGATTACCCTAGGGGGTGCAAGTGTGATGGTGTATTGAGTTCATGTATTTGTCTTGTATTAGGTTATCTAGCGTTTGATTTTATGTACATACAAACCCTAAGTCTAATCATGGTATAATTCGAAAGCGGTAAATTGCAGGAATTTAAAGTCTACGCTATTACAAAATAGTATCCGGGAGTGGGGGGTACAAGTATACACAAATGGGGATGAGACTTAAATAATTACAACCAAATCGAATTGCGATCAAATGTAATATGTATCATGTATAGCAATGTATAAGAAGAGCAAATGTATAATGTATCAATGTAAGTGTGTAAGTGTAAGTGTATATGTAATTTATTTACAGGTTAAGAAATGTGAACTTAAATGAGAAAATTAAGTATTGTTAACTTAATGAAAAGAATTAAATATTTTGTTTATTTAATTTTTGTATTCTTGTATTTTTGTTTAATATGTACAAAATAAGAAAATTTAACAAAAGAAAAGAAAAAGTTTTAAGAAAAAGTATTTAACTTTAAAGAAAAATTATGTAATTATGTACAAACAAAGTTAAAATGAAAAGGAAAAAATGTTTTAAGTTTTTATGTAAAAATTAATGTATTAATTTATAAAAAAAAACAGAAATTAAGTTATGTTAAAGGAAAATAAACAAAAATTTAGAAATGAAAAGAAGAAATAAATGGGCTTGGGCCCAACCAAAATTTGAAACAGAAGCCAAGGGAGGGGGTGCCAATTGAAACTCGTTCGGGCTTTAGCTGATTTAGAAAGGGCAAAGGCCCAAAGGCCTCATAACGTTTTGCAAGGGTTTTGAGAATTGTTTCAGAAAGGGATTCTAGGGTTTGAGAATTACAGCGTCGTTCGTTCGTCTTCGTTCGTTTCCTTCATTTTCTCTCGAGCCAAAGCGTCCAGAACGAAGTCCCTTGCCCAGCCACCAGCGTCATCATCACCTTTCCTTCCTCCATAGTTAAACACAGTGACCTTACGACAAAGGTTCGGTTTTGACGCTTTATACGTTTTTTACGATTTGCATGCTTATTTTCGTTTTGAATTCTGACCTTAAGCTTTGTTATTATTGTTATGGAGGTTGTGGAAAGGAAAGAAAATGAGAGAAACTACCTTGACGGAGGAGGGGGAGGAATGAGGGTGGAGGCGCTCAGGCACTGGACGGCGAGGTGATGATGCTGATGAAGCTAGCTTGGAATCCTGGTATTTGTGTCTTACTTCTTTCTATTAGGGTTTGATGATGATCCCTGAAAACCTCTTCTATCTGCCTGGCTCTGTATAACTTTTACTCTTTTTCTCTTCTTCTGTTAGCCTTGATTCTGTTGCCAACTTGTATGCTGAGTATGGTTGCTTGCCCTGTTGCCTTGAAATGCTTCTTTTCCTTGTTTCTGACTTTGGGTCGTCTTTGAGTGCTTGATGATTTTGAGTTGAATGTTATTGAACGCGACTCGTGTATTTGCCCGATGATGAGATTTTTCTGAGGGCTCGGTTGATTTGAAAGAAAAAAAAGGCTTAGTGTTTGATGTGCTGAGATATCTGTGTATGTTGAGATATTTGTTATGCTTTCTTGCCCAGTGATGAAGATTTTCTGAGGGCTTGTGGTTGCCTTGAATGCTTAGGCTTGACAGTTGTTTTGATGCTTGACAAAGCTTGACAGGTTAGGACAAGGCTTTGAGGTTTATGGTTTTGACACAGGTTTTGGTGTTTTACTGATTTAGGTTGTTGAGCTTTGAGGCTTACATCAGTTTTTAGCCTTTTTTACACAGGTTTGGCTTGTTAAGCTCTTAAAGGCTTGAAACAGGTTGAGGGTTTATGGTGAGTTTACTGGTTTTGGCCGTTTGAGGGTTGCTTCAGGTTTGTGCAGGTTTGGACATTGCTGGCTTTGCTTTGATTAAGGCTATGGTTTTTTTTCTTAGGCTTGATGCAGGATGTAAGAGGCTTTGGCCGAGGCTTACATCAATTATGGCTTTTGGTTGAATACAGGTTGGGTTGACAGTGGTTTAGGCTTCAGGCTGGGTGTTTTATCTGGTTTGAAGGCTATGGCTTTTGAAACGTTTTTTTTGGTTGGAGTGTTGGGTGAGGCTTCTGGTTCATGGCTATGTGTTTGAGGTTTTGTTGAGGTCTTGAAAGGTTTACAGGTTTAAGCTTTAGGCTTCTGGTTTACTTTGGTTTGTCATTTTTTCTCCCTCTTTTACTGTCTTGATCAGTTTGTTTTATATTTCTTTATGCCTCAAGCCCAAAGCCAGTAAGCCTATTCTTTCTTCTCTTCTTCTCTCTCCAGTACAACTTAAAACATTAAATAATGTTTATCATGTACTTTTTTCTGAAAAGGTAACACTGGAAAATGATGATTTGAAAAGCTTGCTTGCATATGTAGTTTTGCCTCTGCATACTTTATCTCTCTTCCATATTGCCTGCTTCTTTGTGACAGTACTGAGTAGCCTTTTGTTTGATATCTTGATATCTTTCCATATTTTGGACATTTTGACAGCTTTTGGCTTAGTTTGAATGTGAACTCAGTTTGGACTTTGTGGTTCAATTTGGATTTGGACTTTGTATTTGCGCATGCTGTTTGTTTTGAACTATGCAGCTTTGTTTGACCCCTTTTGAATTTGTGCATTTTACAACTTTGTGCATTTCATGTTTAGCAAGCAATATTCATCCCTTTTTGTGAACTGGGAGAAATCCCGTGATTTGCAGAGAGGGCTAACTGATTCCAGTCAGTTGCCTTTAATGATGAGTCCAAATTAACTGTCTGCCTTTAATTATTTATTTGCTTCTGACCTTTTCTTCTTTTCTTTGCAGATAACAAATCAAATAGCAACAAATGGAGGATGAAGAATTTGAAGACTTAGGAATTTAGGACAGTTTATTTCAATTTTAATTATTGTAACTATCATTATTATAAATACTTTGTAAATAAATACTTGTATTTAAATAACAATTGTAACAAATATTTAAAGATGAATAAAAATTCCTTTTAACCAATTAATTCTTTTTATTCTTTTCAATTGTTTATTTATTATTTATAATTCTTTAAATTATAATAATTGAAAATAAATTCCAACCATTTAACTCAGAATAATAAATAATCCATAAACGTCCGGCGTCTTGAATAATCAAAGCATTGCACTGTCAAATCACACATGCCCAAATGTCTTTTCCTTTTACTGACTTTAATCAAACACTGGAAACTCAATCCAAATGCCTCTTTTCACTGATTTAGTCAAACACTGCGAACTTAATCCAAATGCTTCAGTCCACATCTCAGGATAACTTGAAAAACACCGTAGACTTAAATATTTCTGAGAAATGTACGCGCGAAAACCCTAGTTCTTGATTAAATGTCAAAGAAACGTCCGTCGTATCAAAACCTGAGCCAAAATCAACCAAACCCTAAGCAAACTGTTTGAACTGTTCCAGAGTCATGAAAACCCTAATTTTGTCTGACTGATAAGAAAAATCTGTTTGACTGATTCTTACGCCAATTTGAAAAATCAGGAAACGCCCGAGGCTGTGATTTCTTGTGGAAAAATGCGAGGGCAAATTTTGGGGTACAACAGTTGCCCCTGTTCAATCTTCTTGAACCTGAAGAGTTAGATTTGCAAGTTTGCCTTTCGTGACTCGAAGGTAAAAGGAGATTGGACACTAGAGTGCCCAGAAAATTTGCACTCGGCGATGTGATGGTAGAGGGAATGGGCTTACAGATGCCATTTGGTGATGGGCTTAACGATGCCATCTAGGGATGTGATAGAATCTCGTCGGGGGATGGGCTTAGAGATGCCATCTGGAAATGGGCTTAAAGATGCCATTTGGTGACTGCTGATAGGAGGATGGGCTTATAGATGCCATCTGAAGGTGATTGTTGAATTGTATGTCACTGGTGAGTGGACGAGTATCAGAAAGGCATCCATGCTTTGGAACATCTCTGAACTGGTGATCTGAATAAGCAATAGATTGATGTCCGTGTTTGGAGAATCCGTAAACTGTTTTCAGGAGTTGGAGTTGAATAAGCAATAGAGCAGCATCCGTTGTTGGGAAGCGTCTGTAAACTGTTTTCAGAAGTCTTGAAGTGGAGAAGGAACCGGTGTAGGGTTTCCTGATGATGAGTCCGTGTAAAACTGCATTTGGATGAATCTGGAATAAGTATCAGAATGTCGCCGTGTCCGGGTCACATCTGAACTATTTCTAGAATCTCGGAAGATGATGATCTTTGTCTGTCGACTGATCTTACCTGAAAAGGTACAGAGTTAGTTGTATGCAATGTCATAATGCATGATGTAATGTATGTTACACCAATGTTTATGATATGAATGTGATGAATGCGCATGTAAGCTGATGAGTTGTCTTGTTGAGGATAGACGAATCCTGGATGGCTGAAGATAAAAGAATCTTGACTGCTGCCGGGGAGAGCAAATCCTTGGCTGCTGCTGTGGATGGCCAAAATCTTTTGATCGTTGAAAATGAGAAGTCCTGGGGCCACTGTTGGGGAATCAGAAGCTTGGGTTGTATGCCAATCTACTGGGGAATCCTGTCTTGAGGAGATCTTCACCGGAGAATATTCGAATATTCTGCGAGGAACTGAGAATGAGAGTCTTCACTCTGCTTGGGGATTGATAGTTGGAAGTTTTAGCTCCGCTGGGGATTGCAAGAATCTTCTGATTGCTGCAGGTGTTGGTCTGTAATAAGTTACTGAATGTCGCCATCTCTGGGTCACATCTTGAACTATCTCTAGATCTTGAGTAAGAATCTTTTGAGTTTGAGAAGGAACCGGTGTAGGGTTTCCTGATGATGAGTCCGTGTAAAACTACATCTTGGATTTGAAATCTGTATGAGTAGCAGAATGACTTCCGTGTTTGGAGTGTATCTGAAACTGTAACTAGGATCTGAATGAGTAACATAATGGCTACCGTGTCTGGAGCGTATCTGGACTGTATCTTGAAGTAGAGATCTGTATGAGTAGCAGAATGACTTCCGTGTTTGGAGTGTATCTGAAACTGTAACTAGGATCTGAAAGAGTAACAGAATGGCTACCGTGTCTGGAGCATATCTGGACTGTATCTTGAAGTAGAGATCTGTATGAGTAGCAGAATGACTTCCGTGTTTGGAGTGTATCTGAAACTGTAACTAGGATCTGAATGAGTAACAGAATGGCTACCGTGTCTGGAGCGTATCTGGACTGTATCTTCCGACAGGTGATGAAGGAATTGCTGAACACTTTTGACATTCGAATGCCCCAAGTGGTGATGTAGATAATTCCATGGCTTGTTACAGGTGTTAATCCATAATCAGTCGTTCACAGATATTTTCCTGGCTTGTTACAGGTGTTGATCCGGAACTTAAGAAAGGTGACAGAATGACAACCGTGTCTGGAGCATATTTGGACCGTATCTTCCAACAGGTGATGAAGGAATTACTGAACACTTTTGACATTCGAATGCCCCAAGTGGTGTTGATCTGGAATAAGTTACTGAATGTCGCCATCTCTGGGTCACATCTTGAACTATCTCTAGATCTTGATTTGTTCAGGGTCAGAAATTGGGAGTATACCAATTTTCCGAGGCTTCAAGGATGAGAGTCTTCATTCTTGAGGGTTAACTGTTATCTGGTCGTAATCCAGTCTTCACAATAACTTGTTGAGCTGCTATCCGGTCAAATCTGGGCTTCACGGCTTTGGTTAAAGGTATACTACTATCTGGTCAATTCCAGGCTTCGCAGTATTCCCGGCTATTGTCTGGTCGTAGTCCAGGCTTTGCAGAAACTTGTATTGCTATCTGGTCGAAGTCCTGCAGAAACTTGTATTTCTATCTGGTCGAAGTTCAGGCTTTGCAGAAACTTGTATTTCTATCTGGTCGAAGTCCAGGCTTCACAATAGCTTACTGGGGATTAAACTATTATCCGGTCGAATCCGGGTTTCATAGCTTGCTCTGAGGGGATACCATTATCTGGTCGATTCCAGGTTTTGCGGTAGTCTGACACTGTTATCCGGTCGTAGTCCGGTCTTCACAATGTGCTGTAGAGATCAAGATATTATCCGGTCGAATCCGGGCTTCATAACTTGAATTTGTGAGAATTTGATCTTTGACGACTGTAACTTCCAACAGGTAATGAAGGAGTTGTCGAACACTTTTGACATTCGAATACCCCAAGTGAAGATGAAGGAGACTTGCCCCGAGTTCACTGAACTTTTGAGAGATTCGTTGAAATCTTGACTGGACTGCCCCAGGTTAACTGGATGGTGCCATGTGATGCCCCTTGTTGATAGGAGACTTGTCGTTGGAAATGTCATCCTTTTGAAAGTGATTTTGTTCACTGAGAGAGTTTTCATTCCTCCGAACATTCGCTGTATGAATTTCTTCGCTTTCAAACAAACAGTCAAATGCAAACAGTGATATTTAAGCAATGCAAAGTTTATGTTTGTCTCGAAGTTTTGAAAAATGTGTTTTTTAGCAGAAAACTTTTTATAAGACAGATCAACATATGATTTAGAGCAAAGCCTTACAGGAGTCAGGATACCTTTTGAACAATATGCTTTCGAACTAACTCATGCTTCAATTAGGACTTTTAAAGGGTTGTAACGTGGCCTGGTTCACGGTTTAAGAAACAAAGGATAAAGGCTCGAAGCGTATTTGTACCCGCCCGCTCTTCGTGATGTTCTTCAGCCTAAGCTCAGTTAATTGTGCGTCACACTCTGTTTTGAGTTTGGAACGACTTTTTGGGTGATGGTTCACCAATTGAATTTGGGAGACAGTCATCATCTCCTTTTTTCTTTGCAACATTTTTCATGTTGTTGAGGATTTGTAATGACCTCACTATTTTGATTTTGATTTGTTATCCCTAACTTTTGCCTGACTGTTCCCGTTTTTTGAGATTATAGTCAGCGGGATGCCCCAACTTTCTTAAGCCTCCTTTATAGGTTTTGGCTTGGTGGGCTTTTCTCCTTTGAGAGATTGACTGCCTATATGATAGGGAACCATCACTGTCTTTTGATTCCAAGGGAATGTTTTTCTTTCTTTTTCTTTTTGACGTTGTTCGTTGTGTTACGAACTGAGAGTTTGCGACTTCAATGCGCATTTTCTTTTGAATTAACTGAGATACTACCCTGCCCCAGGTTTATATCAAAGGTTTTGATTGTTTAGAACAGAAAACTCCTACTTCTTTGGCTCGAAGGGGTTGACTAGGGATTATCTTCCTTATAACTCCAGTGTTTCGGAATTGAAAGAAATGCCTGTATATCATCAGCAAGGTCTGTTCAAAAGCATATTGTATGAGATTATGGTATTGTTTCGTCATCCTCCCTCTAAAGGCTTGCAGCTTCTTATCAAGAGTCAAATATCATAAAGAAAGCATAAGAATAGTGAAAACGAATGGATGAATTCAAGACAAACATATGCAATGCATTAATGAAACAGAGTTTAACATCAACAGATAATTGTTTGAATAACAAAAGAAATTACAACTTCGAAAATTCAAATGAAGCAAAAGTCTTTCAGCTTGAGCTTTGTCACTCCAGGTGTGGACACCCTTAACGGAAGATTTTCATCTCGCCGTCTGGCATGAACTTTAACACTCCAATGTCGATCAGATCTTGAATCTTGTTCTTCAAGGCCCAACAGTCGTCAGTGTCATGCCCCGAGCTGTAGGAGTGGTAAACACAAAATGCGTCGGGATGATAGTTAGGAGCGGAGGTATTTGGGTTCCGGATAGGATCCCTCAAAGCAGTCAGATTGACCTCCAACAAACGCTCTAGAATCAGAGATGATGGTATGTCAGTCTCTGTGAACTGTCTTCCCGACGTTTCTTGTTTACGCCGATTACCTCGTTGACGCCGGTAAGGTTGTTGATGGGCTTGTGACCCTGAAGCAAGCAAAGGAGCATTCCCCTTGTCTTCTTGAGTGGATGGAGGCTGAGCGATGACTTGCTCTTCAACCTCAGACGTTTGCCCCACTTGGTTGTTTTGAAGCAGTTGGCGGACGAGAACTCTGAGTTCCTCTTGTCTTTGAGACAGGTCTTGGATGAGAGCCATCTGGCCCACCAACTGTCCCATCACTTGGATCCTCAAGGTTGTCAAATCAAACTGCAGCTCCGCAAGCTGATCACTCCTGGCATTGTTCGAAGTCTCCTGGACCAAACCCTTTGTGAGGAGAGCTTTCATTTCTTCTTGCCCCAGTGACAGGTTCAAGAACATTTCCTGCAGCTGAGCAGTCTGGTCCTGGATGTCTTTGACAGTCCTTTCTAGAGCCATCTCTTACTGAAATAAACAGTATGAGAGTAAGGAAACCTGAAAAATAAAAAAACTGTCAAAATGCAATGCATGATATGTGGATGCATGCTTTCAAGGATCTCTTGGGGTAAACACAAGAAAATGTTAGAGGTTGAACTTTGATCTTGGATTGGAGATCTTCGCACCGGTGGATGTCTTTCCACGAGAATCAAGCTCACCATGTCAAGTGGGTCATAGCCCCTGATTCAAGTTGTTGCACTTGATCTTTGATTGGAGAACTGTGCACTGGTGGATGTCTTTCCACGAGAATCAAGCTCACCATGTCGAGTGGGTCATAGCCCCTGATTCAAGTTGTTGCACTTGATCTTTGGTTGGAGAACTTTGTTTAGAGGAGAAAACTCTTGCCCATTGGTAGACGTCTGGTTCAACGTAACCCTGCATCAAAAGAACCCTCGAGATCCTTGAAATGGTTATTGAAAATGCTATGGTATGATGTTATGATGTTATGCACATGCATGCAAAAGCAAGTGAGTGTATATACAGGTAATCATATTCACACAAAGCAAACAAGTCCTTAGATTCAGGCTTGCATGAGGTTCAGGTACTACCCTCTTGAAGTTAGTTGGCTCATCCTGTCCTAAAATAGAAACCGGGTTCTAAGGAGCTCAATATCATTGGATTGTTTTCTGTGTTCATTATTTTGATTTAGCCACTTAACTGGCGACCAAAATATTCCAAGAAAAAAACCCTCAAATGAGTGTAGTATTGAGTATCTACCAACTTCGGACTGCACCAAAGTCGATCATCTCACTACCCCTAAAAAGGCTAAGATGGTCAATTAAGGTTCTAAGAGTTCGTTAGTGCTTCACGACATCACTCAGCGGCCCCGTACTCTCCTTGACTGAACTCAAGGGTTACCGGTACTCGCAAATATGTCACACTAACATAGCTTACTGCTTCAACCATATCGGTATACCCCGCACAGTTCCCTCGCAGTTTTATTGCTATTTACCTAAAAAGGTGCCCCCAAATCTGGGTGTAGGATTTACAACAAACCCAAACAAGGACCCAAAAAGTAAAGCAATCAAAGTAATCAAAGCAAGAATGTAAAGGTGATCTAAACCCTAAGGTAACCCCACTTTTAAGTAATTCCCCAGCAGAGTCTCCAGTTCTGTGATACGGTGGGAGAACTGACTTAGGTTTTGCGTTCGTATTCGCACTTGTTCGGTTTAGAAAGAGTCGCCACCGACTTTTTATTTTATCCTAAAGGAAAGGTTAAAAAGCACAGGAAAAACCTTTCGAGATGTTTCGTGGGTTCGGGGGATAGATTATGAAAAGGGAAGGTATTAGCACCCTTTTCATCCATGGTTATCCATGGGCTCTTAGTTATCTGGTTTGAAGGCTGTGGCTTTTGAAATGTTTTTTTTGGTTGGAGTGTTGGGTGAGGCTTCTGGTTCATGGCTATGTGTTTGAGGTTTTGTTGAGGTCTTGAAAGGTTTACAGGTTTAAGCTTTAGGCTTCTGGTTTACTTTGGTTTGTCATTTTTTCTCCCTCTTTTACTGTCTTGATCAGTTTGTTTTATATTTCTTTATGCCTCAAGCCCAAAGCCAGTAAGCCTATTCTTTCTTCTCTTCTTCTCTCTCTAGTACAACTTAAAACATTAAATAATGTTTATCATGTACTTTTTCCTGAAAAGGTAACACTGGAAAATGATGATTTGAAAAGCTTGCTTGCATATGTAGTTTTGCCTCTGCATACTTTATCTCTCTTCCATATTGCCTGCTTCTTTGTGACAGTACTGAGTAGCCTTTTGTTTGATATCTTGATATCTTTTCATATTTTGGACATTTTGACAGCTTTTGGCTTAGTTTGAATGTGAACTCAGTTTGGACTTTGTGGTTCAATTTGGATTTGGACTTTGTATTTGCGCATGCTGTTTGTTTTGAACTATGCAACTTTGTTTGACCCCTTTTGAATTTGTGCATTTTACAACTTTGTGCATTTCATGTTTAGCAAGCAATATTCATCCCTTTTTGTGAACCGGGAGAAATCCCGTGATTTGCAGAGAGGGCTAACTGATTCCAGTCAGTTGCCTTTAATGATGAGTCCAAATTAACTGTCTGCCTTTAATTATTTATCTGCTTCTGACCTTTTCTTCTTTTCTTTGCAGATAACAAATCAAATAGCAACAAATGGAGGATGAAGAATTTGAAGACTTAGGAATTTAGGATAGTTTATTTCAATTTTAATTATTGTAACTATCATTATTATAAATACTTTGTAAATAAATACTTGTATTTAAATAACAATTGTAACAAATATTTAAAGATGAATAAAAATTCCTTTTAACCAATTAATTCTTTTTATTCTTTTCAATTGTTTATTTATTATTTATAATTCTTTAAATTATAATAATTGAAAATAAATTCCAACCATTTAACTCAGAATAATAAATAATCCATAAACGTCCGGCGTCTTGAATAATCAAAGCAATGCACTGTCAAATCACACATGCCCAAATGTCTTTTCCTTTTACTGACTTTAATCAAACACTGCAAACTCAATCCAAATGCCTCTTTTCACTGATTTAGTCAAACACTGCGAACTTAATCCAAATGCTTCAGTCCACATCTCAGGATAACTTGAAAAACACCGTAGACTTAAATCTTTCTGAGAAATGTGCACGCGAAAACCCTAGTTCTTGATTAAATGTCAAAGAAACGTCCGCCATATCAAAACCTGAGCCAAAATCAACCAAACCCTAAGCAAACTGTTTGAACTGTTCCAGAGTCATGAAAACCCTAATTTTGTCTGACTGATAAGAAAAATCTGTTTGACTGATTCTTACGCCAATCTGAAAAATCAGGAAACTCCTGAGGCTGTGATTTCTTGTGGAAAAATGCGAGGGCAAATTTTGGGGTACAACACTCCCCAACAAAATCAAGACTCTCATCCTTGATTCTCCGGAGCCTTCTTTACTCTCAGCATAATTTGTCAGAGTTTTTAATCCCCTGCAGATCGAAGATTCTCGTTCTTGGCTCCTCAACACTAATTCCCTAAGCAGAATGAAGACTCTCATTCTCAATTCCTCAGAGTTTTTTCCAGATATTCCCCGGTGAAGATCTCCTCAAAACAGGAATCCCCAGGGGATTGGCATACAACCCAAACCCCTGACTTTCCCCAGCAATATAACTTCTCCCCACAAAGGTTGTCAAAAAGCTTGAAGACACGCATACTCTTCAACAGTGGTCCCAGGACTTCTCATTTTCATTGATCAAAGGATTTTCAATCCCCAGCGGCAGTCAAGGATTTATTTTCCCCGACAGCGGTCAAAGATTTTATTATCTCCAGCTATCCAGGATTTATCTTCCTCAGCAAGACGCCTAATCAGCTTACATGTGCACTCATTACATTTACATATCATAAACATTGATATATCATACATTGCATCATACAGCATAACTTTGTGTTTCAGCTAATATTTTACCCTTCGCAGGATAAGTTTAGCAAGTTTCAAACTTCAAGGATTTCTGAAAACAGTTTACGGATGCCTCCCGACACGGATGCTAATCTATTGCTTATTCAGACCCCCAGCTCAGAGACGTTCCAAACATGGATACCTTTCTGATACTCACCCACTCACCTACAACATACAGTTCAACAAACATTCTCGGATGGCATCTTTAAGCCCATCTCCGACAAGATTCGGTCACATCTCCAAATGGCGTCTTTAAGCCTATTCCCTCAAATATGCTTTGACGAGTGAAAATTTTTGGGCACTCTAGTGTCCAATCATCTTTTACCTTCGAGTCGCGAACGACAAACTTGCCAATCTAACTCTTCAGGTTCAAGAAGATTGAACAGGGGCAACTGTTGTACCCCAAAATTTGCCCTCCCTTTTTCACAAGGAATCACAACCCCAGGGTTTTCTCTGATTTTTGAGATTGACTCAAGAATCGGTTAAACAGTCTTTTCTTTATCAGTCAATCCAGAATTAGGGTATTCTCTGATTTTTTTAAGATTGACTCAGGAATCGATCAGACAGATATTTCTTTGGCAATAATCCAGGATTAGGGTTTTCGCTCGCATTTCTTAGAAGAAACTGAATCCTCAGAAATTCAGTTAACTGTTACATTATTTTTACGCTTGTTCAAGATTACTGGTTATTTCTCAAAACCTAAATATCTGGGATAAGAGCTGAGACTTTGGTTTGGAACATTAAGGCATTTGTTTGGATCAGTGGAGTGAAAGGTTTATGGAATGTTTGTTTGTTTAACTGTACAACGCATATGTTAATTGGAATACTACGCGTATTGTGATTGATGCAAAGTTGCGAGACTGCAAAGTTTGTTGGTTATTTATTTCATCTGGATTAGAATTATTGAGACACAATGTCAATTATTTTGATTTAAGAGTCCTAAATAATTAAATAAATATAAGGGAAAGATGGAAAAGATATTGGACAGTAGAATTTTCTTTTGATTAAGACTTTTTATTTACTTCAAATATGGTTACAAATTTATTCGAATATTGTAAGATTACAACTTATAATGTTTAGGATAATATTTGTTTACAATAAATGAAAAATAAATCTAAGCCTAAATCTCTTGAGATATTTTACTTTTTACTGCGTCCTCCATCATCCAACTGGTACTTACCTGCAAAAGACAGAAGAAAATGAAATCAACGCAATTAACTGAAAAAAGAATTTTCAAGCAGATAAAAAGAAAATTCATCATTAAAGTCTACCGGCCGGAATCAGAAATGCTATGTTCATCATATTTTATTTTCCTCTCTGCAAATCACAAGAAGATCGCTCTTCTCGGTTCATAGAGAAAAAAAATAAAAGAAATAAATTGCAAGCATACAATTAATTCAAAATGCAAAAACATAGGCAAGTTGCAAGGCAAAGCAAAGGGTACTGCAAACTGAGTTTCAAAATGCATTAGTCAAACAAGTCAGCATGAGCAAGCATGGCAAGCTAACTACAAATGCAAACTGAATGTCAAACTGAGTTACAAAACTGTCAAAGCAAAGTATATAATGCAGAAAATATGGGAGCAAAGTACACAATGCAGAAAATATGGAAACAAAGTACACAATGCAGAGAGATAAACCAAGTTACAAGCCAAAGAGACTTGTCCTAGTTATCATCATGTTCTGGCCAGCAGACTTTTCAGAATAAAATATAATAAGCAATTAAAAATGCTTATGGAGAGAGAGAAAGAGAGAACCTCAGTGAGAGTTTGCAGTTTTGGAAAAAGCAGGTTTTTCAAGACAGTAAAAGAAAACAAAAAAAATATATAAAGAGGCTACTGCATAGCAGTCCAGAGGAGAGGACATAGAGCCCACAAAAACTTGCAAATCTGCATTACAAAACCTGCAAGCCTTCTTGCAAAACAGCAGAGAAAAAAAATATTGAAAGAAAAACCCTGCATAACTGCAACTTCTCAAAACTACTTCTAAAACACAAAACTCAGCAAGCCTGCCTCCCAAAGCAAACCTGTATCTCAAGCTCAACAAACACACAGTCCAGGCCAAAACACAACAAACCTGCAAGCCAAACTCACAAATCTGCAAAACTGCATCTCAAACAACAAACCTGTTCAAACTTACCCAACTTACAAAAATCTGAAAACAACCAAAACACAAGCCTGCCTTACAAATGGAAAACCTGCTATCAAGGCACCCTGCATAAACTGTGGTCAAATCTGCATAACCTCCAAACTGCAAATCAAAAACCAAAACCTTCAAACCTGCATGTACTAATCACTGCAAATCAAACAGCATGCCTTACAAATAGCAAACCTGCTAGCCAAAGCAAGTCAAAAACCTGTAAGACCAAGCTTGCAAAACTGCAAACTTCAGCTGCAAGTTACAGTTCCAAAGGCCAAACAACAAACAATGACAGTCTCAAAAACTATCAACATCATCAACAAGAGCATTTCAGAAACTCACTAACAACAAACAATAGCCAGTTTTCAGATTCATCATCATTAAATCATCAGGGTCAACAAAGGAGAGAGGAAGAGTTTAGAGGCAAAACAATAAAAAGTTTCAGAATATAGTTTCATCATCAACGAATCGTCAAGCCAACAAAAACATAACAAAGAAGAGGAAGAGGTTCAGAAGTGAAAAAAAGAAGCAAAATAGTTTCAGATCTTTCATCATTAACAAACACTCAGAGAAAGGAAGAGATCCATAAACAAACAAAGGAGCAAAAGTTTCAGAATATATATTCATCATCAACAAAATCATCAAGTTCAGTTCAAAAAGCTAGCTTTTTTTCCAGAACCATTTCATCAACAATATTCAGCAAAGAGAAAGAGAGAGATTCAGAAATAACACGATTCAGAAGCAAAAGTTCATCATCATCAACAAAACTCAAGCAAAACAAGCAGTTTTCAGAAACTAAAGCTCATCATCAAACAAATCAAATACAGAGATACCAGTAAATCAAGCAAGCAACCATCACCCTCCCTTCCCCGCCTGGCCACCAAGAAGCGCCACCAGCCTCACGTTCCTCTCCCTCCATCGTTTTTCAGAAGCAAGATGTTCAAGGTACGTCTCTCAAACCCTCAAGCTTTTACTACATATAAACATCAAAAAACCATAAGAATCAAAATATGTAAGCAATAAACGTACAAGAATCACACAAATGTAAACTTTGAAACCCTAAAAAACGTGAATGAACAATTCGCACCTTTCGAAACACCAAGTTTGGACCACTGTGAGAGAGTGGTAGGGGACGGCGCTCCAGTAGCCGGGCTTAGGAAGAGTATCATAAGCTCATAGGTTTGAGAGAGATGATAGAAACGAAGAAGATGAGAGAAGCGGCGTCGTTGTGGCCGACGTATAAACCCTAAACTGAGCAAACCCTAAAATTATACAACACTTCAGATGGGCCTTCGCCCCAAACAAAACACCTTAAGCCCATATCCTTACTAAACGCACACCCCTCCCCTGATTCTTGTTCTTCTTCATTTTCTTATCTTGGGCCTAAATCCCATTTTGGCCCATTCTCCTAAAATTCCTTTCATTAACTTAGCAAACTTTACTTTACTACTTAATCTTAATTAGTTTGTTTTCTTTTTAGTTAATAATACTAATTAAATCCTATTTTATTTTCTTTTAAGTTAATTTTATTATTTCTTTATCAATCTTGATTAACATAATTAAAATACCAAAAAAATAGTTAGTTTGATTTAATTAATTTTGTTTTCATTTAATAAAATACAAGATGGTAGATTTTCATTCTTTCTTTTAAAATTTTTCCTTTAAATAATAATAAATACTTATTTTTCCTTAGGTTAAATTTTATTTGTTTCATTTGTAAATAAATACATGCATCTCACAATACTTTTGATTCTCTTTATTTTTTATGTTTTGTTACAATTTGTTATAATTTTACATTAAAATTGTGACAATTCGATTTGGTTGTAACACATAATACTTGGACATTATTATTCTGATAAGACTCATCCCCATTTGTAAATATTTGTACCCCCATACCCGGATACTTTTTTGTAATAATTTAGACTTTAAATTCCCGCAATTTATTGCTTTCAATATACTGTATAGTAATTAGGGTTTGTGTGCGAAGATCTAAAATCAATCGCTAGATAACCTAATACAAGATAAATGCATGAAAATCAATACACAATTCACACTTGCACCTCTAGGGTAGCCTCGCTTGTTGCCTCGGAAAATGCAATCATGTCCCTCGAGTATGAGACACTCTAGCAAATGCCCCTTCAATAAACAAAGATCGTAGTCCCTCGATGACCCTCGATGTTGCCTCTGATAAAATGATCTCGTCCCTTACAAAATTGCTAGGGCGTCTCACAAGTTGCCTTCAATGATTGTATACGATGACTCGCGCCTGTCCCGTTTAACATCCTAACACAAGGTTGTTCATCAAACACAATGGTGAGACAACACTGTTAAAAGGGTTAAAAACATAAGAAAGATATTTGAGTAAAATAGGGTAGACAACTCTTAGTTACTTGAGCAAAAAAAAACTTGAAAAACATCCTTGCCATTTTCAAACACACTTCACAACACAACTTCAAAACAATTTCAAAACAACTTTCAAAACATTGAAATATCTTTTCAAAAAGACACACACCTTTGTATATATTCAAACAAGAATCATTACAAAGGTTGCCTAGACAAGGCATCTTTTTCAAAACATTTTCAAAACCACACACACAAAGCACCATTTCAAACAGTTGAAAAGCAAAGGCAAGTGATCTAAAACAAGTAACTAAGAGCCCATGGATACCATGGATGGAAAGGGTGCTAGCACCTTCCCTTTTCATAATCTACCCCCCAAACCCAAGAAAACATCTCAAAGGTCTTTCCTGTGCTTTTTGACATTTCCTTTGGATAAAATAAAAGTCGGTGGTGACTCTTGCTAAACCGAACAAGTGCGAAAACAAACGCAAAACCTCAAGTCAGTTCTCCCACCATATCACACATAGTGATTACTAGAGGATCATCATCGCGAGGGTTTGATTCAGAGAGCGCCATCCTCAAAGAAGATGATATTGACCCCTGTTTTCCCTTGAGAACCTCTGGGGAAGTTAGGGGATATTATGTTTACCACATATACATGCCTTGCGCACTTCCTCCAGGAATATCTAGAGTTACCTCAACCGGTGAAGCCTCTGGGAATATTTTTTGCATTGTAGATTATGGTTTTTTTATCATCTCCAGGGGAAGATAGAGAGAGTTAGATTAGATACGTGCCCCATGTTAGTTTTACCAGGGTCCCATGGTGGGTGCCATTGTAATTGTCAAAAAGTATATGTTTGCATGTTCTCTCTATAAGGGTAGGGAGACTCGGAGGCTTTAGTAGGTTTATAACATAATATGGAGGTTAGGGCTTGCCTATGGAGGCGAGAATCTCTGTACAATGGTGTATTAAGGTATTTTAGGAGATATGCTCATGTAAGGTGAAATGCTCTGTTGATGACCAATGAAGCTTGGTAGCAAGCGTAATGTTATAGGCAGTCATGAGTTAAGATTATAGTGAGTGTTGTGTTCTTTAGGGTATAAAGACTATTTATCAATTGGGGTATGTCCTTTATCATTGAGAAGAAATGTATTTATAGAGGTTTCTAGAACCTATGGTTTCCTCAAAAAGGGCCGCCATCCACTTAGTCAATAATGGACAGTTGAATCCCTATTTCCAAGGGAGTCATAGGTCAATTAATGACCTTGACTTTCTCTCTTTCCTAGAAACATCTTATCCCATGTTTCTCACATAGGGGGAAAGGGAAAAACTACTGATAAAGGAAATACCTACTTTAAGAGACATTTTATCGTCGCCTCTTCTAGGACGGTCCAAGGGCATCACCACCCTAGGTGAGGCCTTCTACAAATATAACACTACACATGTTAAACTTGGATATAAAACATTGGTAGGTCTTGTATGGAAATGGATTGATAAAGAAGTCATCAATTAGAGCCTTGGGTTGGATATGAAACAACTTGAACACTCCCTTTTGAATTATTTCTTGAACAAAATGGAAATAAATTTCCACGTGCTTGGTTTTCTCATGGAAGACAGGGTTGGAAACAATGTGTATAAGTATTTGGCCGTAACAAAATATAATTGGAGGTTTGGTTTTATTAGCTTCTAATTCTCCAAGTAATGGGACTACCCATTGAAGCTCACAAGATACAAAGGAAAGTGTATTATACCCCGCCTTAGAAGAACTTATGAAAACAATATGTTGTTTCATATCTATTCAAGAAATCAAGGATGAACCAAGGAAGAAAGAGTAACCACTGGTAGATCCCGCATTGTTAATACACCCTGCTAAATCTGCATTAGTGAAGCCAAGTAATTGGAGTTATGCATCTTGTTAATTCTCTGAATTATGTGATTAACATTATGTTTGCTAAAATAATATAGCAGCAATATGTTAGATACGATGTATTAACTTATAACAGGAACAAGTTGAGCAATAAGTCTTATCTTATGTTAAGACATGTTGAGATGAGAAGTTCTCATCATCTAGAGCAACATGTCAGATTAGATGTCCTATGAAGGAGCATACGACATCGCGCCTGATCTGAGCTAGATTAGTGAATTCAGTTATGATTAATAAGATGCAGAATATTCTGGGAATATTATGCAATCCTATGTGGCGCTGATTTAAAGGTCAAGAAGAATCAAGTCAAAATATTGAAGATTATGCAGTTTCTAAATATGAAGATATTTTAGGAAACTAATGATTGAAGACCTTGTTTGTAGAAAAAGTTTCTTCTTATTTGTAACAGTTGATATGCTGTGATTAGAAGCCTAAATCCAGTTGGGAATATATTATAAATAGAAGCTTTATAACCTAGGATTTGTACCAGCCGAGAATTCTAAAGATGTAATCATTAGGGTCGAGTCTGTTAGCCACTCTCTAGGAGAGTTGGTTTGTGTGAACCACTCGGGCTGTGAGATGGTCAGTGTTGTTCTCACTCAGAATCTGTGAAGTAACGAGTTAAGTATTATTCTTTGAGGAAGCTTTTTGAAGCAACTCAAATTTTATGTTCTTAGTCAAGAGTCTTGTCTAGAGAATTGTCATGGAAGTGTTTCTTCCTATTTGTTCAGAATTGTGTTGATCCAATCGTTGTTTGTGATTGAAGAGGGATTGAGGAGGGCCTCATATCCAGGCGATTCTTAGATAGAAGTATAGCACGGGTAGTGATTAAGTGACTAGATCATAAACTGGTATGTTTGCTATAGGGTCTATAAATTGATACTATCATAGTAGACTTGTCCTTGGCTTGGTATGCCCCTAGGGTATGAGAGTTACTCCAAAATGGGTTAACAACTTTTGTGGGTTATTTGTTGTTTTTCAGTACTGTTTTGTATGTTTCTAACTTGCCTGTGTTGTTGAAGGACAGATCATATGTCCCAACATGTCATAGGACATCTGAAGTTCTGACCTACCAGAATTTCAATTGGTATTAGAGCAAGCATCATATATGTTATGGATGAGATCCAAGGGGTACACTTCTGGTTTATGGTCAAGGTATAAGGTTCTACTGAAAAGTTGTTTGAACTTGGTTAGTTCATATTGTTGTTTGAATGGTCCCTTGAAGTGAAGGATGGGTTATTCATGATAGGGTGTGTTTTGTACCTGTCTTTGGCTGTTAGGCACGTGGCCTTGGTTATAAGTTGTTGTGTTAGGTTTAATTTATTTTTAAACTTGTGTTGTTTTTTATTGCACCTGGATGGTTGTGTGAAAGAACGGGCAAGCCTTGTTTAAAGAGTGTTGAGGAGTTTTGGTTGTTGTGTATTCCGCTGAATGGTATCTGATGTAAGCCTGGTTGTTTTTATGCAAGTAAAGAAAGGGCCTTAGGGTTTGATCTCCTCAGCAGGTTTGGTGTGTAATGATGTAGTGTGTGCAAGACAACCTCAACTAACTTTGTGAAGTTTCCAACGATACTTGATTTTTATCTCTCAAGTCCACTCATAAAGGCATTTTTGATGAGTTTGTTGACGAAAGTTTAGAGCCATTTATTTTGGCTTCTAGTAGAGTCTTCCTAATACTTGACCTAATTAGGAAAGTGACTCTAAGTCTTGTTGCTGTTTGGTATTGCTGGAGCTTGTAATATTTTTGAGGACCTTGAAGGTGAAAAGGGTTATTTGTTTTCTAGAAGCAGTGTTAGGATTTAGAAGTAAGCTTTGTTTTTGTGAGTTCTAGACGAAGGGAACAAATGTCCTATAAGATGCTGGGACATTGTGTCAACAGGCGTGCATATTCTTGTTGCATAACAGATGCTTTGGGTTCCAGACAAATGTGTGGTGATAACATATGTTTGGAACCTAGTCCTGATTTGGAAGAGGAGGCATCTGGGCTTGTATCTAAGATGTTTTATCCAAAAAACATATCTTAGATTGGTGGCTTGAATAATGGTCAACCAATTGTTTACTTCTTGATTCAGTTTATTTCTGAGTCAAGCAAGTAGGAAGTGCAGAGGCTAAGCTTAAGTGCCCTGGAGAAATATGTTATCCCAGCCAGTTGCTTGCATATGAAGGTCAATTTCATATGTCAAGGAAATTCTCTCTGTCAGCTGGTAGTTTCTTCTGATCAAAGAAGTCAAGTGTGTGTTGTGTTGAAGCAGAGAGAGGTGTTTTTTTGTGGGTGTGAACTAACCATAATTTGTACTGCTATTATGGAGGTAATCGTGTGAGTATCAGGGTGATCATAGCAGTTGATGAAGAAGAACCACTAATATGGAGTTGGAGATTCTTGAGATGTCAGATATAATGTCTTGACATCTTTGTGTTGATAATTTGTTTTCCTTAACTTGGTGCGATTGGTGTTTTTCTCAAACAGGATAGAGGTTGTTTACTCAAATTCGATATCTCTTATCAAGTCTATGAGAACATTGAACTCTTGTTCTGCTAAAGTGGAAGAGACACTCTAGGGGTTGTGTGCAATGGAGATGCATCAACCTAAGGTAAGTTAATATTATGGAATATTAACTTACAATCATTATGAGTTGTCCAGAAGGATTAGGAGAAGCATAAGTTTTCTTTTCTAGACAATCTGTTTGAAGGTTGATGATCATACAAAACCTTGTGTGTTATGGTATGCATGATAGAGGGAATATCCTCTTTTTTATGTACAAGGATAATGTTTGAACACCTCAACAGTAGACAGGAAGTATGGATATGTGCTTATGAAAAAGCCTCATAGGTTGCGGTATCAACTGTTGTTTTTGGGTCTGCATATATGACCAACTACTGAAGTATGTTCCTCTTGAGTTCTCCATCAAGGGTTGTGTATGGACTTACTATAGGTATCATCTCCAGAACCATAGTAATTGGTAATGTCCATGTATATTATATTTATGTCTTATCTGATGTTGGAACATCATCTCAGGTGTGTTTGTTGCTTCAGAAGGAAGCTATACTGAAGATCATGGGGTAAGCATTGCTGATCACCAATGAATTCCAAAATTGGAATGTTTAACCATGATAAAGTGTTAAGTCTAGTCTCTGATCAAGTCTGGAATGTTGTGAAGAATCCTCTTATGCTAGGAATGCAAAGAAGAAGAATGTCAAAACAAATGTTCTAACATCTGTTGAAGGGGAGCATCATCTGTATTCTGTGGGGAAGTATTCCTCTAATGACAAATGCCTTATCGGGAGTTGGGTATAAGTATGGTCTTGTGAAGATGTGCACGTTACTGATGGTAAAGACCTTATCGGGAGTTATTGAGATTGCGATTGGAATGAGATCCAAATGTGAAGTTATATGAATCATAGAGGATATAAGGCTAAATGGAGATACTAAGGATTTATTGATGTTATTAAAGCCCTTTTACTCGGATGAATACTTAATATTGGAGCGAAATGATTTGGATTGTACTTGATGTAGTAATAATTCTGATATTGGGAGAATATTTAACAATTATGTTGTGCTACGAGTATGTATAGGAGAATATGTAATAGATTTTTTTGGGCGTTATGTATCATTGACGAGGTTGAAAAGAAGCAAATCAAGTAAATGTTTGTAAGCCTTAGAGTTGATTGTTGAACATTATGCTTAAGTAACTTTGAGCATAAGATAGATGTGAAATTTGTAGATCTGATAGTTGATGGAGATTAAAATGAGGACAATGATTGTAAAGTAGATGAATCGGAGTGGTGCAACTGAAGCGTGATGTGTCATAGTTCATTATGTGTGTGTAATTTGTTAGGAGTCAAGGGTAAACATCAGAATCCTACGGGGATGATGCAAACCATTGGACATTTCACAATGAAATTTTTAGGTGAAAGGTTGATATATTACTCATGTTGTTGTCATGATAATAAAGGTATTGATTTGCATAATCGACTAGTGGAACATAACATTGTGGCACTAAAGTTGTGTGTCAATGTTATCGGTAATTGGTTGTGTTGATGTTCTTATGATGATATTGTTGTATGATGAAATAGTAGAGATGATGTTCATGTCGTGAGACTCTACGTTCTTAGTCTGTGTTGTTGTTTTGTTTCCTATGGCAGGGACTCTAGGGTGAGAATGGTTTCCTTATGAAGAGAAATTAGAGAAATGTTACATATGGTGAACGAGAGGATCTCGTTGTGTTTCGATCCAAGCGTGAATAAGATCATAAAGTAATAGATCATGTATTCTAGGGTGATGAGACAAGGAGGAAATTAACATATGCATTCATAACTCGGTAGTAATGCATGTTGTTGGATTTTTTTTTGGTTGACGATATGGAAGGTTGGATAGTAGTATTCGAAAGGTTTCCAAACATGACCTGGAAGTTGGAAGGAAGGATGCGAGAGTCGTATCTGGAGTTGTTAGTATCAAGTGGACTTTCGAGGACGAAAATATTCTAAGTGGGGGAGAGTTGTAACACCCCGACTTAATTAGAATTTTTTTAATTAAATAATTACAATATGGTGTATTCTTATGAATTAGTTGGAATTATTTTATTTAATAATTGGATGACAGGATGTATTTATATGAGTTGATGAATTTTATGATGTATTTATATGTGTTTTGATGGAATTATAGGAAGATTAGAAGTAGTGAGAATTGTAGAAGTTAAGGTGTAGGGGTGTGTGGCTAAAAGTATAGAGACATTGGGGAGAATAGAGAATATTAGTATCATTGTTATTATTATTATTATTATTATTATTAATATATTTACTATTGCTATTATATGAGAGAAATAGTAATTATAATATTAATAATTAAATAATTATATTAATTGAGTAATAAGAAGAGAGGTATGATGGGGATATCTATATTAGGGGTCTAAAAGAGAGAAGAGGTTTCGGGTTTTCTGATCAATCATAGAAAACGAGAGAAGAAGCGGAAGAGAGAAGAAGAGGAAGATCATTAGGAAGGTAGAGCAAGGGATTTCACCGTAGAGATTTTGAATCGTCAATCTAAGGTAAGGGTGGGGTTATGACTCTCTGATAGATAGTATAATTGTGGGTAGATGAAGGTTTGAATGTTAGGTTTTGATGTAGGTTATTTGATTTAATCCATTGAAATTGACTATAATCGATGAATTGATGCTTTGAATTGCGTGGTAATTGATGTATGTTGATAGTAATGATAATTAGATGTTTGATTGTGCATTATTTCATGAAGTTTGTGTTTTTGGAATTGAGACAATAGGATATTCGTACTGCACTTTACAAAATTCGTAAAACTGTTTTTTACAGGGTGCAATCGGTTACAGCAGAAGAGCAATCGATTGCACTGCTTAAAAATTAGGATTTTTGCTTCTGTTTCAGTAAGAAATCAATTGCAGTAGAAGAGAAATTGACTGCTGCTTAAAAAGGTGATTTTTGGCCTCTGGAACAAGGTGCAATCAATTGCTCTGTTAGTGCAATCAATTGCTCACTATTTGACAGTATTTTGAAAATTTAAGAACTCCATAACTTTTGACCTGAGTGTCCGTTTTACACGCCCTTTGGACCGTTGGAAAGCTAAAAATATTTTCTACAATCTGGTAATAATTTTTATGGCAATAGACTAATATTTTATTGGAATATTTATGATGTATGCGTATGTTGTATGTGTTGTAATGCAAAATGTTGCGATTTAATGTATCAGTATTGTATAAACGGTGTACGAAGGATTTTGCACAATGTATTTCATAATAATGATGATGACGATGGCCTGCATTGGCGAGACATTGATGAGTATGAATAATCAACATAAATTAAGTTGTTGCATGTCAGTGTCGCATGCATTCATGAAGCGATGTCCTGTATTGGCGAGTGATGACCTGTATTGGCGTTATGATGTTGCTGTCCTAAGTTGGCATTATTATGATGAGGGTTTTACCCTGTTGGTACTTGTAATACGGTAAAAGAACTTACTTATTTTTCATTTTATCTCAAATGTTGCGGATAGCAAGAGTCGCCGCCGACTTTTCTTTTATCCAATAAGGAAAAGGTGAAAAGAACAGGAAGGAACTTTGGTAGATTTTGAGTTCGGGGGGTAGGTTATGAAAAGGGAAGATGTTAGCACCATTTTCGTCCATAGTTATCTATGGGCTCTTAATCGCTATCTCACTTTGTTTTGCTTTGTGAATGTGTGTTTGAAAAATATTTTGAAAATGCCAATGTGTGACAACTTTGTAATGATTCTTGTATCTGTCCTCGAGAATGCGTACAAAGTGTTTTTGTTTGAAAATATTTTTAAAGAGTGTTGTGAAAAGTGTTTTTTTTTTAAATATTTGTGAGCAAGCGATTACGAGCATTTTACCTACTCAAGGTCTCTATTATACTTTTCCTCCTCCTTTAGATAATGCTATCCTACCATTAGTTAGTAGGAAGCCCTATCATTGGATGTGAAGGGACATGGGTGGGTTATCGTACAGTCATCGAAGGAAACTTGTAAGGATGCTTGAGCAGTTTCGTAAGGGACTAGATCATTTTATTTCGAAAAGGCAACATCGAAGGGTCGTCGAGGGACTATGATATTTTATTTGAAGGGACTTTACTAAAGCATCCCTACATTCGAGGGACATGATTGTTAATCGTAAGGCAACAAGAGAGGTTACCCTAAAGGTGTGAGTGTGCAAAGTGATTACTTTCAGTTATGCTTATCTTTGAAATTAGGGTTAGCTACCATTTTATTTCATCTTTTCATGCATGACCTAATTACTAACAGCAACAATAACAAAAATAGGAAAGCGATAAATGTACGGAAAGTAAAAGTAGAAAATAAAACCCTAGACTATTACATGGCTTTGGGAGAAGTAGAAAAATAATAACAGTGCGGGAAATAAAACCCTAATTACTATTACAAACTGTGAGCAGTTACAATAATCGAAAAACACGCGAGAAAAGAAAACTATGCTAATTGTAAGACTAAGAGAAAGGAAAAGAAATTGTTCTTGGTGATTTTTTGATAAAAAAGTTTTAATGATGATTAACCCTAAACAAAATTAAATTGATTTTAAGGGTTTAAATATATTTTTGGTCCATATAAATATCTCAAATTTCATTTTTAATCCTTATTAAAATAATGGCAAGTTTTAGTCCCTACAAAATTATTATGCACGTAGTTTTAGTCTTTGTTGTTAAATTAATGTGTACTTTAAATGATTATTTTGTAGACATGTTTAGAAAATTATAAAAAGTTCTTTGGAAAAAAATAAATTCAAAATTTGATTTCTAAGTCGAGATTTTCATTATTTTTATCAATATCTTTTGAAATTAAAAAAAAATCATATTTAATTCTTCTCATTTTAAAAAATTCAAAAATTTGATAAAGAAACATTTTATAGTATTCTAAACACGTATGGAAAATATTATTCAAAACTTTAAAAGTTTAAGGGTAATTAAACAGTTTATAAAATTTTAGAAAATAGCAGGGATTAAAATTGCATGAACAAAAATTTTTTAGGGACTAAAATTTGTCATTTTTTTAATAGGGATTAAAAATGAAATTTGAGATATTTATAAGGATCAAAAACATATTTAACCCTGATTTTAATTAATTAAAAAAAGTTGATTAATTAAATTAAAACCTAAAATCTAAATTGATTAATTAAGTAAAAATCTAAAATCTAAATTTATTAATTAAATAAAAACCTAAAATCTAATTAGGGTTTTGAAAAAAAATGTTTTGGTTTGGTGAATTTAGGGTTTGTAAGTGTAAAAATAAAGAAAAACAAGGTTTTAAAAAATACTTACCAGGGCTGGGTGTTGAACCCACGCCCTCTATAAATTATGAAAAAAGGAGAACTAGCGCGTTTTGTATACATTCCTGTAAAAAATCATAAATTATGAAAAAATACCAAAAGGCAGGGATCGAATCCACGCCTTGACAGGGTAATACCTTAGCGCGCGCATTTTAACCACTGGAGTGGTGATACATCCGTTTATTAAACTGAAACCACAAAAACAAATATTAAACAAAAACGCATAGACCAGAGAGACGCCGGAGCCCTAGCTTCGGTCGTATTCTCCGATAGCTCCCTTTCATTCCTCCTGCGAATTAAGAGATATTAGCAAACCAGGGGGACCCTACCCCCCTAAATCAGATCCTACGAGTCTAATGGAGTGGTTATTTTAGGCTAAAATGGACTGGTTTGAGAGCTATGACAAAAATACATGGAATCAGTGCAATCATGGTGATGCACGATTCCGGTAGCATGGGGCACATGCGATGGTCCAGTCCTGCACTAATGAACCTCAGAAATGCATCAATAACGTTAACTTCAATCAAAACAGTAAGAAAATAAAAATATGAATTTATGAAATAATGATAGGACGATGATGCATGCAGGGGTGTTTCGTGCCCTTTAGATCGTTGCAAACGATCTCATCTTACCCTCTGATCTTCCTGGGAATGAATATGATAGTTAGTATGTATTGAAAACAACTGCAAATAGGTTTTACAAGTTGCCCTAGGTTTGAAAAATTTGTGATTATTTTGGAGGTTTCTTGGACAAGATTTTTCATGGCCTTTTGATGTCTGAATACATGCAATACGTAGAAGGGAATTTAGGTCAAAAGTTGGGCGTCGACTCTTGTAATAAGCCCTGTCTTATTATCTTATTTATTTTGAATTAATAATGAATAAAATAAAAATAATTAAAATAAAAAGATCAAGGGATGCGTGAGTAAGATATGAGGTATATATGGAGTGTAGAACACGTTTGGACTCTGAAACAATATTCCAATAGCCCAAAAAATCAAGTTTACTCAATTTGAACTTCATGCATTTGCTCAAAATTTCCCAACTTGCACTAGTCATAACTCTCTCAATTTTCATCATTTGAAGGTGATCTTGAACTTTTTGTAAAGCTCAAGATGTCCTTTACAAGCTCTATGTTGACCTTTTTTGCATTTGAAGATTCATCTTGATGTAAGTTTCCTTGACAAAAAGTTTCTTTTTTGTTGACTTTTGAAATGACCTATAATGTATTGGCCTATATCTCTCAAATGAAGCATTTTTTGGATTTGAGCATAGAGATACAAAGTTGTAGAGAATTGAATTTACTTCAAAATGATCTTTGGTTGGGGAAAATATGATGAAGCATGTGAAAGTTATGCCTGGTCAATGTTTAGTTGACTTCTCCTTAGGAAACCCTAATTTGGCAACTTTTGACTTTTGATGACTTGAGAGTTTTCCTTGATGAATCATGATCAACCCTTGATCAAATGATGAATATTACTTCAAAATGTTGATGTTGACCAAAGATCTTGAAGTTTGACTGTATGTTGACCATATTTGACTTTTTGTCGAATACAGTTGATTTTCAGTCATCTGAGCCATTGATTGATCAAACTTGTGATGCAAGGCTTGAAACTTGATAAGAGCATACCTTGAGACATATAAGAGACAATGGAATCCATTTGAGGCCTTATAAATCCAATATTCCTTGTGAGAATTGAAATCTTAGTTATAGACCCATTGCTTAGGAGGAGAAATTTGTCTGATAATTCTTGAGCCACCTTGAGCATTTGAGAACCCTAGGAGAGTGTCTTGAAGAAATTAGAGGAAAAATTTTGGGGTAAAAAAGTACCACATGCATATAATTAGCGAAGTTGGTCTCATTGCATTTATGATGTTGTTGATGAATAAGATGTGATTTAATTGATTGTTGGATGTGGTTATTGAAATTGTGATGTGTATTGGCATTAATGCATGAAGTATGGATAATTATGATGTTGTTGATGAATAGGATGTGATTGGTTTGATTTTTGGGTTTGATTAATTTGTATGTTCGATTTACGTTGTATGATGGGTGATGATAATGAAGTTGAGTTGTATGTTTGATTTATGTTGTATGATGGGTGATGATAATGAAGTTGAGTTATATGTTTGATTTGACGTTGTTGACTTAGAGATGAGTTACGATGAGATAACTAAGTGAGAGTATTAATAATTGAGTAGAAGAGAATATTACTGACCAATGATTATACATTAAGATAAGGATGATAAAATCTATCCCCAACAAGTTTTCTCAGTGTTAACACCTAAATATCAATTATTTTATGTCATTTCATTTTTGCAAACAAACAACTCTAAACAACCCTTTACTTAGAATCATAAAATTTATTGAACGGTCTTTAAAATACAACCAATCTCTATGGATACAATAATATTGCACTTTTAATTGGAACTCCAACGAAATGGTGTTGTTGTCGAGGACTAGAGTTAATTTTTAAAGACAATAAGATGGTTTTTATAATTTTAAGCTCTCCATTTATATCCGTTAATATCAGTACATTTTTATTATAGTCACTAACCTACTAATATTATTAGTTGGTTCTGTGATTACTTGTTTATAAGAAGAAAGGATTCGGAAAAACAACTTTTGTTCGATCCTAAAATTGAAAGAACCGCATGTAAGATCAGAAAGGAAAAAGTTTCAAGCTAAATTTCAAGATCTAGAAGAGTCTTGTGTCTCAAAAAAGAAACTATGGATAATAAAGACGACAATAACAACAACAAAGATAACAACAACAACAACAACAATGACAACAACACTGACAATAACAACAACAACGACGACAACAACAACGACAACAATAACAACTACTAGTACTACTACTAATACAACAATAACAACAACAATAACAATGACAACGACAATGACGAAGACCATGATGACGATGACAACAAAGGCAACAATAGCAACATCATCAACAACAACAACAACTACTACTACTACAATTGCAACAACAACAACAACAACTACTACTACTACTACTACTAGTACTACAATAACAACAACAACTACTACTATAACAAATACTATTGCAACAACAACAACGATAGTAATAACAACTACAACAACAACAATAACAACGATGGAAACAATGACAACGACGACAACAACGCCAACAACGAAAACAATGACATCAATGACATCAACGACAACAACGAAAATAGAAACTACAACAACAACAACAATAATAAAAACAGAAATGTCCAATACATATGACATACATAGCTAGATCACAAAGAAATGTTCGTCAAGCAGAAATTAAAATGGGATTGTTACAAAATATTTATGCTAACCCTTTTGCAGGTTTAGACAATGAGGAGTGGTATTCCTAAGGTTATTTCCACATTCATAAGATTGTTTCCACATTCATTAATTAGAAAAGCAAAGGATTGGTATATAGACTAACCAACATCGACAATGACAAATTGGTATGTGTTGGAGGAAAAGTTCCTTTACATATTCTTCCCAGAAAACAAATTCAAGGAAGCAAAGAAAACCATTATGTTGTTCTCCCAAGGCGCGATAGAAAATCTTTTTGAAGCATGGAAGGGGTACAAGTTTGTGCTTAGAAGATGTCCAAACAACTATTTTCATGAGCTTACACAGATCCACGTCTTTAGAATTAGACTACAACAACAACCAAAGTTATTTCTAGATGTTAATGTTGGGGATTCTCTCATGTTAAAAAGTACAGAAGATACAACTGCAATCATTAAACGAATAACACTCATTGATAATCAAGGGCAACATAATAGAAACCCTTCTCAAAGAAATAGTGATATCATGAAGTTGAATACCAATGATAATATTATGTCTCAAAAAAAGTTGTTGACAAAAATAATGCATGAGCTAACAAAATAGTTATCTAAATTATCAAAACAATTGAAGGAATGCATGATGTGCCACAACAAAGATAGATTTCATTTTGAGATGTATGCAACAATCATCCAAATGAATTTTGACCCCAACTAATGCAAACGTGAATTATGTAGGAATAAAGATTTCAATCAAGGGTGGAGATTTGAAGCTAGTTCATCCAATAGACAATCTTTATACCATTTTATACAAGCACAACCATAATAAGACAAAGAAACAAAGTTGGAGAACTTACTTAATCAGTTTATGAAGGTGTCTATGTCCATCCATAAAAACATTAAAGCCTTTATAAAGACTTTTGAGAAGCAAGTTGGCCAATTAGCTAAATAGTTAGATGATATTCCAAACAACGCATTTAGTGCTAACACATAGAACAATACAAAAGAGCATTGTAGTGTGGTTGATGCTTATCATGTCATTTTTGTTGCAGTCAGGGAAGAAAAAACAAAAGGACCAGAGGAAGAAGAATCACATGAGGAAATCTGAGAAGTTATCCGACAAACTTTATCCCATAAGAAAGCAGACCATGTTGTAGTCATATTACTTGTCTCTATTGTAACACTCCGATCTCGTTGAATTATTTTATTTAAATTAATTAGATGATGTGATGTATTTGTGCACGTTAGTAAATCTTTTGTTGTGTTGTGATGCATTTTTTTGGGAATTAGATACCTTAGAAATTATTTTAGTTGAGTTCATAGAGGTGTATGCCCAAAAGTGTAGAAAAATGATGTGTAGAGAGATAACTAGTTATTAGCATCATTTGGATTAAAATATTGGATTAGATACCAGAGTATAATAATTAAATAAATATTATTAGTAGAATAATAGAATTATTATTATTTTGGGATTAATTAAATAATTAATTAAATTGGGAAGGGCAGGGTTGGTATTGTGATTTAGGGATCCTTGGAATAAAATAGAGTTGAGAATAGAGAAGAGAAAAACAACGTAAAACACAGAGCAAAAGATTATAGAAGAGAGAAGAAGAGGAAGAGGTTAGGGCAAAAAGGTTCACCGTAGAGAGTCAAGAACCGATAAAATCCAAGGTAAGAGTGGAATTCTAACACTATAATGAGTTGCATAATGATGGGGTATGGTAGTGCTTAGGTTCCATGATTGTGTGTTTTTGATTTCTCTCTATTTTGCTTTATTGGGTCTTTACCCATTGATGAATTCTTTGATGCATTTTGTGTGTAATTGGTGAAATTTGATGTTGTAAATTGAGTGGAATGGATAGGCAATGTTGGTGAGTAATTAATATGATTAAAAGAATATTGTTTTGATTGAAAATTTGGGAGTTGGATTTTGAAACAATGATTGTCGTATTCAGAAAAATTGCTGATTTTTGAACTCTGAATCAGGTGTAACTGATTACTGTATGGGAGGTGATCGGTTAACCTGTGCAAATTTGGGCGAATTAGGCAAAAACTGCATAGGTAGAATCAGTTACTGCATAGGTGGAATCAGTTAACCAACTAGATAGTAGCGTTGTAATTTTGAATTATAGGGGTGTAACGGTTATCCTCCTGGTAGTAACCGGTTACCACTGAAATGTCAGATTTTTTCAAAAATTATAAATTGCATAACTTTCGCCTCAGGTGTCTGTTTGACGCGCCGTTTAGACCGATATAAAGTTAAAATTACTTTTTATCCTATAAAAATAAATTGGAACACATTAGCTTATTATTTGACTAATATTCATGCCTATCTGTGTATATTCCTGAGTAATGTGCCATGAATTACGTTGCGATTGAGTAAGATGATTGTACGAATGATTCGATTGTTTTGCACGATGTATTGCATGATAATAATGATGATGATGGCCTGCATTTTCATGTCATTTATGAGTAATAATAATCAATGTAAATTACATTTTTGCATGTCGGTGTCGCATACATTCACGATAAGATGGCCTATTGGCGAGAGATGGTCGGTATTGGCGAGAGATGACATGTATTGGTGAGAGATGGCCTATATTGGCGTTATAATGTTATTGCCCTAAGTTCGCATTATGAGGAGGATTATGGCTTCACATGCATTAAGTTAGTTTGTCGGTCTCATTGCATTACATTATGATTGATAATTTGATGTTTGATGCTAAAAGGGTATGAGTTATATTATGATAGGTATTATGTGTTGTGCGCATAATTTCTTATATGTTGAGGTACTTTGTGATATGATTAATGAAGTAAAGGTGTGAGGTAAAGAAGTATAATTATGTGTACTTAAACTGTTACATACTTGTTATTATGATTTCTTTTATATTGTTATGATATCTCATCCATTCTATTTGAATGTTGCCACTATGTGGGTAACGTGCAAATGATTTGAAGTAGCACGAGGTCGGGGTTAGCTGAGAAGTGCCTCATTTTGCTTAGATTGAGTCAGTGTCAGCTCTGATGCGTAACACTTAGGGGGTTTGCATTTGTTTTATTATGATGGGAGTAAACTATTGTAAAGCTCCATTTGTTGGATTTTAATTGATGTTTTACTTTGAATTTTGAATTTTGATAACTATCACTCATGTTAAGAATAATTACTAGTGATGTTTTCTGCTGCGAATAAATGAAACAAAGTTCATACATGATGAATAAGTGAATATGTTTTGTGTATCTTCTTATATGAGCATATATGATGTATGAAGATGTGGCATCCTATTCTTGATGTTTTATTTTATGAATTAAATTATTCTGATTTTTGGTTAAATTACCGAAGGGGAAATACGGGGTTACATCTATAGGTGGTATGGGAGTTTGAAATTTACTTATTGACTTGGGTGCAAGTGTGAACATAATACCATTGTTAGTGGTACAGAAAATTGGCGACCTCAAAAGAGCTAACAATAACAACATTGCAAATGGCCTGCAAAATTTATAAGAAACTAGTGGAAACTATTAAAGATGTATGAATCAAGAGTGATAAGTTCTCATTTAATGTAGATTTCATGGTATTAGAGATTGAGGCAGATGAAAAAATACCTCTCATTCTGGGACGATCATTCATGAAGACTGCAAGGATGTTGGTGGACATAAACAAAGATCAAGTGAAGGCCAAGATCAAAGACTGTGAGGTATGTCTTAGGTAGTAGGTATCACGTGACACTGAAAACCATCAAGCTACTAACATTAAACAAGCACTTGTTGAGAGGTAAACTAAACCATTTTTATAGTTTTTCTAGTTAGTCTTTTAGTTTTATCCAAAATTATAGTGATATAAGCAAAATGCCAAAAAAAATTAAGGGTGGCTCTCTAAGTGCACTTTGGCACATGTCAATACTTTCCTAGCGCTTCCACTAAGAAACTCAAAGTTAAAATGCGAGTTCTCAACTAGCGTAGACAAGCTCTCCTAGTGAGAAACCCGTTACAGGACTTTGAGAAACAAGATCAGAATTAAAATCACTCACTCCAATCAATTTCACACACTCCCTTCAACACCCCCACACAAAAAAAAACCTACGAACACACAAGAAAAGAGCATCCAAGGAGAAAAACACCAATACTATACTTTTTGATCCAATTCAGAATTTTCTCAGATGTGTCATTTTACTCTTTATGCTTCAAAACTTCTACACCATGAATTTAGTTGAAAACACTCAGCATTTTATAGTTTAGAAATAAATTAGGAATGATTTTATTCCTTCATGATGTTGACATAATATAAGAGAATTTTACATGCATGGTCAATTGAACTAATAACATAGAATGAGAAATGTGGATTTTGTGTATTGTGAACTTCCAGGTGTTGCATGTAAACATTGGTATAATTTGACTATTGAATAAATTGATTGCATGTATAAAAAACATAGTCAAAGATCTAGTGAACCTATATTTTCATTTGTCTTGTTAAAACAACATACATAGGGAAGCTTGCAAATCTATGGAATTTGTCATATTGCCTAAAAAGTACACTCCATGTATGTTGTTAATTAATTATTACAAATGATTTCAGGATGACCCACAACCTGAAGAAAAATGCAAAGCTTTAGCATAAGATCATTTGGCATGCCCTATAATGAACACATGTTCACAATCCATATTCATGAACAATTTCATACTGAATTTGAAAGTCGCAACTTAGTTCAAGAAAAGACAGTTGAGTTAGAGAATCTTGGGAAATATTCAAATGTGGTGCATGAAATTACTGCAAGAGGTTAGAGCATTGTAGTACAACATCATGAGCTTGTCAACCTTGACATTGTTAAAGAATTTTATGTTAACGCTAAACTTACATAAAAAACATCATTTAAGGCATCTTGGGTTCGGTGTATAGATTTCCATTTGATCAAGATGTCATAAATGCTTATATTGAAGATCATTAAGCATGAATAATTCAGCAATTACAAGTATAATCTAAATAATAGATTGCAAATATGGTTATGAAATATGTGTACTTGGGTCCTTTTGAAAGCTTACGAGACAAGCTTGGAATGATTTATGGTTCCACCTTGAGGGGAATGCTAATTGTGATAACATAAAGAAGTAACTTAGTATACACAACTCAACAAGATTGTAACTACATTATAACAACATACATGAAGTGTGCTTTTTTAGGCAATATGACAAAATTCTTAGTTATAAGATGTTACTTTCTAACTAACCTAACTAGTTTATTACTTTTCTAATATAAGAATGTGTCCTACAATGTAAAATTCCATTTTATGAAATAGACATAAGATTCATTCTTTTTTCTCTCCATCTAAGGAATTCTAATTTTCTGTTTTCACATTACAAGTAACAATCCTATTTATCATTAATACAAAAAACATTTAGCTAAAAAAAGAATATTGATGATCCAAAAACAAAACAACAAAAATTAAAATTGAACACGTCCATCACATCAAGGAGGAACTTTCAATTTAATTCTCAAATACATTTTTCCTTCAAAAGACTTCTTCTCAAGCAATTTAATAGCTCTAGATATGATGTAAATGTAGTTAGAAATATGTTTCCCCTTAACAAAACGTCTTTTATTATAACATTGTAGTTACGTTATTGTTTTTCATATCTTTTAAAAGTGAACAAATATTTTTTTAATTATAGTTTTTCATATATTTTAAATTAACAGTAAAAAATGTGATATATGCTTAAATTGATGGTCGTGTCAATATCTCTAAAGTTAGAAAGGAAGTATCAATAATATTATTATATGTTTTATTTCATTTTATAACCATCATGTTAGAATGTGAATTCATAACTACAAGATTCATGAAATTAG
Source organism: Vicia faba (assembly GCA_948472305.1). Taxonomy (NCBI): domain Eukaryota; kingdom Viridiplantae; phylum Streptophyta; class Magnoliopsida; order Fabales; family Fabaceae; genus Vicia; species Vicia faba. Next base: position 175,590,537 of record OX451736.1, on the reverse strand, counting down.
AAAAAGAAAAAAAAAAACAAATTACATGGTGCAAACACATTAAATAAATAACAATTCATAGAATATATATTCTATCAAGATAGTTGTTTACACTCTTGAGTGCAAAACTAAATATAGAATATTTATAGAAAATAATATTGTTACAATGGAGCTCCAATACATAAACATTCACCGTAAAAACAAACCGCCCAATATAGAAGGGGACACAAATTTGGTGGACAATCAGAATCTATTTCACAGAAATAACCTGATGTAACAAAAAAATAGAATAAAAAAATGTTACTAAAATTTGGATGAATAATGTGCCCAAAGAAAAAGAAGGAAACTTTAAAATGAAAAAAAAAAATGTCTTACCATGGACACTCTTTGTAAAAAGAAAAAGGACTAAAAAGATAATCATAACATAAACAAATATTTCAGTCTTAGCCATATTTCCTTGTTTGGATGTAAGAAATTATTTTATGATTTTGTAATTTATAGAGTGGATCTTCTCCTTACTTTAACTAAACATTTTTTTAGCGCTTAAGGAAATGTAAATGCCCTTCCCAAAATTAAAATCATTATTAAATGTCTTTTTAAATACATTAATGTGTTGTTTGTCCCTTAAGCAAACTTTTTAAAGAGGTAATATAAAAAACTTAGCAATCATAAGAATTCATTATTATTTTATTAAATTTTGATTATTGGATAACCTTTCATTATATGAAAGGGAAAATCATCAAAGACAAATAATGAGTTTGAATATTTTCAATTATTTTGTAGACTGCAATCAGTTTTGGATTTTGGTTTTATACAAATGGGTTGAGGTTGAGAACCATTTGTGTAGAACAAAATATAGGTGTAACCATTACGGTCCATAATGGGTAGTACCTAGGTTTATATGGTTATAAGTAGAGATCCTAGGTTTTTTTCATCACTCTCACAATTAATGTTGTGAGTAAAACATGTACAAGTAGACACACAACGAAATCAGTAACAATTGACTAGATAAATACATTAACTAAACGTAACATGATCCATGTTCATTCACATCTAAAACACTATTTGTTCATAGAATTTAACATTATCCAACAAAATAGAACTAGTTCATATATAATGAGCCTAGCAACAATTGAATATTGGGAAACTAGATTACATATTCCTAAACAGATGAATACTATTGATATGCTATGTGTATGCAAGTATACACAATCAAACTAGTAGCATTTGATAAGAAAAGTAACGATCCTACGAGAATAGTATTAAGCACTTTGAAACTTCATACAATAATTTCTAAATAAACATAACATAGTAACAAAATAATTTGTCACGTGGTGAAAGTTATGGAAATCCAAGAGATATATTGAATAGTTTAAATAATGTGAGAGATTATTATGAAAAATGACTCATTTCATGAATTCATCTAATAAATGGAAATTATGTCTAAGCCTCACAATGTTAGTTCAAGAAACTTGTTTTTTACCCTTATGGTCAAAATCCTTTATACCTAAAGTGATTAAGTAAGGAATGCATGAATGCTCGCTACTTTACTGATCTTACCTGATCAGACCTGGACCGTCACGACTGATTCCGAGTTGAAGTTGAACGAGATGGGGGGTACCTGCAAGGCACTCTGATGCTAAAGTAAGTGGGAGTACGAGCAGGCAAAAAGTATGAGTATGGGTAAGAGAATGAATACCTGACCCTCTGGGAACAGAGGGTATTTATAGCCCCCAGCGCTGGGCCAAGGTCCCTTCATTGGGCCGGACAGGTTTGGCCCAATGAAGGAACTGCCAGGTTCTACGTGTGTAGTGGGGACCCGTACGTGGTCTCCTTCCTGGATGTTCTGCGAGAAGTACGGACGGACGAGGACGCGGTCTTTTCGGGATCCAGGTGATGGTGTAGTGGTCAGAGTCTGCCCTACGAGGGGCGCTCGAGCTGAGGTCGAGCTGGACTGCATGAAGTCGAGGATGGCGTACCAGCGGAGAGGGTCGGGCACGGGTATGGCTTCTTGGTCGGCGCGACCCCCTGCAAGGTCGTTTGGATTGGGCCTTCATCCTTGCTTTTGGGCCAGCCCGGCCCAGTCCAGAACAGGAGCCCCCAAGTCATGGTTCCTGGAGTAGGAGCCATGACTTGATCTGAGGTCACCTCCGCCATGGGGTCCCGTGCCCAGTTAAGAGATGTAGTTCCTTGTTGTTTGCTCGAGGAGTTTCCATTGTGTCGGGCTCGTGAGATAATTCCTTTCGAGGAGTGCTCGGGGGACTCTCGACGGGATGTGTTCGTTGAGCACACGAGGCATCTCTTGGGAACCGTGCCGCCACCCTACTGACGATAGGGTCATCATTGCCTAGGGGGGCTACGCGTCGAGGAGGGAAGTTATGTGGTTCCCCGGGGTGACGTTTCGTATTCCACGTCATCACTATAAATAGGGTCCTTGGGCCCCAGAACGTGTTTTTCCTCTTCGCGCTTCTCCTCTTTCCTTTGCCTCTGCTGCTGCTGTTCTTCCCAGATATTCATAGGACCGCCGTGATCTCCGTCGCTGATTCCCTTTTCCGCCGTCGCACCTCTTTCCTGATTCCAAGTAAGCGTCTTGTCCCCTTTGCTTTTCCTCTGTGATGCATAATATTTTTCATTGTTTTTTAGACGTTAAAGACTGTACGCCTGGGATTAGCCCCAGTATATTCGTATTTAACTCGACAAATCCATGTTTATGCCTAGTGAACGCATGTTTGCGCCCGGTAAATGCATAGTTTAGGTATTTGACTCGCAGTGCTGCTCGGATCTTCATGATTCAAAGCGCCTAATTCTTGGCAGTGCCCGATAAACTCATGGCTCTAGTTTTGGGACTCATGATATCGCTCGCCATGTTTATAGCCTAGGTCGACATATTCGTGAGTGGTCGAGATGTTGGCCCACTTAGGCGATCTGTAGGGAGACATGTCGTGGTATCTAGGAGTCGGGGAGGTGACTTCTCTTTTTGTTTCGAAACACCAACTTTTTTAGTCGCGCATGGAGTGACACGGCTTGTCGCGCCCTTCATCCCGTCGGTTATGGCGAGCGTGTGGATTTGCTCCCCAATTGACCGGTTTCCTGTGCTTTGTAGGTAACCATGGCGGACGAACCGTGTTCCTCGGGGTGCACTGAGGTGGAAGACCAAAGTGCTGAGGAGAATGTGAATTTGGTCGATACCATCGACGATCCTTTGCTGGAATGGGTGGGCGCCGATCCTAGAGGGATTGCTTCAGCCTATAGTCGACGCAATCGAAGTGCGTATACCATCATCGAGAAGGGCGGTAGCCAGCCCGGTTTTCAGAAGAATTTTGTTTTCACCCGGCCGACTCTAACTGCACGGATTTGCTCGGAATTCCCCGAGTACGGGTTCCCCATGTATGAGATTGCTTTAAAGGACCTGGGATTACAGCTCTCCTTCAGTGACTTTTAGGTCGGGGTCTTTAGTCATCTGGAATTGGCCCCGTCACAGCTCCACCCTAACTCGATCGCTTTCCTCCGGGCGTTCGAACTGACGTGTCGCTTCTTATAGATTGAGGCGACCATACCTCTCTTCTTCCGCGTCTTCTATTTACAACGCCAGTCTCGGGGAGGCAGGCACAATTGGGTTTCCCTGAAACAGTCGAAGAGACTGTTCAGGATGTACATGGATTCTGTCCGGGGCTTCAAGGACAAGTGGTACATCGTGCGGCCGGTTACCAAAATGGGTTTAGAATCGGTATACGAGGAAGAAACAGTCGTGATCGACGATCACGGGGAGGCTCTCCTGGACGACGAGGGACGCCCGGTGTTAGGGCGTGTAGCTAAATTTCCTTTGCATTGGACCTCGCGTCACTACGAGCACGGCACCGGGTACTACCATACGTCCGCGGGTGAGATGAGCACCGAAGACGAGGAGGCTTATGGTACCCTCTGTCGGTATGTCGATAGTTTCTTCCCCGCCCGGTGGGACACGAGGGAGGGGAAAGATATTCTTGATGAAGATGGTTATCCGACCTTTTAGGCCCGGCCTATCGATACGAAGGCGCTCGTGGAATGCCAGTCCTTCGGGCAGGCCAAGAACCTGCTAGGTCTTTTACTTTTTTCGTTTTGTTTGTTTTTCTTCGCTTGTTTATTTGCTCGTCACTAACCCGAGCTTCTTTTATGCAGGTCTGATGGCTGGACGAAAGGAGAGACTCCTGAAGCTGACACATGATAAGAAGGTTAACAAGAGAGTGGTGCGAGCTCCTCAGGCGACGAGGATGGGCCCGCCAACTAGCCCGGGCGCTGCTTCTGGAGGGTCCCCGAACGCTCAGGATGTCGAGCCACATACCGACCTGATACCAAGGAAGAGGAATCGGGTGAAGAGCCAACCGGAGGTCGGCGAGGACTCTAGTGCGGTGAGGTCCTTCGGGTTGCCCCCTTGTTTTAAAGAGGAGGGTTTCTTCGAGGGATTTCCCTTGTCCGTGAGTGCTGATGAAGCAGATACCATTAGGCGGCTGAGCAAGGAGAGTCGGAGGAGGCATCTGGCTACCAACATGGTCGGGCTGGTCAAGATGGCCGAGATGGCCGTTGTGTTATCCGAGGAGGGGGCAGATTCTGATCGCATCAAGGAGCTGGAACAGGAGAAAGCTGCCCTTACTTCGAGTTTGCGGAAGTTGAAGGCTGCCCTGGAGCGCTCCGAGGAGATGTTCCGCGAGCAAGCCGAGCTGCTGGCGGCGGAGAAAGAGAACTCGGGGAAGATTGCCGAGGAGAGGGAGTACTTTCGTGAGGACCGGGAGCGCTTGGAGGCTGACAGCGGGCGGCTCGCCAAAGAGGTTGAGGAACTAAAGGTTGCCATGCTCCCTGCCGAGGATGAGTCGGAGGAGACGGCTCCTTTGTGAAGTCGATCGGAACTGGTTGCTCGCATCCAACTCCTCGAGGGGGATTGCATCGGTGCTCTGGCGGATGGCTTTGAGGCCACGGTCAACCAGCTCGCCCTGCTGAATCCTGACCTAAATACTGAAGGAGCGGGTTACATGTCTCAGATCATCGACGGCCAGGTCGTGCCCCCGCCCGAGTCTCCTGTTGTCGGTGGTGATAGCTCCGAGGAAGTCTAGCTGTGAGATTCCAGTAGGCCTGCGTGCCTTTATTGATGTTTGTTTTGGGCCTGCGTGCCCGTTCATATTTTACTTTTTGGGCCTGCGTGCCCGTCCTTTGTAACTCTTGAACATCGCTGACCTTCTTGGTCGGTTTATCTCTATTTGTTTTGTCGCCCACGGGCTTTTCGAATGAATGTTTGTTTCGACTTTTGATTGTTTGCCCGTGTTTATGTTTTAATATTTTTGTGCTGAAACTGGCCTAAGTTATGGCCCCGAGTCTTGCCCGTGCGGGGTTGTGATTTTGTTGGCACATTTGCCTAACTCTTTTGTTCGGGTCGTGCCCGTGCTCGACTTTCTATTCGGTGGCCAAATTCGCCTAAGTGGTGACCTCGAGGAGAGATTTCTTTTTCGACCCTTGGATGGCCCGACGTTCTTCGAGATTCATCGGGTGTGCGGAGCGAAGCCGCTTGTTCGGGTGCATGACCCGGATCGGGGTTGTTCATCCGCGGCGTGAACTTCCCATCGCGAGCTGGGTGTTCTGCCCTGCAGGTACTTCGACGGTGGAGCTCGGTTGAGGTGTCCACGTCGGGTGCTATCGTTCATACTCGCCTGTTGAACGACGTTATGCCGTTTGGGTGTAGGTCGGGCCTGTACCTTGGCCTTTCTACGGGGTCGGACGTGTTTCCTCGTTGGCCGGACGCGGGTGTCGACGGCGAGGGTCCTTGGTGTTAATGGTTTTTAACTATAGTACTGCTTTAGTTTATCAGCGTTCCAGGGTCGTGGGAGTGGTTCTCCGTCCAGTCGCTCGAGGTAATATGCCCCAATACCAGTAGTGCCGTGGACGCGGTAAGGCCCTTCCCAGTTCGCGGCCAATTTCCCTTCGCGGGTGTCTTTCTGGTTCCTTCGTAACACCAGGCTGCCGATTTCGAACTCACGTTTGATGACCTTGTCGTTGTGGCGCAGAGCCACTCGTTGTTTTAGGGTGGCTTCGCATAGGGCCGCCCCTGATCGGATTTCCTCGACTAGGTCGAGTTCGTCCCTGAGTGCCTCGTCGTTCATTTCTTTGTCGAGGGGATTTTCTGTCCGTCTGGAGGGTTCCCTGATTTCCACCGGGATGACGGCCTCGGTGCCGTGCGTTAGTCGAAAGGGGGTCTTGCCCGTCGTTGAGTGGGGCATGGTGCGGTATGCCCACAAGACAATGTGCAGTTCCTCGACCCAACCCCTCTTGGCTTCGCCGAGTCGGCGTTTGAGTCCTCGGAGAATGACTCTGTTCGCGGCTTCGGCTTGCCTGTTGGTTTGAGGGTGTTCGACTGAGGTGAAGTGTTGTTTTCCTAGAACCTGTGATCGGTGAATTGGGTGCCGTTGTCGGTCACCAGTGCCCTCGGGATTCCAAATCTGGCGAGGATGTTTCTCTTGTAGAAACGGAGGATGTTATGTGAGGTGATCTTCGTGAGAGCCTCGGCCTCGATCCATTTTGTGAAGTAATCCACGGCTACGATGAGGAATTTATTTTGATAAGTCCCTTGCACGAAGGGACCGAGGATATCCATACCCCACCAGGCGAACGGCCACGGGGATGACAGTATACTCAGTTCGTGAGGGGGGCGAGGTGCATGTCCCCATGCCTCTGGCATTTTTCACACCTCTTGACGTGTTCCTTGGCATCCTGCTGCATCGTCGGCCAATAATACCCCGCTCGAAGGGCTTTCCTCGCCAGGGATTTACCGCCCATGTGCTGGGCGTTGATCCCCTCATGTATCTCTCGCAGTACCTCGGGGACTATGGATTCATCGATGCACTTCAGGAGGGGAATGGAGAATCCTCGGCGGTATAGCTTTTGCTTGAGCACCACGTACGAGCATGCTCGTCGCTTTGTGGTGGTCGCATCAGTTTGGTTCGAGGGTAATTCTCCCTTCGCCAGGAAATTGTACACAGGAGTCATCCAGGACGAGGCATCCCCTATGGCGTGGACTTCGAGTAGTGTCGAGGACCTTTCGATGCTCGAGCGTACCAAGGTTTCTTGTATGACGGATTTGTTTCCGCCCTTCTTTCTCGTGCTCGCGAGTTTGGACAATATGTCTGCCCTTGTGTTTTTCTCGCGGGGGACATGTGAGATCTCCGCCCGTTCAAACTTAGTCATGTATTTTTTTGACTAAGTTTAAGTATTCGACGAGGCTGTCGTTCTTGGCTTGGTAACTCCCCTGGACTTGGGAGGCGACGAGTTGGGAGTCTGTGTAGATTTGTACTTCGCGGGCTCCCAGGTCATCGGCTAGCCTCAGTCCTGCGAGCAGGGCTTCGTACTCTGCTTGGTTGTTCGACGTTGGGAAGGAGAGAGCTAACGAGTGTTCGACCACTATGCCTTCTTCGTTCTCCAGGAGGATTCCCGCGCCACTTCCGGACGAGCTGGAGGCTCCATCGACGAAGATGGTCCATTTGTGTTCCTTCCCAGCGAGCGGTTCATGAGCGGTCATCTCCACGACAAAGTCGGCCAGAGCTTGTGCTTTCAGGGCTTTCCTGCTCTCGTACTGAATGTCGAATTCGGAGAGCTCCAAGGACCATTTCAACATTCTGCTTGCCATGTCTAGTCGACCCAGGAGTTTCCTCACTGGTTGGTCGGTTCGTACGATGATTGTGTGGGCCAGAAAATAGTATCTGAGTCTCCTCGCCGCATTGACGAGGGCTAGGGCCACCTTTTCTATCTGTTGGTACCTGCTTTCGGGTCCTTGTAGGGCTTTGCTCGTGAAGTAGACAGGTTTCTGTCCATCGGTGGTCTCGCGGATGAGAGTTGTGCTGACGGCTTCGTTCGAGAAGGCCAAGTATAGGAACAGTGGTTCCCCGTCGGCTGGTCGAGATAATACGGGCGGTTGAGATAAACTCTGATTTAGGTGGCGCAGTGCCCGTTCGCACTCCTCGTTCCATTCAAAGGCTGCTTCTTTACGAAGGAGTTTGAAGAAGGGGAGGGCGTGTTGAGCGGACCTTGCGACAAAACGGGACAATGATATGAGCATGCCGTTCATGACTTGTATCGACTTCTTCGAGGTCGGTGTCGGGAAGTCAGAGAATGCTCGACATTTGTCGGGATTGGCTTCGATTCCTCGTTCTGTTAGGTAGAATCCGAGGAATTTTCCTGCCTTGACCCCGAACGTGCATTTCTCGGGGTTGAATCTCATTTTGCTTTGTCTTGCTTGGGCAAAGACTGCCTTGAGGTGTGCCGCATGGTCGGTATCTGCTCGGGATTTGACGATCATGTCGTCCATGTAAACCTCGAGCATGTCCCCAATCTGCTTGTGGAAAACCTTGTTCATCATGCGTTGGTAGGTTGCCCCAGTGTTTTTCAGTCTGAAAGGCATTACGTTGTAGTAATAGTTGCCCGAGCTGGTCATGAAAGCCGTGCAGTGTTTGTCGCCCACGGCCATCGGGATTTGGTTATAGCCCGAGTAAGCATCCATGAACGACAACGTTTTATAGCCGGCCGAGTTGTCGACCAGCATGTCTATGTTCGGTAAAGGGAAAGCATCTTTCGGGAAAGCTCGGTTGAGATCGGTATAGTCAACACACATCCTCCATTTTCCATTATTCTTTTTAACAAGTACAACGTTAGACAGCCAGGTGGAATACCGGGCTTCAGAAATAAAATTTGCCTTTAGGAGGTCTTTTACAGCTTTTTCAGCAGCCTCCGTTTTCTCTGGAGACTGCCTACGCCTACGTTGTACTACAACCCTAGCGGCGGGATCTATGGCGAGGTAGTGACAGGCGACCTCAGGGTCGAGTCCAGGCATCTCCGCGGCGCTCCAGGCGAACAGGTCGGCATTCTCGCATAAGCAGGCCTTGATTTGCTTCCTTGCCAGGTCGGGGAGATCCTTGCCAATCTTTACTCCTTTGCTCGGGTCTGTGCCGAGAGGGACGAGCTCAAAATCCCCGTCCGGTATTGGTCGGAGTGGAACTTGCTCACCGTCTGGAGGTTCGTCCTAGTCGAAGCAAGCGTCCAGAGCTATAGAGTCGACCTTTGGTGGAGCTTTCTGGACTTCATCCTTGATGGACTCTTGCTTGTCGGGCTCCTGTCGTGTCCTTTTGGCGGGCCTTGTCCCTACGTCGACAGTGTCGCGTCCCTTAGATGTGGCGTTGAAACACCTCCGAGCAACGGCCAGGTCTCCTTGGATAGTAGCTACCCGTGCCCTTTTGGTGTAGAATTTCATCTTCAGGTGGACTGTGGAGGGCACCGCTGTCAGTTCTGCCAGTGTCGGTCTTCCCAGGATGCAGTTGTAGAGGGACGGGAAGTCGATGACGAGGAAGCGTACCTTGACCTGTCTTGTTGATGTTCCCTCGCCGAATGTAACCAGGAGCTCGACATATCCCCAAGGTTTGGAAGTCGAGCCATTGAAACCCTGTAAGTCCGACCCTACATATGGCGAGAGATGTGAGTCGTCCAGCTGTAGAGTCCGGAACAATTGGCTGTACATTACGTCGACGGAACTTCCTTCGTCGACGAGGATGCAGTGGACATCGAAGTTGGCCATTCTTGCCCTTATCAGTAAGGGGATGACCGCGTTGGGGGCTCCCCCGGGGAGCTCTTCTAGATAGAAGGTGATGGGTTCTGACCTGCCCTTCACCCTTTCAAATGTCACTGTTTGCGGGGGTGCCGCGTCGACCAGCTCATCCAGCTTCCTCTTTGCTGAGTTAATGGTCAAGTCGTTGAATCCTCCGCCGTTGATGACCATGGCGGAGGGGAAATATTCCCACCTGCTGTGTGTTGTAAGCGGCTCCTGCAGGTGTTGTACCCCAAAATTTTCCCTCCCATTTCCTCAACATTTTCTCATCACAAAACCCTTGAAGATCAAGATCCAGTTAGGGTTTCCTCTGCTCAAGACTTCTCCTTGCACTGCTGACCCAAATTAGGGTTTGTGATTGCACAAAGATATTTTGACCTAAAATGCCTAAGATAACTTTCATGCTTCATATTGGACTCCCAAGTTTATCCATACCAAGTTTCAAGTCTTGATTCCAAATTTTGCCCAGTCAATTGGACAGTTGACCTAGAAATCAACTGTATTGGGGAAAAAGTCAATTGTGGCCAATTGACAGTCAAATCTCATGAAAACTGACCCACATCAACATTATGAACTCATATGGACCATTTTATCAAGTTTGGATCACAATTCCACAAGAAATTTGATCAGATAATCAAAAGGGCAAAATGGTCATTTTTAGGGTTTTGACTGCACAAAGGTAATTTTTGACTGTTTGACCCAACCAATGGCAAACCAAGCTCACATATGGACTCAAGGACCCCATGGAATTATCTTGACATGCTCAACAAGTTCAAAGGATCCCAAATACACAAGATTGATAGTTGAATTTCCCAGTCAATTGATCAATTTTGACTATATACTGAAAAGTCAAACTTTGACTTTTTGGTCAAAATCAAGGGTCAAGGTTCATTTTTCATCAAAACATGCCAAATCATGAAACTTGTTCACCAAGAAACCAAGAAATGCAAATTAGGGTTTGAAATGGGAATCTTTCATAACTTAGAATTTTTCTAAGTTATGGAAAACCCTAATTTTTTTCCCAACTTTGCCCCACTTTCTCACCAAGATTCATTTGGATTCAACAAAAGTCAAAACATGAAAGTTGTAGCTTGTTGCATAATCTACAACTTTGATTCACAAAGTTTTCCCAATTGAAGCTTGTATCTCAAGTTACAATTTTTGGAATAGGGGTACTAAACCATTCTTAACTTAGTAAAAATTTGACCTTTTTGACAAGGTTTTCTACCTAACTTCAAGACCATTTTCCATACACTTCCACTTGGAATTTAAATTTGAATTTCAAAGATGGATTGTAGTACACATTCTAAGCTTTCCAAAATGTCCAAGAACTCATCAAACAACCTTATAACTTGAGAGAATCGAATTTCACAATATGGCAAAAACTCACTTTTGAATTGATCATGTACATGTTCATAACTTAGGCCATTTTCAAGTCAGCATAGTTTGTGCTACATTACAGGTCCTAAAACCCTTTGACACTCAATAATTCAATGCAAAACCATTGTGCCAAGTTGTTATTCTAAGCATTTGGACATTACATGGAGAATTAACCCTTAACTAGAAAAAGCACTATTTCCATTTTTGAAAAAGTAGAACTTTATGTCCATTTTGCAAATCCAAGTGGTACAGTCAAAATCTTCTAGGCACAAGTTATGAGACACATTGCACTGATCAAGACAAGGTTTTGCAGCATGTTATGGGGGCCTGCATCAGTCTAGAACATCAACTTGCCTTTTGTTGCTTAAGAAAGAAGAAACATAGCATAACTTGTACCAACTCTCATATCAGCTTACAAACATTTAAGCAAACTTGTGAAACACATTCAAGGGATACCAACTGAGCTAGTACACGACCCTAACATCCCTCATACACTCCCATTCCCAGAATCACCTTCAAACTGCAAGAACATGGCAGGGCCTGCAGTTTGAGTGCCATCTTTCATTCCTCTCAAGCTTTCTTGCCCAAACCAGTTCACACACCTTCCATACCATCTATGCAAGCTAACCAAAACCTAAAATACGACCTGTAATTCCTCTAACTAGTTCCATCATTTTCACTTTTCTGATTTGCAGGTGAAGTGCTCTAGCTCGATTCAAAGGCTTTCAAGACAAAGTAAAGCTTGGAACAACATCCCTGGACCTCAAGGAAGCTATCCAAATCATCACCTTGCACTGAAAGCTTCTCCATTGCTAGATAGAACTTCAACTGAACAGGTAAGTTTTTGAATTCGTATCTCTCTTATTAGGCATTGTTAGCTTTAGGTTTGTGAAGATAATATGTCACAATCATTGCCCTGAACATGCCCATATAATTAGATTTTATTTATATTATGTGTGTTGCAAGAATTTTGAGTCTGAACATAGAGGAAAATCTAGGTCAGGATTTGGGGGAGAAGAAATTCTCCCTCATCTTAGAGAGTTAAGACAAGTTCTGCATATGGTTGGATTCGTCTCTTGATGCTGAACATTTTTTATGTTATGAGTTTTCATTAAAAAGCCAGGAATCAAGATGTTTGAATCAGGGAACCAAGCGCGCGTTTTCTGAACGTTTTCTGGCTGGAGGTTGAAGAAGGGTCTATTGGGCTGGGCTTGTTCCATACTTCTTATTTGCACCATGTTTCTGGTTTTACACCCCCCAAGCCCATTTCATTCATTTTAATGTTTTTTTTTTACTTTTCTTTTTTTGGCCTGACTTATTTATTTTTCCTCATCATATAAAAAATATAAAAATATTTTTTTATACCATTTTCCTATTTATTAGATATTTATTTGGTTAGACTAGTTATTTGAACATAAATAAGTAAATAAATATACTTTTATTTAAAAAAAATGTTAAAATGGTGTAAATACATTTTTATTTTTATTTTATTTCATTCTGAAAATATTTTATGTGAAATATACTTTTTTTTTTACAAAAATTAAATATTATTATTTTTGTGCATATTTAAAATAATAAACAAATAATACAAATAAATACATATATATTAGTATACTTAGAATAAAATACCAAAAATATACATATTTTTATCTTATTAATATTTAATACTAAAAATACATTTTTTACAAATATACTTCATTTTTATTTTATTTTTGTACACAAATAATAAATATTGTATATATTGAATAAATAATACATTTTATTTAATAGAATTAGGGTTTTGCCCTAAACATGAAAAAACTCCAAAAAAATAATACTTTCCTTTTCCTTATTTTGACATGTAAAAATACCTTTTTCCATACATACAAAAAACCATTTTTTGGCATCTTGCACATTTGTTCTATTTTTAATTTATGCAAATTAATCACCTTGTAAATAATTCAATATTGATGTAATAGTTTTAGGTTTAAATTCCTTGTCAAAATCCCCATTCGAACATTTGTACCCCCTTCCCATATATGGTTTTGTAATAGTTTAGTAAATTTATTTTCGCACTTTATTGCTTTCTAATTATACCATGTTAGAATTAGGGTTTGTATGCGAAAAATAACGAAAAATAGTTTTGACCTAATTTCAAGATAAACAAGCATGAAAATGGACACACAAATCACACTTGCACCCCCTAGGGTATTCCACTTATTGCCTTTCAAAATTGGGCCATATTGCATGTTAGGTCTCTTTGGGCAAAACAAACAAATCAAATGATCATAGTCCCTCGATAACACTTTCAAAATGTTGCCTAAACAAATGATCAAGTCCCTTAAAGAAAATGCCCAAAGATACTTGGCACCATTGCAATTATGGTCTAAACGATGACCCGCGCCCGTCCCTTTCACATCCTAACATGAGATTGTCCACCAAATGCAATGGTGGAACAAACTTATTAAAAGGGTTTAAAACATAGCAATAAACTTTGAGAAATTTAGGAGTAGATAACCTCTTAGTTACTTGAATCAAACTTGCAAAACAAAACACTTGCCTATTTTCTAAACCACACATCACTACACTTTCAAAACAACTTTAAAAAAAACAAATGGAAACCTTTTCAAAAGACATACACCTTTGTATACATCCCCACATGGATCATTACAAAGGTTGCCACCACATTGGCTTCTTTTCAAAAACATTTTCAAACCCACACACACAAGCACCATTTCAAACAATTGAAAATAAAAGGCAAGTGATCTAAGCAAGTAACTAAGAGCCCATGGATAACCATGGATAGAAAGGGTGCTAATACCTTCCCTTTCTATAATCTACTCCCCGAACCCAAGAAAACATCTCAAAGGTTTTTGCTGTGCTTTTTAACCTTTCCTTAGGATAAAATAAAAAGTCGGTGGCGACTCTTGCTCAACCGAAACATTTGCGAAAACAAATGCAAAACCATAGTCAATTCTCCCACCGTATCACAGAACTGGCGACTCTGCTGGGGAAGTAAGATTGAAAGTGGAGTAACCTTAGGGTTTAGATCACCTTTGTTTTTAATTGTTTGCCTTGTTTGCTTTTATATTTGTGGGTTTTGCATCGGAGTTTCATAGATCCTAACCCGGATCTGGGGAATACCTTTTTAGGTAGCATAATCTGTGAGGGACCTGTCCGGCGTAGACCGACATGGGTGAAGCAGTGGCTACGTTGGTGTGGCACCTTGGTCTGTATCTATATCCCTTGTGTTGCAATGAGGAGAATATAGGTCTTTTAAGGAGTCATTAAACACCAACCAACCTTAGAACCCTAAATTGACCAACTTGGCTATTAGGACAGTAGTAGTATGCTACACTCATTGAGGCTAAACTCTCGAGATGGTTCTGGCCGCAAGAAAAGATTGCGATGCTGGAGTTATGACCGATTGAGGATAGTCAATGATTTGAGATCCTCTAGAACCCGGTTACTTTTGATAGGCCAGGTTTTAACCAACGAAACCAAAAGAGGGTAATACCTAAACTTCATGCTGGCCTGAAACCTAAGGGTTGTCTTGTGTGACTTGTGTGCCTTATCATGCTTGCCTGTGTGAATACTTATGGTGTGCTTCATCATAGCATCATGCCATCATACCATTGCATGCATCCTGTATAAAGGACTAACCCATTTCAAAGACAAAAAAGTTTCATCTTTGCTCTGTTTTGTAGGACATCATGATGCCCGTGCGTAGGAATACTATCCGGCTCAACTTTGTTCAACCACCAACTTTTCTCAAGGATTTGGTTGGTAGGATTCCAAACACTTCTTCCTTTATCAACAGGCATGGTTCTCTCCTTGGCTTGATCACTGCAAAATGGGACCAACAACTGATAAGTGTTCTGACCCAGTTTTATGACCCTCTGTATCATTGTTTCACCTTTCAAGACTTCCAGCTGGTTCCTACCCTGGAAGAATTCTCTTACTTGCTTGGGATCCCTGTCTTGGAACAAACTCCATTCACTGGTTTGGAAAAGACTCCTAGGCCTGAAGAGGTTGCTGCAGTCCTCCCCTTGACCAAAGAAGAGGTATTAGCTAACTGGGAAACTAGAAGTGGAGTCAAGGGCTTTTTGGTCAAATTTCTGGTTGGCAAAGCTAATGATTTCTGGAAAGACTTGGACTTTAAGGCGTACGAAGATATTCTGGCTCTTTTGATCTATGGTCTGGTACTGTTTCCCAATCCTGACACCTTTATCAGTATCCATGTCATAAGGATCTTCATGTCTCGGAATCCGGTACCCACTCTTTTGGGTGATATCTTGCAACAACTCTATGCTCGTACTGCTCGAAAACGAGGAACTCTGTGGTGTTGTGCTCCTTTGCTAGTGAGGTGGTTTATTTCGCACCTTCCTAAGTTCGTGCTGAAGAATGAAGAAGGAAAAGGTTGGGCTCGGAGGTTAATGTCTCTCACAGATAATGACATCACTTGGACTCTCAGAGGTTTGGATGAGGTAGCTGTTATTGACCGTTGCGGAGAATACCCTAATGTTCCGCTGATTGGTATCCAAGGAGGAATCTCTTATAATCCATGCTTAGCTCTCCGTCAGTTTGGAAGAGCCAGGGGAGATGGGCCTCATGAAATGTTGGTTCCTCACTTCCATTTTGAGTTCCAGACAGACAGTGACAAACTACGCCATGGATTCATTAAAGCTTGGGACAGAATTCACAAAGCTGACCCACTTGAGTTGGGACCAAAGACTTCTCTACCAATGGAACCCTATTACAAATGGATCTGCATCCGTGCTCAGAGGTTAGGTATGTCGTACGAAGCTGTTAGACCTATCATTTTTGAATCTCCTGATGAAGATGGGGTTCCTCCAACTGTCCTCCCTCCTCAGATACCTACTGATTTTGACACCATGAAGAGATCTTGGGCGCAGCTAAAATAAGAACAGGATTTCTATCGGGAAAAGTTTAACGAGCAGGAGCGGAAGATTCAAAGGCTGACTAAGCAATTGGAGGAAGAGCGGGTCCTGAACAACTACATCAACACTGAGAAAAGGAGGCCATGGGAGCACTGATGGGCTTTGGATATTTCCTTTTATAGCTTTTATTTCCTTTCCAGTATTTTTCATTCCTGTAATGCCTAAGGGCAAGTTGTTGAACAATTGAAATTTTAATCTAATGAAGTTTGTTTCCCTTTTTGTCTACAAAGTTGAATCTTGTTTGTCTTTGAAAACATAAAACATACGCATCTCATTGCACCATATGCATAACAGGTACCCATTTCACAGGTTGCTTAATCTCCTTCGCTGTTTATTTTGAACAGTCATCATGAATCCAGACTCCTCCAGTGAGCAAGCAATCAAGGCCCTTCAGGCCCAAAGTGCCCAGTTTCAAGAAATGGTCCTGAGCCTGGCCCAAGGTCAGCAAGAGTTGAAGACTCTACTCCTGAAGAAAAAGAAGAAAAAGAGGACTGCGTTGTTCAACACTGGACGCAGATTTGGGAACACACTCCACAATGAAGCTGATCCAACTACTTCTTCTGCTGAGAAAAACAGTCCCCAAGGGGGAGGAGCTCCTAGTCCCGCAGTCTCCGACAACGAGACGGACTATAATGACGAACAATACCCACCTGCTGCTGATAGATACAAGCAATTGGAGGACCGCTTGAGCGCCATGGAGATTCAGAATGTGTCGGGGCTGGATTTCGGAGATTTGGGGTTATCTTCTGGGGTAGTAATTCCACACAAGTTTAAGGCGCCTGCCTTCGCCAAGTATGATGGGGTCTCCTGCCCAAAGTTGCATCTAAGGTCGTACGTAAGGAAGATCCAACCTTACACGGCGGATAAGAACCTTTGGATTCACTTCTTCCAAGATAGCCTTTCGGGGTCACAGCTTGAATGGTTCTACCAATTAGATGGAACTAGCATCCGACACTGGGAAGATCTGGCAACCGCATTCTACAGACAATATCAATACAATTCTGATCTCGCTCCTACGCGTACCCAACTTCAGGGTATGTCTCTAGGAACGGGTGAAGGGTTCAAAGAATATGCATAAAAATGGAGAGATTTGGCTGGCAGGGTGCAGCCTCCATTGACTGATCGTGAGCTGATTGATATGTTCCTAGGGACTTTGTCTGGTCCATTTTTCAATCATTTGGTTGGTAACTCCTCCGCTGGGTTTACGGATTTGATTCTGACAGGAGAAAGAATTGAAGCTGGCATCAGGTCAGGAAAGATACAAAAAGCTGCCTCCACAAGTACTGAGAAAAGGCCTTTCAAGAAAGAAGCAAGTGTCGTCTATGGTCCTAGAAGACAAGTTAAGCCCGAAAGTCGCCAAGCCGTCAATGCTTTGGTCATTTCAAAACCTGTTGCTACTCCTCAGCAGTACAATCAACAAAGAGGTGAAAGGCCTAAGAGGCAGTATACTCGACTGAGTATGACCTTATCACAAATTTTACCCCAACTGTTATCAACCAACTTGGTGACCACCAAAGAAGCTCCTAAGGTCGTTAATACTGCATCTCCTAAGTATAACCCGAATGCCCGTTGTGCTTATCATTCTGATAGCCCCGGGCATACTACTGATGATTGCTGGGCCTTGAGAAACAAAGTGCAAGATCTTATCGACGCGAAGGAAATTCAGTTTGAGGCGCCTGAGAGGCCAAATGTTGTAACTGCTCCTATGCCCCAGCATAGAGTAAATGCCATTGAGGAAGATTTGTACGCTGTTTCGGTGAATGACGTTGCTACCCCTCTTTTGACTGTTAAGAGGAACTTACTACTAGCCGGTTTATTTCCAGGTTGTAGTAAGGGTTGCCTCCTGTGTGCTGTTATCCCTACCGGTTGTCCACTGCTGAAATCAGGCATCCAAAGCCTGATGGATAGCAAAGAAATTATGTTCAAGAAAACTGCTGTTCCGTTTGTTTCCGTTGAAAAAATATCTGTTGTCACAATTTACAATCCTGCCAAAGCTCCCATGAAGAAACCAGTCCAAATTATGTCTGTTGCACCCATTACCATTACTGTTCCGGGGCCTCTCCCCTATGAATCTGATAAAGCGGTCCCATGGCATTATGGAGCCGACATGTATGTGCTTGGGGTGAACCAGGAGTTCAACACCAATACCAGTATCAGTAGCATCACTGGTCCCGCCAAGATTACCCGCAGTGGCAGGCTCTTCTCGCCTGACATTGCACCGCAAGTTATCCGAAAACCTCTCACCATCACACCCGCAAGTGTGCATGTTCCAATTCAAGTTCCTGTGTCTACTACTGCCGCCGATTCCTCTGATACTCGGGGCAAAGAAGTTGCTACCGATTTGCCTGCCAGGACGGAGGCACCAAAAAAGACTGCTGTAGAAGCCTCCCAACAAGAAATGGAGGAAATTCTTAAAATCATCAAAAAGAGTGACTTTAACGTTGTTGAACAGTTGGGGCATACTCCCTCCAAAATCTCTATGCTATCATTGCTGCTATGCTCAGAGGCCCATGCAAAAGCCCTGATTTCATTTCTGAAAACGGCCCATGTGCCGCAAGAGACCTCTGCAGATCAATTCACCGACTGTGTGGCTAATCTGACGGCTGACAACGGCTTGGGGTTCTCAGATGCTGACCTTACCGCCAAAGGGAAAAATCATAATGATGCCCTGCATGTTTCCATAGAATGCAGGGGCACTACTCTCACACACGTGTTAGTGGATACCGGCTCTTCCCTGAATGTTTTGCCCAAAAAGGCATTGGATCGCTTGGATTGTGAGGGTCTGGAGTTGAAACCTAGTAACATCATTGTTAGAGCCTTCGACGGTTCTAAGAGGATGGTGCACGGTGAAGTAGACATCCCTATTCGTGTGGGTTCCCAAGTCTTCGACTCAACGTTCTATGTAATGGACATTCATCCATCTTACTCCTGCTTGTTGGGTCGCCCCTGGATTCACAAGGCTGGGGCAGTAACATCCACTCTACACCAAAAGCTCAAATACCCTGTCAAAGGGAAGATTGTTACTATGCAGGGTGAGGAGGAATACATGGTTAGTCACTTAAATTCATTCCGATATATCGAGATGGACGGGGAGTTTATTGAAACCACCTTTCAGCATTTTGAGGAAGTACCTCCAGTGTTGGCATCAGCTGAGGCAGTGGTCGAAGAAGATTTTCCGTTGAAGATGGCGTCTTTGAAGGATGCCCGGGCTGTAATCGAGAAAGGCAATTGTGCAAACTGGGGTCAGCTTCCTGACTTCGCTCAAAAGAACGACAAGTTTGGGCTGGGCTTTACTGCAGAGGCTCAGAGGACTGTGCGCAAGGAAAAGATCAGAAAGGCTCCGGTGTTTATCTTCCACCCAAGGGTGAATGCTATTGAGGAGGACGTAGAGGAAGCAGAGTTTGACAGTTGGATCTACCCGACCACCAGCAACAGACCAAGCAACTGGACGGCAAAGGATTTTACACCTATCACATTTGTCACGCAGTAATTAATTCTTTTAATTTCCAATTTGTAACAAACAATATGTTAAAACTTTATTGGCTCGGTGTCCTACCCGGGGCATCGTAGCTCCATTTGTGAGGGCTTTTTGTATGACATTTCCATATATCATCAATCAAAACATTGGACGTTTGTTGCATTTCAAATCTTGTGCTCTTTTTCTTTCTGTGTTATATATATTGCAAAACAGCTATATTTACACACACTCACTTATACAGGTTTTAATCCACTCTGGATCTCACTGGTAACAGCTCTGCTACCACCAGTTATGACTTCGAGAATCCGATCAACTTGGCCGAAGACGAAGGTGAAGATGATTGTGAAGTGCCTGGTGAACTCGCAAGACTGCTACTCCAGGAAGAGAGGGCTATTCAACCACATGAAGAGCCAGTGGAAACAGTGAACCTGGGTACTGAGACAGATAGGAAAGAGGTCAAGATTGGGGCTAATCTAGAGCTCAGCGTGAAGCAACGATTGATCCAGATGCTACATGATTACATGGAGATATTTGCTTGGTCCTACGAGGACATGCCCGGTCTGGATGCCGACATTGTAGTTCATCACCTGCCAACCAAGGAAGACTGCCCTCCAGTAAAGCAAAAGGTCCGCCGTATGCGCCCAGAGATGTCCGAAAAGATCAAGGTTGAGGTTATGAAGCAATTCGACGCCGGGTTTCTAGAAGTAACTTCTTACCCTCAGTGGGTTGCTAATGTGGTTCCAGTACCGAAGAAGGACGGTAAAGTCAGGATGTGTGTCGACTACAGGGATTTGAACAGAGTCAGCCCCAAGGATGATTTCCCTCTACCTCACATCGACGTTCTTGTCGACAATGCTGCTCAACACAAGGTGTTCTCCTTCATGGATGGTTTTTCAGGGTATAATCAGATCAAGATGGCTCCGGAGGATATGGAAAAGACTACCTTTGTGACTCAGTGGGGCACCTTCTGTTACAAGGTCATGCCATTCGGATTGAAAAACGCTGGGGCAACCTATCAACGCGCCATGGTTGCTTTATTTCATGATATGATCCATCATGAGATTGAGGTATATGTTGATGACATGATTGCAAGGTCTCAAACTGAGGAAGAACACCTTGATCATCTGAGGAAGCTGTTTGACCGACTGAAGTTATACAAGCTGAAGTTGACCCCAAACAAATGCACCTTTGGGGTGAGGTCCGGAAAATTGCTAGGTTTCATTGTAAGTGATAAAGGTATTCAGGTGGACCCTGCCAAGGTAAAAGCCATACAAGAGATGCCAACTCCAAAGACAGAGAAAGAAGTCAGAGGCTTCTTGGGACGACTGAATTACATTGCCCGATTCATCTCACATCTGACTGCTACTTGTGAGCCAATCTTCAAATTACTGAAGAAAGATCAAGTAGTACGCTGGAACGATGAATGTCAGGCTGCCTTCGAGAAGATAAAGGAATATCTCCAAGAGCCACCCATTCTTATGCCACCAGTGGAAGGGAGACCTCTAATACTATACTTGACAGTACTTGACAATTCAATGGGGTGTGTGCTGGGGCAGCATGACGAGTCTGGCCGAAAAGAGCACGCCATTTATTACTTGAGCAAAAAGTTTACCGACTGTGAGTCTCGTTACTCACTGCTTGAGAAAACTTGCTGCGCTCTAGTATGGGCTGCTCGCCGGCTGAGACAGTATATGCTGACTCACACCACTTTGTTGATTTCAAAGATGGATCCCATCAAGTACATATTTGAAAAACCCGCTCTGTCTGGAAGAATAGCGAGATGGCAAATGATCTTGACAGAATATGATATCCAGTATACAACTCAGAAAGCAATCAAAGGAAGTGTACTGGCAGATCATTTGGCACACCAACCTGTGGATGATTACCAATCATTGAACTTTGATTTTCCGGACGAAGACATCATGGTGGTAACCGACTGTGAAGTACCTGGACCGGATGAAGGACCTGAGGAGGGATCCCGATGGTCTATGCATTTTGACGGAGCCTCCAATGCTTTAGGTAACGGCGTCGGCGCTGTAATCATATCTCCCAAAGGAACTCATACTCCACTCACCGCTCGATTATGTTTCAACTGCACCAACAACATGGCAGAATATGAGGCATGTATCATGGGTCTACAAGCTGCAATCGACTTGAGGATCAAATTTCTGAGTGTCTTCGGAGATTCCGCTCTCGTGATCAATCATATCAAAGGCCAGTGGGATACGAAAC
Organism: Vicia faba; assembly: GCA_948472305.1. Classification (NCBI taxonomy): domain Eukaryota; kingdom Viridiplantae; phylum Streptophyta; class Magnoliopsida; order Fabales; family Fabaceae; genus Vicia; species Vicia faba. Next base: position 175,568,912 of record OX451736.1, on the reverse strand, counting down.
ACCCAAATATTATTCCTTACAAGGAGTATGTGTCAACCTTGCTTCCCCACTTTGAAGAGATAACTTTTGAGCACTTCCCAAGAGAGGAGAATCAGCTAGCGGACGCACTAGCTACGATGTCTTCAATGTTCAAAGTTAAATGGGACAATGAGGCTCCCCGAATCATCATCTGGAAGTTGGACGAACCGGCATACTGCTGCGAGCTTGAGGCTGAAAAGGTGACTGAAAAACCCTGGTATCATGAGGTGAAGAGGTACTTAGAAGCTCAGGAATACCCTGAAGGTGCATCTGTCAATGACAAGAAGTTCATGAGGAGGTTTGCTGCAAAATTCTTCCTCAGCAACGACATCCTCTACAAACGGAATCATGATTCAACTCTACTGCGTTGTGTGGGTAAGGCTGAAGCAGAGAAGATCATGATAGAACTGCATGAAGGCACATTCGGAACACATTCCAGTGGACACACCATGGCAAAGAAAATCCTTTGGGCAGGATATTTCTGGTCCACAATGGAAGCCGATTGTTATCAACACTCTCGAACTTGTCACAAATGCCAGATCTATGCTGACAAAGTGCATATCCCTCCGGTTCCTCTGAACGTCCTGACGGCACCTTGGCCTTTTGCAATGTGGGGCATTGATATGATCGGGGAGATCCGACCAACAGCATCCAACGGGCATCGCTTCATCTTGGTGGCAATCGATTACTTCACAAAGTGGGTTGAGGTAGCTTCCTATGCCACAGTAACCAAGAGCGTCGTGGCACGTTTCATCCGGCATAATCTGATCTGTCGGTACGGCATCCCAGAAAGAATCATTACGGACAATGGTACCAATCTCAATAACAAAATGATCACTGAACTCTGCGAACAATTCAAGATACAACACCACAATTCTTCTCCCTACCGGCCGAAGATGAATGGAGCTGTAGAAGCAGCGAATAAGAATATCAAGAAAATTGTGCAGAAGATGACAGTGACATATAAAGATTGGCACGAGATGTTACCGTTCGCTCTTCATGGGTACCGTACCTCAGCAAGGACGTCAACCGGGGCAACTCCTTTCTCCTTGGTCTATGGCATGGAGGCAGTCTTGCCAATTGAAGTCCAAATACCCTCTCTCCGGATAATGAAGGATGCAGACTTGAGTGAAGATGACTGGATTCAGACTCGACTTGATCAATTAAATCTGATTGACGAAAAGAGACTCACCACTATCTTTTATGGTCAGACGTATCAAAAACGGATGATCAGGGCATTTAACAAGAAAGTCATACCACAAGAGTATCAAGTTGGGGACCTGGTAATCAAACGCATCATCCTTCCTCAAAGTGATCCCCGGGGCAAATGGACCCCTACATACGAAGGGCCATTTGTGGTTAAACATGTGTTCTCAAGAGGAGCCATGATCCTGACCACTATGGATGGTGACAACCTTCCTCACCCCGCCAATGCAGACATAGTAAAAAGATACTACGCATGAATAAAAGACCCGCTAGGTTGACATACCTAGGAAAAAATAAGGGTTTCCCGGCGAACCAAAAGGGTTCGGGCAAAAATAAGGGATGAAATAAAAAAATCTATACACCCGGCAAGTCGAAAACCTGAAAAGGCGGCTTGGGCAAAAATGGGTATCCCGGTGGACTGAAAACCCGAAAGGGCGGTCCAGGCAAAAGTTAGAAATAAAGCGTAACACTATGTCTCATTGGATCACTTCGCATCCGGAATTCGACATCAACTATCTGGCTCAGATTTCGGCATCGACCAATCAGCTTCATCTTCAACCAAGCAGCAAAATGATAAGACGCTTGAAGACATAAAGGCGATAGCAGAGTTGGAACCCAGTGGGATTGTTCACATAGCTGTTTTGTTTTCTTTTCAAAATTGTAAATTCTATGTTATTCGGCGGCGTCCTCTTACTAGGATGTCAGCCTCTTGTACAAAAACGCCTATTCACAGGCAAAAATTCGAATCAATACAAATTCACTTGTCCATACAAATTGCCATTGTTTTTCCTTTTTCCGTTTTGTCTTGCGAAGGACGTCCAATGTTCATTTTTTATATATACATTTGACATTAAATTGCTGATTCATAAATATTTGCATATGAAACAAAAGATTAATTACAGGTGACATCAGAAACATGGGCAATGTGAAGTTGTCTGATGCAGTCTGGTTGCTTTGTCCGCCAAGGTACCAAGGTAGATTCGACTGAAGAATGTGACAAAATCATCTCAACGCCCCGCAGAGTAAGCCAAGATTCATCATTACTTTCCCCCAGCGGAGTTGATTCCCCGTCAATCCTGAAAAGGCACAACATTCCCCGACAGGTCTTAAAGCTTATCCCCAGTAGATTCTGGAAGCTTGTTCCCTGCAGAGTACGGACGTCTCTCCCGAGCTTTATTCAGAGTTATTCCTCACAAGGGCTTATAACTGGGTTATCCTCAGCTAGTTACCACGGAAGATCGCCCTCGACAAAGTTCCTTCAATCCCCGACAGGAGTCTATCTTTGGTGTTCCCCAGCGGAGTTTATCATCATTATCCCTAGCGGAATCCATCATTGAAGTCCTCAGCAGGCCTCTCATCAAAACTTCAGCAAAGTATCTCGGCCACAGAGCAACTCCCCGGCCGGTCGTCAAGGATTTATTTTCCTAAGACGAAATTACATTCATAAACATTTCACATTTTCATACATCTTGCTTACATACATGATAAAGTGCATACAACACTATCTCATGTTGAACATCATGACATCATGCATATCATACATCATGACATTGCATACAACTTATGTTTTTGCCTTTTCAGGGAAAAAGAGAATCCCAAAGACAACTACCTTCAACTGTCTCAATTCCAGATTCGATACCTGTATCTAGCCAGGGCACATCTGAGAGTGATCAGTTTCCAGACTCGATTCCTGTATCTAGCCAGGGCACGTCTGAAGAGTTCGAAGATTCGATTCCCGTATCCAGCCAAGGCACATCTATCAACTACAACATTTCCAGATTCGATTCCTGTATCCAGCCAGGGCATATCTGTTAAACAACATTTCCAGATTCGATTCCTGTATCCAGCCAGGGCATATCTGTTAACGACCATTTCCAGACTCGATTCCTGTATCTAGCCAGGGCACGTCTGAAGAGTTCGAAGATTCGATTCATGTATCCAGCCAGGGCACATCTATCAACTACAACATTTCCAGATTCGATTCCTGTATCCAGCCAGGGCATATCTGTTAACAACATTTCCAGATTCGATTCCTGTATCCAGCCAGGGCATATCTGCATAAAGAGATTGAAGATCAAACACCTGTAACAAGCCGGGAAAACATCTGTCTTTCTCAAATACACAAGTTCTCGCTAAGGAATCTCTTATGCGATCAACACTTCCAAATGGCATCTATAAGCCCATTCCCGACAAGGTTCTGTCACATCTCCAGATGGCATCTATAAGCCCATCTCCCTATCCACCATCTCTCCAAATGGCATCTATAAGCCCATTCCCGACATCACACTGCTGATACTCCAACATGCGAGTGCAAATTTCCGGGCACTCTAGTGTCCAATCTCCTTTTACCCTCGAGTCACGAAAGGCAAACTTGCCAATCTAACTCTTCAGGTTCAAGAAGATTGAACAGGGGCAACTGTTGTACCCCAAAATTTGCCCTCCCATTTCCTCAACATTTTCTCATCATAAAACCCTTGAAGATCAAGATCCAGTTAGGGTTTCCTCTGCTCAAGACTTCTCCTTGCACTGCTGACCCAAATTAGGGTTTGTGATTGCACAAAGATATTTTGACCTAAAATGCCTAAGATAACTTTCATGCTTCATATTGGACTCCCAAGTTTATCCATACCAAGTTTCAAGTCTTGATTCCAAATTTTGCCCAGTCAATTGGACAGTTGACCTAGAAATCAACTGTATTGGGGAAAAAGTCAACTGTGGCCAATTGACAGTCAAATCTCATGAAAACTGACCCACATCAACATTATGAACTCATATGGACCATTTTATCAAGTTTGGATCACAATTCCACAAGAAATTTGATCAGATCATCAAAAGGGCAAAATGGTCATTTTTAGGGTTTTAACTGCACAAAGGCAATTTTTGACTGTTTGACCCAACCAATGGCAAACCAAGCTCACATATGGACTCAAGGACCCCATGTAATTATCTTGACATGCTCAAAAAGTTCAAAGGATCCCAAATACACAAGATTGATAGTTGAATTTCCCAGTCAATTGATCAATTTTGACTGTATACTGAAAAGTCAAACTTTGACTTTTTGGTCAAAATCAAGGGTCAAGGTTCATTTTTCATCAAAACATGCCAAATCATGAAACTTGTTCACCAAGAAACCAAGAAATGCAAATTAGGGTTTGAAATGGGAATCTTTCATAACTTAGAATTTTTCTAAGTTATGGAAAACCCTAATTTTTTCCCAACTTTGCCCCACTTTCTCACCAAGATTCATTTGGATTCAAACAAAAGTCAAAACATTAAAGTTGTAGCTTGTTGCATAATCTACAACTTTGATTCACAAAGTTTTCCCAATTGAAGCTTGTATCTCAAGTTACAATTTTTGGAATAGGGGTACTAAACCATTCTTAACTTAGTAAAAATTTGACCTTTTTGACAAGGTTTTCTACCTAACTTCAAGACCATTTTCCATACACTTCCACTTGGAATTTCAATTTGCATTTCAAATATGGATTGTAGTACACATTCCAAGATTTCCAAAATGTCCAAGAACTCATCAAACAACCTCATAACTTGAGAGAATCGAATTTCACAATATGGCAAAAACTCACTTTTAAATTGATCATGTACATGTTCATAACTTAGGCCATTTTCAAGTCAGCATAGTTTGTGCTACATTACAGGTCCTAAAACCCTTTTACACTCAATAATTCAATGCAAAACCATTGTGCCAAGTTGTTATTCTAAGCATTTGGACATTACATGGAGAATTAACCCTTAACTAGAAAAAGCACTATTTCCATTTTTGAAAAAGTAGAACTTTATGTCCATTTTGCAAATCCAAGTGGTACAGTCAAAATCTTCTAGGCACAAGTTATGAGACACATTGCACTGATCAAGACAAGGTTTTGCAGCATGTTATAGGGGCCTGCATCAGTCTAGAACATCAACTTGCCTTTTGTTGCTTAAGAAAGAAGAAACATAGCATAACTTGTACCAACTCTCATATCAGCTTACAAACATTTAAGCAAACTTGTGAAACACATTCAAGGGATACCAACTGAGCTAGTACATGACCCTAACATCCCTCATACACTCCCATTCCCAGAATCACCTTCAAACTGCAAGAACAGGGCAGGGCCTGCAGTTTGAGTGCCATCTTTCATTCCTCTCAAGCTTTCTTGCCCAAACCAGTTCACGCACCTTCCATACCATCTATGCAAGCTAACCAAAACCTAAAACACGACCTGTAATTACTCTAACTAGTTCCACCCTTTTCACTTTTCTGATTTGCAGGTGAAGTGCTCTAGCTCGATTCAAAGGCTTTCAAGACAAAGTAAAGCTTGGAACAGCATCCCTGGACCTCAAGGAAGCTATCCAAATCATCACCTTGCACTGAAAGCTTCTCCATTGCCAGATAGAACTTCAACTGAACAGGTAAGTTTTTGAATTCGTATCTCTCTTATTAGGCATTGTTAGCTTTAGGTTTGTGAAGATAATATGTCACAATCATTGCCCTGAACATGCCCATATAATTAGATTTTATTTATATTATGTGTGTTGCAAGAATTTTGAGTCTGAACATAGAGGAAAATCTAGGTCAGGATTTGGGGGAGAAGAAATTCTCCCTCATCTTAGAGAGTTAAGACAAGTTCTGCATATGGTTGGATTCGTCTCTTGATGCTGAACATTTTTTATGTTATGAGTTTTCATTAAAAAGCCAGGAATCAAGATGTTTGAATCAGGGAACCAAGCGCACGTTTTCTGAACGTTTTCTGGCTGGAGGTTGAAGAAGGGTCTATTGGGATGGGCTTGTTCCATACTTCTTATTTGCACCATGTTTCTGGTTTTACACCCCTCAAGCCCATTTCATTCATTTTAATGTTTTTTTTTACTTTTCTTTTTTTGGCCTAACTTATTTATTTTTCCTCATCATATAAAAAATATAAAAATATTTTTTTATACCATTTTCCTATTTATTAGATATTTATTTGGTTAGACTAGTTATTTGAACATAAATAAGTAAATAAATATACTTTTATTTAAAAAAATGTTAAAATGGTGTAAATACATTTTTATTTTTATTTTATTTCATTCTGAAAATATTTTATGTGAAATATACTTTTTTTTTACAAAAATTAAATATTATTATTTTTGTGCATATTTAAAATAATAAACAAATAATACAAATAAATACATATATATTATTATACTTAGAATAAAATACCAAAAATATACATATTTTTATTTTATTAATATTTAATACTAAAAATACATTTTTTACAAATATACTTCATTTTTATTTTATTTTTGTACACAAATAATAAATATTGTATATATTGAATAAATAATACATTTTATTTAATAGAATTAGGGTTTTGCCCTAAACATGAAAAAACTCTAAAAAAATAATACTTTCCTTTTCCTTATTTTGACATGTAAAAATACCTTTTTCCATACATACAAAAAACCATTTTTTGGCATCTTGCACATTTGTTCTATTTTTAATTTATGCAAATTAATCACCTTGTAAATAATTCAATATTGATGTAATAGTTTTAGGTTTAAATTCCTTGTCAAAATCCCCATTCGAACATTCGTACCCCCCTTCCCATATATGGTTTCGTAATAGTTTAGTAAATTTATTTTCGCACTTTATTGCTTTCTAATTATACCATGTTAGAATTAGGGTTTGTATGCGAAAAATAACGAAAAATAGTTTTGACCTAATTTCAAGATAAACAAGCATGAAAATGGACACACAAATCACACTTGCACCCCCTAGGGTATTCCACTTGTTGCCTTTCAAAATTGGGCCATATTGCATGTTAGGTCTCTTTGGGCAAAACAAACAAATCAAATGATCATAGTCCCTCGATAACACTTTCAAAATGTTGCCTAAACAAATGATCAAGTCCCTTAAAGAAAATGCCCAAAGATACTTGGCACCATTGCAATTATGGTCTAAACGATGACCCGCGCCCGTCCCTTTCACATCCTAACATGAGATTGTCCACCAAATGCAATGGTGGAACAAACTTATTAAAAGGGTTTAAAACATCGCAATAAACTTTGAGAAATTTAGGAGTAGATAACCTCTTAGTTACTTGAATCAAACTTGCAAAACAAAACACTTGCATATTTTCTAAACCACACATCACTACACTTTCAAAACAACTTTAAAAAAAAACAAATGGAAACCTTTTCAAAAGACATACACCTTTGTATACATCCCCACATGGATCATTACAAAGGTTGCCACCACATTGGCTTCTTTTCAAAAACATTTTCAAACCCACACACACAAGCACCATTTCAAACCATTGAAAACAAAAGGCAAGTGATCTAAGCAAGTAACTAAGAGCCCATGGATAACCATGGATAGAAAGGGTGCTAATACCTTCCCTTTCTATAATCTACTCCCCGAACCCAAGAAAACATCTCAAAGGTTTTTGCTGTGCTTTTTAACCTTTCCTTAGGATAAAATAAAAAGTCGGTGGCGACTCTTGCTCAACCGAAACATTTGCGAAAACAAACGCAAAACCATAGTCAGTTCTCCCACCGTATCACAGCAGGTGTTCGGGGACGTCGAAGTCCTCGGGTCTGGTCACGGAGAAGGCGGTCTGGATGGGGACCAACTCGTCAGATGGTCGGGCGTCTTCCTCCGGCTTTCCTGTCTCCCGGGCGTCACGGCGAGGAGCGTCGTTTCGCCGGTACTGTGCAAGCCTCCCTCCCTTGATGAGGGTTTTGATGGCGTCCTTGAGGTGGACGCAATCCTCAGTCAGATGACCATGGCTCCCATGGCTCCTTCGGTGATGTGCTGCCTCTCCAAAGGGGGACGTCTCCCTGTTGGGCGGGGGGACAGACTTCGAGAGGTATCCCTGTAATGTCTCCGCGGGGGAGACGGGAAGTGGACTTCAGTCGCCCGAGGAGGTGGAGTTGGGGGCCTTCGGTGCCTCCTCGGGGGTCTTCGATCGTCTTCAAGTGCCCTCAATCTTTCCCCTTGGGCGAAGATGAGGTAGTTTATCTGATTGATCGTTGCGAACAGCGCTCGGGTTGTAGCATCCGCCCCGGCGGGGACGGAGACTTCCTGAAACTGGGCAGCCCGGTAATTTGCGAGAGCTGCATCGTCCTCTTCGAGTGGCGGAGGAACCGAGGATGATGAAGCGGTTGCTCCGTCGCGGTGGGTTGAAGGTCCGGGGGCAGTTGACACAGGGATGGTGTTATGACCGGGGTTGCCGGCGTTGTCAAGGTGTCCGTTTTTGTCCGCGGGGCCGTGGTTAGTGTCGACGGCGTGAACGTTTTGTTCATCGCGAGCTTGGTCAGCCATGACAGTGGTAGTTGAGTCGAGCTTTGGTCTTTGAGTTGTTTGTAAGACGGGGAAGCTAGTTTCCCACAGACGGCGCCACTGATCTTACCTGATCAGACCTGGACCGTCACAACTGGTTCCGAGCTGAAGTTGAACGAGATGGGGGGGGGGCACCTGCAAGGCACTCCGATGCTAAAGTAAGTGGGAGTACGAGTAGGTAAAAAGTATGAGTATGGGTAAGAGAATGAATACCTGACCCTCTGGGAACAGAGGGTATTTATAGCCCCCAGCGCTGGGCCAAGGGCCCTTCATTGGGCCGGGCAGGTTTGGCCCAATGAAGGAACTGCCAGGTTCTACGTGTGTAGTGGGGACCCGCACGTGGTCTCCTTCCTGGATGTTCTGCGAGAAGTACGGACAGACGAGGACGTGATCTTTTCGGGATCCAGGTGATGGTGTAGTGGTCAGAGTCTGCCCTACGAGGGGCGCTCGAGCTGAGGTCGAGCTGGACTGCATGAAGTAGAGGATGGCGTACCAGCGGAGAGGGTCGGGCACGGGTATGGATTCTTGGTCGGCGCGACCCCCTGCAAGGTCGTTTGGATTGGGCCTTCATCCTTGCTTTTGGGCCAGCCCGGCCCAGTCCAGAACATTTACCATATTAGTTCATAAAACTCATTTTTAAATGCTACTACAACCTAACAAACTAGTATATACTTCTAAGGTGATCAAACTCATAAATAAACTTAAGGCAATAAATCACAAGAGCTAAACATGTCACAAAAACACAATAATTAACATTCAAAAACTTACTATTTCATGAAACTTCATATTATCCAACAAATGAAGTTTAGCTCATATTAAGCGAGGTAAATACAACAAATAGAGATCCTAAGCTATATACTCTTAAAAAATGAGAATAGAAATGATAAACCTATGAAATGCACTTCAACCACTTAAAAATTTCTCAATAACAAATGACCTTTGGTATCACACCTCTCAACATTGTCTTTCTTCAGAACTACCTTGGCACAAGGAATGAATATTGGAACTTTATGTAATTAAGGAAAGGAATCACAACCCATAATGACACGATTGTTATTGTTTGTATCAACAATAACAAATAATCAACAACATTATTTCTTTCTTCTTATAGCTATAATGTCATTACTATTACAATTATAGATAGCTTAATTATAGGATAATGATTGTACACTATTATGTATATTTAAACACTGTTGATGCAATAGAATCTGTACAACATTCTTTTTCTATTTTCTAACTTGGTATCAGAAGCTTTAAGCGTGAAAGAATTTTTATCCGACCATGTCTTCTACTGCCAACACAAATCAGGAAAATGACCCGCCCACAATAGTTTCTGTCAAGTTGGACAAAGACAACTATCCCTTATGGAAATCCTTAATCTTTCCATTGATCAGAGGCTGCAAACTTGATGTTCACATATCGGAGACAAAAGAATGCCTAGATCAATTCATCACATCAAGTGAAACAACAAAGAAAGTCAATTATGACTATAAAATTGGGTTTCTCGAGATCAAGCACTCCTTGGATGACTAATAAACTCTATGACAACAGATATAGCCACACAGTTAATACATTGTGAAACATCAAAGGATGTTTAGGATAAAGCTTAAAATCAGAGTTTCACAATACTCGTAAAGGGGACATGAAGATGGAGAAATATCTCATGAAGATGAAGAATCTTGCAGACAAATTGAAACTAGCAAGAGCGTCTATCTCAAACTCAAATCTGATGATCCAAACCTTGAATGGACTGGATGCTGACTACAATCTTGTAGTAGTCAAACTAGCTGCTCAAATCAATCTCAGCTAGGTTGATCTACAAGCACAACTGTTGGCTTTTGAAAACAAAATAGATTAACTCAACAATCTCAAAGGTCCTACAATCAACGCATCTGCAAATTTTGCCAACAAGAGTGAGCACGGAGAAAACAAACATGGAACATAGGGAAACTAGAAAGGTTCTAACTTTATAGCTATGAAAGGAGGTAGAGGATGGCCAAAACTTATATGTCAAATATGTAATAGAGTTGGTAACACTACTCCTCAATGCTACTATTAGTTCAATAATTCCTACACAAAATCAAACAACTATGGTGAAAATTCAAAACAAGGAACTCATAGTGCCTTCATAGACCCACCCTACCATGTCCAAGACTATGAGTGGTATTTTGACAGTGGAGCTATAAATCATGTCACACATCAAGGTAGTCAGCTTGAAGATCTCAGTGAGAGTAATAGTAAGAACTCACTAATTATTGGTAATGGTGAAACATTGCAAATATTGGCATCTAGTTCTATAAAGTTAAATGATATTAATTTGCATAATGTATTATATGTGCTTCAAATCACCAAAATTTGTTAAGTGTATCCAAGTTGACTGCTGACAATAATGCTCTTGTTGAATTTGATGAAATTTACTGTTATGTGAAGGAAAAATTAGCAGGAAAGACACTTTTAAAGGGGAGGCTTAAGGATGGTTGTAATATGGTGGGAGAACTGACTTTTTTGTTTTATCGCAAATGTTGCGGTTAGGAAAAGTCACCGTCGACTTTTCTTTTATCCAATATTTAGGAAAGGTGAAAAGAACAGGAAAGACATTTGATAGATTTTGAGTTCGGGGGTAGGTTATGAAAAGGGAAGGTGTTTGCACCCTTTTTATCTGTAGTTATCTACGGGCTCTTAATTTCTTAGCTCACTTTTGAAAACTTGATTTGTCTGTATGTGATTTGTTTGAAAATATTTTGAAATGCCAATGTAAGGCTAACTTTGTAATGATTCTTGTATCAGTCCTCAAGAATGTATACAAAGTATTTTTGAAAATATTTGTTTTGAAAGTGTGATGTGAGAAATGTTTCGTTTGTGAGAAAGCATTCAAGATTCCTACCCAGTAAAGTCTTTCTTGTTATTTTCCTTCTCCTTTGGAGATAGTGTTATACATACCATTAGTTGGTAGATAATCCTATCTATTGGATGTTAAGGAACAAGCGCAGGGTCATCGTATGGTCATCGAAGGCAACATGTAAGGATACTTTAGCAATTCAAAGGGACTGTGTTGTACCCCAAAATTTGCCCTCCCATATTTCTCAAAATATTTCAAGAAAAATTCACAAGTCCAACCCGGCGCGTCGTATTCAGGTATTCTTTCGCCAAGATATCTCTGATAACATATTCTCAAATTCATGTTCGGCTCAAGAGTCAATTCTTTAAAGAAGGTATCCGAATGTGTGAGTTTGCCCGAAGAAATATGGTGAAAAAGTATGCTGAAAGTGCAGTTTTTACGCGCTAAAAAATTCATAACTTGAAGATCGTGACTCGTTTTGAACCCGTTCCGGTGGCCAAAATTCCGTCTTGACATTATCTACATTTTCATCTCTCACGGCTGGAAGCCAATTTCGATCAGAAGGTCTTCAAAAATGTGGATTTATCAAGTATTTCCATACAGAAAATTTGTGACAGAAGTTTATTTCTGTAATGTTCAGAAAATCATAACTTGGTCGATTTTCATCGTATCGAGCTGGTTCCGGCGCCAAAATTTCACAAATTGAGTTGGCTACATTTTCACAGAAGGTATTGAGTTCAAACGGTATTCAAAAGGCCTTCGTTTTTTGCTCAGAGTGCGTGACACGCTGAAAATCCTGAATGCTGAATATTATTTCATCTGAGCCGAAACTTCGAAAATTCATAACTCGGTCAATTTTTATCGGATTGAACTCATATTTTTACACAAGGTCCCTGACTCATAGATCTACAACTTTGCTTCAAAAGTCGAGACCAAATTATGCACCGATCAATACCAGTTTTTTATTGAAGAACGTGTCAGAGTCGACACTGGAGCCCAAAATAAGTTTGTCTGAGCTGAAACTTCAAAAATTCATAACTAATTCACCGTTTATCCGATTGAGTCGATTTTCGGACAGGAGTTAGTTATCGATGTAGGCTACATTTTGTTTTCACATTTCAACTTCAAAAATTGCACTTAAGTCCCTGAGATTTAGTCTGGAAAGTGACGAACTCAAGTGAACATTGGAGGCCCAATTGCACATTCAAAGCCCATTTTCTTTACCCTAATTTCCATTATATAATCACCTTCTTTTCACACAAACCAAGGAGGAGAAAAAAGAGAGAAAAAACCTTGTCACAACACTGTTAGAATATCAAACTCTTTCAAGAACCCTAAAACCTTGAAATCCTTATTACAAGTTCCTCTCTCACTACAAACAAGCCATCACAGTTACAAACCAACACCTCACTACTTCTTCAGTAAGGATAAGGTTGGCTTGATCTCCATGATCCTAATTTTCCAGTAAGGCATAAAAGCATTCAGGTCACTAATTTTCCAATAAGGGTAAGATTGATTTGATCTCCATGATCAAAAGGGTATAATCATTCATACATGCCATATTGTGCCTAAACATTAAATTTCTTCATATATTGGCTTTATTTGCATTTTATGATTTTATTTAATGTGTTCATGAGGTTCAACACTGCAGATTTTAGACAGGATCTCATGCAGGTTCATTAAGAAACGTTGAGGCCAAGACACAAATAGCCAAAAGCCAAAAGCCAAATGGCCAAAACAGAATATTTTACACATGACCCCAATACATGGCGAGACAGACATCCTGAGAAGATTAAGGAACGTTGAGGCCAAAACACAAATGGCCAAAAGCCAAAAGCCAAATGGTCAAAGTAGAACAACTTATGCATGACACCAATACATGGCCAAACCACTCCAATTCACCTCCAAAAAGGGGACAGAAACCCCCCAAGGTATTGTATTTTCTTTCTTTTCCTTATTTTATTTATTTCAATTATTTCTTTTTTTAATTAATTTCTTTAATTTAACTTATTTTCATAAAATATAAAAAATAGTAAAAAACAGAAAAGTCATAAAAATCAAAATATATTTATTTAATTAATATTTTTTGTAAATAAATTTCACTAATAATTAATTATTTATTTTTATAAATCAAAATTGCATGTAAATAATTAGATTAATTTTAGGTTTAATTTTAACATGTTTTTCTTAATAAATAAAAAAAATTAGAATTAGGGTTAATATTTTAATTTCATTTAATCTTTCTCATAAAAATACATAAAAAACATAAATACCAAAAACTCAAAAAAAAATAATTTCTTTTTTCTCTTTAATTTCATTAGTTTAATCATTTAATTTAATTTCATTAAAAAGGGTCCAACGCCCTCGCTTCCAATTTTAATTCCAATTCGCGCATTTTATTTTATTTCTTATAATATTAATGTAACTCTCCCAAAGCCGTGTAAATTTATATTTCTCGCACTTTACTTTACTTCTTTATTTTCTGTCAAATCGGATCCTGGATTTAAATTTGGCGATGTGGACCCGCGCCTTTGTAATAGTTTAGAACTTTATATTTCCGCAACTTTTTTAACTGTTAATAATGACATACAAGAATGAATGATAAAATAAAAACAAACGTGTAGATCACCCATGACATGAATAAGACAAAAATAAATGAAAACGACACACGAATCACACACCACCCCTAGGGTACGCCTCACTGTTGCCTTGCCTCGAAAGGTGATCGTCGAGTAGAGGATGTCTTAGTAAGTCCTCATGATCCGGGAACCTGGCATGAGGGTAGCTTCTAAGGTGTCTTCCTATTACTCCGGTGATCACCATGTCCCGAACCTCGAATTGACCCGAACACCTCCAACGGTGGTGCTACCTACCTCTCAATGGTGGGATGGCACTACTTTAAAGGACATTTACACAGACGAATTCCTTAGGGTAGGTAGACGACTCTAGATACTTGCTCTAATTTCAAAACAAATTCAAAAATACTTTTCACACCAACACATTTTCAAAAAGCTTTCGAAAGCAATTTTTCAAACACTCTTGAGGACCGATACAAGAGTCGAACTGGAATTTTCAAAGAAACTTTTTAAAACCCACAGTTGAAAAGCAAACAAACCATTTTGAAAACACAAGTGAGCAAGTATCTAAGAGCCCATGGATAACCATGGATAGAAAGGGTGCTAACACCTTCCCTTTCTATAATCTACCTCCCGAACCGAGAGCAATCTCTTTAAGGAATTTTTCTGTGCTTTTGTCCTTTCCATTTGGAGAAAATAAAAGACGGTGGCGACTCTTGCTTCCGCGACATTTCGCGAACCAGCGTTAAACAGTCAGTTCCAGATCCACCGATCACAGAACTGGCGACTCTGCTGGGGATACAAACTAAAAGTGAGGTGTACCTTGGGGTTAGTTCATAACTGTGTTTTCAATTGTTTTCTTTGCTTGCTTTATTATTGTGGTACTGTCTTGGGAGTTCTATAGATCCTAACCCGGATCTGGGGATACCTTCTTAGAAAGTAGCAACAAGGCTGTGAGGGAACTGTGCGGGGTATACCGACATGGTTGAAACAGTCTGCTACGTTGATGTGGCACTTTGGTGTGTACCGGTAACCCTTGAGTTCAGTCAAGGAGAGTACGGGGCCTCCGCGTGGTGTCATGAAGCATCAACTGACCTTAGGAACCTTAATTGAACTATCTTGGCCTCTTTAGGGTAGTGAGATAACTGACTTTGGTGCAGTCCGAGGTTGGTTGATACTCGATACTACACTCAATTGAGGGTTGCTTTCCTGGAATATTTCGGTCGCCAGTTCAGTGGCTAAATCGAAACGATGAACAATGAAAGCAATCCAGTGATATTGGGATCCTTAGAACCCGGTTACTTCTAATAGGACAGGTTGAACCCACCAACTTCAAGAGGGTAATACCCAGACCCCATGCTGGCCTAAACTCTAAGGGCCTTCTCTTGTGTGACTTGTGTGCCTTCGTACTTGCCTACTTGCATGCTTGTTAACTGACATATGAACTACTTGCAGGTTTTGTTTTAGTCCTTAACTGGGGCCCATGACAGGGCTTACTAAGTTTCTTACAGATTTTGGTTTGCAGTCCTTAATTAGGACTCATAACAGGGTTTACCGAGTTTCTTGCAGGTTTTGTTTTTTAGTCCTTAACTGGGACTCATGACAGGTTTTACTTGAGTTTCTTGCAGGTTTCTGTTTATAGGGCTCATAACAGGGTTTATTCATATTACCCCATGCATCATGACATCATATCATTGCATACATCCTAACCCATTTCAAGGATCTCAAGGGCTTGTGATGCAGGTCATGATGAATCAAACATCTAGCAAGGGGCAAAGAGGATTTATTTTCCTCTAGCCAAAGCTGTCAGAGGCTATGACCCACTTGATATGGTGAGCTTTGACTCCTGAAAAAGGTTCCCCTAGCCAAGGTTGTTTGGAAAGCAAAATAAGGTTGATGACTTAAGTCAGAGGCTATGACCCACTTGATATGGTGAGCTCTGACTTTTGAAGAAGGTTCCCCTAACCAAGGTTGTTTGAAGATTTCAAAACCAGACATGATGACTAAAGTCAGAGGCTATGACCCACTGGATATGGTGAGCCTTTGACCCTTGAAGAAGGACTCTCAGCAACATGAAGTTTCTTCAATCAAGCTACTGGACCCAAACTCTAACAAATTTCTTGTTTACCCCGCGAGATCCTTGAAAACATTGCATGCATATCATACATATCATTGCATAACAGGTACCCTTGTTGCAGGTCACTTACCCTCCTTGCTGTTTATTTCAGCCATGGCTTCCCAACAAGATAACCAGGACCTTCTTACTCAAGAGACTCGGTTTGGGGAAATCCTCCTGAATCTATCCAAGGGGCAGGAGGAGCTAAGGACACTTCTCATGGAGACTTTGGTCAGGAACAGTGTTGAGGATGAACGGATGAAACATCGGCAAGCTGAGGTGGATGCATTGAAAGTCCAGATGCTGGGGCAGGCGACTGCCATTCAAAGTTTAGCTCAAAGACAAGACGAGCTCGGGGTTCTCATCAACCAACTGCTTCAGGGTAACCGAATGTGGCAAACGTCTAAGGGTAAAAAGCCAGTCATCGTGCAACCACCTTTGAGACAAGGAGATAAGGGGAGAGCTCCTCAAGTGGCTTCAGCGCCACAAATTCAGCATCAACCTCACCAGCTTCAGCCAGACAAGCCCAGGAGGCAATTCACCCAGCTCAACATGTCGTTGTTCCAAGCTTTACAACGCCTGTTAAGATTGAACCTGATCACATTAAGGGCTCATCCCCGGAACCAGAACACAGCATCTCCTGTCTATGATCCCAATAAAAGGTGTGCCTACCACTCTGCCTGTCCAGGACATGATACAAACGAGTGTTGGGCTTTGAAAAACAAGATCCAGGACCTGATTGATGAAGGAGCACTGGAATTCACACAAGATGGTCAGGCTGAATTTTTCTACCATCCCTCCAAGGCTCACCATTTGAAGTGACAAGCCCTGAGATGAAAAGACTTTTGTTCATTAGGATTTTCAAGTTGTAACTTTCTTTTGTTCAAACATTTACTCATGTTAAACGTTGTTATTCCATTAATGCATCGCATATGTCTGTTTTGAAGCAATATATTCGTATTCACTATATGCAAATTATTTTCATATTTTTTCTGATGATCAACGCTCGATTAATAATTCTAAGCCTCTTGAGGGAGGATGACGAAAACGATACCATAATCTACAGTATGCTTTTGAACAGACCCCGCTGATGAGGTACAGGCATTGTTTCAATCCCTAAACACTGGAGTTATAAGGATGATAATCCCTCGTCAACCCCTCTGAGCCAAAGAAGTAGGAGTTTTTCTTTTCGAAATTCAAAACCCTTCATCATAACCTGGGGCAGGGTAGTTCTCTCAGTTGATCCAAGTGCATAACGAATGGCACCAAAAAGATCCTTACAAAACAAAGAAAGACAGTGATGGTTCCGAATGATCAATAAAGAAAGGCATTCATTATCTTTCAAAATAAAAAAAAAAACCCATTAAGTCAAAACCCATGAAGGAGACTTACAAAACTGGGGCATCCCGCTAACTGTAATTCCAAAAAAGGAAACAGTTCAGGTAAAAAAAAGAAAGGGATAACAAAAAAAAATCAGACAAGAAAGAGGTCTTACCAACCCTCAACAAGAAAGGAATGACTGCCTATTCAAAATAAGTTATCAACATCCGAATCATCACCGGAAAGTCAGAGCAAAGACTCAAACAAGGTCTAACGTATGATCAACTGAGTTTAGGTTTGGAGAACATCATGAAGAGCGGGTGGGTACAAATAATTTGAGCCTTTATCCTTTGTTTCTTAAACCATGAACCAGGCCACGTTATAACCCTTAAAAGTCCTAGCTGAAGCATGGGTTAGTTCGGAAGCATACTGTTACGAAAGGTATCCTGACTCCTTAAGGCTCACGGTAAAATACGAGTTGACATCACGTTTTACAAACATTCATTTGTTTTATGAAAAGAATGCATTTTCAAAATCTTCAAGACAGACATAAGCTTTGCATTTTTGATATAACATTGTTTGCATATGACTATTTGTTTGAACAGCAGGGAAATTCGCACGATGAATACCTAGTGAACAAAAACACTTACAATCAAGGGGCATGACATGATCATGGGCCATCATCTGGGGCAGTCCAATCAAGATTCAGAGAATCTCTCAAAGGCCAAATAGCCTGGGGCAAATCTCCGCCTGAGTCACTTGGGGCATTCCAACAATGAATCTTGCCTGATCAAATACCTTCTGGTGGCATGACAAAACACTGTTAACAGGGGCAACTCCCTACATTTTGAGAGCGTGGACATAGCCGAAAAGATACTACGCCTAATCAAAGACCCGCTAGGTTGACACACCTAGGCAAAATAAGGGCTTCCCGGCGAACCAAAAGGGTTCGGGCAAAAATAAGGGATGAAATGAAAAAAAATCTGTACACCCGGCAAGTCGAAAACCTGAAAGGGCGGCTTGGGAAAAAATGGGTATCCCGGTGGACTGAAAACCCGAAAGGGCGGTCCAGGCAAAAGTTAGGGATCAAAGC
Organism: Vicia faba; assembly: GCA_948472305.1. Taxonomy (NCBI): domain Eukaryota; kingdom Viridiplantae; phylum Streptophyta; class Magnoliopsida; order Fabales; family Fabaceae; genus Vicia; species Vicia faba. The sequence continues at coordinate 175,550,423 of OX451736.1, read as the reverse complement.
GTACGACAATGTCCCGTCTTCTTATCACCTGCCTACTAGAAGAAGGTTTGTCCATCAACAACTATCACCACCTCATAGGTCTTCCTCTCTCACCTCAGAAACAGGGGCAATAAAGAGTTGTCTAAGCAATCTAATTGTTCGATCCTCCAAGGTACCAAGGTAAGTTCAGCTAGAGAACACAACCAGTATATCTTAATTCACCAGAGAGTGGGCCAACAAGTCAGTACACTCTCCCCGAGCAAAGTTACAATCAAACCTTAAGGAAGTCGAGTATCCTCCCGCAGAGCTCAATGCTCCCCAGCAGTATATATGCATTCCTCAACAAGCATCCCCGGCAGTCTTGACCTAAAGATTGTTCCCCGGCGGTATACCAGACATTCGTTGGTGTCATTTCCCCGGTACAATTCAAAACTTCCCCAAGAGAGTCCAATCCAGTTCCCCCAGGAAAGTTGGAATCCATCTCCCTAAGCAGAAAGCTTATCCCCAGTAGATTCTGGAAGCTTATCCCCGCAAAGCACGAACGCGTCCCCCAGCTTTATTCAAAGAGTTATTCCCTTACTAGGATATAACTGGGTTATCCTCAGCCAAAAGCCATGGAAAGGTCGTCGTCAACACAGTTCCTTCTTATCCCCAGCGAAGTCTATCAGCACTTCCAACACAACAAGGGTATCCCCAACAAGTTATTACCAACACTCCAGCAAAGTACCTCTCTTCCCACAGAGTATTGCTTCCCAACAAGATCGTTAGAGTACTTTTCTCCCCGCAGAATATTCCATTCGCCAAGTATATTCCCCAACGGAGTTATCTCCTCCTACCGGCATTCTTGCAATTATCATCCCCAGCGGAAGCAAAATCTATTCTCCAACATCAGCCCAGGAGTGACTTCCCGGCACCCGTCAAGGACTTACTTTCCTAGACAACAAACATACATACATCATTATAGCATGCATATACGCATCATATCTTACAAATCTCATTTATGTTGAGAACATCATTGCTTGACCCATATCATGCATTGCATATGACTGACCTTTACCTTTCAGGAAAGATTCAGTTAAATTCTCAATCATATTTCAAGACCTAGACCGGTCAGTTAAATCGACTCCAAAGATTTCTTATCTCTCTGGTCCAGTTAAATCGACCCCAAACAGATTTTTCTGATAAAGACTCAGTAGAAGTTATCCATGGTTCTCTCCCCGATCCTGCGGAGGTGGTAATCCCAGATTTCGCTCAATGATTGCTGTTGAAGTGAAGTTATCCAAGGTTCTCTCAATGTTTGCTGTTGAGGTGGTAATCGCCTATGGTTCTCTCCCCGATCCTGCGGAGGTGGTAATCCCAGGCTTCGCTCAACGATTGCTGTTGAAGTGGAAGTTATCCAAGGTTCTCTCAATGTTTGCTGTTGAGGTGGTAATCGCCTATGGTTCTCTCCCCGATCCTGCGGAGTTGGTAATCCCAGGCTTCTCTCAACGATTGTTGTTGAAGTTGAAGTTATCCAAGGTTCTCTCAATGTTTGCTGTTGAGGTGGTAATCGCCTATGGTTCTCTCCCCGGTCCTGTGGAGTTGGTAATCCCAGGCTTCTCTCAACGATTGCTGTTGAAGTTGAAGTTATCCAAGATTCTCTCAATGATTGCGGTTGAGGTTGTAGTCACCTATTGGTTCTCTCCCCGATCCTGCGGAGGTAGTAATCATCCCAAGATTTTCTCAACGATTGCTGTTGAAGTTAAAGTCACCCAAGGTTCTCTCACCATTCCTGTTGAGGTAGTAACCATCCCTGGTTCATTCATCACCGTTTGAAGCTCCAGACCCAGCTCCTGTAACCAGTCAGGACACATCTACACAAAGAATTTGAAAACCAGCTCCCGTAACAGGTCAGGTACTCATTTTTCTTTTGCAGGTACGCAAGTTCTCGCTAAGGAATCTCTTATGCGATTGACATCTAGATGGCATCTATAAGCCCATCCACCTATCCATCATCTCTTAGCATGACATCTATAAGCCCATCATCCTATTCATCAATCTCCAAATGGCATCTATAAGCCCATTCCCCCATCACACTACTATGTGAGCACAAATTTCTGGGCACTCTAGTGTTCAATCATCTTCCACCTTCGGATTACGAAAGGCACGTCAGCCAATCTGCATCCTCAGGTCTAAGAAGATTGAACAGGGGCAACTGTTGTACCCCAAAATTTGTCCTCCCATATTTCTCAAAATATTTCAAGAAAAATTCACAAGTCCAACCCGGCGCGTCGTATTCAGGTATTCTTTCGCCAAGATATCTCTGATAACATATTCTCAAATTCATGTTCGGCTCAAGAGTCAATTCTTTAAAGAAGGTATCCGAATGTGTGAGTTTGCCCGAAGAAATATGGTGAAAAAGTGTGCTGAAAGTGCAGTTTTTACGCGCTAAAAAATTCATAACTTGAAGATCGTGACTCGTTTTGAACCCGTTCCAGTGGCCAAAATTCCGTCTTGACATTATCTATGTTTTCATCTCTCACGGCTGGAAGCCAATTTCGATCAGAAGGTCTTCAAAAATGTGGATTTATCAAGTATTTTCATACAGAAAATTTGTGACAGAAGTTTATTTGCGTCATGTTCAGAAAATCATAACTTGGTCGATTTTCATCTTATCGAGCTGGTTCCAGCGCCAAAATTTCACAAATTGAGTTGGCTACATTTTCACAGAAGGTATTGAGTTCAAACGATATTCAAAAGGCCTTCGTTTTTTGCTCAGAGTGCGTGACACGCTGAAAATCCTGAATGCTGAATATTATTTCATCTGAGCCGAAACTTCGAAAATTCATAACTCGGTCAATTTTTATCGGATTGGACTCATATTTTTACACAAGGTCCCTGACTCATAGATCTACAACTTTGCTTCAAAAGTCGAGACCAAATTATGCACCGATCAATACCAGTTTTTTATTGAAGAACGTGTCAGAGTCGACACTGGAGCCCAAAATAAGTTTGTCTGAGCTGAAACTTCAAAAATTCATAACTAATTCACCGTTTATTCGATTGAGTCGATTTTCGGACAGGAGTTAGTTATCGATGTAGGCTATATTTTGTTTTCACATTTCAACTTCAAAAATTGCACTTAAGTCCCTGCGATTTAGCCTGGAAAGTGACGAACTCAAGTGAACATTGGAGGCCCAATTGCACATTCAAAGCCCATTTTCTTTACCCTAATTTCCATTATATAATCACCTTCTTTTCACACAAACCAAGGAGGAGAAAAAAGAGAGAAAAAACCTTGTCACAACACTGTTAGAATATCAAACTCTTTCAAGAACCCTAAAACCTTGAAATCCTTATTACAAGTCCCTCTCTCACTACAAACAAGTCATCACAGTTACAAACCAACACCTCACTACTTCTTCAGTAAGGATAAGGCTGGCTTGATCTCCATGATCCTAATTTTCCAGTAAGGCATAAAAACATTCAGGTCACTAATTTTCCAGTAAGGGTAAGATTGATTTGATCTCCATGATCAAAAGGGTATAATCATTCATACATGCCATATTGTGCCTAAACATTAAATTTCTTCATATATTGGCTTTATTTGCATTTTATGATTTTATTTAATGTGTTCATGAGGTTCAACACTGCAGATTTTAGACAGGATCTCATGCAGGTTCATTAAGGAACGTTGTGGCCAAGACACAAATGGCCAAAAGCCAAAAGCCAAATGGCCAAAACAGAACATTTTACACATGACCCAAATACATGGCGAGACAGACATCCTGAGAAGATTAAGGAACGTTGAGGCCAAAACACAAATGACCAAAAGCCAAAAGCCAAATGGCCAAAGTAGAACAACTTATGCATGACACCAATACATGGCCAAACCACTCCAATTCACCTCCAAAAAGGGGACAGAAACCCCCCAAGGTATTGTATTTTCTCTTTTCCTTATTTTATTTATTTCAATTATTTCTTTTTTTAATTAATTCCTTTAATTTAACTTATTTTCATAAAATATAAAAAATAGTAAAAAACAGAAAAGTCATAAAAATCAAAATATATTTATTTAATTAATATTTTTTGTAAATAAATTTCACTAATAATTAATTATTTATTTTTATAAATCAAAATTGCATGTAAATAATTAGATTAATTTTAGGTTTAATTTTAACATGTTTTTCTTAATAAATAAAAAAAAATTAGAATTAGGGTTAATATTTTAATTTCATTTAATCTTTCTCATAAAAATACATAAAAAACATAAATACCAAAAACTCAACAAAAAAAAAAATTTCTTTTTTCTCTTTAATTTCATTAGTTTAATCATTTAATTTAATTTCATTAAAAATGGTCCAACGCCCTCGCTTCCAATTTTAATTCCAATTCGCGCATTTTATTTTATTTCTTATAATATTAATGTAACTCTCACAAAGCCGTGTAAATTTATATTTCTCGCACTTTACTTTACTTCTTTATTTTCTGTCAAATCGGGTCCTGGATTTAAATTTGGCGATATGGACCCGCGCCTTTGTAATAGTTTAGAACTTTATATTTCCGCAACTTTTTTAACTGTTAATAATGGCATGCAAGAATGAATGATAAAATAAAAACAAACGTGTAGATCACCCATGACATGAATAAGACAAAAATAAATGAAAACGACACACGAATCACACACCACCCCTAGGGTACGCCTCACTGTTGCCTTGCCTCGAAAGGTGATCGTCGAGTAGAGGATGTCTTAGTAAGTCCTCATGATCCGGGAACCTGGCATGAGGGTAGCTTCTAAGGTGTCTTCCTATTACTCCGGTGATCACCATGTCCCGAACCTCGAATTGACCCGAACACCTCCAACAGTGGTGCTACCTACCTCTCAATGGTGGGATGGCACTACTTTAAAGGACATTTACACAGACGAATTCCTTAGGGTAGGTAGACGACTCTAGATACTTGCTCTAATTTCAAAACAAATTCAAAAATACTTTTCACACCAACACATTTTCAAAAAGCTTTCGAAAGCAATTTTTCAAACACTCTTGAGGACCGATACAAGAGTCGAACTGGAATTTTCAAAGAAACTTTTTAAAACCCACAGTTGAAAAGCAAACAAACCATTTTGAAAACACAAGTGAGCAAGTATCTAAGAGCCCATGGATAACCATGGATAGAAAGGGTGCTAACACCTTCCCTTTCTATAATCTACCTCCCGAACCGAGAGCAATCTCTTTAAGGAATTTTTCTGTGCTTTTGTCCTTTCCATTTGGAGAAAATAAAAGACGGTGGCGACTCTTGCTTCCGCGACATTTCGCGAACCAGCGTTAAACAGTCAGTTCCAGATCCACCGATCACAGACTGCCATCATATTATTCGTAGGGTCACCGAAGGACTAGATCATCTTTTTGTAGGCAATTCGAGGGACATCGAGGGACCATGATATTTTGTATCGTAGAGACTATGATGATTTGATCGAGGGTCTTTTGCTAAAGTATCCCCACTTTCGAGGTACGTGATCAATAATCGTAAGGAAACAAGAGAGGTTATCCTAGAGGTGCAAGTGTGCAAAGTGTTTGTTTTCATTTATTTAATCTTGGGAATTAGGGTTTTCTAGATTGCTTTTAGACTTGCCATGCAAACCCTATTTACGGAATGTAAAGTCATACTCTATTACTTAGCTTTGGGAGAGATACATAAATATAAAAAATGCGGGAAAGTAAACCTACGCTATTACATCCTCGGACCAGATACATAATAGGAAAAAAACGCGAAAATATAAATCTAAGTTATTACATTAATAATGCAACCTATAGATTTTGTCTAAGAAAATTCAATAGCAAATGGAAATAATAAAATATGTTAGAAAAAATATTTTAATGTTTTGTGTTTTTTTAGAAAATAATTGAAGTTAATAATAGTAATAAAAACCTCGTTATTTCAAATTAATTTTAATATTAAGAAAAAATTTAATTAATTAATTAATTACTGATTAAAAAACCTAACCCTAAATTTTTTTATGGTTATAAAAAAGGGTTTTGTGTTAATTAATGGTTAATTAAAAAATAATTAGTAAATAAAATGGAAAATTAGGGTTAGAAAATAAAATAAAAAAACAAATGCATGGGGTGGGAGTTGAACTCACACTCTCAGCCTCCATAACTACATGTCTTTCCAATAGGCCATGTTGTTGTTGGTGTCATGGAATGGGAATCAACCAATACATTATGAACATGCATTGGAATCCTAAAAAAACAAAACAATTTGACAAAAGCTGGGATCGTACTCACGCTCTCACGCAATACCAGCGTATCAGTCACCACTACGACATCTGTGTTTTTGTGTTATAGAATACAAACAAATCAATATATAATAAAAAAATGCTAGATCAGAGAAGCGTCGGAGCCCTAGCTCCGGTCGTTCTCTCATGTGGATCAAAAACCCTATCCTGTAAAAATACACGAGTTAGATCATAACAGGGGCCCTATCCTTCTAATTTGACCCTTGCAAATCCAATGGTGGCATTGGTTTGACCTGAAAACGCTTTTAGAGTGAGTTTCGAAGCAAAAGTTTCAAACTGCCCTAAAATGGTGTTTTGTTATTCCTGCGTCAAAGCTTGCAAAAGATGGGTCAAAACAGTCCTAAACATCATCATGAACACACATATGTATGCATCAAATCATTCAACAACGCGTATATTAAAAGTTTGGGATTAACGAAAGTTACAAAACTGGTGCAGTTGAGGAAGAGAGTTATGGGATGCTGCGAACTTCAAGGATGATTGGAATGAGTTCCTGGAGTCTTCAGGAAGCTTGCTTGATGCTTGGAATGGAATGAAACAGTTGCACATGAGGGTTTAAGTTTGCCCTAGTTTTTAGAAATTTTGAAGATTTTAGGGCTTGTTCTTGAGACAACTTTTTGTCCTCCTTGAAGTGTGAAAATGGTATGTATATATAGAGGAGTGATTTAGGTCAAATGGTGGGCTTGGACATCTCATGTAATCATATCTTTGATTTTATTTGAAAATAAGTTCAAATCTTCCAAAGCCAATGTAAACTTGTTTGAAACAAGGCCACATGATTTCTTTAGCTTCAAGGTAGGTTTTTGGACCTCCAATATGATTAAAACCAAAGTCCACATGCCCTGTATCAACATCTTGATAATTTATTTGATTTATTTGAAAAATATTTTAATAAAATTAAAATAAATAAAATAAAAAATCAAGGCCATGCATGGATGGACTTAGAGGTCCAATGTGAAGTCATGAACACGTTTGAACCTGAAAACTTAGGCTCGTTAGCCCAAAAATTCAACTTTTCTCAATTTAGGTTTCATGCATTTTCTCAAAATTGCTCAACTTGTACCAATCATAACTCTCTCAATTTTTGTCATATGAAGATGATCTTTAACTTTTTGGAAACTTCAAGATGTATCTTACAACTTTCATGTTGGTAATTTTTTCATTTGGAACCTTTATCTTAATGTAAATTACTTTGACAAAAGATAACTTTTTGTTGACTTTTAAAATGACCTGTAATATTTTGGTCCATATCTTTCAAATGAAGCATTTTCTGCCTTGAGCTTAGAGAGACAAAGTTGTAGATAATTGAATTTCTTTCAAGATAGGCTTTGGTTAATAAAATTTTGATGAAGTATGTGAAAGTTATGCTTGGTCAAAGTTCAGTTGACTTCTCCTAAAGAAAACCTAATTTAGTAACTTTTAACTTTTGATGAATCATGATCAACCCTTGATCAAATGATGAATGTGACCTCAAAATCTTGATGTTGACAAAAAATCTTAAAGTTTGATTGTAAATTGGTCAGAGTTGATTTTTTGTCCAATACAGTTGATTTTCAACCATCTGGCTAATTGACTGAGCAAATTTGTGAAGCAAGACTTGAAATTTGGTATGAGGGTAGCTTGAGACATATGAGAAACCATGAAATCTATTTGAGACATTAGAAGTCCAATTTCCTTTGAGAATATCAAAACCCTAATTGTAGGTTAATTGCTTAAACGGAGAGCTTTGTATGCTCAAACCTTGAGTATTCTTGAGCAATTGAGACCTTCATGAGAATGAGGAGACCTATTGAAATAATTTGTTTTGAAAATGGGAGGGCAAATTTTTAGGGTACAACAACTAATAAATGCCCAAAAATTTGCACTCACATGTTAACGAAGTAACGTGTTGGTTGATAGTACTGCTTGAACGGGTTTAAAGATGCCATTCGGAGAGGTAACGGGATGCCGTCAAAGATGGGCTTATAGATGCCATCCAAAGTAAATGTTGATAGGAGTGTCAGAATGAGTCTATGCTCGATTATATCTGAAAAAGTATACTAGAATGAGTTTGTGTCTAATTTATCTAGCAGACATACTAGGGAGTATCAAAATGAATCTTATGTCTCGATTGTATCTGAATGATGTTCTAGAATGAGTCTATGTCTCGACTGTATCTAGGAGAGGATCAGAATGAGTCTTCGCCAGACTGTATCTGAACAATGTATTTGAATGAATATACGCCCGACTATATCCAGAAGTGGATCAGAATGAGTCTTCACCCGACTGTATCTGAAAAGTATACTAGAATAAGTCTATGTCCGACCATATTTAGAAGATGTATTGGAATGAGTCAACGCCCGACTTTATCCAAAAGAGTGTCAGAATAAACTTTTGTCTGGTTTTATTTGACTGTTGCTTTTCAGAATGAATCTATCCGATCTTATATGAGGGAAATTATTTTCAGAATGAATCTCTGAAGGAAATGCTCGTCAGAATTAGTCTCTGAGGGGAATCATCAGGTCGTGTAGATATTCACTCCGTCTTGTTTCGGGAATTAATCTACAACCTGCCTATAAATTGCCGATAATATACGTCTGTTTGCGAACATAACCTGAAAAGACAAAGTTAGTTTTATGCAATGTCATGATGTATGTAATGCATTTCGTAATGATGCTCTCAAAATAAATGAGAATATTATATGTGTTTCATATGCATATGTTATGATATTTTGTAAATGATGTATGGATGTAATATGTCGTTGGAGCGTATCGGTAACTTCTTGTAACAACGCTTAGCTAGGGAAAATAAATCCCTGACTGTAGTTGGGGATGAAGAAAGTAATACTTAAATTTTTGTTTAAGATGACTTTTCTGGGGGTTCTTGCTTTGTGTTTGAGGACACTCGGCTGGGGATCTTCGACTTCTGCTTAGGGATAGAAGTATTCAAGGATAGTCGATTGTTTGTTGTTCTTTTTATTAAAGGATTTGATTCTTATGTAGTCTGACTTGGGATAAAAGAGATGGATATTTCTCTGATGCACCATCTGACCAGGTTTCAGATATGGGTATCAGCTCTTCTAGGGAGGACAACATTGAGTGACATCTGGATGGATAAGAGAATTTTGTCGGGGAATTTGCAGTATTGGAGAAATAAACTCTGTTGGGGAATTAAATCATGTAGATTGCGTTTAACGAAATAATCACTGGTGGGGATTGTTGTACCCCAAAATTTTCCCTCCCATTTTCTTCAAAACATGTTCACAAAGGTCTCAAATACTCAAAGCTACTCAAGAGTTGACTGGTCAAAACCACCTCCTAAGCAAGGGTCTTCAACTAGGGTTTGGTGCTTCTCAAAGGAGATTGGGTTGAAAGGGTCTCAATTGACTTTCATGGTTCATCATAGGTCCTCAATAATGCTTATGTCAAGTTTCAAGTCTTACATCACATGTTTGCTCAGTCAATGGCTCAAATGATTGAAAGTCAACTATATTAGGTAAAAAGTCAATTGTGGTCAACATACAATCAAACTTCAAGATTTTTTGTCAACATCAACGTTTTGAGGTGATATTCATCATTTAATCAAGGGTTTATCATGTTTCCTCAAGGAAAGGTCAAGAATTGCCAAAATTAGGGTTTTGATTGAAGATAACTGATCATTGATTGTTGGCCTAGTGCATGCCCTAATGGCTTGAAGCATGATCTCAAGGGCTCAAATACAACATCTTGACCTAATTACATGGCTTAGGACATTTCAAAAAATACAAGTGATTGATAGTTGAATAATTGAATCAATTGATGAAAAGTCAACAGACGCACAAAAGTCAAACTTTGACTTTTTTGTCAACATTGGAAATCAAAAATAAAGAATCGTCAAGAAATTCGAAACTATCCCCTTTGTAATCAAGAATCAATAGAATAAATAAAGTAAACAAAAGTCAAAGTTGGAAAATTTTCAAACACTTGGGAAATTTCAAGTGTTTTATGCCTAAAAACCCTAACTTCACAAGCAAGTTTCCTCAAGATACAAGCTGATTCAAGGAAAACTTTCAACATGAAAGTTATAGAGATTAATGAATTCTAAAACATTGTTAATGTGGGATGATTCTCAAAAAGTGCTTAATTTAAGAGATATGAGCCCATAAAATTGTGACATTTTTTATCCAACACTTAGAAAAAATTTCAACAAGTTTTGATCAGTTTTTTATCCCAACTTCATGGCCATTTTTCACCAAGATCCCAATTGATTTAACAAAAATGGTCAACATGAAAGTTGAAGATCTTGATTCAAGCTTTCCAAAATGTCCAAGAGCATAAAAATATCATGCTTGAGCTAGGATATTTGAAGATATGGAGTTGGGAATCCATTCTTGAAATATAAGTCATTTTGTGATGAACTCATAATAAAATCTTCATACCATGCCTGGTGTTGTACCCTAAAATTTTCCCTCTCATTTATCAAGACTTTTCTCACAAGATCCCTTTGACTCAAGACTGGATTAGGGTTTGGTCAGCTCAAGACATCTCATCTTGCACTGATGACCCAAAATTAGGGTTTGAGATTGCACAAGGATTTTTGGACTATCAATGCTTCATGTGACTTTCAAACATCATTATGGATCCCTAAGATTACTCATGTCAAGTTTCAAGCCTTGGATCACACTTTTGCTCAGTCAATTGGATAGTTGACCTAAAAATCAATTGTATTGGGGAAAAAGTCAACCATGGCCAATTTACAGTCAAAATTCATAATTTTTGATCCACATCAACATTTTAAACTTACATGTGTCATTTGATCAAGTTTGGATTACAACTCCTCAAGAAATTTGATCAAATCAACAAAAGGGCAAAATGGTCAAAATTAGGGTTTTTGACTAAGGAAGGGCAATCTCTGATTTTTAACCTAGAAAATGACCAATTAAGTTAAGGCATGATTTCAAGGATTCAATTACATCATCTTGACCTTATTACATGTCTCAAAGCATTTCAATTTCATTGAATTCACACATGAAATTTGCAGTTAACTAATCAAAAGTCAACTATACACTGAAAAGTCAAACTTTGACTTTTTGATCAAAATCAAGTGCCAAGGGTCATAATTCATCAAAACATGTAAAAATGTGAAACTTGTTCATCAAGAAATCCAAATTTGAAGATTATGGTTTAAATTTGAAAATTTTCTTAACTTAGAAATTTTCTTATAGAAAATTTCTTATTTTTTCTTAACTTTAGGCCATTTTTTCACCATGATGCATAATGATTCAAGGAAAGTTCCCAACATGAAAGTTGTAGACCTCCATGAAATATAACTTTAATTCACACAATTTTCCCTAAAGATGCTTGGATATCAAGATACAAATTTATGAATATATGGTCATGAACTAAGTAACTTAGTGAAATTTTGCCCTAATTTAGGCAGGTTTTGGACCCAACTTCATGATAAATTTTCACCTAGTTCCAAGAGGTATCTCAAAATGCATTTCAAATATGAGTTATAAAGAACATTGAAAGCTTTCCAAAATGTCCAAGAAATCCTCAAGATCATTTTTGAGTAGGGAGAATCGAAGAGAGGAAGTTGGCATTTTCTCACTTTTTGTCTAAGCCATTTCATGAAGAACAAAGTTGCAATCAATACCTATGCTAGCTAATCCATGCTTTACAGATACCAAACTTGTTCCTCACTCCTTAATTAAATGCATACTCAGTTTACAAAGCTTTGATCCATGCCTTAGAACCATTATCCAACTTGCAATTCCATTTATGGCAAAAAGTGACCATTGCCATTTTGAAAAAGATCAACTTTTGCCACTTTGCAAATCTTGAGCATTGGACTTGTCTCCATTGTACACACGAGTTCCACAGGTCTAAAGCAAATTGTACAAGCTGATACCAACCCTAAGAGAGCAAGTACAAACATGGCAAGCATTGTCACTTCACTTTGCTTCAAAAGTAAGAAAGGTGGCAAAAAGGGTAGAACTGACACATATGTTGAAGGAAAGATAGGAAACTGATCTTATACTAATATACAAACATTATGTAACAAAAAACACGATTAGAAAAGGCCTGAAACACTCCCAACTAGCAAAACACCAAAAATCTGTCCAAACCTACAGTTTTTGCATAAGCATACCCATCTTCCATTTGGTTCGTGCGTTTTAAGTTTTGATCATTCAAACATCTTACATACTTGATATCAAACCAATCCAGACCTTCATCCATGTTCTGTAATCACTTTTTCGTCATTTTCCATTGTTGATTTCAGAGCTTGCAGTTTGACTTGGCCAAGGAGTTTCAGATACTTTCAGAGCAAGGCAAGGGTTAGAATACATTCAGGGAAGCTCAAGCAAGCATCAGGCCTCCATCAAACTCACTCCAGTTCCATCCACGATTCCAACTGAAGGAGGTAAATCTCAAACTCTATCTCCTTGTACAGGCAACCTTAGGCCACGATTTGTGAATAAAAAGTGTAGTCCTCATCATAACGAAATTGTACATATCTTTATCTTGCATTGATTTTACTTAAGCTGAGAGAATTTGGAACTTGAAATTTCTGAAAATATTAGGTTAAAATTTAGGGCTGTTAAAATTCTCTTTGATCTTTGATTGATAGTTCACATAACTTATATGGTTGGAATCGTGAGTTCAAGTACTACAACTTTCATGTTATGAGTTTTTATTTTCATAGAAGTATGAGAGAGTTACAGGATGTCTGGCCAAGCTTGAGGAAGAAGATGAAATACAGGGCAAGGACATGTTTTGGGTTATATTATTTTTGCTTTCCATAAGACAATGGATGAATAGCCACCCCAGTGGCAAAGTAGCGCGCTGGTGAGACCCATGTCCTGGGTTCGAACCTGGGCGCGCTACTTTTGGTTTTCTATATTTTTCCATTTTTTAGTTTTTATCCTTTTGCAGGTTTGGGCTCAGTTTTGTGGACTTAGCATATTTTTACTAACATTACTACCAGCTTTGCTACATCACCCCCCTTGCCAACTTTTTATTTTTTTTATTTTTTATTTTTTATTTGTTTTATTTTCATATTTAATATTTTAAATATTTTCTTTAATACATAAAAATCCTAAAAAATGTGAATTAATAATATTGCACTTTTATTTTATTTTTTAGTTTATTTCTCACATAAAAATATAGTTTATTTTAATATATATCATTTATTTTCTTAATAAATTTTTAAAATATAATTAAAACATGTTTAGTTTAATTTATTTTTATTTCATACCTATAAACATTTATTTTTGAATATATAAAATTTTTATATCTTTATACAATATTGTTTATTATTTTTATACAAGAAAATACATAAAATAATACATATAAAAATTTTATTTTCTTTTAAAAATGATAATTAGGGTTAAACCCCTTTTAAAAATTAATTCCTTTTCCTTACATTTTTAGGCTTAGATTTAAATTTTCTTTTACATAAAAACAAGACACAAAAAATCTTTTCCTTACATATACATTGTATTGTATTTATTCTAATTCGTACAAATTCGATTTGGTTGTAATAATTTATTTAGGTTTATATTTTTGTAAATCCCCATTCAAATTTGTATTCCCCCCTCCCATAAATTGTTGTAATAGCTTAGAAATATTTACATTACGCAATTTATCGCTTTATATGCCATGATTAGTAATTAGGGTTTGTATGACAAGACCAAAACAAAGAAAAATAGAACACCCTAAATACAAGACAAAATCAAACCATGAAAATGATACACTTGCACACAAGCATCCTTAGGGTTTCACCACTTGGTTGCCTAAAACAAAAATGGTCATATTATGCATGTGAAGTATCTTGGCAAAAACAAAACAAATATAAAGATCATAGTCCCTCGATGACGCTATTCAAAAGTTGCCTTACAAAATGATCTTGGTCCCTCAAAATGCTAAGATACTTTGAAAACATTGCTAATCATGGTTATACTATGACCCATGTCCACCCCATTTACATCCAAAGATAGGGTTGCTTACCAAATCAATGGAAAGACAACAATGTCAAAGGAATAGAAAATGCATAAGAAAGACATTTGAGTAGGTAGATTACTCCTAGTTACTTGCTCTATTTCAAACAACAATCCTTGCTATTTTCCAAAACAAACACACACATTTCAAAACATCTTACAATCATTGAAAAACATTTTCAAAAAGACAAACATCTTTATATACATTCTTACGAACGAGAATCATTACAAAGATTTCCTAATCGAATGGCCTCTTTTACAATATACTTTCAAAAACCACACCAAACACAATTTCAAACAAACAAAAATAAGTGATATAAGCAAGTAACTAAGAGCCCATGGAAAACCATGGATGAAAAGGGTGCTAATACCTTTCCTTTTCATAATCTACCCCCGGAACTCAAGAAAACACCTCAAAGGTATTTCCTGTTCTTTTTCACCTTTCCTTTTGGATAAAAGAAAAGTCTGTGGCGACTCTTGCTAAACCGCAACATTTGCGATAAAACACAAAACCTCAAGTCAGTTCTCCCACTGTATCACAGAACTGGCGACTCTGCTGGGGAATTATTGAAAAAAAGTGGGGTTACCTTAGGGTTTATATCACATTTATTTGCTTACATTATTTGACTTGTTTGCTTTACATTATGGTTCTTTGTTTGGGTTTGAATCCTCTACCCGAATTTGGGAAACATTATAGGTAAATAGCAATACATTGTGGAAACTGTGCGGGGTATACCGACATGGTCTAAGCAATAGCTATGTTAGTGTGACATATTTGTGGGTACTGGTAGCCTTTGAGTTAATTAAAGAGAATACAGGGCCGCTGAGTAATGTCATGAAGCACTAATGAACTTCTAGAACCCTTTACTTGACCAACTTGGCCTTTAGGATGTAGTGAGATGACCGACTTTGGTGCAGTCCAAAGTTGGTAGATACTCGATACTACACTCATTGAGGGTTGGTTTCTTGGGATATTTCAGCCGCCATTAAAGAGGCTTGAGCTGAAACAATGACCTAGGAAACAATCCAGTGATATTGAGCTCCTTAGAACCCGGTTACTATTATTAGGACATGTTGAGCCAACTAAACTTCAAGAGGGTACTTACCTATAAAACCCCATGCAAGCCTAGACTAAGAACTTATTTGCTTTGCTTGTATATGCATGCTTGTACATAACATCATGGACATCATGAACATCATATGAATTCACTAACCATTTCAAGGATTTTGGAGATTCATCTTTGTTCTTTGTAGGATATGGATTCACTTCGCAGGAAAACTATCCAAATCAACCTTGTAAGAATTCCTCCACAACTCAAGGAGCTAGCTTTATATGTCATGAGATTAGGTCAACAAAACTTGAAGAAAATCTTGCATGATTATGAGAAAAATATTGAATTTAGAATTATGTAAAACTTGTTATGTTGGCCAAGATCATGCACCAATCACTTTTGCACGAATTTGATAGCTTGTACATGAGATCTTGGGCCTCCAACATGACTGAAATCAAAGGCCTTATACTTTAGTCCATTAAGTTTATATTTATTTGATTTATTTTGAGTTTAATTAAATAAAAATCAAAATAAGTAAAATAAAAATAGAAGATAACACATGAATGGACTTAAGGGTATTTAAACATGTCATGAACACGTTTAGATATGAAAACTTAGGCCCAATAGCTCAAAATTACAAATTTGCTCAATTTGGAATTCATACATTCTACCAAAATTTCCCAACTTGTAATGGTCATAACTCTCTCAATTTTTCATATTTTGAATGTGATCTATAACTTTTTATAAATCTCAAGATTTCCTCTACACTTTCTGTTTTGATCATTTTTGCATTTGGAGACTTTATCTTGATGTAAGTTGCCTTGACAAAAAGTGTCTTTTTGTTGACTTTTTAAAAACCTATAATGTATTGACTCATACTCTCAAATGAAGCACTTTTTGGACTTGAGAATAGAGATACAGAGTTATAGAGAATTAAATTTCCTTCAAAATGGGATTTGGTTGGGGAAAAGTTGATGAAGCATGTGAAAGTTATGTCTGGTCAAAGTTCAGTTGACTTCTCCTAAGGAAACCGTAATTTAGCAACTTTTGACTTTAAATGATTTGAGGGCTCTTCTTGAGGAATCATGATCAACCCTTGATCAAATGATGAATATCACTTCAAAATTTTGATGTTGACCAAAAATCTTGAAGTTTGACTGTATGTTGACCACATTGGACTTTTTACCCAATACAGTTGATTTTCAATCATCTGAGCCATTGATTGAGCAAACTTGTGATGCAAGGCTTGAAAATTGATATGAGAATTTTTAAATACCTATGGAGATATATGAAAACCACTTGGGACCTTTGAAACCCAACCTTCTTTGAGAAGCACAAAACCTTAGTTGTGGACCCATTACTTAGGAGGAGAATTTGTCTGATCAATTATTGAGCCACCTTGAGCATTTGAGAATCTCATGAGAATGTCTTGAAGAAAATTAGAAGGGAAAATTTTTGGGTACAACACATACCTCTGCTTTTCTTCAATTTTTTCTGCAAAAATGAAAAGGCATTTGTTAAGCGTTGAACCATAAGTAAAGGATTCGTCGCACCTCACCAGTAGGCGAACCACCAGTCTTTGAATTCTTTTGCACAATGGAAATAGGGAGAGAATTTTAAAGGATTAAGGTGCGAGATTTTCTTGCTGAAAAAGTTGAGGCATTTTTGTACCAATCTTCATTTGGTTCGTCAGTAGCATCAAAAACTGACGTTTCTCGAACAAAAAGGGATTTTGGCAAGATTTGGCTGAAGACAAATTTCCTGGCTACCAAATTCAGTTGATAGGAAGCAACCCTAATTCTTGATCTTGGAATGAAAATCTTAGTCGACAAGACACATGGTTTTAAGAACTCCATCCAAATGTCATGAATTTCTCTCTAATCTTCTGTCAAAGAACTTGGAAATACTTTTTTGAACTAGTCTGGTCCATAACTTTGATTGACGAAAGGCACCATGGTCGAGATGAAAGTTTTATAGTTATAGAACATATCGAAGTAGGTCTCAAAGATTTCCTTTGACGCGGAGTTTCCATCTTCTAGAGTGACCTGGGCAAGTCTTAGGCCTTCGGTGATCCTCTCTAAATTGGGTTAAATTCTAGTTTTGAGGGATGGTTCAAAAGGTGCATTAATCCACAACTGTAGGAGCCAAATGGGGCTAGAAACAAAAAGGCTTTAAGGATTTTCCTGTTCCTTGTGGTCACGAGAAGAAAGGCCTAAATATTCATACAGGCCATACAAGATCAATTTTCTCAAGAAAATATTTCCTTTCTCATGGAGTTGGGTATCCAAAGGGATAAAAATCTTAGCTACTTGAAGAGAACAAGAGAAAAAGATAAAGTGGGATAGCCCATAGGTAAGTAACATTATATGTTCCTGGGCATATACGTTGTTAGACGAAGAATGATGGTCTTTCATGAAAGTGGTATAACTAGGGCGACATAAGTTGAATCTAGGTTTTGTTTTGGTCTTTAGAGTGGGGTCGAAGATTTCCCAAGTTGGTTGAAGACCAATAATAACTGCTATGTTAAATAGCTTAGGGGTATGCATTCCACATGGTAGTTGAAATGTGTTGGTCAAAGATTCCCAAAAGCAAATGAAAACAACCAACATGCGAGGGTTATACTGGGGACCAACCCTAGAGAGTTGTATCAAGTAAAATATACCTAGATCTATTCATGCTTTTTCCTTATTTCCTTCAACCACTATAATGCCCCAAACTAATTCCAGGATTACCGACTAATGCCACAAACCAACATGTGTCTTTTCAGCATGCTTTATCCCTACTCATATGCTTTCCGAGAAACTTCTTAAAAGGTTTCCCATCCAAATAATAATCCAAGTCAATCCTTCTTAACTATGGAGTTCTTATTTGTTAGAATACCAAAAAGAAGATGCATCTTATTAGTATAGGTAGTACCTATCAATCCTTATAAGCCTTCCTTTAACCATCCTGTCTCTTCTCTACACAACCTCATGATATCTCTCATTCTGATGTGATGACCATTCATTTCCCTCTTCGGCCTAGAGTGTTACACATTTTGGGAAGTTTCCCAGAAATCATGTGAGTAAGGATAAAGCATGTTGAAAAGACCCGTATTAGCTTGTGGGGTCATTCGGTAATCCTGAAAGCAGACTGGAGCATTACAAATGGCATCAGAGCCAAACCTCTACTAGTACAATGTGGTTCGAGGACGAACCATGCAGAAGCTGGTGGGTATGTAACACTTAAGGTTGAAGAGGGTGGGGAGTGGTCACCACATCAGAATTAGAGGGATCCTGAGGCTGTGTAGGAAAAAGACTGCATGGTTGAAGGGATTCATATAAGGATTGATAAGTACTACTGTGATCGGTGGGAAAGAGAACTGACTGTTTTTGGAATGCTGGTTCGTGTTTTGCGTTTGTTTTTGCAAAATGTCGCGGTAAGCAAGAGTCTCCACCGTCTTTTATTTTATCCAACAAGGAAAGGAAAAAAGCACAGAAAAATTCCTGTTTCGAGATGTTTCTCGGGTCCGGGGGGTAGATTATAGAAAGGGAAGGTGTTAGCACCCTTTCTATCCATGGTTATCCATGGGCTCTTAGGTACTTGCTCAAAGTGTTTTCAAAAGTTTGCTTTTCTTTGTGTTTGTGGATTTGAAAAGAGTTTTTGTTTGAAAGGAGTGTAAGTGCAAAAAAGTTTTGTTTTGTTTTAAAAGGAGCAAGTACTTAAGAACCATCTACCTACTCGAAAAGGGAATTAAATTGTGCTAATATCCTTTGGATAATGCTATCCCACTATTGAGGAGTAGGTAGCATCGTCGTTGGAGTTTTAAGGGTCAATTCGATTAAGGGACGTGTGGTCACTAAAGCAATGTTAGGACGCCTTAGCGGTAACCCTAATGTCTTAGATCATTTCATCTGAGGCAACCGTTTCGAGGCAACTTATGATCTTTGTATAAGAGGGCGACCTCTAAAACTTCCTATACTCAATGACCACGTTCGAAGGCAACCAAGCGAGGTGTACCCTGAGAGTGCGCATGTGCGAGTGTGTTATTTCGGTTAATTTTATCTTTGTACATGTCATGGGTGAGATATGTTAATTTTAAGTTCATACATTCGATCTTGTCATGCATTCCCTATTATCAAACATCTAACAGTGTATAGTTGCAGAATTCAAATTGCGGAAATTAAATCTAAACTATTACAAGGCGTCGGGTATTTACATCGCCAAAAACAACCCTTTAATTTAAATTGCGGAAAGTAAAATAAAGCGATAAAATAATTTAAAATCCTGTTAAAACTATTACATTCCGGGAGCAAGTACAAAAATATGGAAAAATAGATCGCGTGGAGAAAATTAAATCGGGCGCAAAGTTCTAGGGTTTTGACCCTTTTTGTTAAAGAAAAGATTTTTGTTTGTTTTTGAATTTTAAGAAATAAATTAACTAAGTTAATTATTAAACTACATTAAATTAATTAATGAATGAAAATAAATATTTTTGATTTTTTTGATATTTAAAGAAGGAAAATAAAATTGATCAACGTTAATAAATCCTAATGATGTCTAAATTAATTTTATTATTTACAAAAATATATTAAAGTTATTGTCTAATTAAAG
This sequence comes from Vicia faba, assembly GCA_948472305.1. Lineage (NCBI taxonomy): Eukaryota > Viridiplantae > Streptophyta > Magnoliopsida > Fabales > Fabaceae > Vicia > Vicia faba. The sequence goes on along the minus strand of OX451736.1, from coordinate 175,530,562 downwards.
CCTAAATTAATTACTAAATTAAATTAATTAAATTGATGAATAAAAATAAATTATTTTTGATCTTTTGGTATTTTAAGAAAGAAATCAAAATTAATGTTAGTAATTAAAACCTAGATTAATTCTAATTGAATTTTAATTATTTACAAAAATGTGAAAGTTATTCTAATTAAAATTATAAATCAATTAATTAATGTTTATTAACAAAAATAAAAGTTAGAATTTAATTTGATAAAGAAAATGTTTTGTGGTTTTTTTTTAATATTTTAAGAAATAAATAAATCTAAATTAATCACTACATTAAATTAAATTAATTAATTAAATGAAAAAAAAAGGTTATTTTTAGGAAAGAAATAAAATAATTAAGGTAGTAATAAAACCTATTTATTCTAATTAATTTTAAATTATTTACAAAATAAATGAAAGTTATCTAAAATTAAACTAATTAAATTAATTAATATTTATTGATAAAAAATAAAATTCTAAATTTATTTGGACATAAAAATATTTTTGTGATTTTTGATAAAAAAAAATTTAATTAATTGTTAGTAAAAATAATAAATAAATTACTTAAATAAAAATATAGAAAAAGAAAATAAAGGGTGAGAAATAGACCTGATTTTAGGGTGCAACAGTTGTTGGTGTCATGTGTAAGCTATTCTATTTTGGCCATTTGTGTTTTGGCCTCAACGCTCATTAACCTTCTCAGGATGTCTGCCTCGCCATATATTGGTGTCATGTGTAAGCTGTTCTATTTTGGCCATTTGTGTTTTGGCTTTTGGCCATTTGTGTTTTGGCCTCAACGTTCCTTAATAAACCTGCATGGGATCCTGTCTAAATCTGCAGTGTTGAATCTCATGAACACATTAAATAAATTACTATATATCATAAAATACAAATAAAGCCAATATATGAAGAAATTTAATGTTTAGGCCAATATGACATGTATGAATGATTATACCCTTTTGATCATGAAGATCAAATCAGTCTTACTCTTACTGGAGAAGTAGTGATATGAATGCTTTTATGCCCTTTTGATCATGGAGATCAAACCAGCCTTACCCTTATTGGAGAAGTAGTAAGATGTTGGTTTGTAACCGGGATGGCTTGTTTGTAGTGAGATGTTGGTTTGTAACTGGGATGGCTTGTTTGTAGTGAGATGTTGGTTTGTAACCGGGATGACTTGTTTGTAGTGAGAGAGAGATTTGTAATAAGGATTTCAAGGTTTTAGGGTTCTTGAAAGAATTTGATATTCTGATAGCGTTGTGGCAAGGTTTTTTTTTCTCCTCCATGTTTGTGTGAAAAGAATGAGATTATATAATGGAAATTAGAGCAAAGAAAATGAGCTTTAAATGTGCAATTGGGCCTCCAATGTTCACTTGAATTCGTCACGTTCCAGGCTAAATCACAGGGGCTTCAGTGCAATTTTTGAAGTTGAAATGTGAAAACAAAATGTAGCCGACATCGAGAACTAACTGCTGTCCGAAAATAGGCTCAATTGGATAAACGGTGAATTAGTTATGAATTTTTGAAGTTTTAGCTCAGACAAACTTATTTTGGGCTCCAGTGTCGACTCTGACACGTTCTTCAATAAAAAAATGGTATTGATAGGAGCATAATTCGATCTCTACTTTTGAATCAAAGTTGTAGATATCTGAGTCAGTGACCTTGTGTAAAAATATGAGCCCAATCCGATAAAAATTGACCGAGTTATGAATTTTCGAAGTTTCGACCCAGATAAAATAATATTCAGCATTCAGGATTTTCGGCGCGTCACGTGCACTCTGAGCAAAAAACGAAGGCCTTTTGGACACCGTTCGAACTCGATACCTCCTGTGAAAATGTAGATAACTCAATTTTTGAAATTTTGGCGCTGGAACCAACTCGATACGATGAAAATCGACCAAGTTATGATTTTCCGAACATGACGCAAATAAATTTTTGACACAAATTTCCTGTACGGAAATACTTGATAAATCTGCATTTTTGAAGACCTTCTGATCGAAATTGGCTTCCAGACGTGAGAGATGAAAACGTAGATGACGTCAAGACAGAAATTTTTCCACTGGAACGGGTTCAAAACGATCCACGATCTTCAAGTTATGAATTTTTTAGCGCGTAAAAATTGCACTTTCAGCACACTTTTTCACCATATTTCTTCGAGAAAACTCACATTGTCGGATACCTTCTTTAAAGAATTAACTCTTGAGCCGAACCTGAATTTGAGAATACGTTATCAGAGATGTCTTGGCGAAAGAACACCTGAATATGACGCGCCAGGTTGGACTTGTGAATCTTTCTTGAAATGTTTTGAGAAATATGGGAGGACAAATTTTGGGGTACAACAGCTACCCCTGTTCAATCTTCTTAAACCTGAGGATGTAGATTGGCTTTCGTGCCTTTCGTGATCCGAAGGTGGAAGATGATTGAACACTAGAGTACCCAGAAATTTGCACTCGCATGAAGTTGTATCAGCCTTATGATGTAGGAAATGGGCTCACAGATGCCATTTGGAGATTGTTGGTAGGAGGATGGGCTTACAGATGTCATCTGCAGGAGTGTCGATCGCATAAGAGATTCCTTAGCGAGAACTTGCATACTTGTGGTTTGTAGAAGATTCCGCTGGGGAAGTCTAACTTTTGTTGAGATTTAGGAACTTCCATGTACTTCAGCTGAGAGAATGCCCCGGCTGAGTCTTAAGAACCTGTCCATAATTCAATTGGGGGGAAACATCTTCATCAAGATCTAGGAACTGTCTGGTCTTCAACGTAGTATACCGTTGAAATTAGAGAACTCGTCCACACTATGACGGAAGAAAACATCAAGATCTTGGAACTGACTAGTGCTCAACGTAGTATACCGTTGAGGTTATAGCACTCGTCCATACTATGACGTAGGGAAACATCTTCATCAAGATCTAGGAACTGTCTGGTCTTCAACGTAGTATACCGTTGAAATTAGAGAACTCGTCCACACTATGACGGAGGAAAACATCAAGATCTAGGAACTGACTAGTGCTCAACGTAGTATACCGTTGAGGTTATAGTACCCGTCCACACTATGACGTAGGGAAACATCTTCATCAAGATCTATGAACTGTCTGGTCTTCAACGTAGTATACCGTTGAAATTAGAGAACTCGTCCACACTTTGACGAAGGAAAACATCCAGATATAGGAACTGATTAGTGCTCAACGTAGTATACCATTGAGGTTATAGCACCCGTCCACACTATGACGTAGGGAAACATCTTCATCAAAGCCTAGGAACTGTCTGGTCTTCAACGTAGTATACCGTTGAAATTAGAGAACTCGTCCACACTTTGACGAAGGAAAACATCAAGATCTAGGAACTGAGTAGTGCTCAACGTAGTATACCGTTGAGGTTATAGCACCCGTCCACACTATGATGTAGGGAAACATATTCATCAAGATCTAGGAACTGACTAGTGCTCAACGTAGTATACCGTTGAGGTTATAGCACCCATCCACACTATGGCATAGGGAAACATCTTCATCAAGATCTAGGAACTATCTGGTCTTCAACGTAGTATACCGTTGAAATTAGAGAACTCGTCCACACTTTGACGGAGGAAAACATCAAGATCTAGGAACTGACTAGTGCTCAACGTAGTATACCATTGAGGTTATAGCACCCGTCCACACTATGACGTAGGGAAACATCTTCATCAAGATCTAGGAACTGTCTGGTCTTCAACGTAGTATACCGTTGAAATTAGAGAACTCGTCCACACTTTGACGGAGGAAAACATCAAGATCTAGGAACTGACTAGTGCTCAACGTAGTATATCGTTGAGGTTATAGCACCCGTCCACACTATGACGTAGGGAAACATCTTCGTCAAGATCTAGGAACTATCTGGTCTTCAACGTAGTATACCGTTGAAATTAGAGAACTCGTCCACACTTTGACGGAGGAAAACATCAAGATCTAGGAACTGACTAGTGCTCAACGTAGTATACCGTTGAGGTTATAGCACCCGTCCACACTATGACGTAGGGAAACTGTCGAGATTGAGAACCTTATCTGAAATTCAACCGAGGATAATTCAATTGAGATTTAAGAACCGGTCAGGTCTTCGACGTAAATGGTCTTTCCTGAAAGGTTAAGGTCAGTCATATGAAATGCATGATATGGATTAGGCAATGATGTTCTCAAAATAAATGAGATTGTATTCGTATGATGCGTATATGCATGTATCATGATGCATGGGAGTATAATGTTTTAGATGGGGAACATAAATCCCGGAGCTGCTGGAGAGTAGAGTTGAATTCTTCGTTTTCGCTGGGGATGATGAACGAAGATGATTGTGAGAATAAACTCTGTGGGGAGAGATATTCTGCTGAATATTATCACTGATAAACTCTACTGGGGATTCCGCTGATAAGCTCCGCTGGGGATTTCAACGATAAACTCTGCTGGGGATGGATTACCGTTGCTGGTGATATTAAATCTGTTGAGGATTGAATTCCTGCTTGTGAAAGGAAAGAACTTTGCTGGGGAGAATCTTTCAGTTGCAACTTGCTAGGGATAACCCTGTTAGACTCTTGTGGGGATAAATCTGAGTTCGGCTGAGAATGATCCTTTGAACTTGGCTGGGGAGATTGATTTTGTACTCCGCTGGGGATAAACTTCCAGAGTCTACTAGGGATGTTGATTCAACTCTGTTGAGGAAGCTTTTTCAGACCGTGTTGGGGAAATATTGACTCCACTGGGGTATCTTGTATTCCACCGGGGAACATTCTTATACTCCGTTGAGGAATATTAAGACTGTCGTGGATGCTCTTATACTTGTTGGGGAATATTCTTATACTCCGCTGGGGGAATATTACGACCCTTTTAGTGTTGATGGTAGACCAACTCTGCTTGGGGAGAGTGTTGTTGATTCAATCATAGTTGTAAGTCTCAGCTGGGGGAGAGCTATCATTATTGTCTTACTCTGCGGGGAGTGAAGGTATCTTAGCCATATTCTTCAGCTGAATCTACCTTTGTACCTGGTGAGCAGAGCAGCTGTACAGTTTGGACAATTTTATTGCCCCTGTTTCTGCGGGAGAAGGTGCCTGCGGAGGCCTTGTGGATCGAGTATTATCCCAACCTATGAGGTGCTTGGTATCTTTCGATTGAAATGACAAGTCTTCTTCTGGTAGGCAAGTGACGAGATGACGGAACACAGTCGTACACTTTGATCCCTAATTTTTGCCTGGACCGCCCTTTCGGGTTTTCAGTCCATCGGGATACCCTTTTTTGCCCAAGCCGCCTTTTCAGGTTTTCGACTTGCCGGGTGTACATATTTTTTCCATTTTTATCCCTAATTTTTTCCCGAACCCTTTTGGTTCGCCGGGAAGCCCTTATTTTTTCCTAGGCCAGTCGACCTAGCGGGTCTTTGATTATGCGTAGTATTTTCTGATTATGTCCATGCTCTCAGGATGTAGGGAGGTGTCACTGTCGGTAGTGTTGTGTTGCCATACTAACAGAAGATCTTCGTTTGATCATGCAAGATTCGTTGTTGGAATTCATGTCCAATGCCCCAATTGATTCAGATGGAGATTTGTCCCTGACTATTTGGCATTTTTGAGAGATTCCTTGAATCTTGACTTAACTGCCCCAGATGATGGATAATGATCATGTCGTGCCCCTTGATTGGAAGTTCTTTTTCTACTTGAGGTGACCCTTTTTGCTGAGAAGGTTTTTGTTCATTGGATATTCGTCGTGTAAATTTCTCTGTTGTTTGAACAAATAGTCATATGCAAACAATGTTATTTTAAGAATGCAAAGCTTATGTCTGTCTTGAAGTTTTTGAAAATGCATTTTTCAGTAAAACAGGAAAATTTTGTAAAATGTGATGTCAACTCAGGATGTACAGCAAGCCCTACAGGAGTCAGGATACCTTTGTAACAGTATGCTTTCGAACTAACCCATGCTTCAGCTAGGACTTTTAAGGGTTATAACGTGGCTTGATTCACGGTTTAAGAAACAAAGGATAAAGGCTCAAAATTTATTTGTACCCACCCGCTCTTCGTGATGTTCTTCGATCCTAAACTCAGCTAATCGTGCATTTAGATCCTGTTTGAGTCTTTGTTCTGATATTCCGGTGATGGTTCGGATACTAACAGTTTATTTTGAACAGGCAGTCATTTTTATGAGAGTTTGCAGGATCTCTTCCCTTTTGGTTTTTATTATCCCTGTTTTTTTTGCATGAACTATTTCTTTTTGTGATTACAGTCAGTGGGATGCCCCAATTTTTCTTAAGTCTCCTTCACAGGTTTTGACTTATTGGGCTTTTATTTTGAGAGATAATGACTGCCTGTCCTTACGATTATACGGAACCAACACCGTCTTTTGTTTCGGAAGGACTTCTTTGATGCCATTCATTGTGCACCTGGATCAATTGAGAAAACTACCCTGCCCCAGGTTATAATTAAGGGTTTTAATTTGTGAAAAGAAAAACTCCAACTTCTTTGGCTCAAAGGGGTTGACTAGGGATTATCTTCCTTATAACTCCACTGTTTAGGATTTGAAACAATGCATGTACCTCGTCAGCGGGGTCTGTTAAAAAGCATATTGTAGAGATTTTGATATCATTTTCGTCATCCTCCCTCAAAAGGCTTAGAATTTTTTAATCGAGAGTTGAACATCACAAAAATGAAAGCAATTTGAATATAGTGAATATGAATGGACTGATTCAAAACAGACATATGTAATGTGTGATACGGTGGGAGAACTGACTAGTGATTTGCGTTCGTTTTTGCAAATGTTTCGGTTGAGCAAGAGTCGCCACCGACTTTTTATTTTATCCTAAGGAAAGGTTTAAAAAGCACAGCAAAAACCTTTGAGATTTTTCTTGGGTTCGGGGAGTTGATTATAGAAAGGGAAGGTATTAGCACCCTTTCTATCCATGGTTACCCATGGGCTCTTAGTTACTTGCTTAGATCACTTGCCTTTTGTTTTTAATTGTTTTAAATGGTGCTTGTGTGTGTGTGGGTTTAAAAATATTTTGAAAAGAGGCCAATGTGGTGGCAACCTTTGTAATGATCCATGTTGGGATGTATACAAAGGTGTATGTCTTTTGAAAAAGTTTTCATTTGTTTTTGAAAGTTATTTTGAAAGTGTTGTGAGGTGTGTTTTAGAAAATAGGCAAGTGTTTTGTTTTTGCAAGTTTGATTTAAGCAACTAAGAGGTTATCTACTCCTAAATTTCTCGAAGTTTTTTTGCTATGTTTTAACCCTTTTAATAAGTTTGTTCCACCATTGTATTTGGTGGACAATCTCATGTTAGGATGTGAGAGGGACGGGCGCGGGTCATCGTTTAGACCATAATTGCAATGGTGTCAAGTATCTTTGGGCATTTTCTTTAAGGGACTTGATCATTTGTTTGGCAACATTTTGAAAAGTATTATCGAGGGACTATGATCATTTGATTTGTTTATTTTGCCCAAAGAGACCTAACATGCAATATGGCCCAATTTTAAAAGGCAACAAGTGGAATACCCTAGGGGGTGCAAGTGTGATTTGTGTGTCCATTTTCATGCTTGTTTGTCTTGAGATTAGGTCATAACTATTTTGTTCGTTTTATTCGCATATAAACCCTAATTCTAGCATTATATATTTAGAAAGCGATAAAGTGCGAAATTTAAACTCCTACGCTATTACAACACAATAATATAGGGAGGGGGGTACAATGTTTCAAATGGGGATTTTGACGAGGAATTTAAACCTAAAACTATTACATCAATTTTGAATTTATACAATTTAATTAATGTATAATAATTAAATAAAAATGGAATAAAATATGCAAGATGCAAAAATGTTTTGTATATGTATGAAAAAAAAGTATTATTTATATAAAATAAAAAGAAAATAAAAAGATATTATTTTTGGAGTATTTTTGAATTTAGGGTAAAAACCCTAATTCTATTAAATAAAAGGTATCATTTATTAATATATATACAATATTTATCATTTATACACAAAAATAAAATAAGAAAAGAAATATATTTGTAAAAAATGATTTTTTTAGTGTTTAATATTAATAAAATAAAAAATGTATATTTTTAGTATTTTATTCTAAGTATATTAATAAATATATATATTTATGTATTAAGTTCTAAATATGTATTATATATAAAAAATAATAATATTTAATATAAAAATAAAAAGGGTATTTTTTATACAAAATATTTTCAGGAAGTAAAAATAAAATAAAAGTGTATAAAAAATATATTTGTATTATCTTAATATTTTAAACAAAAAGTATATATGTATATTTATCTATTTATGTACAAAAACAATCAAATAAATACTTAATAAATTCAAAAAATGATGGGAAAAATATTTTTATATTTTTAATATGCTGAGAAAAAATAAATGAGTCAGTTAAAAAAAGAAAAAGTCAAAAAATATTAAAAATGAAGCAAATGGGCTCAAGGGTGTAAAACCAAAAAAAGGTGGTGTGAAAAGTAACTCAGAAGCAAGCCCAGCCCAAAGCCACCTTTCTTCAACCTCTGAACAAAAAATTATTCAGAAAACGCGCGCAAGAAGCTCCATTTGAATATCCTGATTCTTTGATTTTTTGAACAAACTTCCAACACAAAAAATGTTAAGCGTGAAACCACGATTCCAAATATATAAAGAACATCTCCTAACTCTCAGAAACGAGAGAGAATTTTAACAATCCCAAATCTTAACCTAAGTTTTCTGCCATTTTCAGACCTTAAATTCTCACAACTCAGGCAAAAGAAATGAAAAGTAAAAGAATGTGCATGTTCAGTGGCATGAGTAGAACATTGTTTCTTCACAAACTTAAAGCTAATGATGCCTAATAAGAGAGATACGAATTCAAAAACTTACCTGTTCAGTTGAAGTTCTATCTGGAGATGTAGGAACTTTCAGTGCAAGGTGATGATTGGAAAAGCTTCTTTGAGGTCCAGGGATGCTATTCCAATGTTTACTTTGTCTTGAAGGCTTCTGAATCGAGCTAGAGAACTTCACCTGCAAGTCAGAAATGTGAAAATGGTGGAAGTGATTAGAGTGATTACAGGTCGTGCTTTTGCTTTTGGTTAGCTTGCATAGATGGTATGGAAGGTGTGTGAACTGATTTGGGCAAGAGAGCTCAAGAGAAATGAGAGATAGCACCCAAACTGCAGGGCCTGCCCTGTTTTTGCAGTTTGAGAGTGATTCTGAGATGGAGGGTGTTTTGAAGGCTAAGGGCTCGTGTATTAGTTTGGTTGTGTTGTGTGAAATGTGTTTGATAACTTTGTTTTAGTGTATGTAAGCTGAGATGGAAGTTGGTTAGAGTTATGCCATGTTTCTTCAACTTTAAGCAACAAATGCCAACTTGTGTTTCTAGGCATGTAGAGGGCCCCTCATGTGCTGCATAATCCCTCCTTGATCAGTGTGTTATGCTCATAATCTTGTGCCAATCAGATTTGCAATGTACTTGTTGGATTTTCAATTTGACATAAAGTGCAACTTTTCAAAAATGGCTATTTTGCTTTATCTAAAAATGGATTAAACCTTCATACAATGCTTTAGCTCAAAGAACATGGTCTTGGCACAAAGAATATGCATTAAATTATTGAGTGTAACTTGGTTTAAGGACCTGTAATCTAGCCTAAAGCAATGCTGAGTTCAAATTGCAAGGTTATGGACATGTAACTTGGTCATGAACAAAGTGAATTTTTGCCATATTGTGAAATTCGATTCTCCCTAACCATGAGGTTGTTTGAGAAGTTCTTGGACATTTTGGAAAGCTTGGAATGTGTACTACAATCCATCTTTGAAATGCAATTTGAAATTCCAAGTGGAAGTGTATGGAAAATGGCCTTGAAGTGGGGTAGAAAACCTTGTCAAAATAGGTAAAAAATTCACTAAGTTAAGAATGGTTTAGTGTCCTTATTCAAAAAATTGTAACTTGAGATACAAGCTTCAAATGAGAAACCTTTGTGAATCAAAGTTGTAGATTATGCAACAAGCTACAACTTTCATGTTTTGACTTTTGTTTGAATCCAAATGAATCATGGTGAAAAAGTGGGGCAAAGTTGGGGAAAAAATTAGGGTTTTCCATAACTTAGAAAAATTCTAAGTTATGAAAAATTCCATTTTAAACCCTAATTTGTATTTCTTGGTTTCTTGGTGAACAAGTTTCATGATTTGACATGTTTTGATGAAAAATGAATCTTGACTCTTGATTTTGACCAAAAAGTCAAAGTTTGACTTTTCAGTGTACAGTCAAAATTGATCAATTGACTGGGAAATTCAACTGTCAATCTTGTGTACTTGGGATCTTTTGAGTTTGTTGAGCATGTAAAGACAATTCCATGGGGTCTTTGAGTCCATATGTGAGCTTGGTTTGCCATTGGCTAGGTCAAACAGTCAAAAATTGCCTTTGTACAGTCAAAACCCTAAAAATGACCATTTTGCCCTTTTGGTGATCTGATCAAATTTCTTATGGAACTGTGATCCAAACTTGATCAAATGGTCCATATGAGTTCATAATGTTGATGTGGGTCAATTTTCATGAGATTTGACTGTCAATTGGCCACAGTTGACTTTTTCCCCAATACAGCTGATTTCTAGGTCATCTGTCCAATTGACTGGGCAAAACTTGGAATCAAGACTTGAAACTTGGTATGGATAAACTTGGGAGTCCAATATGAAGCATGAAAGTCATCTTAGGCATTTTAGGTCAAAACATCTTTGTGCAAACACAAACCCTAATTTGGGTCCACCAGTGCAAGGAGAAATCTTGAGCAGAGGAAACCCTAATTGGATCTTGATCTTCAAAGGTCTGGTGATGAGAAAATGTTGAGGAAATGGGAGGGCAAATTTTGGGGTACAACAGTTGCCCCTGTTCAATCTTCTTGAACCTGAAGAGTTAGATTGGCAGGTTTGCCTTTCGTGACTCGAGGGTAAAAGGAGATTGGACACTAGAGTGCCCGGAAATTTGCACTCGCGTGTTGGAGTCTCAACAGTGTGATGTCGGGAATGGGCTTATAGATGCCATCTGAAGATGTGGTGGATAGGGAGATGGGCTTATAGATGCCATCTGAAGATGTGACAGAACCTTGTTGGGAATGGGCTTATAGATGCCATTTGGAAGTGTTGATCGCATAAGAGATTCCTTAGCGAGAACTTGTGTATTTGAGAAAGACAGATGTTTTCCTGGCTCGTTACAGGTGTTTGATCTTCCATCTTTTTATGCAAATATGCCCTGGCTAGATACAGGTGTCGAGTCTACAAATGGTTGCTCACAGATGTGCCCTGGCTGGATACAGGAATCAAATCCGGAAATAGTTGTCAACAGATATGCCCTGGCTGGATACAGGAATCGAATCTTCGAACTCTTCAGACGTGCCCTGGCTAGATACAGGAATCGAGTCTGGAAACTGATCACTCTCAGATGTGCCCTGGCTGGATACAGGAATCGAATCCGGAAATAGTTGTCAACAGATATGCCCTGGCTGGATACAGGAATCGAATCTGGAAATATGGTCAACAGATATGCCCTGGCTAGATACAGGAATCGAATCTGGAAATAGTTGTCAACAGATATGCCCTGGCTAGATACAGGAATCGAATCTGGAAATAGTTGTCAACAGATATGCCCTGGCTAGATACAGGAATCGAATCTGGAATTTGTGACAGTTGAAGGAAGTTGTCTTTAGGATTGTCTCTTTTTCTGAAAAAGCAAAAACATAAGTTGTATGCAATGTCATGATGTATGATATGCATGATGTCATGATGTTCACATGAGATAGTGTTGTATGCACTTTATCATGTATGTAAGCAAGATGTATGAAATGTGAAATGTTTATGAATGTATTTTCGTCGTAGGAAAAAAAAGATCCTTGACAATCGACCGGAGAATTGCTCTGTGGAAGAGATACTTTGCCGAAGTTTTGATGGGAGTCCTGCTGAAGACTTTGATGATGGATTCCGTTGGAGATAATGACGGTAAACTCCGCTGGGGATAACCAAAGACTAACTCCTGCCGGGGACTGAAAGAACCTTACCGAGGGCGATCTTCCATGGCAATTAGCTGAGGATAACCCAGTTATAAGCCCTCGTGAGGAATAACTCTGAATAAAGCTCGGGAGAGACGTCCGTATTCTGCAGGGAACAAGCTTCCAGAATCTACTGGGGATAAGCTTTTTAGACCTGCCGGGGAAAGTTGGTGACTTCACTGGGGAAAGTATTGCTGAATCCCGCCTTTCTCTGCGGGGAGCTGAGATCGTTTGGTCACATTCTTCAGTCGAATCCACCTTGGTACCTTGGCGGACAAAGCAACCAGACTGCATCAGACAATTTCACATTGCCCCTGTTTCTGATGTCACCTGTAATTAATCTTTCGTTTCATGTGCAAATATTTATGAATCAGCAATTTAATGTCAAATGCATATATCAAAAATGAACATTGGACGTTCTTCGCAAGACAAAACAGAAAAAGGAAAAACAATGGCAATTTGTATGGACTAGTGAATTCGTATTGATTTGAATTTTGCCTGTGAATAGGCGTTTTTTGTACAAGAGGCTGACATCCTAGTAAGAGAATGCCGCCGAATTAATCACAGAATTGACAATTTTGAAAAGAAAACAAAACAGCTATGTGAACAATCCTACTGGGTTCCAACTCTGCTATCGCCCTTATGTCTTCAAGCGTCTCATCGCTTTGCTGCCTAGTTGAAGATGAAGCTGATTGGTCGATGCCGAAGTCTGAGCCAGATAGTTGATGCCGAATTCCGGATGCGAAATGATCCAATGAGACATAGTGTTACGCTTTATCCCTAACTTTTTCCTAGACCTCCCTTTCGGGTTTTCAGTCCACCGGGATACCCATTTTTGCCCAAGCCGCCTTTTCAGGTTTTCGACTTGCCGGGTGTACAAATTTTTTTATTTCATCCCTTATTTTTGCCCGAACCCTTTTGGTTCGCCGGGAAGCCCTAATTTTTGCCTAGGTATGTCAACCTAGCGGGTCTTTTATTTATGCGTAGTATTTTTTCACTATGTCTGCATTAGCGGGGTGAGGAAGGTCGTCACCGTCCATGGTGGTTAGGATCATGGCTCCTCCTGAGAACACATGCTTAACCACAAATGGCCCTTCGTATGTGGGGGTCCATTTGCCCCGGGGATCACTTTGAGGAAGGATGATGCGTTTGATTACCAGGTCCCCAACTTGATACTCTTGTGGTCTGACTTTCTTGTTAAATGCCTTGATCATCCGTTTTTGATACGTTTGACCATGACAGATAGCGGTGAGTCTCTTTTCGTCAATCAGGTTTAATTGATCAAGTCGAGTCTGGATCCAGTCATCTTCACTCAGATCTGCATCTTTCATTATTCGGAGAGAGGGTATCTGGACTTCAATTGGCAAGACTGCCTCCATGCCATAGACTAAAGAGAAGGGAGTTGCCCCTGTTGACGTTCTTGCTGAGGTACGGTACCCATGAAGAGCGAACGGTAACATCTCGTGCCAATCTTTATAGGTCACTGTCATCTTCTGCACAATTTTCTTGATATTTTTATTAGCTGCCTCTACAGCCCCATTCATCTTCGGCCGGTAGGGAGAAGAATTGTGGTGCTGTATCTTGAATTGTTCACAGAGTTCAGTGATCATCTTGTTATTGAGATTGGTACCATTGTCCGTAATGATTCTTTCTGGGACGCCGTACCGACAGATCAGATTATGCCGGATAAAACGTGCCACGACGCTCTTGGTTACCGTGGCGTAGGACGCTGCCTCAACCCACTTCGTGAAGTAATCGATCACCACTAAGATGAAGCGATGCCCGTTGGTTGCCGTTGGTCGGATCTCACCGATCATATCGATGCCCCACATTGCGAAAGGCCAAGGTGCCGTCAGGACGTTCAAAGGAACCGGAGGGATGTGCACCTTGTCAGCATAGATCTGGCATTTATGACAAGTTCGAGAGTGTTGGTAACAATCAGCTTCCATTGTGGACCAGAAATATCCTGCCCGAAGGATTTTCTTAGCCATGGTGTGCCCACTGGAATGTGTTCCAAATGTACCTTCATGCAGTTCTATCATGATCTTCTCTGCTTCGGCCTTATCCACACAACATAGTAGAGTTGAATCATGATTCCGTTTGTAGAGAATGCCGTTGCTGAGGAAGAATTTTGCCGCAAACCTCCTCATGAATTTCTTGTCATTGACAGATGCACCTTCAGGGTATTCCTGAGCTTCCAAATACCTCTTCACCTCATGATACCAGGGTTTTTCAGTCACCTTTTCAGCCTCAAGTTCGCAGCAGTATGTCGGTTCATCCAACTTCCAGATAATGATCCGGGGAGCCTCATTGTCCCACTTAACTTTGAACATTGAAGACATCGTAGCTAATGCGTCCGCTAGTTGATTCTCCTCTCTTGGGAAGTGCTCAAAAGTTATTTCTTCAAAGTGGGGAAGCAAGGTTGTCACATACTCCTTGTAAGGAATAAGATTTGGGTGTTTCGTATCCCACTCGCCTTTGATCTGATTGATCACGAGAGCGGAATCTCCGAAGACACTCAGAAATTTGATCCTTAAGTCGATTGCAACTTGTAAACCCATGATACATGCTTCATATTCTACCATGTTGTTGGTGCAGTTGAAACACAATCGGGCGGTGAGTGGAGTATGCGTTCCTTTGGGAGATATGATTACAGCGCCGACGCCGTTTCCCAAAGCATTGGAGGCTCCATCAAAATGAATAGACCATCGGGATCCTTCCTCAGGTCCTTCATCCGGTCCAGGTACTTCACAGTCAGTTACCACCATGATGTCTTCGTCCGGAAAATCAAAGTTCAATGATTGGTAATCGTCCACAGGTTGGTGTGCCAACTGATCCGCCAGTACACTTCCCTTAATAGCTTTCTGAGTTATATACTGGATGTCATATTCTGTCAAGATCATTTGCCATCTCGCTATCCTTCCAGACAGAGCAGGCTTTTCAAATATGTACTTGATGGGATCCATCTTTGAAATTAATAGAGTAGTGTGAGTCAGCATATACTGTCTCAGCCGGCGAGCAGCCCATACTAGAGCGCAACAAGTTTTCTCAAGCAGTGAGTAACGGGACTCACAGTCGGTAAACTTTTTGCTCAAGTAATAAATAGCGTGCTCTTTTCGGCCAGACTCGTCATGCTGCCCCAGCACACACCCCATTGAGTTATCAAGTACTGTCAAGTATAGTATCAGAGGTCTCCCTTCTACTGGTGGCATAAGAATAGGTGGCTCTTGGAGGTACTCCTTTATTTTTTCAAAGGCAGCCTGACATTCATCGTTCCAACGTACTACTTGATCTTTCTTTAGTAATTTGAAGATTGGCTCACAAGTAGCAGTTAGATGTGAGATGAATCGGGAAATGTAATTCAGTCGTCCCAGGAAGCCTCTGACTTCTTTCTCTGTCTTTGGAGTCGGCATCTCTTGTATGGCTTTTACCTTGGCAGGGTCCACCTGAATACCTTTATCACTTACAATGAAACCTAGCAATTTTCCGGATCTTACCCCAAAGGTGCATTTGTTGGGATTCAACCTCAGCTTGTATAACTTGAGTCGGTCAAACAACTTCCTCAGATGGTCAAGGTGCTCCTCCTCAGTTTGAGACCTTGCAATCATGTCATCAACGTATACCTCAATCTCATGATGGATCATATCGTGAAATAAGGCAACCATGGCGCGTTGATAGGTTGCCCCAGCATTTTTCAATCCGAATGGCATGACCTTGTAACAGAAGGTGCCCCACTGAGTCACAAAGGTGGTCTTTTCCATATCTTCCGGAGCCATCTTGATCTGATTATACCCTGAAAAACCATCCATGAAGGAGAACACCTTGTGTTGATCATTGTTGTCAACGAGGACGTCAATGTGAGGTAGAGGAAAATCATCCTTGGGGCTGGCCCTGTTCAAATCCCTGTAGTCGACACACATCCTGACTTTACCGTCCTTCTTCGGTACTGACACCACATTAGCAACCCATTGAGGGTAAGAAGTTACCGCAAGAAACCCGGCATCGAATTGCTTCATAACCTCAGCCTTGATCTTTTCAGACATCTCTGGGCGCATACGGCGGACCTTTTGCTTTACCGGAGGGCAGTCTTTCTTGGTTGGCAGGTGATGAACTACAATGTCGGCATCCAAACCAGGCATATATTCATAGGACCAAGCAAATATCTCCATGTAATCCTGTAGCATCTGGATCAATCGTTGCTTCACGCTGAGCTCTAGATTGGCACCAATCTTGACCTCTTTCCTATCTGTCTCAGTACCCAGGTTAATTGTTTCCACCGGCTCTTCATGTGGTTGAATAGCCCTCTCTTCCTGGAGTAGCAGTCTTGCGAGTTCACCCGGCACTTCGCAATCATCTTCACCTTCGTCCTCGGCCAAGTTGATCGGATTCTCGAAGTCATAACTGGCGGTAGCAGAGCTGTTACCAGTGAGATCCAGAGTGGATTGAAACCTGTATAAGTGAGTGTGTGTAAATATAGCTGTTTTGCAATATATATAACACAGAAAGAAAAAGGAGCATAAGATTTGAAATGCAACAAACGTCCAATGTTTTGATTGATGATATATGGAAATGTCATACAAAAATCCCTCACAAATGGAGCTACGATGCCTCGGGTAGGACACCGAGCCAATAAAAGTTTTAACACATTGTTTGTTACAAATTGGAAATCAAAAGAAATTAATTACTGCGTGACAAATGTGATAGGTGTAAAATCCTTTGCCGTCCAGTTGCTTGGTCCGTTGCTGTTAGTCGGGTAGATCCAACTGTCAAACTCTGCTTCCTCCGCATCCTCCTCAATAGCATTCACCCTTGGGTTGGAGATAAACACCAGAGCCTTTCCGATCCTTTCCTTGCGCACAGCCCTCTGAGCCTCTGCAGTAAAGCCCAACCCAAACTTGTCATTATTTTGAGTGAAGTCAGGAAGCTGACCCCAGTTTGCACAATTGCCTTTCTTGATTACAGCCCGGGCATCCTTCAAGGACGCCATCTTCAATGGAAAATCCCCTTCAACCACTGCCTCAGCTGATGCCAACACTGGAGGTACTTCCTCAAAATGCTGAAAGGGGGTTTCAATAAACTCCCCGTCCATCTCGATATACCGGAATGAATTCAAGTGACTCACCATGTATTCCTCCTCACCCTGCACAGTAACAATCTTCCCTTTGACAGGGTATTTGAGCTTTTGGTGTAAAGTGGAAGTTACTGCCCCAGCTTTGTGAATCCAGGGTCGACCCAACAAGCAGGAGTAAGATGGGCGAATATCCATTACATAGAACGTTGAGTCAAAAACTTGGGAACCCACACGAATAGGGATGTCTACCTCACCGTGCACCATCCTCTTAGAACCGTCGAAGGCTCTAACAATGATGTTACTAGGTCTCAGCTCCAAACCCTCACAATCCAGACGATCCAATGCCTTCTTGGGCAAAACATTCAGGGAAGAACCGGTATCCACTAACACGTGTGCAAGAGTAGTGCCCCTGCATTCTATGGAAACATGCAGGGCATCATTGTGATTTTTCCCTTTGGCGGTAAGGTCTGCATCTGAGAAACCCAAGCCATTGTCACCTGTCAAATTAGCCACACAGTCGGTGAATTTATCCGTGGAGGTCTCTTGCGGCACATGGGCCGTTTTCAGAAATGAAATCAGGGCTTTTGCATGGGCCTCTGAGCATAACAGCAATGATAGCATAGAGATTTTGGAGGGAGTATGCCCCAACTGTTCAACAACGTTAAAGTCACTCTTTTTGATAATTTTAAGAATTTCCTCCATTTCTTGTTGGGAGGCTTCCACAGCAGTCTTCTTTTTTGGTGCCTCCGTCCTGGCAGGCAAATCGGTAGCAATTTCTCTGCCCCGAGTATCAGAAGACTCGGCGGCAGTAGTAGACACAGGAACTTGAACTGGAACATGCACACTTGCGGGTGTGATGGTGAGAGGTTTTCGGATAACTGGCGGTGCAATGTCAGGCGAGAAGAGCCTACCACTGCGGGTAATCTTGGCGGGACCAGTGATGTTACTAATACTGGTATTGGTGTTGAACTCCTGCTTCACCCCAAGCACATACACGTCGGCTCCATAATGCCATGGAACAGCTTTATCAGACTCATACGGGAGAGGCCCCGGGACAGTAATAGTGATGGGTGCAACAGACATAATTTGGACTGGTTTCTTTACGGGAGCTTTAGCAGGATTGTAGATTGTGACAACCGATATTTCTTCAATGGGAACAGACAGAACAACAGTTTTCTTGAATAGAATTTCCTTGCTATCCATCAGGCTTTGGATGCCTGACTTCAGCAGTGGACAACCGGTAGGGATAACAGCACACAGGAGGCAACCCTTACTACAACCCGGAAATAAACCGGCTAGTAGTAAGTTCCTCTTAACAGTCAAAAGAGGGGTAACAACTTCATTCACCGAAACAACATACAATTCTTCCTCAATGGCATTTACCCTATGCTGGGGCATAGGAGCAGTTACAACATTTGGTCTCTCAGGCGCTTCAAACTGAATTTCCTTCGCGTCGATAAGATCTTGCACTTTGTTTCTCAAGGCCCAGCAATCATCAGTAGTGTGCCCGGGACTATCAGAATGATAAGCACACCGGGCATTTGGGTTATACTTAGGAGACGCAGTGTTGACGACCTTAGGAGCTTCTTTGGTGGTCACCAAATTGGTGGATAGCAGTTGAGGTAAAATTTGAGATAAGGTCATACTCAGCCGAGTATACTGCCTCTTGGGCCTTTCGCCTCTTTGTTGATTGTACTGCTGAGGAGCAGCAACAGGTTTTGAAATGACCAGAGCATTGACGGCTTGGCGACTTTCTGGCTTGACTTGTCTTCTAGGACCATAGACGGCACTTGCTTCTTTCTTAAAAGGCCTCTTCTCAGCACTTGCAGGAACACCCTTCTGAATCTTTCCTGACTTGATGCCAGCTTCTATTCTTTCGCCCGTTAAGATCAAATCGGTAAACCCCGCGGAAGAGTTACCAATTAGATGATTGAAAAAAGGCCCAGATAGGGTCCCTAGAAACATATCAACCAGCTCACGATCGGTTAAAGGAGGCTGCACCCTGCCAGCCAAATCCCTCCATTTTTGTGCGTATTCTTTGAATCCTTCGCTTGTTCCTAACGATATACCCTGAAGTTAGGTACGAGTAGGGGAAAGGTCAGAATTGTATTGGTATTGTTTGTAGAAAGCGGTGGCCAAATCTTCCCAATTCCGGACACTGGTTCCTTCTAGTTGATAAAACCACTCCAACTGAGCTCCAGAAAGGCTGTCTTGAAAGAAATGAATCCAGAGGTTTTTATCTGCCGTATAGGGTTGGATCTTTCTCACGTAGGACCTAAGATGCATTTTGGGACAGGACAGCCCATCATACCTCACAAACACTGGCACTTTGAATTTTGGGGGAATCACAATCCCGGCAACCAAACCCAAGTCTTCAAAATCCAAACCCGGTACCCTTTGTAGTTCCATGGCGGCCAATCTATCTTCTAACCCTTTGTATTTATCATCAGCTGAAGGGTATTGCTGGTCAGAATAATCTTCATCCTCTTCAACCTCTTCTTCCTCCGCATCAGACTCGGAAGGCACCGCAACTCCATCTCTCTTACTAGTCCCTTCATCAGAAGTATGAGGAAATTCAAGCACTCTTCGAGCTTCTCCGTCAAATCTTCTCCCCAAAGTAGCCACCCCGAGCCTCTTCTTCTTCTTCTTTAATGGGTCCTTATTCCCCAGCAAGGTCTTGAGATCCTCCTGACCTTTAGCCAAGGTTGTCAGGAGTTGCTGGAACTGTGCATTCTGAGCTTGTAGGTCCTTGACTGTTTGCTCGAGATCCATTCTACTGAAATAAACAGCAGACAGATAAGGAAACCTGGAATGAGACCTGCTTATGCACATGATGAATGGTATGCTTATGTATGCAATGCATTCAAGGATTTAGGACATTCAAAATTGTTTTAGACAAAGAAGAATGCAAGTCATATTAATAAGAAGGAATTTGTTAGTACATAAATGCCCCATGGGCCAAATATTACAAAATAAACTTCTTAAGGCAGAAAGACATTGCGCATCCTCTTTGGTGCGATGTAGGTATTGAGGGCCTCTTGCTCATGGAGTCGGCGGGTAAGCTCTAGAACCTTCTTTTCACTGGCGTAGTAGCTAGCTTCAAAAGTATTCTGTTCCTCCTTGAGCTGAATCCAACTTTTCTGCATTTCCTCCCATGATGTAGGCATGTCTGGATGTAGGATGGTGTAGGGAACCTCTCCTTCATTGACGGGCTCTTTAATCACTGGGAGTACATGAGGATAAGGTATCATTAGACTTTGGGCTCGGGCTCGTACCCACTTGAGATAGGGCTCAAGAGGGATGGAGTTCTTGTGTCCCAGAGTGTTGCTATCAACCTTGTTGAGTTTTCCCCAAGCTCTGATGAATCTTTGGCGAAGTCCTTGCGCATCGTTGTCGAAGTCAAAAACTAGGCTAGGAATCAACATATCATGAGGGCCATCCCTCCGTGCATATCCAAATTGCCTCAAAGCTAGGCAAAGGTTGTAGGTGATACCCCCTCTAATTCCAAGTAAAGGAACATTAGGAAATTCTCTGCAACGATCGACAATGATGACATTTTCTCTGGATCGAGAACACCAATGCACATCAGAATGAGTAAGAGTCATCAATCGTTGGGACCACCTTGTACCTTGGTCATTCTTCAAGACAGATTGTGGAAGGTGCGAAATAAACCACCTTGCGAGGATAGGAGTACAGCACATGAGAACACCCCTCTTTCTCATTGTTCGTGTGTAAAATGAGTGAAGAATGTCCCCAAGCAATGTCGGTATTGGATTTCTGGACAAGAAGATTTTGACAGCATTGAAATCTACCAATTGGTCAGGATTTGGGAACAAGACCAACCCATAGATAAGGAGTGCCACAATCTCTTCAAAGGCTTGTAGGTCCAATGAGTTCCAACATTCTTGTGCCTACTCAAACAAGAATTTTGCTAAGAATCCTTTGACGCTGCTTCTGGTTTCCCAATGCCCCTTGATGTCGGATGGTTGTAGATGTAATGCTCGAGCAACATCTTCCGGCTTTGGTTCCTTTTCCGTACCGTTGAAGGGTAGTTGATTAAGGATAAGAATTCTCAGGAGTTGAGAAAACTCCTCCAAAGTGGGTACCAACTGATAATCAGGGAAAGTGAAGCAGTGGTGAAGAGGGTCAAAGAACTGGAATAGCACTTTCATCATGTCTTCTTCAATGTTGGTGTTGACTAGGCTGAGCAGTCTACCATGTCTTTCACTGAAGGATGAGTTTTCCGGAATCCTTGAGGTGATCTCCTTGAGTTGAGGAGAGATTCTCACAAGGTTGACTTGAATGGTATTTCTGCGAGGAATTTCCATGTCCTACAAAACAAGAACAAAGATGAAGATCCAAAACCCTTGAAATGGTTAGTGAATGCATATGATGTTTTATGATGTTTATGATGTATGCACAAAACATATGTACCAGTAAAACACACCAAACCCTAGTTTCAGGCTTGCATGGGGTTTCATATGTAAGTACCCTCTTGAGTGTAGTTGGCTTAAAAACCTGTCCTATAAATAGTAACCGGGTTCTAAGGAGCTCAATATCACTGGATTGTTTTCATTGTTCATTGTTTTGGTTTAGCCACTTAACTAGCGACCAAAATATTCCAAGAAAACAACCCTCAATGAGTGTAGTATCGAGTATCTACCAACTTCGGACTGCACCAAAGCCGGTCATCTCACTACCCCTAATAAAAGGCCAAGATGGTCAAGTAAGGTTCTAGGTCATTAGTGCTTAGTGACATCGCTCAGCGGCCCCGTACTCTCCTTGATTGAACTCAAGGGTTACCGGTACTCACAAATATGTCGCACTAATATAGCTATTGCTTCGACCGTGTCGGTATACCCCGCACAGTTTCCATAACGTATTGTTATCTATGAATGTTTTCCAAAATCCGGGTGTAGGATTGCAAACCCAAACAATAGAGCCAAGATATAAAGCAATCAATTCAAACAATTAGTCATGCAAGAGGGTGATCTAAGCCCTAAGGTTACTCCACTTTTAAAATTATCCCCAGCAGAGTCGCCAGTTCTGTGATACGGTGGGAGAACTGACTAGTGATTTGCGTTCGTTTTTGCAAATGTTTCGGTTGAGCAAGAGTCGCCACCGACTTTTTATTTTATCCTAAGGAAAGGTTTAAAAAGCACAGCAAAAACCTTTGAGATTTTTCTTGGGTTCGGGGAGTTGATTATAGAAAGGGAAGGTATTAGCACCCTTTCTATCCATGGTTACCCATGGGCTCTTAGTTACTTGCTTAGATCACTTGCCTTTTGTTTTTAATTGTTTTAAATGGTGCTTGTGTGTGTGTGGGTTTAAAAATATTTTGAAAAGAGGCCAATGTGGTGGCAACCTTTGTAATGATCCATGTTGGGATGTATACAAAGGTGTATGTCTTTTGAAAAAGTTTTCATTTGTTTTTGAAAGTTGTTTTGAAAGTGTTGTGAGGTGTGTTTTAGAAAATAGGCAAGTGTTTTGTTTTTGCAAGTTTGATTTAAGCAACTAAGAGGTTATCTACTCCTAAATTTCTCGAAGTTTTTTTGCTATGTTTTAACCCTTTTAATAAGTTTGTTCCACCATTGTATTTGGTGGACAATCTCATGTTAGGATGTGAGAGGGACGGGCGCGGGTCATCGTGTAGACCATAATTGCAATAGTGTCAAGTATCTTTGGGCATTTTCTTTAAGGGACTTGATCATTTGTTTGGCAACATTTTGAAAAGTATTATCGAGGGACTATGATCATTTGATTTGTTTATTTTGCCCAAAGAGACCTAACATGCAATATGACCCAATTTTAAAAGGCAACAAGTGGAATACCCTAGGGGGTGCAAGTGTGATTTGTGTGTCCATTTTCATGCTTGTTTGTCTTGAGATTAGGTCATAACTATTTTGTTCGTTTTATTCGCATATAAACCCTAATTCTAGCATTATATATTTAGAAAGCGATAAAGTGAGAAATTTAAACTCCTACGCTATTACAACACAATAATATAGGGAGGGGGGGTACAATGTTTCAAATGGGGATTTTGACGAGGAATTTAAACCTAAAACTATTACATCAATTTTGAATTTATACGATTTAATTAATGTACAATAATTAAATAAAAATGGAATAAAATATGCAAGATGCAAAAATGTTTTGTATATGTATGAAAAAAAAAGTATTATTTATATAAAATAAAAAGAAAATAAAAAGATATTATTTTTGGAGTATTTTTGAATTTAGGGTAAAAACCCTAATTCTATTAAATAAAAGGTATCATTTATTAATATATATACAATATTTATCATTTATACACAAAAATTAAATAAGAAAAGAAATATATTTGTAAAAAATGATTTTTTAGTGTTTAATATTAATAAAATAAAAAATGTATATTTTTAGTATTTTATTCTAAGTATATTAATAAATATATATATTTATGTATTAAGTTCTAAATATGTATTATATATAAAAAATAATAATATTTAATATAAAAATAAAAAGGGTATTTTTTATACAAAATATTTTCAGGAAGTAAAAATAAAATAAAAGTGTATAAAAATATATTTGTATTATCTTAATATTTTAAACAAAAAGTATATATGTATATTTATCTATTTATGTACAAAAACAATCAAATAAATACTTAATAAATTCAAAAAATGATGGGAAAAATATTTTTATATTTTTAATATGCTGAGAAAAAATAAACGAGTCAGTTAAAAAAAGAAAAGGTCAAAAAATATTAAAAATGAAGCAAATGGGCTCAAGGGTGTAAAACCAAAAAAAGGTGGTGTGAAAAGTAACTCAGAAGCAAGCCCAGCCCAAAGCCACCTTTCTTCAACCTCTGAACAAAAAATTATTCAGAAAACGCGCGCAAGAAGCTCCATTTGAATATCCTGATTCTTTGATTTTTTGAACAAACTTCCAACACAAAAAATGTTAAGCATGAAACCACGATTCCAAATATATAAAGAACATCTCCTAACTCTCAGAAACGAGAGAGAATTTTAACAATCCCAAATCTTAACCTAAGTTTTCTGCCATTTTCAGACCTTAAATTCTCACAACTCAGGCAAAAGAAATGAAAAGTAAAAGAATGTGCATGTTCAGTGGCATGAGTAGAACATTGTTTCTTCACAAACTTAAAGCTAATGATGCCTAATAAGAGAGATACGAATTCAAAAACTTACCTGTTCAGTTGAAGTTCTATCTGGAGATGTAGGAACTTTCAGTGCAAGGTGATGATTGGAAAAGCTTCCTTGAGGTCCAGGGATGCTATTCCAATGTTTACTTTGTCTTGAAGGCTTCTGAATCGAGCTAGAGAACTTCACCTGCAAGTCAGAAATGTGAAAATGGTGGAAGTGATTAGAGTGATTACAGGTCGTGCTTTTGCTTTTGGTTAGCTTGCATAGATGGTATGGAAGGTGTGTGAATTGATTTGGGCAAGAGAGCTCAAGAGAAATGAGAGATAGCACTCAAACTGCAGGGCCTGCCCTGTTTTTGCAGTTTGAGAGTGATTCTGAGATGGAGGGTGTTTTGAAGGCTAAGGGCTCGTGTATTAGTTTGGTTGTGTTGTGTGAAATATGTTTGATAACTTTGTTTTAGTGTATGTAAGCTGAGATGGAAGTTGGTTAGAGTTATGCCATGTTTCTTCAAGTTTAAGCAACAAATGCCAACTTGTGTTTCTAGGCATGTAGAGGGCCCCTCATGTGCTGCATAATCCCTCCTTGATCAGTGTGTTATGCTCATAATCTTGTGCCAATCAGATTTGCAATGTACTTGTTGGATTTTCAATTTGACATAAAGTGCAACTTTTCAAAAATGGTTATTTTGCTTTATCTAAAAATGGATTAAACCTTCATACAATGCTTTAGCTCAAAGAACATGGTCTTGGCACAAAGAATATGCATTAAATTATTGAGTGTAACTTGGTTTAAGGACCTGTAATCTAGCCTAAAGCAATGCTGAGTTCAAATTGCAAGGTTATGGACATGTAACTTGGTCATGAACAAAGTGAGTTTTTGCCATATTGTGAAATTCGATTCTCCCTAACCATGAGGTTGTTTGAGAAGTTCTTGGACATTTTGGAAAGCTTGGAATGTGTACTACAATCCATCTTTGAAATGCAATTTGAAATTCCAAGTGGAAGTGTATGGAAAATGGCCTTGAAGTGGGGTAGAAAACCTTGTCAAAATAGGTCAAAAATTCACTAAGTTAAGAATGGTTTAGTGTCCTTATTCAAAAATTTGTAACTTGAGATACAAGCTTCAAATGAGAAAACTTTGTGAATCATAGTTGTAGATTATGCAACAAGCTACAACTTTCATGTTTTGACTTTTGTTTGAATCCAAATGAATCATGGTGAAAAAGTGGGGCAAAGTTGGGGAAAAAATTAGGGTTTTCCATAACTTAGAAAAATTCTAAGTTATGAAAAATTCCATTTTAAACCCTAATTTGCATTTCTTGGTTTCTTGGTGAACAAGTTTCATGATTTGGCATGTTTTGATGAAAAATGAATCTTGACTCTTGATTTTGACCAAAAAGTCAAAGTTTGACTTTTCAGTGTACAGTCAAAATTGATCAATTGACTGGGAAATTCAACTGTCAATCTTGTGTACTTGGGATCTTTTGAGTTTGTTGAGCATGTCAAGACAATTCCATGGGGTCTTTGAGTCCATATGTGAGCTTGGTTTGCCATTGGCTAGGTCAAACAGTCAAAAATTGCCTTTGTACAGTCAAAACCCTAAAAATGACCATTTTGCCCTTTTGGTGATCTGATCAAATTTCTTATGGAATTGTGATCCAAACTTGATCAAATAGTCCATATGAGTTCATAATGTTGATGTGGGTCAATTTTCATGAGATTTGACTGTCAATTGGCCACAGTTGACTTTTTCCCCAATACAGCTGATTTCTAGGTCATTTGTCCAATTGACTGGGCAAAACTTGGAATCAAGACTTGAAACTTGGTATGGATAAACTTGGGAGTCCAATATAAAGCATGAAAGGCATCTTAGGCATTTTAGGTCAAAACATCTTTGTGCAAACACAAACCCTAATTTGGGTCCACCAATGCAAGGAGAAATCTTGAGCAGAGGAAACCCTAATTGGATCTTGATCTTCAAAGGTCTGGTGATGAGAAAATGTTGAGGAAATGGGAGGGCAAATTTTGGGGTACAACACAATGCATTGATAAAGTAACAAAGTTTGACATGAATAAATGTTCGAACAATCAAAAGAAAATTACAACTTGAAAATTCTAATGAACAAAAAGTCTTCTCGTCTCAGTACTTGTCACTTCAAATGGAGAACCTTGGGGGTATGGCAAAAGAATTCAATATGAATGTCTTATGTGAGTTCCAATGCTCCTTCATCAATCAGGTCTTGAATTTTGTTGCTCAACGCCCAACAGATGTTAGTATCATGCCCCGGGCTGTTGGAGTGATATGCACACCTTGCATCAGGATTGTACCTTGGGGAGGCTATGTTGGGATTCTTAGGAGGGTCCCTTAACGTCACCATATTCAATCTCAACAGGTGTTGTAAAGCTTGAGACAGTGGCATGTTGGGCTTGGTAAACTACCTCTTGGGTGTATCCGGCTTACTCTGATTAACCCGTTGTTTATGGTAAGGTTGTTGTTGGACCTGTGAGGTAGTAGCAACTTGAAGAGGTCTATTCTTCATCAAACCAAACCTTTGACTTCTCGGAAGTTAATTTGATCCCTGGCCTTGACTGTTTGCTTCATGTTGTTGTATTTGTCTTGATGAAGTTGGTTGATAATGGTTCTCAGCTCTTCTTGTTCCCGAGCTAAGCCTTGGATAAGAGCCATTTGTCCCAGCATCTGGATTTTCATGGCATTAAACTCAACTTGCAGTTGTTCCAGCCGTTCGTCCTTATTGTCTTCAGGACTTTTCTTGACCAAGTTCCCCCCGAGGAGTGTTTTCAACTCTTCCTGCCCCTTGGATAGGTTTAGGAATACGTCTCTGAACTAAGCTTCTCGAGTTTGAAGATCTTGGTTGTCTAGTTGGAAAGCCATTGCTGAAATAAACAGCGAGAACATGAGAGACCTGTACTGGGAGACCTGATATGCAATGATATGTATGATATGTATGCAATGTTTTCAAGGATCTCGCGGGGTAAACAAGAAACTGTTAGAATTTGGTTGCAGCTTGATTGAAGAAACTTCGTGTTGTCAAGAGTCCTTCCTCAAGAGTCAAGCTCACCATATCGAGTGGGTCATAGCCCCTGACTCAAGTTATCATATTTTGATCTCTAGACGGTATTGGCTAGAGGAAAATAAATCCCCTTTCCCCTTGCTAGACATTTGGTTCATCATAACTTGCATCACAAACCTTTGAGATCCTTGAAATGGTTAAGGAAATGTTAAGGCATGATTTTATGATGTGTATGCTATGCGTTTAAGAAAAAGTGTGAAGTGATGTAAGTAAACCCTGCAATAAATCCAAACTATTGGATAAGGACTGTAAACAAAACCTGCAAGGAACTCATGTTGTCAGATAACAAGAAAGTGCAAGTAGTTCAAGTTTTGAAGGCACACAAGTCACACAATAGCCCTTAAATTTCAGGCTGGCAAGGAGCTTAGGTACTACCCTCTTTCAGTTCAGTTGGTTCAAACCTGTCCTAAAAATAGTAACCGGGTTCTAGAGGATCTCAATATCACTGACCACCCTCGATCGGTCATAATTCCAGTTTAGCAACCTTTTCTTGCGGCCGAAATCATCGCGAGAGTTTGGTCTCAATGAGTGTAGCATATTGCTACTGTTCTATGGCCAAGTTGGTCAATTTAAAGGTTCTAAGGTCAGTTGGTGCTTAATGACCCCATAGAAGACCCATATTCTTCTCGTTGCGCCACAAGGGATATCGGTACAAACTAAAGTGCAACACCAACGTAGCTACTGCTTCAACCGTATCGGTCTACGCCGTACAGTTCCCTCACAATTTATTGCTACTTACCTAAAGGGTATCCCCCAGATTCGGGTTAGGATCTATAGTAACTCCGATACAAGCCCACAAATATAAAGCATACAAGTCAAGCAATTGAAAACTTTATGAACTATTCCTAAGGTACACCCCACTTATAAGCGTCCCCAGAAGAGTCGCCAGTTCTGTGATCGGTGGGAAAGAGAACTGACTGTTTTTGGAATATTGGTTCGTGTTTTGCGTTTGTTTTTGCAAAATGTTGTGGTAAGCAAGAGTCGCGACCGTCTTTTATTTTATCCAACAAGGAAAGGAAAAAAGCATAGAAAAATTCCTTTTTCGAGATGTTTCTCGGGTCCGGGGGATAGATTATAGAAAGGGAAGGTGTTAGCACCCTTTCTATCCATGGTTATCCATGGGCTCTTAGGTACTTGCTTAAAGTGTTTTCAAAAGTTTACTTTTCTTTGTGTTTGTGGATTTGAAAAGAGTTTTTGTTTGAAAGGAGTGTAAGTGCGAAAAAGTTTTGTTTTGTTTTAAAAGGAGCAATTACTTAAGAACCATCTACCTACTCGAAAAGGGAATTAAACTGTGTTAATGTCCTTTAGATAATTCTATCCCACTATTGAGGAGTAGGTAGCATCGTCGTTGGAGTTTTAAGGGTCAATTCGATTAAGGGACGTGTGGTCACTAAAGCAATGTTAGGACGCCTTAGCGGTAACCCTAATGTCTTAGATCATTTCATCCGAGGCAACCGTTTCGAGGCAACTTATGATCTTTGGACAAGAGGGCGACCTCTAAAACTTCCTATACTCAATGACCACGTTCGAAGGCAACCAAGCGAGGTGTACCCTAAGAGTGTGCATGTGCGAGTGTGTTATTTCGGTTAATTTTATCTTTGTACATGTCATGGGTGAGCTATGTTAATTTTAAGTTCATACATTCGATCTTGTTATGCATCCTCTATTATCAAACATCTAACAGTGTATAGTTGCAGAATTTAAATTGCGGAAATTAAATCTAAACTATTACAAGGCGTCGGGTATTTACATCGCCAAAAACAACCCTTTAATTTAAATTGCGGAAAGTAAAATAAAGCGATAAAATAGTTTAAAATCCTATTAAAACTATTACATTCCGGGAGCAAGTACAATAATATGGAAAAATAGATCGCGTGCGGAAAATTAAATCGAGCGCTAAGTTCTAGGGTTTTGACCCTTTTTGTTAAAGAAAAGATTTTTGTTTGTTTTTGAATTTTAAGAAATAAATTAACTAAGTTAATTATTAAACTACATTAAATTAATTAATTAATGAAAATAAATATTTTTGGTTTTTTTGATATTTAAAGAAGGAAAATAAAATTGATCAATGTTAATAAATCCTAATTATGTCTAAATTAATTTTATTATTTACAAAAATATATTAAAGTTATTGTCTAATTAAAGCCTAAATTAATTACTAAATTAAATTAATTAAATTGATGAATAAAAATAAATTATTTTTGGTCTTTTAGTATTTTAAGAAAGAAATCAAAATTAATGTTAGTAATTAAAACCTAGATTAATTCTAATTGAATTTTAATTATTTACAAAAATGTGAAAGTTATTCTAATTAAAATTCTAACTCAATTAATTAATGTTTATTAACAAAAATAAAAGTTAGAATTTAATTTGATAAAGAAAATGTTTTGTGTTTTTTTTAATATATTAAGAAAGAAATAAATCTAAATTAATCACTACATAAAATTAAATTAATTAATTAAATGAAGAAAAAAAAGGTTATTTTTAGGAAAGAAATAAAATAATTAAGTTAGTAATAAAACCTATTTATTCTAATTAATTTTAAATTATTTACAAAATAAATGAAAGTTATCTAAAATTAACCTAATTAAACTAATTAATATTTATTGATAAATTTCTAAATTTATTTGGACATAAAAATATTTTTGTGATTTTTGATAAAAAAGAAAATTAATTAATTGTTAGTAAAAATAATAAATAAATTACTTAAAGAAAAATATAGAAAAAGGAAATAAAGGGTGAGAAATTGACCTGATTTTAGGGTGCAACAGTTGTTGGTGTCATGTGTAAGCTATTCTGTTTTGACCATTTGTGTTTTGGCCTCAACGTTCCTTAACCTTCTCAGGATGTCTGCCTCGCCATATATTGGTGTAATGTGTAAGCTGTTCTGTTTTGGCCATTTGTGTTTTGGCTTTTGACCATTTGTGTTTTGGCCTCAACATTCCTTAATGAACTTGCATGGGATCCTGTCTAAATATGCAGTGTTGAATCTCATGAACACATTAAATAAATTAATATATATCATAAAATACAAATAAAGCCAATATATGAAGAAATTTAATGTTTAGGCCAATATGGCATGTATGAATGATTATAACCTTTTGATCATGGAGATCAAATCAGCCTTACCCTTACTGGAGAAGTAGTGATATGAATGCTTTTATGCCATTTTAATCATGGAGATCAAACCAGTCTTACCCTTATTGGAGAAGTAGTAAGATGTTGGTTTGTAACCGGGATGGCTTATTTGTAGTGAGATGTTGGTTTGTAACCGGGATGACTTGTTTGTAGTGAGAGAGGGATTTGTAATAAGGATTTCAAGGTTTTAGGGTTCTTGAAAGAATTTGATATTCTGACAACGTTGTGGCAAGGTTTTTTTTCTCCTCCCTGTTTGTGTGAAAAGAATGAGATTATATAATGGAAATTAGAGCAAATAAAATGGGCTTTGAATGTGCAATTGGGTCTCCAATGTTCACTTGAATTCGTCACGTTCCAGGCTAAATCGCAGGGTCTTGAGTGCAATTTTTGAAGTTGAAATGTGAAAACAAAATGTAGCCGACATCGAGAACTAAATGTTGTCCGAAAATCAGATCAATCGGATAAAAGGTGAATTAGTTATGAATTTTTGAAGTTTTAGCTCAGACAAACTTATTTTGGGCTCCAATGTCGACTCTGACACGTTCTTCAATAAAAAATTGGTATTGATAGGAGCATAATTCGATCTCCACTTTTTATGAAAATTTGTAGATATCTGAGTCAGTGACCTTGTGTAAAAATATGAGCCCAATCCGATAAAAATTGACCGAGTTATGAATTTTCGAAGTTTCGACCCAGATAAAATAATATTCAGCATTCAGGATTTTCGGCGCGTCACGTGCACTCTGAGCAAAAAACGAAGGCCTTTTGAACACCGTTTGAACTTGATACCTCATGTGAAAACGTAGCTAACTCAATTTTTGAAATTTTGGCGCTGGAACCAGCTCGATACGATGAAAATCGACCAAGTTATGATTTTCCGAACATGACGCAAATAAATTTCTGACATAAATTTCCTGTACGGAAATACTTGATAAATCCGCATTTTTGAAGACCTTCTGATCAAAATTGCCTTCCAGCCGTGAGATATGAAAACGTAGATGACGTCAAGACAGAATTTTGGCCACTGGAACGGATTCAAAACGAGCCACGATCTTCAAGTTATGAATTTTTTAGCGCGTAAAAACTGCACTTTTTCACCATATTTCTTTGAGAAAACTCACACAGTCGGATACCTTCTTTAAAGAATTAACTCTTGAGCTGAACCTGAATTTGAGAATACGTTATCAGAGATATCTTGGCAAAAGAACACCTGAATATGACGCGCCAGGTTGGACTTGTGAATCTTTCTTGAAATGTTTTGAGAAATATGGGAGAGCAAATTTTGGGGTACAACAAATACCTATATCAACAAGATGCATCTTATTTTTGGTAGCCTAACACATAAGAACTCCATAGTTAAGGATGCTTGATTTGGGATAGTATTTGGATGAGTGAACTTCTGGGAAATTTCCCCAAAAGTATGTCAATGAGGACAAGCATTCTGAAAAGACCAGTGTTGATTTGTGGGGTCAGTCGGTAATCCTGAAAGTAGTCCGGGGCGTTACACTATCCAACCATCTATTGTAAGAATTGTTGGTCGAAGGAGATGAATGGAACACACAATGTTTCATAGAACTCAATTCAAAACGGTCATCTTGACATACCCGAGGTTTTCTTGATGAAAAACTAGGGAAGAAGTTCTCAAAGTTGGATGGTTTCTTAGATGGTCTAGGTAAAGGACACGTGAAAGCATGAACATTACATGTAATGGAGTAAGAAATCAATACTTGAGAAAACCAGATAGCAATATTTTATCTTGCATTGAAGGATCAGGGACGTAAGTACGACCATCTATATTAATGGGATCGTTAAGTGTAGTAGTAGATTGAATGTGTGGTTGAGGTTTGATCATAGATCTGAAAGCCATTGTTGTTTCTTGAGAAGTTTTGAGTGAAAAGCTTGTAGAAATGAAGATTGCAGAAAGTTTGAAGGATTTTAGGGCTTTAGGGAAGAAGAAGATAGCAAAAGAGAATAAGGAATGAAAAAGAGGTGTGTATATAACCACAGGGAGAAGTGAAGTTTTCATTTTCCTTCTAAAGGAATCTGGACAAGTGGCATCTTGGAATCGACAAATGACATTTATATTTTTGGAAAATTGAATTAAAAAATTTCCTTTGATAAAAAATATTTAATGTGGTGGTCCATGATCCTCCTAGGAAATCGGAGTAATGATAATTTTCTGCACGTAAGTCTGTGACATGACGGTTTGGTAAAAAGTGGTCATGATGGCTATGACGCGTGCAGGCTAATGAATAGTGTCGAGCAGTCATGAAAAACTCCACATTTCTGCCATCGTTTCTCTATGATCGAAAGTGGAATTTTTAGAGGGCATATGTTAGTCTGAAAATTTCAACGTAAAGAATTCAACAAAGAGTAGTAAGAACCATGTTTGGAAATGCTAAGTGTCAATAAATTTAAATATGGTTTTGACACACTAACTAGGTCGACTAAAGATGGTTCAACTAATTCACCAGATAGTATGGGGTATAGGGTATTTCGACATACACAAAATCTGGTTTGGAAGAATCTCAGAAACAAATCCATAATATTATGATTACTCTCTTTTCCAAACATGTCCTGAATCTCGAAAAAGATTATGCAAATAAGCTCTTCAACAAGTGTCTAGTTCAACACGTTTATCAGATGTTGGGGACTTAAGATTTTCTTAAGGTTAAAGATTAAGTGATGTCCAAGTATCTCAACAATTCTATGGGAGTGGACCCAAGACACTCGACGGGGGCAGTTAAGAGGTTCTAGAGCAGTTATCAACATGATGGTGGATTTGCAGCAGTTTAAACATCGAAGACACGTAGAAGAAAATCAGGTGATGTAACCCATATAGAAGGATATGTGTCAAGTTATGTAGAGATAATCGTTGTCGATGGTTAAATATTTTATTAGTATATAAGTCGACCTCAGTGTTGTGGGCGAGGGTTGCAAAAATATCATTTATTCTCTGTAGAACTAAAGTACTCAAGTTAAGTGAGAATGTATGAGTTTGTGTCATCTCTTTTATTTCTTTAAGTCTTTTGTAATTGAAGCATTTATTTTAAATCTCATCTACTTTGTTTATTGTCTACTATATTTATCCAAAGTTTATTATTTACATCCAGTTTGTTACTATTCAAACATTTAAGTTCAAATCACAAACACTTTTCTTAGTACTTTTCTGTCCAAATTATCTCCAAGATTTTTCGAGTCAATCTCTTAAGTGAACTAAACTCGTGATGTTTATTGAAAACACCAGTAAACAATAGCGCCATTGTTTTGTTCAGGAAGCAGAAATAGTTGATGATTGAGTGAGATAAAGATCAACTGCAAAGGAGCGGAATAGACCTACAAGATTAGCACTTCAACGCTTAAATTAGTGAATGAGTGAGAAGTAGCTTGAGTGTGTGAATGAGTGAGAAGTAGCTATTTAGATCTTAACGCGTGCAGAGCTTTATATAGCTAAGGCGGTTAAAATTGTTTCCACTTAATCTAGCGTATTATGTGGATCACCGTTAGATCTAAAAAAAATTCCAGTTAATCTAGTATTTTATGTGGATCACAGTCTAATTAGATCTGACAGTGAAAAGCTGAAAGAAGGTCAGAATTACGTGATTCGTGTTTAAGTGAGGTCGTACTTGTCCCTCGTCCTTTTCATGGTCCGTGTTTAAGCGTGTTTAAGCGAGGTCGTACTTGTCCCTCGCCTTTTTTTCTAATCGTGCTTGCTATTGAGCCTAGGTGTGTGAGCCTTGTGAGCTGTACAAAACACTATCCTAAAATATCGCATCATTTTACTATTTTCTATTGATGAAATTTGCTCTAATTGTCATAGAGCATATCTATATTCAACGATATGACTTTGTTAGAGATATATCTTATTCCTATATTTCAATAGACAGAGATATACATAGCTCATTGCTCGATTGTCATCATTGATCAATGAATTTGAATATTTGATTATAAATTTCAGATTGTAATGAAAAAAAATGAGAAATTTTTTTTTGTCAAGAGGACTAAAAGCTCAAAGAAAGAAAACTAAACAACACAAAACACATCAGGATTCCTACAATCCTCTAGCATCAAGCCATACAATTGCTCAGGACAATCAGTATAGTAAATGCTAGTAGCCCCATTAATACTCAAACTAAATTTTGCTAAATAATCAGCACATTTATTAGTTTCATGGTTAATCTTTATAACTTTGCACTCCTCCACATCCAGCTGCACGATTTCTTGAAACTGTACCATCTGCATTGAAACAGACCCAACCAATATCCTATGAGCCATTCTGCTGTGAAGAATCATGCTTTGATTGTAACTTCTAAGGGAAATAATGTAGATCATAAAAATTACAATACATATTGAATGAAGAAAAAAACACAATACAATACAAGTTGCAGTTCTTTTATGAAAGGGCTTATAGTTGAAGTACACAATACAAACATTGACCCACAAAATACCAACAAAACTTCTACACATACATGTTCAACATATCATCATGAAAACATGACATCCTATTTTATACATAACCTTCAAATTTACAATTTTTATATCTAATTAGCAATTACAACTCCATCTACATGTATGCAGGACACAACATTCGCTTAAATTAGTGTGAAATTAACATCAATAATGACAAACCATGAATAACATTGTGGCCGAATAACGACTAACAATGAATTGTGCATTAGATTTGAATCAAGCAAGAACCATTTGCCTCAGAAAGTGAATCAAAATTCAAGATACGTTGCTTGAAGGAGCACCTTGTGACATGTTAGATGATACCACAGCTTGGATATCCTTCGCAACAAAGAACAGAAGGTACCTCCCATTCCCGAGCCTATACTGTTAATTCAATGAAATGTGGCTTGGTTAGAATCTTCTTTCTCTTGAAGGAAATATAGGCTCAGAGTTTGTCACTGCATCAAATTTCATCCATTTTTTTAGTAGAATAAATGATATTTTTAGGCGGAGTGTTTCTTTCGTTTCGTTTCATAGAACATGGTTAAAGGGTTTATGTACACTCAGAAGCTTCTGGTTTGGCTCAAAGGGTCATAGTCGAATGTTTCACCAGCTTTGACGAACCGGCCCTTCACACGTTTTCTGACATCAGCTCTAGCCTTCCGGGAAGCATACCTCACTTTCTTATCAAACCTAAAATAATAACCACAACCGAGTGTTACGAAGAACATCGGAAAGAGAACGTTCTTAACATTCCGGACTTTAATATCATCACCATTGGTTATATAAATAAGTAAATAGTATCAATACAATCAACTTACTTTCGATTCTTTTTCTTTTCCTTGTAGCGCAAGACAGCATTGCTACGGGTAGCAGATTGAATAGAATTTTCGGGGCAAGGAGGACACCATGGAGGCTCCCCAGTGGGAAGCATTGAAGAAGCACCGCCGCACACCAGCACTAGCACTGTTGATAACGCCGGAAAATGAAACGTTTGAATGGGATTGCATTTCCGTATAGTAAAGAATCGGTTCAGTTTTAGTACTTAACATTGAATCTGAAGATGCTGCAATAGCACCCCGGCAATTTGAATCACCAGCACTAGCATACATATCTGTTCTCTCGAATAAGCTATCGATACCGCCTTTTCCAAAAAACTCGTCAGAGTTATTGAGAGCAAAAGCAAAAACTTCCTTATAGTTCTCTAGTTCAAGATCCATATCGTCTATGTTGAAATTGTCGTACAAATTATAATCTTCGCAAAGTGCAGATGCCATACTACTGGGATGTTGTAACTGCAGATTCATCACAAGAGGTTAAACAAAAAAGCTAAATATCGTGTAACTCATTTCACTAAACAAGACAAAAGTTGGAAAAATCATATATAGTGTCATCGTTGTTAACATGTGACCATCAATCAATGCATGTAAGCTTCGCGGCTATTGTATCTTTGCAGACATATCATTATGCCATCTACTGTCATCAACTTCAAGCTGCATAGGGAAAGAGAGAAAATATAGATGCCAAACATTCTAGATAAACCGCAACTGTCTATGTAAATAAGCAAGACGCAAAAATGCATATCTTTTGTGAACCACAAACATTCTATTAAAAAATATGATTGGGTCTAACTCCTCTCTATAAAACCGGCTTGTATAGAGGATTTCTCCATACTAATAAACATATTTTTGTTTGAAATCTTCTTATGATGAATTTCTATCAATCTTGATGAACAAGATTGTTATCACCACACAATAATGATGAAAAATATGAAATAAAGAAAGACAATGATTTTCTGTAGAGTTTCTTTCTGCCCATAAACTGTGGAAAACTTCTTATTCACTTGCAACTGCAAATTTTGTGAATACAACTTGATTACAAAAATAGGGGTTACTCACTTCGACACTTCCTTGTTTTCTGTCGAGCAAGTTGCTTCGACACAAGGAATTATACTTTCAACAATGTTCAGGCTATATATTGTCTAACGTTGAACTCCTAACACACCCCACTCACATCCAGGACTGGACATCTGGAGTGTGGAAATAAATGGAAGTGTCCGAAAATGGAAACCTAATGCAGGTGGCCCACTGGATCTTAAACCAGACTCTTAATATTATTTTAAGAAATATAGTTGGGTCTAACTCATCTCTACAAAATTGACTTGTAGGTTGAGGATTTCCTTTAGAAATAAGCACATATTCAGGCCATATATTGTCTGATGCGGAACTGTTAATAAATTTCATTTCACCTAGAATCAAAATCCTAGACCACGGTTTGAAATGACTAACCCACAAAAAAGAGAACCTCTTGGAACATTGAAATGCAGAACTGAACAAGACCATAATTACAATAACGACCACATCCTAATGAACTCATGTAAATAACATTTTGGAACATATAAATGATTTTTAGCCCCATCCCGTTCTCCCGAAAATAAAATACTTTCTGAATAAAATCGGCTACTCTCACAGCCACAATCACTGAAGGCACTAACTTATTAGCATTCAGGCTCACCTGTTCCTGCTTTGACGTTCAGGCTACTGATAAATCAGGAATGCTGACAATTCTGTGAAAACAAAATACACACGGGAGACGATAAATGTGCAAAACTAAGGCAAACTGCAAAAGAATCATTTGACAAGAAACTATATATATATATATTGAAACCATTAAACATCTGAAACAGAAGATATAACTCATTCCACACAGGCATGCAATTTCATTTACTGTTCACTTATTAGAAAAAAAATTATTTATGAGGCTATCTATACCTTGGGCATACATTCATTGGAAGGTCCAGACGGCTGGTCAATAATACAAGGTTCTGCACGTGACTCGGTTATTGAAGATGTGCCGGCCCTAGACTTATCCTTGTTGGTAAGATCGGCGACAACTTGAGCTGAGCCAGATACATTCTTGCTTTCTGGAGGAACCGAAGCTTTATTGTCGCGGTTCTCATTAATGCTCATCAAACCGAGTTCCTGCTCACATGCTTCCCCCACAGAAGGGATATCCGAGAAAAAGGGCCATATAGAAGAAAGCTCGGAAGCCGAAGGACAGCCAGAGTAGCAATTGATTGATTGTCTTTTATGTGTTGAAGAAGACAGATCGGTACCATGAGCCGACCAATCACAGTTCTGACAAAATGAAGCTTTCTCTTCAACACACCTCACATATGCAGGTTGTGAATTACACTTCTCGCATACGAGTGTTCTTGAATGACGTTTAGAAAGTGCGTTAGCGGAATGGACATTTCGATCACATGACAAACATAAGGAAGCGGCATCAGAGCGGCAGTACACCAAGGATCTCTGGTCTCCACAAAAATCACATAAAGAACCCATCTTTAAACCACTCTTTGTTTGCCCCTTAATTCAAACAAACAATTGCACAATTAGTAACGACCAACACGAAAGAAAAAAAAGTTACACTTCAAGTAGAATCAATAAGCTTCAATCAATTCTGGAAAGCAAAATCAATTCCATGTACTCCAACCTCGAAACCAAACATAAACTTCAAAGTATCAACAACAACTCGCGGTTAATCCAAACATGCACTATCAAACACACAACATCAGCTTATAGTATTCATGTAAACATCATCAAAAGTAAAACATGAATTTAGATTTAGAAAATAAAATTATTTTTATACAAATTAATCTTTTTCAAGCAAATGAAAAAAAAAAAATCAAATAAAACTATAACAAATATTTCACCGCAACCTTAAAAAAAAACATCTATCATTAAACAAATCAAAGTACCAAATCAGTTCTTAACAAACAAAAGGGAAACATCACAAGATTAGAACAGTTAGCCCTTTAGGAAATTCTCAACTTTTCCTTCCTAGAAGAATCTCCATATCAGAAAAACATGAACATACCAAAAAAAGACAAAGATTGAGAAGATCCTTAAGGAAAAGGGTCTTGTTTTTTTCTTAGAAATTTTAAAAATTATTCAAAAACAATTATAAAGAAATTAAAAGCAAAATCTGCAAGTAAAAGACACAAACCTTTTTTTTTGCTCAGTTGATTACTTTTTCTATGTTCTGTGTTCTGTTCAGATGGATAGAAGTATAGTAGATTGTAGATTAGATATGGAGGGTTGGTGTAGGTCAGATATGACAAAGTTGTTTGATGTGTGTATGTGTTTGTAAAGTGAATTGTGACATGTCACGTATGAGAAAAAGTACATAGAAAAGAGTAAATGGCTTTTTCTGAATGAACTTTTTGCTTTTTCTTGGTCTATCCATAACATTGAAATCACACCATTTTTACAACTATCTTTACGAAGCGAATTTTGAGATTGGATATATAACAAACTCCTTTTTTTAGTAAATAATTAAAATTTATTTATTTATTTATATGAAGCATATTAAAAAAAGGTCTTTAAACACACATCACTACTTGACCAGATATAGAATATCCGTCTCAAAATAATAGTCGTTTAAAATTATTATATAGAAATTAAGAAAAATAATGATTGATTTAATAAAATTAATATATTTATAAAATATTATTTATTATTATTGATTGTAGTACAATGTTATACTTAGAAAAAGTATATATAAAGGATAAAATTGGTAAACGTTAATTATAATTGCATTGGAAAAGTAAAGAGACTATTATTTTGAGAAAACTTTTTGAAATTAGAAAAATAATTATTTTGAGACCGAGTTCATACATCAACACTTACATTCAAAACTATTCATGGTATTTATACGGTGAATAATATTTTTTAAATTAAAAATATATGAACAGTGTTATAAACAATGAACACTGACAAAGTTGATTAATGAAATATAAAAAATTAGTCAATAAAGTTATCAAGTTGGTTAATAAACGTCTAAGTGTTAAAAATACTTTAGTAGTAAAATAAAGTTGATTAATAAAAAGTAAAAAAATTAGTTAATAAAGTGATGAAGTTGGTTAATACACTCAAATATTGAAGATAATTTTTAGTAATAAAACAAAGTTGGTTAATGAAGTGTAAAATATTGATTAATATGTTATGAATTGGATTAATATATGCTCAAATTTTTAAATTAACTTTTCGTAATAAAACAAAGTTGATTAATAAAGTTATAAAGTTTGTTAATGACACAATTTTATATCAATATCTCTTAATCTAAACAAATTATATATATATATATATATATATATATATATATATATATATATATATATATATATATATATATATATATATATATATATATATATATATATATATATATATATATATATATATATATATATATATATATATATATATATATATATATATATATATATATATATATATATATATATATATATATATATATATATATATATATATATATATATATATATATATATATATATATATATATATATATATATATATATATATATATATATATATATATATATATATATATATATATATATATATATATATATATATATATATATATATATATATATATATTCTCTTTATCTCATATTATAAGAGAAATTCACTTTTTATATTCATTGAATAATTAATGTATTTGGTCTACATATAGACAAGATACATTAATTTTCCAATGAATCTAAAAAATAAATTTCTCTTATAATATGGGACGGAGAGAGTATATTGTTCTAGACTGGTCCAATGACTAGAATCGACTCAATCCGTTTTTACTCTTTGTGTGGCCCAAACAG
The DNA here is from genome assembly GCA_948472305.1 of Vicia faba. NCBI lineage: Eukaryota > Viridiplantae > Streptophyta > Magnoliopsida > Fabales > Fabaceae > Vicia > Vicia faba. The sequence continues at coordinate 175,489,968 of OX451736.1, read as the reverse complement.
CTTTGACCCATTAACTCTGATCTCTTGTCGAACACACTTGATCGACTGCATCGTGAAAATATCAGAGATTACGATGCCCTGGTCATGCGCCTGCCTGCATCAACGATCAACTCCAAGTCTGCTCGCTGTTTGTCGAACAGACAACCAGGAAGACGCTCGAGACGCGTGTGTCCGTCATCTCACCCTTACTCGAAGCAACGACTAGTTACGAGAACGACTACCCGTTTTGACCAAGTCCTAACAGTTACTTATTTTCGCGGACTCAAATATCTAGACCCAAAAATAGAAATCAATAGCTACGCGTCGGGGGCATAATATAAACCCTCATACTTGTGAGGGTCAGATATCCAGTATAAACTCTAAAAATCTTAATCTTTGTATCTCTTTGTGCTCCTATTGACTTTAACATCGAAGTACCTTGCAGGTACACCCGCTCCTCCTCAGATTTCCATCCCAGCAGACGTCATCATCCATCGGTCCACTTCCAAATTCTGATCAACCAGTAAAATTATTTATTATAATAATATTTTACTTTTCATAAATATTTTTTTAAAAAAAAAATATTATTCACGGTATAAATACGATGAATAATATTAAATATAAATATTAGTGCAGAAATAACATTACTCTTTTTTTTTTTCAGCTTATAAGTTATAACTGAGAGTATATATTACATATTTTATTTTTATTATTTAATTTTTTTAATGAATGCAAATTTGTTAATAAAATATTAAAAACAAGAAAGGAAGGATGTAAAATCTAATTCATCAAATAATTAGCGAAAATAAAATAATTGGACATGTTTAATTCTCCTTTAAAATAATTTGTCAAACTAGTTATTAAAAACTAAAATGAAAAATTAATTCAAACAAACCCCAATTTGCCACTCCTACATCATGTATTTTGACATTAAAAAATTAAATTTAAATGAAAAAATAAAATTAATTAATTGAAAATAATAAATTAGTTAATATATGCATATTTCAAAATACATCATTCATTCGACTTATAACTCTAATCGATATTCGATATCCGAATATTGAGTTTCAAATTTGGACGATCGTGATTTAAAATTAAAAAAAAACCCCAATAAGAGAGACTTCAATTTAACTCTAGAGTTAATAAATTTAAAAATGAGTTAACACCCTTTGATTTTCCCTACATTTTCCCCTCCTTTCTTTTGCATGTATTCCTTGTACAATTTAGATATAGATTCTTACACACCCTTTGATTAGAATAATAAGAGTGGATACCGTAGAGTACTACGAGCATGTGAGGTGCTAATACTTTCCCCTTGCATAACAGACTCCCTTACCCTTATCTCTTGGTTGTTCGAACTTGATTTCATCCTTCTCAGGTTTACTCGATATTTACCTTTCCCTTCATGTGGGATAAAAAACATTCGATGGCGACTTCATTGATTTCATTATCAGTTGATTGTTCAGTCAGTTATTTCATCGAGCTGTTTCCACGAGGCGATGGATTCTTCGGGGAGGCTCTTGTACCACGACATCACCCCCTTCATGAGAGTGGTTGGGAAGAGTTTTCATTTAATGGTTCCCCTGACCCCTCGGTAGTCGAGGAGAGCGTCGATGTTCTCGATGTGCTCGTTAGGGTCTGTTCTTCCGTTGTAGGTTCCCAATATGGGCGGCTTCTCTAGGCCAGTAGGAATTGGAGCTTCAGTAATCTCCCACGATAGCGGGCCAAGGGGATCGTCATCCTCACTATCAATGGGAGATTGAGAAAGAGAGTGGTAGTTCCTCCCCCGTGGACCGTCATGGTCTCATCGGGAGGAGGGGCTTCTTTATTTTTTCTTTGGCTCGGAGGAAGGCAGTCGAGCACAATCAATTTGCCTATTATCTTTCCTTTTCTTGAATGGAGGGGTCTTGATCTCTGGCAGGAGGAGTGCAATTGTGTTTCTTGAAGAAAGAAACATTGTGCCTCTCCTTTTTGGGCGGTGGGCCACACCGAGGTGGCGAAACACTGGGGGAGTTTCATCGTCGGATTCTCCGAGAAGGATACCTTGATCGCCTGTTCTCCCAGGCCCATATCCTTTGATTTTATTGTAGGATAAGGGTGTTGGTCTGATTGATAGTAGCGAACAGTGCTGCCATGGTCTGATCGACATTTAGAGGGATGGGAACTGGTTGCATGACTTCTGGCAGTTCCTCGGTGAGATTCTTGGAGTGGCCCTTGTCCAAGAACTGGTCGTCATTGCTTCGGGCGTAAGTGGAATCCGGAGATGCGGTATGTCCATCCCAGAAGCCTAGGTTGTCCTTGAGGTGAGGATGTTCCTGACTTCCATCGGTTTTGCGAGTAGGGGAAAGAATGGTTTTTCCGGTCACGTGAAGATCATCATGGTCGACCATGATTAGTGAGAAGAATCTTGAAAATTTTGCTTTGATCTTAGGTTTCGAGTAAAGAAAGATGGGGATAGCAGATTCCTACAGACGAAGCCACTGATCTTACCGGTTGATCAGAACCTGAGAAGCGGCCGAAAGATGATATATAGTTGGACTGTGAAGTCGAGGAGAAAATGGGGTTGTACCTGCAAGTCACTCTGATGATTAAGTAAGAGTGGGAACAAGGAGGTACAAGCAATGTATTAGGTGGTGAATGGTTAATATTTGATACCTGGCCCTCAAAGGTGTGAGGGTTTATATAATTCCCCTGGTGCATGGCCATTGGTTCTTGATTTGACGCCTAGATATGCGGGCTCGTGAAATCAGGTAACTGCCAGGAATTGGTTAAATTGGGAAGATGTGCCAGTGACTAGCTGTTGGTTCCAAGGAGGGGGTTAGTTAAGGGAATCTCTATGATCGGTTCCTGGTGGCTTGCATGACGTTGATGTCGGGCAGGCTGAGAGGATACCCGTCGATGATCCCGGGCCAGTGCTGAACTGAGAGGGCAACGACTGTTATTGCCCGACAGGTAATGGGAATTTCGGGTTATGGCCGTGCGGGCCGTGCCAAAGGAGTTCTCTTAGACTAGGCCCAATCAAGCTGTCGGGCCAGTCCAGAAAAAATTTCAACTTAAATCAACGAAATTCTTTACAGATACATAACACATTAAACTTGGATGAACCAACGGCAACATAATTTAATCTTTTGAAAACAACAACTTTCAGAACTACGCAGCTGAATCAAATATTCAACTTAAAAGAATATATCATCTTCTTCCAACTGAAACAACTTCAAATAACAAGTATTTAACGAACAACAACTTAAAGTTCAATCAACTGAAATAATAAACAATAAAATAGCAAGCGTTCATCCCCCCGAGTGTTACGTATCAGAATAATGACACCGACTCGAGCTACTGAAGGTAAACCGCCTTCACTCTAGATTACCTACATGTTACCAACATCGGGGTACATTTAAATAGAAGGGGTGAGATATCTAACAATATAATTGAATGTATGATACACATTATATAAGAGCCAGTTCATGCAAAATCACCGCTTCACAACTTATAAACAACAACAATCACAACAAAATATAACGATTAATTCATCAACACGACAACTTAATATGCAACTCAGAATGCGACTCGTTTTTATGCACATGCATGTGGTACCAATGGAGCATAACTCCCAACTTAATAATTTGCAAATTAATAGAGACAGCAACAAGGCATAAGCCTTCAACTTAATTATTTGCCAATCCAGGCCAACTTAACGAGCATCAGCTCCCAACTTAATATGCTATGTATGCGACAACATGATTAACAGCAACAACGAAAACATCAACGTATATTGACTTTGGCATAAGCCTACAACTTAACAATTGCCAATTATAGAGGCAACACAACAAAATTCCTCACCTGCAACTTCATAAATTAATAATAATAACATTACATCAACTTATATGTATCACTACTGTTAACAACACGGTCCTACTAAAATGCTAATCTACTAATTGTTCACTTCTGATACTACTAAATATCCTCTATTGTTATTCATTCTTTTCCGACTCTGTTACATCCATATCTGTAACTAAATACTAAAGTTATGGTCAATTCAAGAAAATCAAACAAAAAGAACACCTATCAGCTACTAACGGTGAAGCCCTACGTTGCTGCCTTCTCGTCACCCTTCGCCCAATGATGATAGGCGCGACGCACTCCAGTATCTCATCCAAAAATCTGCCTTATTCTCGTCTCCACTTTCGCCCGACGATGCTCCTTGTATCGCCCAACGATTCTCTGCGAACAGGGTTTTCCTGTTTGCGATTTTGCACTATACCTGACCAAATTTTCTTGCGATCTTGTCACATTACGAGTCCTAAATGTCATCTAAACATATAGTTTCACTATCTATCAATTCATCACAATGCAATACTTTTCGTACACCAATTACGGGTCCTTTTTCATCATCAAATCCTCTAATCCTAATTTCTAATACTCATAGGTTTTAGGTTGGGGTCTCATGGCATCATCATCATAACAACAAAATTTCCCAACAACAAACATAATCATAATATCCCAATTCATGCCCAATCAAATACAACAACATCATTCAATTCAACACAGATCAATCATGCATCAAGATTCCCATTATAGAGTCAGAACCCCACCCTTACCTTGGATTGAAGGTCGCTATACAATCTTCTAATCGAACCTAGCTTTTTCTCTTTTCCTTATTCCTTTCCTCTACACTTCTCATGACCAATTTTCCAGCAACCTCTCAATTAACCATATTCCTTTGTTTAAGTCGAACCTCACATTACCATCATTCTTAATGTGATTAACAACATACCCCCTATATTACTACTTCCAACCAATAACGTAAGCCCAACAACATTATTCCAATAATTTTAACATTATTATCATTATTATTAATCAACTAATTTATTAATTAATAATAATCTAACAACATTATACCAACAACTCTCAACATCTCACAACTTTCCAACAAATAATCCAAAATAATATAATTAAATAATTAATTAAATTAACGGGCGTTACAATAGTCACCGACAACGGAACTCGGTTCACGAGCCACACTTTTTAGGAATTCGTCACCAAACTGGGCACCACCCAACACTTCGCCTCTGTTGAGCATCCCCAGACAAACGGCCAAGCCGAATCTGCAAACATAGTAATACTCAGGGGCCTCAAGTGAATATTGGACGAGACCAAGAAAATATGGGTCGAGAAGTTACACAGTGTACTCTGGGGATACCAAACAACTGCACATTTGTCAATCGGGGAGACCCTTTCCAACTAGCTTATGGGACGAAGGTCATCATTCCCGTAGAGATCGAGGAACCTTCCAGGAAAACAGAGGAACCTCCTGACGTGGAGATGAACGATGCTGCCCTCTGAGAAGAACTGGATCTGGTGGAAGAAATCAGAACAGGAGCGGCCCTACGAGAGGTCGTGCTCAAACAAAAAATAGCCATGCACTACAACGCCAAGGTCATACGACAAGAGTTCAAGGTCGGAATCCTTGGATTAAAGAGAAATCGCAAAGAATCTCGCGAGGGCAAGTTCGTAGCGAACTGGGAAGGTCCTTATTGCGTCTACGTGAAAACGGGGACTAGAGTGTATTACTTGGAAAACTTACAAGGGGAACAACTCGTTCGATCATGGAACACTGAAAAGCTAAAACAATATTACAGTTAAAGACACTGAGCAGTCGACGAGTTTGGTCGATAAGACAAACTCACCCACTCCCGACCATGCATGCATGCCTAGGAACAAGCATAGCACCCAAGGTATTCAGAAGGAGCGAGGCCCCGCTCTTATAATGAGCGCACCTTCAACCCGACATGGATAAATTGACTGAGCTCAATAGTCCTTGTGCCACGACGGTAGAATTCTCGACTCGCGACGGGAAGTTCATGCCGCCAAATTCGGGTCCCTCGAAATAAGACCTGGGTTCCGGCCCACGCCCGCTATTCATCTTGGCTATTTGATCAGTTTCCCCACACTGACGAACATACCTGTGATCGGTGGATCTGGAACTGACTGTTTAACGCTGGTTCGCGAAATGTCGCGGAAGCAAGAGTCGCCACCGTCTTTTATTTTCTCCAAATGGAAAGGACAAAAGCACAGAAAAATTCCTTTAAAGAGATCGCTCTCGGTTCGGGAGGTAGGTTATAGAAAGGGAAGGTGTTAGCACCCTTTCTATCCATGGTTATCCATGGGCTCTTAGATACTTGCTCAATGTGTTTTCAAAAATGTTTGTTTGCTTTTCAATGTGGGTTTAAAAAAGTTTTTTTGAAAAATTTCAGTTCGACTCGTACGTCAGAGTGTTTGAAAAATTTGCTTTGAAAGCTTTTGAAAAGTGTTGGTGTGAAAAGTCTTTTTGAGTTTGTTTTGAGATTAGAGCAAGTATCTACGAGAACCTACCTACCCTAAGGAATTCGTCTGTGTAAATGTCCTTTAAAGTAGTGCCATCCCACCATTGAGAGGTAGGTAGCACCACCGTTGGAGGTGTTCGGGTCAATTCGAGTTTTGGGACATGGTGATCACCAGAGCAATGGGAAGACACCTTAGAAGCTACCCTCATGCCAGGTTCCCGGATCATGAGGACTTACTAAGACATCCTCTACTCGACGATCACCTTTCGAAAGGCAAGGCAACAGTGAGGCGTACCCTAGGGGTGGTGTGTGCGAATTGTGTGTCATGTTTCAGTTATTTGTCTTGTCATGTTTGTTGTGATCTACGCTTGATTTTATTTTAAGTCCATACATTCTTTCATGCTTTTTAACAGTTATAAAGTTTGCGGGAAAATAAATCTAAGGCTATTACAAAGGGCGCGGGTCCACATCGCCAAAAATTAAACCGGACCCGATTTGACGGAAAATAAATAAAGCGAATAAAAGTGCGAAAAGTTAAATTGTTACAAGGCTTTGGGACATATACATAATTATTATAGCAATAAAGTAAATGCGCGAAATAAAATAATTAAAACAATGGGCGTTGGACCCTTTTGCAAAAAATTGAATTAATAAGGAATTAAAATAAAAAATGAAAATTAAATATTTTTGGTATTTTTGTGTTTTTTAAGATTTAAAAGAAGGAGAATTTATTAGAATGAAATTGGAAATGCAAACCCTAATTCTAATGATTTTTAAGTTTTATTATGAAAATATTGAAATTTGACCTAATTTAGACCTAATTATATTTATGTACAATTTAATTATGAAAATAATAAATAAATAAGTATTATGATAAAAAGGAAAAATTAAAAGGAATAGAAATTGTTAATTAACCTAATTCTAATTATTTTTTATTTAATATGAAAAGAATTAAATTGCAAACATCCTAATTAAAACTAAATTCATTATATGTTAATTTATTTACAAGACAATAATTATAATAAAAATATTTATTATTTTTAGTCTTTTCTGATTTTTTTAATGAAGTTTTTAATGTATTTTTGTTAAAAAAACTAATTAATTAAATAAACACAATTGAATAAAAGTAATTATTAAAACAAGAAAAAAATAAATAAAAAGATTAGTGAAGGCAAACCAGGGGGGGTAGCCCCAATTGGAGGTATAGATGGTAAAGCCTGGCCCAATAAGACATGGCCTTGTTGACTTTCCAAGCAACATGCCTAGGCGTTGACTAGCACTCACGGTGCTCCATGGATCCTGGCCTTTGGATTGGATTTGCTGGACGCGTGTATGGTCTGATCTGGGCGTATATGATGATCTTCAAAGTTGAACCTGCATAGGAATGAGTATAGAAAAATAATAGCGAAATTGTTCAGACCTGGGGTTCGAACCCAGGTCTTGGACGTTGCAAGCTTAACACCTGTGCCACTGAAGCGCTTGGTTTCAATTTAATATATAATGGTAAACAAATAACAAAAAGAACAAAACCAACGCGTAGTGGTTAGACGCGCGAAATTCAAATGCAACCAATCCCTGCGTGCCACGGAGTCGTCTTCCTCATGTGCCTGAAAGACAAAAATATTAGACAACGGTTTTCATGGCGTTGCGTTAGGTGGGCTATAAGAAAATAGCGAATAGCTCAATTCCAAACATAAATTAGGCGCGATAGTTGGGATTTCTTCTTCTCTAGGCGCTGAGTCCAACTATGGTGGTCTTAAGGGCTAATTTTACTGTATTGCAAAAGCCCTAAAATCACAACCTGTAAACCCTAGAATTTAAACATGGCATTATCGTGTATGACGCGTAAAAACCAAATTAAATCACATGATAAGCATCAGCAAACATCATTGAATAAGAATATGTAAATCAAATGTCATGAAAATGCCTTAGACTCAAGATGCGTGTATGCAATTTTGTGAGAAAACTTTGAATTCTGTACAGCGATTTTCTGCCTTTTGATGAGTGTTATGAATTGGAATATGCTTAGTGAACCACAAGGAAGCTGTTGTGAAAGGAATTAGGCTTTGAATCGTGTTTCAACACTGATTTCAGAATTTGGTTTTATGGCAATTTTTTCAAGTGTGCAAGTGTGTTTCCTGCGCAGCATTTCCTCTTTTCGGATTAGGGTTGTGATCCTGATTATGTAATGAGCATATTAGGTTAACAAAATTCAACAAAATCTCTTGTAATTATGGATTGAAGATTTGATTTTTTTCCATTATATTTTCAATCTTTTTCACATGGTTTTTGTGCAAATTATGATCAATTCAATCCAATTCTTCCTAATCAGCATGTGCACGAAATATTGACCTTGAAATGTGTACAAAAAGATTTGTTTGGTTCATTTAGATATTTTTCACACATTTAATTAATTTAATTGAATTAATATAAATAAAAATTCAAATAAATAACTAAAAAATGAGAAAATGCTTCCCTTTGGGCCAAGTGGTCGTGCATAGGCTTGGAATGATGAATCATGGAAGAAAAATGGGCCCATTAGCAAATTTAGGTCATTTGAAGTAAAGTTGACTTTTCAAAATTCCCAAAAATTTCCCAACTTCCACAAGGCATAACTTGCTCAATTTTTAAGCTCTTCACATGTTCTTGGACATTTTGGAAAGGTCTTTGAGTCCTTTAACCAATGCCTTTGGTCCCATGTCATTTTGATTTATCAATCTCAAGTTATGGCCTTTGACTTAAAGTCCCTTTTTGTTGACTTTTGAAAATGACCTATAATGTTGAAATTGATAACTTTTTGTGAGAGCATTTCTTGGACTTGGAATATGAATATGAATTGTAGGAAATGTCTTTCTCTTAAAAATGAGCTTTGGATGGAATTTTTCTGATAATCCATGTGAAAGTTATGCCCTGGTCAATTTCAGTTGACTTTTTCAACTGTCCAAATATAGTAACTTTTGCATCTTTGATGATTTCTGAGCCAAATCTTGAGAATCATGATCAAGCATTGATCAAATGATGTTTGTGGCTTCAAAATGATATGTTGACCAAAAATTTGAACTTTTGACTGCCAAATGACCATTTTGCCCCTACAGTTGACTGTAGTGCAATTTAGGGTTTTGACTGTGCAATTTTGAGCTGAATGCCTTGAAACTTGATATGAAGATGCTTGACCACATTTGTAGGCATATGAGACTTGATTGGGCCCTTGAAAACTTCATTTTCTTGATCAGAACACAAACCCTAGTTTTGACTGTATAGGAGACAGTTGGACTGCACAACCCTTGGGGAATTTTGTGACTTGACTTGGCAATTTCTTGAAGAATATGGGAGGGCAAATTTTGGGGTACAACAGTTGCCCCTGTTCAATCTTCTTAGACCTGAGGATGCAGATTGGCTGACGTGCCTTTCGTAATCCGAGGGTAGAAGATGATTGGACACTAGAGTGCCCAGAAATTTGCGCTCACATAGTAGCAGTGATGACGGGGGAATGGGCTTATAGATGCAATTTGGAGATTTCTGGATAGGATGATGGGCTTATAGATTCCATCTGGATGTTAATCGCGTAGGAGATTCCTTAGCGAGAACCTGCATACCTGCAAAAGAAAAATGAGTACCTGACACGTTGCAGGAGCTGATTTTAGATGCTTGGTATAGATATGTCCTGACTGGTTACAGGAGCTGAGTCTGGAGCTTCAAACGCTGATGAATGAACCAGGGATGGTTACTGCCTTAGCGTGAATGGTAAGAGAACCTTGGGCGACTTTAACTTCAACAACGCTCGTTGAGAAAAATCTTGGCGGGAACTACCATCTTTGCAATATCGGGGAGAGAACCATAGAAAATTATAATCTGAAAGGGAATCACCTCACTCGCCGTCGGAGAGGGGAATCATAGGAAAAGGAATTGTCACCTCACACACCGTTGGAGAGAGAAACGTCTGAAGAAGGGATTACCACCTCACGCACTTGTCGGAGAGGGGACCATAAAAGACTATCACCTCACACTCATCGTCGGAGAGGGAAACGTCTGAAGAAGGGATTACCACCTCACGCACTTGTCGGAGAGGGGACCATAAAAGACTATCACCTCACACTCATCGTCGGAGAGGGAAACGTCTGAAGAAGGGATTACCACCTCACGCACTTGCCGGAGAGGGGACCATAAAAGACTATCACCTCACACCCATCGTCGGAGAGGGAAACGTCTGAAAAAGGGATTACTACCTCGCACACCGTCGGAGAGGGAACCATAGGAGACTATCACCTCACACTCATCGTCGGAGAGGGAAACGTCTGAAAAAGGGATTACTACCTCACACACCGTCGGAGAGGGAACCATAGGAGACTATCACCTCGCACTCATCGTCGGAGAGGGAAACATCTGAAACAGGAATTACCACCTCACGCACTTGTCGGAGAGGGGACCATAAGAGATTATCATCTGGAATAACTTCTGCTGAGTCTTTATCAGAAAAATCTGTTGGGAGTCGATTTAGCTGGACTAGAGAAGACTTTGAGATATGTTTGAGCATTTCAACTGCGTCTTTCCTGAAAGGTAAAGGTCAGTCCTATGCAATGCATGATATGGATCAAGCAATGATGTTCTCAACATATATGAGATTTGTATGGTATGATGCGTCTATGCATGCTATAATGATGTATGTGATTTTTTTATGAATGTTTTTGTCTAGGAAAGTAAATCCTTGACGGGTGCCAGGAAGTCATATCCTGGGCTGATGTTGAAGTATAAGCTTTTGCTTCCGCTGGGGATGATAGTTGCAAGAATACCGGTAGGAGAAGACGACTCCGTTGCGGAATAAACTTGGCAAATGAGAGATTCTGCGGGGAGAAAAGATACTCTAGCGACCATGCTGGGAAGCAATACTCTGTGGGGAGATGCCTTGCTGAGTGTAGATAATAACTTGCTGAGGATGTTTTGTTATTTGGAAGTGTTGATAGACTTCGCTGGGGATAAGAAGATTCTGTCGACGACGATCTTTCCGTGGCTTTTGGCTGAGGATAACCCAGTTATATCCTGTTAAGGACATAACTCTTTAAATCAAGCCGGACGACACGCTCGTGCTCTGCAAGGGGATAAGCTTCCAGAATCTACTGGGGATAAGCTTATTGCTTGGGGATATGAATTCCATCTTTCCTGGGGAACTGGATTGGACTGGACTCTTCTGGGGAGTTTTGGACTGTAATGTTATAAGTTGAAAGAGGGAATCTATGTAGGGTTGCTGGATGTCGAGTTCGTGTAAAACTTCGTTTTTTAGAAAGGGAGAACCTGTGTAGGGTTTCTGGGTGATGAGTCCATATAAACTGCATCTTGAAGAGGGGGGGAACCGGTGTAGGGTTGCTTGGTGAGGTAAGTTCACGTAAAACTTCTTGATGAACCGGGGTGAGGTTACCTTGGGGTAAATCCATGTGAGACTTCTGGAGGAAACGGGGTTAGGTTACCTTGGGGTAAATCCATGTGAGATTTCTTGACGAACCGGGGTAAGGTTACTGGAGACGAGTCCATGTGAGACTTCTGGGGGAACCGGGGTTAGGTTACCTTGAGATAGATCCGTGTGAGATTTCTTGACGAACCGGGGTAAGGTTGCTTCGGGATAAGTTTGTGTAAAACTTCTGGATGAACCGGGGTAAGGTTGCTTGAGATAAACCCATGTAAGATTTCTAGAGGAACCGGGGTAAGGTTACTTGACGAGTTTGTGTAAAAACTTTTTGATGAACCGGGGTTAGGTCATCTTGAGCTAAATCCATGTAAGACTTCTGGAGGAACCGGGGTTAGGTTACCTGGTTAAGTTTGTGTAAAAACTTCTTGATGAGCCGGGGTTAGGTCATCTTGAGATGAATCCATGTAAGATTTCTGGAAGAACCGGGGTTAGGTTACCTGGTTAAGTTTGTGTAAAAACTTCTTGATGAGCCGGGGTTAGGTCATCTTGAGATGAATCCATGTAAGATTTCTGGAAGAACCGGGGTTAGGTTACCTGGATAAGTTTGTGTAAAAACTTCTTGATGAGCCGGGGTTAGGTCATCTTGAGATGAATCCATGTAAGATTTTCAGGAGGAACCGGGGTTAGGTTACCTGGATAAGTTTGTGTAAAAACTTCTTGATGAGCCGGGGTTGGGTCATCTTGAGCTAGGTCCATGTAAGACTTCAGGAGGAACCGGGGTTAGGTTACCTTGGGATAAATCCATGTGAGATTTCTGGAGGAACCGGGGTAGGGTTACATGATTTGGATTAAGTGGATGATTGTCCTGTTTGGTTTCGGAGGTGAGGGAAGAGGATACCTGTGTGGGTGATTGACAAATCATCAGGTGGACAAATGATGAGATACCGGAACATAGTCGTACGCTTTGATCCCTAACTTTTGCCTGGACTGCCCTTTCGGGTTTTCAGTCCACCGGGATACCCATTTTTGCCCAAGCCGCCTTTTCAGGTTTTCGACTTGCCGGGTGTACAGATTTTTCGTTTTCATCCCTTCATTTTGCCCGAACCCTTTTGGTTCGCCGGGAAGCCCTTATTTTTGCCTAGGTATGTCAACCTAGCGGGTCTTTGATTGTGCGTAGTATTTTTCGACTATGTCCACGCTCTCAGAATGTAGGGAGTTGCCCCTGTTGGAAGTATTTTGCCATGCCCTAGATAATGGGCAATGCTCCTACTGTGCCCCTTGACTGGAGGTACTTCTGTTCACAAGGTGTTCATCGTGCGAATTTCCCTGTTATTCAAACAAATAGTCATATGCAAACAAGGTTATTTTAAGAATGCAAAAGTCTATGTCTGTCTTGAATTTTGAAAATGCATTTTTTTTTGTAATACAGTGCGATGTCAACTCAATATTTTACAGCAAACCTTCAGGAGTCAGGATACTTTCGTAACAATATGCTTTCGAACTAACCCATGCTTCAGCTAGGACTTTTAAGGGTTATATCGTGGCCTGGTTCACGGTTTAAGAAACAAAGGATAAAGGCTCAAATTATTTGTACCCACCCGCTCTTCGTGATGTTCTCCAAACCTAAACTCAGTTGATCATGCGTTAGACCTTGCTTGAGTCTTTGCTTTGATATTTCGGTGATGGTTCGGACATTGATGATTTATTCTGACTAGGCAGTCATTTTTTGCTTTGGTTGTGAGACCTCTTGCCTGATTTTTGTTATCCCTTTCTTTTTTTGCCTGAACTGTTTCCTTTTTGGGATTACAGTCAGCGGGATGCCCCAGTTTGGTAAGTCTTCTTTATTGGTTTTGACTTTTTGGGCTTTTCATTTATGATTTTTTTTTGGTAATGACTGCCTGTCCTTTTGATTGTTCGGAACCATCATGTCTTTTGTTTTTGTAAAACTCATTTGGTGCCATTCATTGTGCACTTGGATCAACTGAGAGAACTACCCTGCCCCAGGTTATGATTAAGGGTTTTGATTTTCGAAAATAAAAACTCCTACTTCTTTGGCTCAGAGGGGTTGACGAGGGATTATCATCCTTATAACTCCAGTATTTAGGGATTGAAACAATGCCTGTACCTCATCAGCGGGGTCTGTTCAAAAGCATACTGTAGATTGCGGTATCGTTTTCGTCATCCTCCCTCAAGAGGTTTAGAATTTTTAATTAAGAGTTAACTATCGCAAAAATATGAAAGCAGTTTTAAGCATCGTAAACATAATTAAATCAAGACAGACATGTGTAATGCATTCATGAAATAAAATAGTTTAACATGATAATTGTTTATCTGAACAAGAAAGGAAAAATACAACTTGAATTCAAATGAACAAAAATCTTTCGACTCTAGCCATGTTTTGGCAATGGAGCAGTGATCACGTTGGGAGTCTCGGCGGGCTCGAACTCGATCTCTTTGGCATCGATCATATTCTGAATTTTGTACTTCAGCGCCCAACAATCCTCAGTATCGTGCCCCGGGCTATTAGAATGATAAGCGCATCTGGCTTCTGGATTGTAGCTAGGAGAGGAGGTCTTAGGATTGGCAGGAGGGTTGATCACTGCAATCAGGTTCATCTTCAACATGTGTTGCAGTGCTTGTGACCATGGCATGTTAATGTTGGTGAACTGCCTTTTAGGCCCGTCCGGCCTTTGCTGGTTTCCTCCTTGTGATTGGCGGCGTGGTGCAGAACCAGAGATCATGACTGCCCCTGCATGTTGATCACGGCGACTCTTTTGACTGTATGCAACATTAGATTCCTTCTTTCCCGTGTAAGGCTTTTTATGAGTGTCAGAAGGTGTGGCCTCTTGAATTTTCCCACTCTTGATACCAGCTTCAATTCTTTCACCGGTCAGGATGAGGTCAGTGAATCCAGCAGATGAATTGCCAATCAGGTGGTTGAAGAATGGCCCGGATAGGGTCCCCAAGAACATATCAACGAGTTCCCGGTCAGTTAATGGCGGTTGTACCCTTCCAGCAAGGTCTCTCCATTTCTGTGCATACTCTTTGAAGCCTTCGCCTGCACCTATAGACATTCCCTGAAGCTGAGTGCGTGTGGGAGCAAGGTCGGCATTGTACTGGTAATGCTTGTAGAAAGCAGTGGCTAAGTCTTCCCAGGTACGGATGTTGGCTCCATTCAGTTGATAGAACCACTCGAGCTGAGTCCCCGAAAGACTCTCTTGGAAGAAATAGATCCATAAGTTTTTGTCAGCTGTATAGGGCTGGATCCTCCTTGTATAAGCCCTGAGATGCAACTTAGGACAGGATGCCCCATCGTATTTAGCAAAGGCAGGTACCTTGAATTTGCGCGAGATCACTACTCCAGAAGATAAACCTAGATCCTCGAAGTCCAGGCCAGGCACCTTTTGTATCTCCATAGCACTTAGCCGGTCTTCCAACTGTTTGTACTTGTCCTCAGCCGGAGGGTATTGTTCATCGTTGAAATCTGTCTCGTTGTCGGAGACCACTGGGCTAGGCACCTCTCTCTCATGGTGACTGCTTTCCCTTACGGACGGAGTAGTCCTCTCAGTTTCAGTCTGCGGTGTATTCCCAGATCTGCGTCTAGGGCTGAACAAGACGGTCCTCTTCTTCTTCTTTTCCTTCTTCAAGAGCAGAGCCTTCAGATCTTGCTGCCCCTGGGTCAAGTTCATGATTAGCCCTTGGAATTGGGCATTCTGGGCCTGGAGGGCCTTGATAGACTGCTCAGCTGATGATTCAGGATTCATGACGATCGGCTGAAATAAACAGCGAAGAAGGTAAGTAACCTGCAGAGAAAGGGGTACCTGTTATGCAATGATATGTATGACATGCATGCAATGATTTCAAGGACCTCGCGGGGTAAACAGAGAAACTTGTTAGAGTTGAAAGCCGGTAACTTGATTGAAGGTACTTCATGTTGTTGAGAGCCCTTCTTCAAGGGTCAAAGGCTCACCATATCCAGTGGGTCATAGCCCCTGACAATCTTGGCTAGAGGAAAATAAATCCTCTTTGTCCCTGGCTAGATGTTGATTCATCCTGTCCTGCATCACAAGCCCTTGAGATCCTTGAAATGGGTTAGGATGTATGCAATGGTATGATGTCATGATATGCATGGGGTAATGTGAGTAGCCCTGTTGCGGGTCCCAATTAAGGACTACAAACCAAAACCTGCAAGAAACTTAGGGTACTCTGTTATGAGTCCTGCAAGAAACCAGGGTCAGGTAATAAGCATGCAGGTAGTCAAGTACGAAGGCACGCTAGTCACACAAAGGAGCCCTTAGAGTTTAGGCCAGCATGAAGTTTGGGGTGCTACCCTCTTGAAGCTGGTGGGTTCAACCTGTCCTATTAGACGTAACCGGGTTCTAAGATTCCCAATATCACGGGATTGCTTTCATTGTTCATCGTTTCGATTTAGCCACTGAACTGGCGACCGAAATATTCCAGGAAAGCAACCCTCAATTGAGCGTAGTATCGAGTATCAACCAACCTCGGACTGCACCAAAGTCAGTTATCTCACTACCCTAAAGAGGCCAGGATAGTTCAATTAAGGTTCCTAAGGTCTGTTGATGCTTCATGACACCACGCGGAGGCCCCGTACTCTCCTTGACTGAACTCAAGGGTTACCGGTACACACCAAAGTGCCACATCAACGTAGCAGACTGTTTCAACCATGTCGGTATACCCCGCACAGTTCCCTCACAGCCTTGTTACTACTTTCTAAGAAAGGTATCCCCCAGATCCGGGTTAGGATCTATAGAACTCCCAAGCAACCCACAATTTAAAGCACACAAAGCAATACAATTGAAAACATAGTTATGATCTAACCCTAAGGTAACCTCGCTTTTAGCTTATAGTCCCCAGCAGAGTCGCCAGTTCTGTGATCGGTGGATCTAGAACTGACTGTTTAACGCTGGTTCGCGAAATGTCGCGGAAGCAAGAGTCGCCACCGTCTTTTATTTTCTCCAAATGGAAAGGACAAAAGCACAGAAAAATTCCTTTAAAGAGATCGCTCTCGTTTCGGGAGGTAGGTTATAGAAAGGGAAGGTGTTAGCACCCTTTCTATCCATGGTTATCCATGGGCTCTTAGATACTTGCTCAATGTGTTTTCAAAAATGTTTGTTTGCTTTTCAATGTGGGTTTAAAAAAGTTTTTTTGAAAAATTTCAGTTCGACTCGTACGTCAGAGTGTTTGAAAAATTTGCTTTGAAAGCTTTTGAAAAGTGTTGGTGTGAAAAGTCTTTTTGAGTTTGTTTTGAGATTAGAGCAAGTATCTACGAGAACCTACCTACCCTAAGGAATTCGTCTGTGTAAATGTCCTTTAAAGTAGTGCCATCCCACCATTGAGAGGTAGGTAGCACCACCGTTGGAGGTGTTCGGGTCAATTCGAGTTTTGGGACATGGTGATCACCAGAGCAATGGGAAGACACCTTAGAAGCTACCCTCATGCCAGGTTCCCGGATCATGAGGACTTACTAAGACATCCTCTACTCGACGATCACCTTTCGAAAGGCAAGGCAACAGTGAGGCGTACCCTAGGGGTGGTGTGTGCGAATTGTGTGTCATGTTTCAGTTATTTGTCTTGTCATGTTTGTTGTGATCTACGCTTGATTTTATTTTAAGTCCATACATTCTTTCATGCTTTTTAACAGTTATAAAGTTTGCGGGAAAATAAATCTAAGGCTATTACAAAGGGCGCGGGTCCACATCGCCAAAAATTAAACCGGACCCGATTTGACGGAAAATAAATAAAGCGAATAAAAGTGCGAAAAGTTAAATTGTTACAAGGCTTTGGGACATATACATAATTATTATAGCAATAAAGTAAATGCGCGAAATAAAATAATTAAAACAATGGGCGTTGGACCCTTTTGCAAAAAATTGAATTAATAAGGAATTAAAATAAAAAATGAAAATTAAATGTTTTTGGTATTTTTGTGTTTTTTAAGATTTAAAAGAAGGAGAATTTATTAGAATGAAATTGGAAATGCAAACCCTAATTCTAATGATTTTTAAGTTTTATTATGAAAATATTGAAATTTGACCTAATTTAGACCTAATTATATTTATGTACAATTTAATTATGAAAATAATAAATAAATAAGTATTATGATAAAAAGGAAAAATTAAAAGGAATAGAAATTGTTAATTAACCTAATTCTAATTATTTTTTATTTAATATGAAAAGAATTAAATTGCAAACATCCTAATTAAAACTAAATTCATTATATGTTAATTTATTTACAAGACAATAATTATAATAAAAATATTTATTATTTTTAGTCTTTTCTGATTTTTTTAATGAAGTTTTTAATG
Source organism: Vicia faba (assembly GCA_948472305.1). Lineage (NCBI taxonomy): Eukaryota > Viridiplantae > Streptophyta > Magnoliopsida > Fabales > Fabaceae > Vicia > Vicia faba. Next base: position 175,471,933 of record OX451736.1, on the reverse strand, counting down.
TATTTTTGTTAAAAAAACTAATTAATTAAATAAACACAATTGAATAAAAGTAATTATTAAAACAAGAAAAAAATAAATAAAAAGATTAGTGAAGGCAAACCAGGGGGGGTAGCCCCAATTGGAGGTATAGATGGTAAAGCCTGGCCCAATAAGACATGGCCTTGTTGACTTTCCAAGCAACATGCCTAGGCGTTGACTAGCACTCACGGTGCTCCATGGATCCTGGCCTTTGGATTGGATTTGCTGGACGCGTGTATGGTCTGATCTGGGCGTATATGATGATCTTCAAAGTTGAACTTGCATAGGAATGAGTATAGAAAAATAATAGCGAAATTGTTCAGACCTGGGGTTCGAACCCAGGTCTTGGACGTTGCAAGCTTAACACCTGTGCCACTGAAGCGCTTGGTTTCAATTTAATATATAATGGTAAACAAATAACAAAAAGAACAAAACCAACGCGTAGTGGTTAGACGCGCGAAATTCAAATGCAACCAATCCCTGCGTGCCACGGAGTCGTCTTCCTCATGTGCCTGAAAGACAAAAATATTAGACAACGGTTTTCATGGCGTTGCGTTAGGTGGGCTATAAGAAAATAGCGAATAGCTCAATTCCAAACATAAATTAGGCGCGATAGTTGGGATTTCTTCGTCTCTAGGCGCTGAGTCCAACCATGGTGGTCTTAAGGGCTAATTTTACTGTATTGCAAAAGCCCTAAAATCACAACCTGTAAACCCTAGAATTTAAACATGGCATTATCGTGTATGACGCGTAAAAACCAAATTAAATCACATGATAAGCATCAGCAAACATCATTGAATAAGAATATGTAAATCAAATGTCATGAAAATGCCTTAAACTCAAGATGCGTGTATGCAATTTTGTGAGAAAACTTTGAATTCTGTACAGCGATTTTCTGCCTTTTGATGAGTGTTATGAATTGGAATATGCTTAGTGAACCACAAGGAAGCTGTTGTGAAAGGAATTAGGCTTTGAATCGTGTTTCAACACTGATTTCAGAATTTGGTTTTATGGCAATTTTTTCAAGTGTGCAAGTGTGTTTCCTGCGCAGCATTTCCTCTTTTCGGATTAGGGTTGTGATCCTGATTATGTAATGAGCATATTAGGTTAACAAAATTCAACAAAATCTCTTGTAATTATGGATTGAAGATTTGATTTTTTTCCATTATATTTTCAATCTTTTTCACATGGTTTTTGTGCAAATTATGATCAATTCAATCCAATTCTTCCTAATCAGCATGTGCACGAAATATTGACCTTGAAATGTGTACAAAAAGATTTGTTTGGTTCATTTAGATATTTTTCACACATTTAATTAATTTAATTGAATTAATATAAATAAAAATTCAAATAAATAACTAAAAAATGAGAAAATGCTTCCCTTTGGGCCAAGTGGTCGTGCATAGGCTTGGAATGATGAATCATGGAAGAAAAATGGGCCCATTAGCAAATTTAGGTCATTTGAAGTAAAGTTGACTTTTCAAAATTCCCAAAAATTTCCCAACTTCCACAAGGCATAACTTGCTCAATTTTTAAGCTCTTCACATGTTCTTGGACATTTTGGAAAGGTCTTTGAGTCCTTTAACCAATGCCTTTGGTCCCATGTCATTTTGATTTACCAATCTCAAGTTATGGCCTTTGACTTAAAGTCCCTTTTTGTTGACTTTTGAAAATGACCTATAATGTTGAAATTGATAACTTTTTGTGAGAGCATTTCTTGGACTTGGAATATGAAGATGAATTGTAGGAAATGTCTTTCTCTTAAAAATGAGCTTTGGATGGAATTTTTCTGATAATCCATGTGAAAGTTATGCCCTGGTCAATTTCAGTTGACTTTTTCAACTGTCCAAATATAGTAACTTTTGCATCTTTGATGATTTCTGAGCCAAATCTTGAGAATCATGATCAAGCATTGATCAAATAATGTTTGTGGCTTCAAAATGATATGTTGACCAAAAATTTGAACTTTTGACTGCCAAATGACCATTTTGCCCCTACAGTTGACTGTAGTGCAATTTAGGGTTTTGACTGTGCAATTTTGAGCTGAATGCCTTGAAACTTGATATGAAGATGCTTGACCACATTTGTAGGCATATGAGACTTGATTGGGCCCTTGAAAACTTCATTTTCTTGATCAGAACACAAACCCTAGTTTTGACTGTATAGGAGACAGTTGGACTGCACAACCCTTGGGGAATTTTGTGACTTGACTTGGCAATTTCTTGAAGAATATGGGAGGGCAAATTTTGGGGTACAACAATACCAAACGAGCAAATCCCCGCTACAAACTCTTAGCAAAATAAAAAACATCCTAAATGGGTTAATTTGGCAACAAACATATAACAACACAAGTTAAATATTCAAAGAAAATGACCATTGGCCGGAAATTAAACAAAACGGCCACTTGGGCCGCTAATGTATGAATATTACAACAAAGAGGCTTTTAACCCCCCATCCAAAAGAATAAATTTGTGGCTAGAGACCATGCTTGTTCAAAAAGTACATAAACAGGCAAAATCCCGGAGAAACAAAAATATAACAAATACGGCACACAAGCAGGAATAAACATAGAACAATCATCCTTCAGCTTCCTCTTTGGTGACGGGAGACAGTTGGAAAGGACCCTCGGTCGGATGAGCGACAAACTCCTTGAGATAATCAGGGACCAAAATCTTGTCGAAAACCATGTAATAATTGACCCCCATTCCTGAGGTGTTAAGCTCAACGTTGGGGTTCAACACGTGCAGCTGCTTTACAATGTTTTTGAAGCTCCCCTCGGAAGCAGCCTGAGCGTCGTCCACAACCAACTAAAAATGAGCAACGAGCTTGGCCCGAGTCTTTAGATCTTCGATGTCCTCCGGCTCGTCTTCAACGGGCTTAATCTCAACAGTCAAGGCCGCCACCTTTTCCTCAAGGTCCTTTTTCTCGAGCAAGAGGACCCTGTGTTCCTCAGAGAACCTCCCCGATTCTTTGTCAGATAGTTTCCGAGCTTTTTCTTCCTCGACCCGGGCCTTCTCGCTCGCAACTAGCTTGGCCCAAATATTCTCCAGCTTAGCTTCCTGAGAGAAAATTTCGTCTGTATAGGCAACCGCTATTTCCAGGATCCGCATCAAACCACCTACATCTTGCGCCAGCATCACCCTCTTCTCCGAGAGGCCCATTCTCTCAAGATGAAGGGACTCGGCCCGGGGAAGATGAAGGATTGCACCCTTGGAGAAAGATTTCTCTAGCCAACAGAGGGAGAGTCGTACGCTCCCTTCCCCTTGTCTCCAATCAAGTCGACGCTCCCCTCAGGACGCGGCCTCTTTGCTTTAGAGGAAACATTGGCATGGGAAAGAGAAACTGTAGCTTGAGCTGATGACGAGTCCCCTAACCCCTAGGTAGGAGCAGGGCCCGAGCCAGCCTGCGCATCCCTTTGAGCCCTCCTCACTCTAGCAGCAAGAGTCTTGGCCAAACGCTTTTGAACGAGATTCATGTTATCTGTAAAACAAACGAAAATAAACATAGTTAGTAAACGAGGAGTCAAATAAAAAACGAACACACACTATTTTTTAAACCATATGTATACCCAAGTATTTAACGGGGTCCTCACTCCCAAGGATCTCTTTGACGACTATGAAGCCCGGCTCATATACGGGTTCCCCCTTCTTGTCTATCACTGGCCTGCCTCCCCTGTCGACCTACTGGATGCGAGGGATCTGAGCCACAAATGCAGTCAAGGCAATGAAACTCTCCAGGTCCTCGGCTCCGAGCTCCCCCTCCCTCCAGACATATGAGCCTAATTCATTATCAAAATGTTTCCTCGTCCATTGGAACGGGAACTTGTAAACCAGTTTTATAACGGGCTCCCCTAGCTCATTCATACGGGGAGTACCGTCCTCATTATGCGCCGACACGGTCCTGAAGACGTCCAACATCACATAATGCGCTTGATCTGTTGCTTTGAGTCTTATCTGATGCCATGGGTTTCTTTGATGTTATCTGCTTGTGATTTATTTTCACTTAAGGTTTGGTATACTCTTAGATTATTTATCTGATGTGGCTTTAAATGCAAAGAGATGGCAACTATATATTAATTTCTTTATATCAAGTATGACCTTTTGCTTGGTCAAACATTCCTTACTTTATCTTTTACATTCCTGTATATAGAACACTCTCTTCATCTCCTTCTCTTTCTTTAGTTTTCAAAACCTTCTCATCTTTTTCAAAAACCTTCTTTGTTTATAAAACTCGAACCTCTTTCATAATAAACCTCAATTTTGTCGAGAACTTTTTCTTTTAAAACTTCTTTTCTTCTCAAAAAACTTAATAAATAATTGATGAGAGTCACACCTCTAAGAGTTTTTAGTAATGGGAAGGATGAGAGGGTACTGACCTTGACTGGTCCTTCTTTAATTCCTAAAGCCTCCGATGTGATTCAAATCAAAAACTCTGTTTTCACAAAGTAGAAGGATGATAAATGTCCTAGTAGTGGGATTCATTTATCATCTTACCTACAAAAACTTCAACACATTCAAATATTTTTGTGCGCTCGAGCACCTATTTCCTTTAAAACCTTTTTCAAGATTAAACATGATTCATTTATGGTCGAGAAATTATTTTCCTATCCTAGCGGTTGTAAAGATGTCAACTTTTCCACTCGAGTACCAAAGGCATTCTCAAACCCTCACTCTTGCTGATGCATTGTCCCTCTTCCGTACACCTTGTGGATGATTAGTTAAGATTTCCTTCCTAAAAATGACGACTTGTCTCTTCATTTAAAATCAACCAACAAACAAGTATTTTCTAGACGAACTACGTGCTCTGATTTTCCCATTGTACGAGGGAGTATGTAGGTACTAGGTCTCATGACCCAAGGCGAGAAAAAATAATAAAAAAACATTTTCTTTTGTTTGTAAATACTCTTTAATTCATTTTATCCCCTTCAACAAGTTTAAGCTTTAGATAACATACTCTCTAATTTAAAATAAACAAAGTGGATCTTGCGGAGTATCGTAGATGCTTAGGGTGCTAATACCTTCCCTTTGCATAACCGACCCCCATACCTTGATCTCTGGTCTTTTATTTCATTTTGGGTTTTGTTCGTTTTTTTCCATATCCCTTTGGAAACAATAAAGTGCGGTGGCGACTTCATTGTGTGAGTTAAGTCAATTAATGACTTAGTCTCAAATCTATACCGCTACATTTTTTGCATTTTACACAGTGCGACACCAGCAACTAAATTTTTTCAATTTTTTAGAGTACATTAAGCGTGTATCACTAAAGTTAATTATTTAAAAAATAAATTGTAAATGATTTAACAATGGTTAATTAAACCAAATGGTCTTATGGGACTTAAATTTCCACTACGATTGTGTTATCCAACCGTGATTAAAGGGTTTTCTGATAAATTAAAACAAAACTTATTTTGTATTTATTTCATAAGATGCCCTAGGCAAACAAGCAAGCCAGAGACGATAATGGTGGTGTAATATTTACCCACTTTGTATCCATTAATTTGAAGCTCAAATCTTCACCCTTTTCGTTCATTTGATCTTCAACTTCGAAGTACGGTACTCTTCAACATCTTCATTCCTTCTTCCTTGGTTTATGTTGTATATGCTGAAATATTCACCCTCTCTATTCCTTTTAATCTTTAGCTTCGAAGTACGATACTCTTCAACATCTTCATTCCTTACGTCCATAAGATTCTTCAGCTTCGAAGTACAGTATTCTTCAACATCTTCATTCCTTTTTTTTTGGTTTATATTGTTTATGCTCAAGTCAGTATGAGAGTACATTTTCATATGCTTTAGGTTTAGATTTGCATATACATATGCTTAAGGTTTAAAGTTATATTTTTGTTATGAATATGCTTTAGTTTTTGGATTATATTTTGGTGTGTCATTCACATTATTATACATGTATAAATTTTAGAAGTTTTTATGGGTTGTAGTTGGATGAAAGGCAATATATTAGGTTTGATTTATGAGAACAGGGTTCTTGAATTCCTTAAATATGCTGATAAACATCTTCCTGAAAATAATGGTATCTTTTATTTTCCTTGTGTTGTTTGCGTGAATATCAATATGGGTATAAAGAAAGAAATATGCTATCACCTTTGTTATGGTGGTATATGTCAAAATTATATAATATGGACGTGGCATGGTGAGGTGGATAAAGAGGAAAGTTTGGCGTCACAAAGTCAAAGAGTGGATGAAGATGAATATATGGAAGATCACACAGAGGATATATTCTATGATATTGGGGAATCTTCTTTTAAGAATACTCATATTTATGATACTTTATGTAGCGATAAAGACACCCCTTTATATAAGAGATACACAGATTTTACACGATTGTCGGTGGTGTTAAAGTTGTTAAATCTGAAGGCAAAAAATGGATGGTTGAATACAATTTTCACAGAATTACTTGAATTTCTAAAGCAAATGTTACCAGCAGAAAACAAATTGTCGGATCGTTGCTATGAGGTCAAGAAGATATTATATACAATGAGTCTGGAGTATCTCAAGATATATGTTTGCCCTAATAATTACATATTATACAGGAAATAGTATAAAGACTTGTATCAATGTCTAAAATATGGTGCGTCGCATTACAAGCTGAAGGCCAACAATGGTGATGACAATGACTATGATAATGTTAGTAGAAAGCATCCTCCGACTAAAGTATTATGGTACTCGCCAATAATTTCATGATTTAAGAGACTTTTTTCTAATTCGAATGATGAAAATAATCTTAAATGGAATGCAAATGAAAGGACTTGTGATGGAAACATTCACCATGTAGCCGATTCGTTGCAATGGAAAAAAATTGATTTGTTGTTTCTAGATTTTGGAGTTGAGACAAGAAAAATTATGTTATGCATGAATGGGATTGGGATCTGTATGTTATGATCTATCATGGATTTACATGTATTTTAATAATTTATTTGACGTGATTAAGATTGGTTTTAGAAGCGTTTTGATGAGAAACTTAACACTTGAATTGTGTATGTAAGTGCTAGAATTTGATGATGTTTGAATATAGCATGATTTGTATCTAATTGCTACATGTTATAATGATGTGTTGAGAGGATTTATACTATGAGATTGTGTATATGTGATTTATTAACATGAAAGATGTATGTTGTGCAATGTTGTGAAGATAATTCAAAATGTATTGAATTATGTGATGAGGTTTTGAGAATGCACATGTGCGTGCATCATTTGTGTCATAAGGCAAGGTTTGGTAATTATGTGGGAACTATTGACTTGTCCTAAACCTAATGATGAATAGGGTTTGAAAGCTTAAGGCTGAATCGAGCTTTTATTGGTGGTTATCTGTTTTGGAGATGTGTGTAACACTCCATCTTTTAGAAGTTATTTATTTATTGAATTATTAGGAGTGTTTACAAATAATTGATGTTTTATAGGATTATGTGTGATGTGTTGGCATATGATTGATTATGATGTGGAACATGTGATATGAATGAAGGGATTAGATGCATTGGGATAATTAGATGGTTATTTGGTAACTATTTGGATTATTAACTAGAATAGAATAATAGGAATAATTATTTAAATAGAATTATTTTAGTTAAGTGGTATGTTGGTAATTAGTAGGAAGAGTAAGGACGTGATGGTAAATAGAGGGTGACTAAGTGAGGGAAGTTAAGGAAGAAGTTAGGGGTCCTTGTGATAACAGAGAAATAGAGAAAGTTATATGATCATTCTGTACGATCGAGATATTGGGAGAAGAGCAAGAGAAGAGGCTAAGGCATAGAAGTTTGGAGAATAACTGTAAGAGGCAAGAAGAGAAGAATCAATCACTCAAAACAATAAGGTAAGGGGTTTTTATCTAATTATTATTTTTGATCTAAGTGTATATAGTTGTAGGATTTTGCCCTTAGTATTAATAATGGTGATTCGATGTTGTTGGGTTAAGATTTGATGGAATTGTGATGATGGATGACCCGTAATGGTTATATAATTGAGGTATTTTAACAAGATGTTGTTATATGATGATTCCCCATGATTGGATAGTGTTTTAGGGCCTATAGCATACTGAAATCATAGGAGAAGTGGTCTAAAATCGTACAGAATCGCAAAACAGGAAAACCATGTTTGTAGAGGATCGCCAGGTGACGGGTCTGTATCATCGGGTGTCGGTGTTTTACCACACGAAGGTGGGGCGAGCCAAGGAAGGAAATTGGGGTGTTGGTTTCTGTGATGTTTCGTCGGGCGATGGATGGGTTTCGCCAGGCGATGGAAGGCGAATTTGGAATGTTGGATTGAAGTCTAGAAACGAGTATAACTTTAGTTCTAGAGCTCAGAATGAAGTGTCGTATGAAGCTGTGTGTAGCTAACATAGTATACTATAATTAGGTGAAATAAAATGAAGACTTAGGAATATTTTTATGAGAACTAAGTTAGATTAATAATATTCTCCCCATGTTGAATTGCAACGACGATTTTTTTAACTATGGGGATATGTTGTTATTATGATCATGTGATGATTATTCTGACGATGTCTTGATTTTATGAGTATACACGATGATTATATGAGTATACATGATTATGTTTATGTATGATGTTGATTAATACATGAATGATGATGTGTATGACTGGTTGTGGTCATTTATATTTGTTGTTGTGCATCATGCATTCATGGGACAACTTTGGTCTATTTGATGATTTAGGACGTTGGTCCAATGATTTGGTCTCAATCCCATTGTATAGATTTGGGATGTCTAAGATTTTCTCGAGTTCCAAGTGGGGATCCATCCTATGATTGGGGTCTTTGGAGGGTGATGGCCTAGTGTCCATCAAGAAGAATTGGTACCACATGCATGAGTCTATGTCCTTGCACTACATCTTATGTGGCATTGCATGGTTCTTGAATTGATGATATTATACTGTGTTGTTGAATCCGTATGATTGTTGATGTGCTTGGAATATAATAATGCTAAGGCTATGTTGTGATACTTTAGGCTTATTCTGTTATGTCTATTACTTACGTCTTACATAATGATTATGATAAACTCACCCTTTCTACTTGAATGTTGCCTCTACCTGGGTAACGTGCAAGTAATCCAGAGTAGTCCCTAAAGTCTTAGAAGAATATATTTGGAGCGTGATTTATTTTCGTTGAGTCTAGAAGGTTTTGCTCTGATATGTATAATCAGGGAGGGGAACACTTTGATTTGAAAACTATTTTGTTCTTATTTTGTTATGACATTTTAAATTGTTTGCATGGAGTTTAAGTTGTGTGGAGTCGTGAACCGTGAACTATGAAGCATTATGAAGTGTCTTTAATAAATCTTGTTTTAAAATATGATTACACTGCATTTATGTGAAGTGTTGACAATTACAGATGTCATGATTAATTTTGAAAACCCGTGTTACAGAGTAAGACTAACATGTATGATTATTTCACGAATAAAATGTGACGCCCTTTTGTTGTATTACTCTGATATTATTTTAAATAATTATGAATAAGTGACGCCCTTCGTTCACCTATCTTTAATCTAGAAGAAATAAATCTAACCAGAAGAGGTCTTCGGTCTTTAATCTGGAAGAAATAAATCTAACCAAAAAAGGTCTTCGTTCGCCTGTCTTTAATCTGGAAGAAATAAATCTAACCAGAAGAGGTCTTCATTCTTCTGTCTTTAATCTGGAAGAAATAAATCATACCAGAAGAGGTCTTTGTTTGCCTGTCTTTAATCTGGAAGAAATAAATCTAACCAAAAGAGGTTTTTGTTCGCCTGTCTTTAATATGGAAGAAATAAATCTAACCAGAAGAGGTCTTCATTCGTCTGTCTTTAATCTGGAAGAAATAAATCTAACCAGAAGAGGTCTTTGTTCGTCTGTCTTTAATCTGGAAGAAATGAATCTAACCAGAAGAGGTCTTTGTTCGCCTGTCTTTAATCTAGAAGAAATAAATCTAACCAGAAGAGGTCTTCGTTCGCCTGTCTTTAATCTGGAAGAAATAAATCATACCAGAAGAGGACTTGATTGCTCGCCTATTATTATCTGGAAGAAGTGAATCCATCCAGAATAAGACTTGATAAATCACCTATTATTAACTGGAAGAAGTGAATCCATCCAGAATATGACTTGATTGATCGCCTATTATTAACTGGAAGAAGTGAATCCATCCAGAAGAGGACTTGATTGATCGCCTATTATTAACTTGAAGAAGTAAATCCAACCAGAGGAGGACTGTTGATTGATGATTGATTTTTCCTGCAAGGAAGAGGGTTAGTTACATGCAGATGTATGCATGGTGTAATGATGTTCTCAAAATAAATGAGATTATGCTATATGCATTTGTCATGTATGCTACATTGTATGAACGTGAAATGTTATTGCAGCATATCCTTGTCTGGAAAATAAATCCTTCATAAGTGTTGGGGAGTGTGATACGGTGGCAGAACCGACTGTTTTTACTGGTTTGCATTTTGTATTTGTAAATGTCGCGGTAAGCAAGAGTCTCCACCGAATTTTATTTCATCCAACAAAGGAAAAGGAAAAATAACAGAAAAAACCTTTTTCGAGATGTTTCTGAGTACGGGGGGTAGATTATAGAAAGGGGAGGTGTTAGCACCCTTTCTATCCATGGTTTTCCATGGGCTCTTAGGTACTTTGCTCATTTTTAAAATTGCTTGTGTGTGCTTGTTTTGAAAAGTTTTACTTCGTGATAACCCTTGTATCGGTCCTCAAGAGTGTGACGAAGTTGTTTTGAAAACTGTTTTTGAAAAGTGTTTGTGTGAAAAATTTTGTTTGAGGAAGTACCTAGGAGCTAATCTACCTACTCGAAAAAAGTCTGTTCATTTTCCTTTAGACAACGCTATCCTATTATTAAGGAATAGGTAGCACCGTCGTTGGAGTTTTAAGGGACGTTTGAAGGGACAAGTACGATCACAAAAGCAATGTTAGGAAATTTTAGTAATCATCCTAAAGCCTTAAAGATCTTTTTCTGAGGCAACATCCGAATGGGTCATTTTAGATCTTTTGGGACTAGAGGACGACCACTAACATTCCCTATACTTCATGACCGTTTACCAAAGGCAACCAGAGTGGAGTAAACCCTAAGAGTGATCATGTGCAAATGTGTTTTTTCCAGTTTATTTATCTTTGCATATTTAGGGTTTTCTATTGTTTTAATTTCAATTTGTCTTTCCATACAATCCTATTAACATACATCTAAGCAGTTTATAGTTTGCAGAAATTAAAATGCGAGAAATTAAAGTCCTAACTATTACAAGGCTTTCGCAGATACATGATTATTTTGACTATAAATAAAGACGCGGAAATTTAAAACCCTAATTACTATTACAAATTCGAAGTCGTTACAATAATTATAAAAAAAGAAAAATTAAAGGCACGCACGACGAATTAAATGCGAGAAATAATTGGAAAACCTAAAAATCTAATTGAAAAATGTTTAGGTTATTTTTTGAGAAAAAATTAGGCTATGTACAAATTCAAATCCTAATTCTAATTATTTTAAATTATAATAAAAAAAAAGGAATTAAATTACCCTAATTTAATTAAACTAATTAATTAATAAAAATATATTTTTTTTAAAAATGATTTTTGATGTTTTTATGATTTTTTGATTAAATAAAAAAAACATGATTTTTGGTGTTATTTGAAAAAAAAGGAATAATTAATAAATAAAAAGGAATTAAAATAAAAAAAGAGAAAAGAATTGGGCCTGTTTGATGAGCAATTAGGGGGTGCATTCCTGAATTTGATGGGCCCATTATGGCTGAGCCCATTCCCCATGTCTGATTCAGTGTTGGTACGCCTGGAGAGTATACCATGGTCCTTCCTTGGTTTGAGCGTTGGATCTGTGTTGGTAATGATCCAGTGGATGGATGTTGAGACCACACGGTAGGCGCTTGGAACATGTATACATGGAATCTACAAATGAGCATTAAGAAAATAAAGAAAACGCAGGGACCTGGGATCGAACCCAGGTCCTCTCCATTATCCAACGCACGCTTCACCACTGGGCCATATTGTTCAGTTGTCAATATAATAAGATTAAATGATAATATACAAAACAATGTGAATAAACTGAAAAACACGCGTAATTCAAACAAGCCAATAGTGTTGTGCCAAATCATCATCTTCTTCTCTTGTCCGTCGTCTTAGGCCAATACCTTTTACCTACAGATAGAACTCCATAGCCATAGCCCTGCAAGCTTCAAAATCCAGAAATCACATGATGAATTAAAAGTGAGTACATGGATCAATTCGTCTTGATCCCACGAGCATCATGGTATCCTTTTCTTGGCCTAATTTTACCTGTACAGAGAAGCCCTAAAACGACTTCTTAAACCCTAGCCATGGCAATCATCAATATATGCATTAAAACACAAAATTAATTGAACCAAAATATTCCAAATGATGATACAAACACAATGCTATGCTTAAGAGTGGTTAATCATGCGTAAATTGTAAAATCAAAATCAAGCTTGTATGTGCAAACTGTGGGTTTACTAGGAGCGATTCTGGGCTTGGGAAGGCTTACAAACGATCGTATTAGCTTCAGGAGATGTCCAGGAAGCGATTAGAAGCTTTGAATGGCCTTGAATCGTCCCCTAGGTTAGAAATCAAATTCACACTTTTGTCCAATTTTTGAGTTTTCTTCTTCAGCTCTCACGACTGCAACCCCTGTTCTTTTGGCTTGTGTAGGTTCTATATATGCAGTGTGATGAATTAGGGCAACAAAAACAACTTGAATCTTTTCCAATCATGGAAACTGAATGTGATTTGTTTGCTATATGATATCTTTCCAAAACCATCCTAATCATGCTATTTTTGCCTTAATTTGCCTTGATTTGATTTGATTTGATTAGGCCAACTTAATTAGATTTGATTCTAACAAAAATCAGATCAAAAATCAATCTTTTATATTTTTTTGTCATTTATTTGATTTAATTTGACTTTTAAATAATAAAAATCTAAGTAAAATAAATAAATAGAGAAAATAATATATGGATGCTGATTTGGGTCGTGAACTATGTCTTCAAAAAGATACAATCATGAAAAGCTAGGCCCATTTGACAAAAAATGCACTTTTGAGCACATTTGACTTTTGGCAATTTTCCAAAAATGGACAACTTTGACAATGCATATCTCTTCCAATTTTAACCCTAGGAAGGTTTTCTTGGACTTTTTAGAAATCTTTGGATTTCCCCTAAACAACCCTTTTGGTTTCATCTCAATTGGATCTTCCATGTTCATGTAAGAAGCTTTGACCCAAAAGGTGTTTTTGTTGACTTTTCAAAAGGACCTATAATGTAGAAATTCACATCTTTTTATGAGTTCATTTTTTGAACTTGAGGGATGAATATGTGTTGTATGAAATTGGATTCTCTTCAAAATTAGCCTTGGATGAGAAATTTCTGATGAAGTATGAGAAAGTTATGCTTGGTCAAAGTTTGGTTGACTTTTCCTGAGAAACCCTAATTTAGCAACTTTTGAGTTTTGATGAATTAGGAGCATTCCTTGAGGAATCATGATCAACATTTGATAAAATGATGAATATCACTTTAAAATGTTGATGTTGACCAAAAATCTTGAAATTTGACTGCATGTGGGCCACAGTTGACTTTTGACCTAATATAGTTGATTTTCAAGCATCTGAGCAGTTGACTGAGCAAACTTCTTGTGTAAGGCATTCAACTTGACATGGATGATCTTGAGAACATATTAGGATCATGGAAAATATTTGAGGCCTTTGTAGCTCACCCATCTTTATGAAAATGGAAACCCTAGTTTGAGGTTCATTGCTTTAGGAGAGAGTTTGTCTGGTCAATCCTTGGGCATCCTTGAGCAAGTTAAGGATTTCAATGAGCATATGTTGAGTAAAATAGGAGGGAAAATTTTAGGGTGCAACAGGGAGCCTTTGAAATTTTAAATCCCAGACGGCTGTTGAGGATGAAGAATATGTGCATCTTCAAGTTTTACTTAAAATGCTTCCGCTGGGAATTCCTGTTTTGTTGAGGAGAACTTCTCTGGGGAACATTGACTTTGCTTGAGAATACTCTATGGAGAGTGTTGATTTCTGCTTGGGAACTGGTCGGATTCCAGGCTTTAGAATAAATTGTTGGGGATAAAGAAGTTAACTGTTATCCGGTCGGTTTCCAGGCTTTGCAGTAACTTATTGGGGATAATGGCAAATTCTACTGGGGAAGAGGAGTTTTGTTAGTGATTTGAAGAAGTTAAACTATTATCTGGTAAGGACCAGGTTTTGTAGTAACTCGAACAGTTATCTGGTTGGGTCCAGGTTTCAGCAATTTGGTCTTGAGGTTAACTGGTATCTGGTTGGGTCCAGGTTTCAGCAATTTGAACTCGAGGTTAACTGTTATATGGTTGGGTCCAGATTTCGCAGTAACTTAGATGAAAGGATGAAGTTAATTGTTATCTGGTCGGATTCCAGGATTCACAACAACTTACTGAAATTAATTTGTAATCTGGTCGGATTCCAGGCTTTACAGAAAATTGAAGTTAAACTGTTATCTGGCCGGATCCAGGCTTCGTAGTAACTTGCTTTGAAAGAGATGAAGTTGAACTAGTATCTGGTCGGGTCCAGGCGTCGTAGTAACTTGCTTTTGAAAGATATGAAGTTGAACTAGTATCTAGTCAGGTCCAGGCTTTGTAGTGACTATGCTTGGAGAAATGGAGTCAATTGTTATCTGGTTGGTTTCCAGGCTTCACGGTAACTTTCGAGGATAGCAACGACTTCGTTTGGGGTTGTAATGACTTAACCGGAGGTTAAGGGGTTTTGTCCATTGATTTGTAATGGTCTGAGAGGTAAAATCGAGCTGGGGAATTTGCAGTCTGTTGGGGGAAACAAACCTTGTTGAAGAGAATCTTTTGACGACTTGCGATGGAGATGTATTCTTTAGGAAGGAACTCCATAAGACTTCTTCTTTTAAGACCAAATCAGCTGGGGAGAGAATTCTCCAGAGATTGAAACTCTGGTTGGGGATTGCATGGATCCAACACTGTGGGGATAATTTTATTGAAGTAACTTTGTGGGAATATCCATGAAATTGGCCTCGTGGGGATTTGAAGACAGTTTGAACTCTGTCAGAGTGATAAATCCTATATTGATAGATAAACTGACGAGATAACGGTACATAGTAGTACAATTTAATCCTTAACTTTTTCTTGGACCGTCTTTTCAGATTTTCAGTCCAACAGGATACCCTTTTTTGCCCAAGCCGCCTTTTCAAGTTTTCGACTTATATCCCTAATTTTTGATCGAACCTTTTGGTTCTCCAGGATGCCCTTATTTTTTCCTAGGTATGTCAACCTAGCGGGTCTCTTTTCATGCATAGTATTTTCTGACTATGTCCGTGTTTATAGGGTGTGGAGAATTGTCGTTATTTGTGGTAGTAAGTGTTGTAGAAATGCTAGAAATTAATTGTTCGACCGCATATGACCTTTCACATGTGGGAGCCTGTTTGCCCCTAGAGTTAATCTGGTGCACTTCAATGTTTGAGATTTTGATCACATTTCTGGTAGTATTGAACTTCCTAGGGATCTTTTTTAAGATTGTTGTGGAAGAAACCGAAGACATGATACTGACACCATCTGATACTACTGGCACAAATAAGCAATTTGGTGGTACCCAAGATCTTTGGTCAAGTCTCATAATTTTCTAAGGACTTTCATGGAAGGATCCCAAGACATGATACTGACACCATCTGATACTACTAGCACAGACAAGCAATTTGGTGGTACCCAAGATCTTTAGTCAAGTCTCAGAATTTTCTAAGATCTGTCATGGAAGGATCCAAAGACATGATACTGACACCATCCGGTACTCCTGGCACAGACAAGAAATTTGGTGGTACCCAAGATCTTTGGTTAAGTCTCAGAATTTTCTAAGAACCATTATGAAAGAATCTGAAGACATGATACTGGCACCATCTGATACTACTGGCATAGACAAGCAATTTGGTGGTACCAGAAGTCTTCATAGTGGATTTTTTTCAAGCCCATGATCAACGTAACATTGCCTCTTGAGTGATTCGGATGGAGATTTGCCCCTGGTTATTCAACATTTCTTTGAATCTCGACTTGACTGCCCCATATGTGTTGGACAATGATCATGTCGTGCCCCTTGATTGTGAGAGATTTTTTCATTGGAAGCGTCTTTTGTTTGAAGTAATTCTGTTTATTGAGAGAGATTTCATTCATTGGATATTCGTCATGTGATTTTCTCCGTTGTCAAACAGTTAGCCATATGCAAATAGTGGTATTTAAACAATGAAAAGTTCATGTCTGTCTTGAGATTTGTTTTTGAAAAATGCACTTTTGAAGAGCAAAAATTTGTAAAAATATGAATTCAACTCATGGTTTACAGTAAGCCTTACAGAAGTCATGATACCTTTTGTAACAATATGTTTTTGAACTAACCTACGCTTCAATTAGGACTTTTAAAGGGTTGTAACATGGTCTGGTTCACAGCTTAAGAAACAAAGGATAAGGCTCAAAGTTTATTTGTACCCAACCTGTTCTCCATATTGTTCTCTAATCCTAAACTCAATCGATCACGCGTTTATCTCCTACTAGAATCTGGAATGATATTTTGGTGATGGTTCGAATATTGGAAGTTTATTTGGGAAGGCAGTCATTTTGGTAACATTTTTCATATCGTAGAGGATTTGTAGTGACCTCTTTTTTTATCTACTGTCCCTTATTTTTGCCTGACTGTTCTTGGTTTGAGATTATTGCCAGCGGGATTCCCCCTTTTTTTCCTCTTAAGTCTCCTTCATAGGTTTTGACCTAGTGGGCTTTTCTAAAGACTGCCTAATTTATGGGGAACCAACAACATCTTTTAATTCAGAAGGATATTTTTGTTGTGAAGTGACAGCTTGCGACTGAATGCGCATTTGAATCAACTGAGAAAACTACCCTGCCCCAGGTTATGATTAAAGATTTTAGTTTGTACGAAAAAGAAAACTCTTACTTCTTTGCCTCAAAGGGGGTGACTAGGGATTATCTTCCTTATAACTCCATTATTTTGGGATGTGAAACAACGCCTGTATATCATCAGCAATGTCTATCCAAAAGCATATTATATGAGATCATGGTATTGTTTTCTTCATCCTCCCTCTAAAGGCTTACAACTCGTAATCCAGAGTTGAATATCATACAAAAAGGAGTAAAAGTATAGTTTTAGTATAGTGAAAACGAATGGATTAACTCAAGACAAACATATGTAATGCATTAATGAGAACAACCAAAGTATGGTATAAGGACAAATTTTTAAAGAAACAAAGAAATTAGAACTGGAAATTCGAATGAACAAAAATTTATCCGCCTAAACTTTGTCACTTCAGATAGTGTGTCTTTTAGGGGTGACAAAAAAACTCCAGTTGACCATCTTGTGTAAATTCCAACAATCCTTTGTCGATCAGGTCTTGAATCTTGTTCTTCAACGTCCAACCGTGATTAGTGTCGTGTCCCTGACTGTTGGAGTCATATGCGCACCTTTCATTGTATTTGTAGTTGGGAGCAGAAATGTTAGGTTTTTGAGGAGGCTCCCTTAATGTAACTGTAATGCGGTGGCCTAACAGACTGTTATACTAGTTTTGGTTTATATTCGCAAATGTTGCAGTAAGCAAGAGTCGCCACCGACTTTTCTTTTATCTAACAAAGGAAACGGTGAAAAGAACAGAAAAATACCTTTCGAGAGTTTTCTGAATAAGGGCGGTACATTATGGAAAGGTAAGGTGTTAGCACCCTTTCCATCCGTAGTTATCTACGGGCTCTTATACGCTTAGCTCATTTGAAAAATACCTTGTGCTTTCTGTGTTTGAAAAGTATTTTGAAAGAAAGCGCCTTAGTACGGAGAACTTTGTAATGTTTCTCGGATCGGTAGAGAACGTATACAAAGTGTTTTGAAAAATATTTTTGAAAGAAGTTTGGTGTAAAAGTTTATTTTGAGCATATCATTTAAGAACTATCTACTTTTACTCTAAAGGGTTGTTCTTTTCCTCTTTTCATTTAGACAACGCTATCCTACTATTAGTGAGTAGGTAGCCCTAGTCATTGGATGTTTGAGGGACATTCAAAGGGACGTCGTTACAATCACAAAGGCAGCTGAGCAAGATACCTTAGTAGCTATCCTAGGGTTTTAATATCATACCGAGGCAACATCGAAAGGGTCATTTTTTAACTTTAAACTAGAGGGTAACCACTAAAGTCTCTCACGTTTCGAGAGTTGTGACTGTTTTCCGAAGGAAACCAAAATGGGAATACCCTAGTGGTGCGCGTGTGCAATTGTGTTATTTTCAGTTATTTTTGTCTTGTGTTAGGTTTGCTAGCGTTTGATTATTATCTCTTGCCATACAATCTTATTTATCATGCATCTAGACAGTTAATAGTATGCGGGAATTTAAAATGTAGAAAGATAGATCCTAAACTATTACAAGGCTTCGGGGAGGGGGATTAATTACATGTACAAAACTTGGGTGAAATAAAGTAGTAAATATCCTAGTTTAAATCTATTACATCCCATAAGCAAGTACAATAATATGAAAAATAGTAACGAGGCAATAAACGCGCCCGAATTGAAAATAATGTCTAAAATCCTAAGGTACTTCTAAGTTAAAATAAAGTATTTTTGTTGTTTTGTTTATTTGGAAAATATTAATTTAAATTAAGTCTAAAAATAAAGAAGAAAAGAAAATTATTAACTAAAGATTAATTCTAAACAAATTAATATTTTTGACATTTTTTTATTTATGGAAAGAATTAAAATTGATTAAATCCTAAGTCTATTGATTTTAAATTAAAGAAATATGTCAAAGTAATTAATTTAATTAAATTATAAAAAAAATGAAATTTAATAAAAACTAAATCTAAGTTTTTATTTATTTTTCCTGATTTTATGATTAAATAAAAATGTTTTTTTGAAAGTAATAAACTAAAAAGAATAATAAAAAAATAATCAAATGGGCCTGGTGTTAATGAGCAAACAGGTGGGGGGAGAATCTAAATTCATTGGGCCCAAGTCAGGGGAAAGCCTAGGCTGACGTTGGATCTGGTGTTGCTGGCCTTCAGGAAGTGCATCATGGGCTGCATATTGAGGCGCTTGGATTTGATTCAGTTGAGATTTGATGGTGTGGATCTAATGGCATATGATGCGCACCTAGGATCACATCACGCTGGATCTGCAAGAAACATGTTAGAAAAAAAATAAAATTCACGATCTGGGTATCGAACCCATGTCCTTCTCATTGCAACACATCTTCTTCACCAACTGTGCCAGCTTACCATTCATTGATACAAATGAAACAATAATATTATATTAGAAAAAAATGCAGTATTTATTTAGACATGAAATCCGAGCGCTCAGTGGGCCCCTATTATTTTGGAACAAGCCAATCAGAACGTGGCTTTGATACACGCAACTCCCTCGGCTGAGTCAACGGACGGAGAGACGCCGAAGTCAAACTCCGGCCGTCTTCTCCGATCTTACAAAACCTGAAACTTGATCAAACGTTAGATTAAAGCAAATCTAAAGACCATATCTCACATAAAATCATCCCCTGAATCCAAATTCGGGGATATTTTGGTCTGAAACGGGGTGAATCGTACGTTTCGAAGGTAAGTTCATATCATTCCCTAACAATGGCACGATCTCATTCCTGCATATTTGCTCACATGTAACACGTTCAATCAAACATAAACATCAGTAACAATATGTATATATGATCAATATGAATTTAAATCGTGTATTCTATGAGTTTGAGATCGATGAATTTTTACCAAACAGTGAGATCGGGTGAGGGAGATTTCACGCGTGTTGGAACTTCTTAGGGCCTAGGAAACACTCCTGGGACCTTCAAGGAGTGAGTGGAGTGCTTGTTTTGGATTGAGGAGGCCCGGAAATGGCAGAGCAGTTTTGCACCTTTGCTGAAATTTTGGAACTTTTTTCTCTTGGTTTGGGGGCAGCCTTCCCCTCCCTTTTGCTTGCACTTGGGTCTAGTATTTATAGAGGGATATGAAACTGAACCAATATGGCAAGAATTAATGCATTTGATCATGTTTTGAATACAAAAATCATATTTGAAGAAAATTCCATTTTTGCATTATTTCCTTTCCATTTTGGTCTTTACATGAACCTGGTCCTCTCTAATGTATCTTGCACGAGTTCTTAGGCCTTAAAACAAATCCAAACATCAGCCCATATTGAATAGTTGGACGGTAATGAAGAAAATCTATTAAAAATGTAAAGACAGTGTAAAAAGAAAGAAAGATTGCATTTTGAACTATTATGTGTTGACACAATATTGTTATGCATCAACACATAACTCTTCTTGCTCCTGTAAAACAAAATCAACTCAGTATGAGTCGATGCATAATGGGATGTGTCGACTCATGCACCTGTTTGTGTCGACACATACGCGTTTTGTACTGACTCATACACCTTTCATCCTCCTGTTTTGGGGCCTGGATAATAGTATGTATCGACACATAAGGCTTTGTGTCGACTCATACCCTATTATGTCACCAAAATGAGTTGACTCATGTAGGTATGTGTCGACTCATGCTGCAGTTTTTTGCTTTAAACATTATTCTTGAGACTGTAATTTGTTTTGAATTTGAACCTCTTTCAAGATGTTGTGGTAGCCTCAGTGAACCTCCAGGATACTGGTCCAGTCCTTCCTCTGTATTGGAAGTTGTAATGTATGAGCTTGTATCTTCCAAATGATGCATTTCTTGAACTTGAGGATAAAAGAGAAGTTTTAGGGAACTGGATTCTCTTAAAAATGAGCTTTGGTTAGGGGAAAATGGATGAAGTATGTGAAAGTTATACCTTGGCAAAGTTCAGTTAACTTTTCCTTTAGAATTCCTAATTTAGCAATTCTTCACTTTTGATAAATTAAGAGTATTCCTTAAGGAATCATTATTAATCCTTGATCAAATGATGGATAACACTTCAAAATGTTGATGTTGACCAAATATCTTGAAGTTTGACAGTATATTGGTCACAATTGACTTTTGACCTGGTACAATTGATTTTCAAACACTTGTGCAGTTGACTGAGCAAACTTGTAGTGTAAGACATAAAACTTGGCATGGACAATCATAAAGACATATTAGGGACCATAGAAATCATTTGGAGCCTTTGCAATCCAAACATCTTGATGAAAAGTGAAACCCTAGTTGGAGGTTCATTGCTTAGGAGGAAAATTTGTCTGATCAATTCTTGGTCAACCTTGAGCATTTGAGGACCTCAGTAAGCATGTCTTGAGTAAAATGGGAGGGAAAATTTCGGGGTACAACAGTTGGAGGGGTATTACTTATACAATCCTTCTGAGGGCAAAGTGTTTGTCGCTCGAACTGGAGTTTTTCTGGAAAAGGATTTTATTTCCAAAAGAATCAGTGGGAGGAAAATAGAGCTTGAAGAAATTCAAGAACCACAAAGCATTGATACACCTATGGAGGAATTAGAGCA
This sequence comes from Vicia faba, assembly GCA_948472305.1. Lineage (NCBI taxonomy): Eukaryota > Viridiplantae > Streptophyta > Magnoliopsida > Fabales > Fabaceae > Vicia > Vicia faba. The sequence continues at coordinate 175,450,438 of OX451736.1, read as the reverse complement.
GGAAACACAAGTAGTTGTGGAAGAGCAACCTGCTCAAGTAGAACAAGACCAGCGTAGGTCAAGCAGGATACGTCAACAACCTGAGAGATATGGATATCTCATAAGTGATCAGGGTGATGTATTACTCATGGATCAAGATGAGCCTGTGGCCTACCAAGAGGCCATAACTGGTCCTGAGTCCGAGAAGTGGCTAGAAGCCATGAAATCTGAAATGGATTCCATGTACACAAACCAGGTTTGGACCTTGGTAGAGCCTCCTATAGGAGTTAACCCTATAGGATGCAAGTGGGTCTTCAAAAAGAAGACTGACATGGATGGTAAGGTACATACCTATAAGGCAAGACTGGTTGCAAAAGGCTATAAACAAATTCATGGGGTTGACTATGATGAAACCTTTTCACCAGTTGCAATGCTTAAATCTGTTCGGATTTTACTTGCTATCGCTGCATATCATGATTATGAAATATGGCAGATGGATGTCAAAACTGCTTTCCTTAATGGGAATCTTCTTGAGGATGTGTACATGACACAACCTGAAGGATTTGACATACCAAAAGAAGCCCAAAAGATATGTAAGTTACAACGATCAATTTATGGATTGAAGCAAGCTTCCAGAAGCTGGAATCTTCGTTTTGATGAAATAGTAAAACAATATGGATTCATCAAGAATGAAGATGAGCCTTATGTCTACAAGAAGGTTAGTGGGAGCATGATCGTATTCCTGGTATTATATGTAGATGACATATTACTCATTGGAAATGATGTCCCTACCTTGCAACAAGTGAAGACTTGGTTAGGGAAATGCTTTTCAATGAAGGACCTAGGTGAAGCAGCCTATATATTAGGAATCAGGATCTATAGAGATAGGTCACAAAAACTGCTTGGCCTAAGTCAGAGTACATACATAGAAAAAGTGTTGAGACGCTTTAATATGCATGATTCCTAGAAAGGATTCATACCTATGCAACATGGCATGTGTCTGTCAAAAACACAATCCCCTTCAAGTAAGGAAGAAAGGGATCGCATGGATAAGATTCCATATGCATCTGCAATAGGATCTATCATGTATGCCATGCTATGTACTCGACCAGATGTCTCGTATTCTTTAAGTGCAACGAGTAGGTACCAGTCTAATCCCGGTGATGCTCATTGGGTAGCTGTCAAGAATATCCTTAAGTACTTGAGAAGGACTAAGGACTCATTCTTGATATATGGAGGTCAAGAAGAGCTTGCTGTAATTGGATACACCGATGCTAGCTTCCAGACAGATAAGGATGACTTTAGATCGCAATCTGGTTATGTGTTTTGTTTAAATGGTGGCGCTGTGAGCTGGAAAATTTCAAAGCAAGATACAGTTGCTGATTCTACAACCGAGGCTGAGTATATTGCTGCCTCAACTGCAGCAAAGGAAGCTGTTTGGATAAAGAAGTTCATTAGTGAACTTGGCATAGTCCATAGCATTGTGGATCCCATTGATCTCTATTATAATAACAATGGTGATATCGCACAAGCTAAGGAGCCTAGATCTCACCAACGATCCAAACACATACTTAGGCGTTATCATCTCATTCGAGAGATAATCGATCGGGGAGATGTGAAAATATGCAGAGTACCTACACTTGACAATGTTGCTGACCCATTAACAAAGCCTCTTGCGCAGCTGAAGCATGATGGACATACTAGATCTATGGGTATTAGGGGTATGCCTGATTGGCTCTAGTGCTAGTGGGAGATTGTTGGTGTAGGCCCTAGAGGCCAATACTTTTGGTACTTGTATCGAATTATTTGTTAATAATAAAAGGCATTTCTTTATTATGTTTGCTTTCCAAAATAATAAAGTCCCTAGAATGGTTTATTTGTTTAATGAAATGTTAAGTGTGACTTAATCATGAGATCCCATTAAACATAAGACATTATTCTTAAAGTATCCGTAGTCAAGCTTTAATGTGAAGTGGGATAACATTAAAGCATTAAGATTATTATGAAGATAGATTGATGATCACATCTCATGGATCATAGATAAGGAGTTATCAAGTCTTGACATAGGTATGAATATTAGGAGTAATATTTATACTGGATTGACCCGCTATGAGAATACTACATAGAATGTTATGCAAAGTGTCATAAGTTATTCTCATGATGATAATGGTGTATACCACCCTTCGACCTGAAACCACTATGGACCCTAGATGTAGAGTTAAGTACTTTATTGCTGATCAAACGTCATCCGTAACTGGATGACTATAAAGACGGTTGATGGGTACTTCACAAAGCATGCTAAGGGACATGAGTGACCTAGATGGAATTTGCTCATCCTGCATAACAGGATAAATGTCTAAGGGCCCAATATTGAACTGGACAAGGGTGACACAGTGTATGCCTTGTGTTCAATATAGACATGAGGGCAAAAGGGTAATTGTACAACACAAATATTATCACGGAAAAGGTTTGGTCAGATCACATGACATTTTCGTGACTTGGGTAACAGTGATGTGTTGCTAGATACCGCTCACTGTTTATTATATTAAATGTGTGATTTAATATAATTGCCAACGTCGTGAAAACCTACAGGGTCACACACATAAGGACAGGTTGATGAGAGATATAATAAATAAGGAACACCGTAAGATACAGTGCACTTAAGTGTAATACGGAAAGTGGTAAGGTACCACGTGGATAAGTGATATATGGTACATCATAAGGTATGATGTCCATAAGCTTAATTGGGCTTTTAGCTTATAGCCTTAATTGGGATTTTAGCTTGTAGCCCACGCGAGTGATTCTATAAATAGATCCCTTGTGATGAAGCAATTTCACTTGATGCAATTTCGTTTTTGATTCTCTCTCTCACTCAAGGTTTCTGTTCGTGATCAGCTTGCACTGTGACCGGAAGCGATCTGTTCGTGTGGACTGAGTAGAGGCGTTGTTCTTCATCAACGCTCGTGATCACAATATCAAAGGTATGAATCGCCACAAGAGGTAAATATTTCTATCACTGACCATGTTCATTCGTAAGGATCGCTAAAGGAAAATTTTAAATTCCGCTGCGTTTTTTATCGCAATTTTCCTTCAAGTTTCCCTATCTTATTTCAGGAATTAATCTCTAACCTAGTCTTGTAGATAGTCACCCCGTCTTGTTTAGGGAATTGATCTTCATCAGCTGTTCACAGATAGTTGCCCTATCTGGTTTCAGGAATTAATCTGGAACTATTTTTGTTGTTTGTTGAGATAGTTGCCCTGTTGTGTTTAAGGAATTAATCTCTAACCTGGTCTTGTAGATAGTCACCCCGTCTTGTTTCAGGAATTGATCCATAATAAGCTGTTCACAGATAGTTGCCCTATCTGGTTTCAGGAATTAATCTGAAACTATTTTTGTTGGTTGTTGAGATAGTTGCCCTGTCTTGTTTCAGGAATTAATCTCTAACCTGGTCTTGTAGATAGTCACCCGTCTTGTTTCGGGAATTGATCCACAATTAGTTGTTCACAGATAGTTTCCCTGTCTGGTTTCAGGAATTAATTTGGAACTATTGAAAAAATGTTGATGATGTTTGTCTATTGGTCTTTCCTGAAAAGGTAAAGAGTTAGCTGTATGCAATGTCATGATGCATGACACACATTGTGTAATGATGTTCTCAAAATAAATGAGATTGTGTTATATTTATTTTATATGCATGTTTGTAAAATGATGTATGAATGCAATATATAAACTGATCTGTTATTCTTTGTAGTGTCGTTGTACTGAGAGAAGATAAATCCCTGACTGCTGTTGGGGATGAAGAATGTGATTCTTAGATATTTGTTGAAGTTGAATTGCCGGGAGATGGATTTCTGTGGCTAGAGAAATAAACTCTACTAGGGAAAGAAAACTCCGTAAACTTCTTGGGGATTTTTATGAAGCCCTGTTGGGGAACCCAAGAAGTTTATGAACCAAGTTGAAGAAATCTCCAAGATGTTGGGGAGATGATTGAAGCTTTTGATCTATTAAGAAGATGCCTAAATATCTGAAATTGTTAGGTTATACACTGAAGACATGGCAGTGATTTTGCGGGAGGATGTCTCTGTCTCTGTACCTACTGGGGAACGTATCCTTACTGATGACGAACTATGCGAAGATAGTCCCCTGGGGGTGGTTACTCAGTGGGGATTTTATGGATAGCTTGAATGTTATCCCAACTCCCGGAGTCTTGAGTAAATGTTGATCAGGGTGATAAGCCTTCTACTGATAGACAGGTGATGAGATGACAAGACATAATCGTACGCTTTAATCCCTAACTTTTTCCTGGACTGTCCTTTCAGATTTTCAGTCCACCGGGATACCCTTTTTTGCCCAAACCGCCTTTTCAGGTTTTCGACTTGCCGAGTGTACAATTTTATTTATATATCCCTAATTTTTTCCCGAACTCCTTTGGTTCGCCGGGATGCCCTTATTTTTTCCTAGGCCAGTCAACCTAGCGGGTCTTTTTTAATGCATAGTATTTTCCGACTATGTCTGCATTCACAGGGTGCGGAGAATTGTCACTGTCTATAGTAGTAAGTTTTGCAACACTGCTAGAAAATGTTTTCTTGATTGCACGTGGCCCTTTGCTGGAACTTATGTTTAATGCCCCAAGTGATTCAGATGGAGGTCTTCCCCTGGCTATTTGGTGCTTTTGAGGGATTCTTTGAATCTTAACTCGACTGCCCCATATCAGCTTAGACACCATGTCATGTCTCTTGATTATGAAAGGCTTGCTATTGGAGATGTCATTCCATCTGAGGCGATTCTGTTCATTGAGAGGATTTCTGTTCATTGAGTATCCGTCGTGCGAGTTTCTCTGCCGTCGAACAATTAGTCATATGCCAACAATGGCATTTAAAAAATGCAAAGCTTATATCTGTCTTGAAGTTTTGAAAATGCATTTTTAGTAAAACAAAATTTGCAAGAATGTGATATCAATTCAGGATTTATAGCAAGCCTTACAGGAGTCAGGATACATTTTTGTAACAGTATGCTTTCGAACTAACCCATGCTTCAATTAGGACTTTAAGGGTTGTAACGTGGCCTGGTTCACGGTTTAAGAAACAAAGGATAAAGGCTCGAAATTTTTTTGTACCCACCCGTTCTTCGTGATGTTCTTCAACCCTATACTCAGTTAATTGTGCATCTAAATTCCAATTGAGTCTGGAATCTTGCCCCTGATATTTCGGTGATGATTTAGATACTGGAAGTTTATCTGAGAAGGCAGTCATTTTTGTAACCTTTTCTTTTTGTTGAGGATTTGTAGTGACCTCTTTTTTATATATTTTATTATCCCTACCTTTTTCCTGGACTATTTTTTTTTGTGATTACAGTCAGCGGGATGCCCCGTTTTTTTTCTTAAGTCTCCTTCATAGGTTTTGACTTAGCGGGCTTTTCTTTTGAGAGATAATGACTTCCTGTTTTAATGATTATGTGGAACCATCACCATCTTTTGTTTTGGAAGGATACCTCCGACACTACTCGTCATGTACGAATGGAAAGCTTGCGATTGAGTGCACTATTGAATTAATTGAGAAACTACCCTGCCCCAAGTTATGATTAAAGGTTTCAACTTGTGTGAAAAAGAAAACTCTTACTTCCTAGGCTCAAAGGGGTTGACTAGGGATTATCTTCCTTATAACTCCACTGTTTAGGATTTGAAACAATGCATGTACATCGTCAGCAAGGTCTGTTCAAAATCATATTGTAGAGATTATGGTATCTTTTTCGTCATCCTCCCTCTAAAGGCTTACAACTTTCAATCAAGATTTGAATATCACAAAAAGGAAGTAAAAGCATAACTTAAGTATGGTGAAAAAGAATGGATTAATTCAAGACAAACATATGCAATGAATTAATGGAATAACAAAGTTTGACATGAAATAAGTGTTCGAACAATATAAAAAATTACAATTTGAAAATTCTAATGAACAAAAAGCCTCTTTGTCTGAACTAGTCACTTCAGATGGTGTGCCTTTGAGGGATGACAAAAGAATTCAGTTTGACCATCTTGTGTGAACTCCAACACCCCTTTGTCGATCAAGTCCTGAATCTTATTTTTCAATGCCCCACAACTATTCATATCATGTCCAGGACTATTGGAATGGTATGCACACATTGCATTAGGATGATAGCTAGGAGCGGAGGTATTGGGATCCCGAAGAGGATCCCTCAATGTAATCAACTTCATCTTCAACATATGTTGCAATACTTGAGCCAAGGACATGTTGATTTTGGTCAATTGCCTTTTCAGTGTGTCTTGCTTATGTTGATTGCCTTGTCGTTGTTGCTACATCGGTGATGGATTAGAGATCCGCACTACCCCCACAGATTAGTTGAGATTACTCTTATTGCAGCCCTTCTGGTCGTACACAGTACTAGACTCCTTCTTTCCATGGTATGGTCTCTTCTGAGTACTTGAAGATGCAGTCCCCTGAATTTCACCGCTTCTGAGTTTATTTTCAATATGCTCCCGCATGAACATGTCACCCAATTCCCTATCTGCCAAGAGAGGTTGATCATTGATTAGGCCCCAAATTCTAGCAGTTTACCCCAGACGGTCGTATCTGTCTTGATCAAGCTTGCTTATGAGAATTTCCAACTCTTCTTGTCCCCGAGCTAAATTTTGGATAAGATCCATCTGACTACTCATCTGGATTCTCATCCTTTCCATCTCAGCTTGCAGTTGTTCCAAATGGTCATCCTTGTTCTCTTAAAGATCTTTCTTGGCCATGTTCCTAGAAAGGAGTGCTTTCAATTCTTCTTGCCCCTTAGATAGGTTTAGGAACATTTCCTTGAATTGAGCATATTGAGTTTGGAGATCTCTATTGTTCTGTTCGAGAGCCATTTTTCTTGCTGAAATAAACAGTGAGAAAATGAGAAACCTATCTGGAGAATACCTGATATGTAATGACATGCATGCAATGTTTTCAAGGATCTCGCAGGGTAAACACAAGAAAATATATGAATTTTTATTGCAACTTTGATTGAATAACTTCGTCTCTTTGAATGTCTTTCTACGAGAATCAAGTTCACCATGTCGAGTCGGTCATAGCCTCTGACTCAAGTTATCGTGTTTTGGTCTTTTGACGGCATTCTCTAGAGGAAAAAAAAATCCCCTGGCCCCTTGCTAGATGTCTGATTTATCATAACCTGCACCACAAGCCCTTGAGATCCTTGAAATGGTTAAGGAAATGTTATGGTATGATGTTATGATGTGTATGCTATGCATAAATAAAAAGTATAAAGTGGTGAAGTAAGTCTTGCAAGAAGTTTAAATTATTGGATAATGACTATAAAAAAGTCCTGCAAGGCATTAACATTGTTAGATAATGAATATAAACAAAACCCTGCAAGGAATTTAAGTTGTTAGATAATGAAAACAAACAAGTCACACAAGTAGCCTTAGGTTTAGGCTTACATGAGGTTTGTAGGTAAATACCCTCTTGAAGTTTAGTTGGTTCAACGTGTCTTAGAAAAGTAATTGGGTTCTAAGGAGTCTCAATATCACTGATCTTTCTTTATCAGGCATTGTTTCAGCTCAGACAATCTTTTCTCGCGGCCGAAATATCCCGAAAGTCCGATCTCAATGAGTGTAGCATCGAGTATCAACCAATCCTCATCTTTATACCGAGGTCGGCTAGCTCACTACTTTCTAATGGCCAAGTTTGTTCAACTAAGATTCTAAGGTCATTTAGTGCTTTATGACACCACACAACGACCCCGTATTCTCCTCGATTTAACACAAGGGATACTGGTGCCAACAAATGTGTCACACTAACGCAGCAATCGCTTCAACCATATCGGTCTATGCTGTACAATCTCCACGATCTATTACTGCTTACCTAAAAGTGCACCAGATCCGAATATAGGATCTTTACAAGTAAACCCAAACAAACCCTTAAAGTAAGGCAAGCAAAGCATACAAGGAAAGCAAATTAAATATGATCTAGCTCTAAGGTAACCCCATTTTATATCAATGTTTCCCAGTAGAGTCGCCAGTTCTGTAATGTGGTGGCAGAATCGAATGTTGTACTGGTTTTGCATTTGTATTTGCAAATGTTTCCGTAAGCAAGAGTCGCCACCAAATTTTCTTTTATCTAACAAAGGAAAGGGTGAAAAGAACAGAAAAGACCTTTGAGAGTTTGTTTTTTGAGTAAGGGGTAGATTATGGAAAGGGAAGGTGTTAGCACCCTTTCCATCCATAGTTATCTACGGGCTCTTAGATGCTTAGCTCATTTGAAAAATACCTTGTGCTTTGTGTGTTTGAAAAGTATTTTGAAAGAAAGCGCCTTAGTACGACAAACTTTGTAAAGTTTCTCGGATTGGTAGAGAACGTATACAAAGTGTTTTGAAAAATGTTTTTGAAAGAAATTTGGTGCAAAAGTTTGTTTTGAGCATAACATCTAAGAACTATCTACTTTTACTCGAAAGGGTTGTTCTTTTCCTCTTTTCATTTAGACAGTTCTATCATACTATTAGTGAGTAGGTAACCCTAGTCGTTGGATGTTTGAGGGACATTTGAAGGGACGTCGTTACAGTCACAAAGGAAAATGGGAGAGATACCTTAGTAGCTATCCTAGGGTTTTAAGATCATATCGAGGCAACATCGAAAGGGTTATTTTTTATCTTTAAACCGGAGGGTAGCCACTAAAGTCTCTCATGTTTCTAGAGTTGTGACTGTTTTCCGAAGGCAACCAAAGTGGGAATACCCTAGAGGTGCGCATGTGCAATTATGTTATTTTTAGTTATTTTTATCTTGTGTTAAGTTTTCTAGCGTTTGATTATTATCTCTTTCCATACAATCCTATTTATCATGCATCTAGACAGTTAATAGTCTGCAGGAATTTAAAGTGTGGAAAGATAAATCCTAAACTATTACAAGGCTTCAGGGAGGGGGTTAGTTACATGTCCAAAACTTGGGGGAAATAAAGTAGTAAATATCCTAGTTTAAATCCATTACATCCCATAAGCAAGTACAATAATATGAAAAATAGTAATGAAGCAATAAACGCGCGCGAATTGAAAATAACGTCTAAAACCCTAAGGTACTTCTAAGTTAAAATTAAGTCTTTTTGTTGTTTTGTTTATTTGGAAAATATTAAATTAAATTAAGTCTAAAAATAAAGAAGAAAAGAAAATTATTAACTAAAGATTAATTCTAAACAAATTAATATTTTTTACATTTTTTTATATATGGAAAGAATTAAAATTGATTAAATTCTAAGTCTATTGATTTTAAATTAAAGAAATATGTCAAAGTAATTAATTTAATTAAATTATAAAAAAATGAAATTTAATAAAAACTAAATCTAAGTTTTCCCCCCTAATTTTATGATTAAATAAAAATGTTTTTTTGAAAGTAATAAACTAAAAGGAATAATAAAAAAAAAGTAAATGAGCCTGGTGTTAATTAGCAAACAGGGGGAGAATTGAAATTCATTGGGCCCAAGTCAGGGGGAAGCCTAGGCTGACGTTAGATCTGGTCTTGCTGGCCTTCAGGAGGTGCGTCGTGGGTTGCATATTGAGGCGCTTGGATTTGATTCAGTTGAGATTTGATGGTGTGGATCTGATGGCATATGATGCGTCCCTAGGATCACATCACGCTGGATCTGAAGAAACATGTTAGAAAAAATAAAATGCACGACCTGGGTATCGAACCCAGGTCCTTCTCATTGCAACGCATCTTCTTCACCAATTGTGCTAGCTTGCCATTCGTTGATACAAATGAACAATAATATTATATTAGAAAAAAACGCAGTATTTATTTAGACATGAAATCCACGCGCTCAGTGGGCCCCTATTGTTTTTGAACCAGCCAATCAAAATATGGATTTGATACACGCAACTCCCTCCCTTGAGTCAACAGACAGAGAAACACCAGAGTCAAACTCTGGTCGTCTTCTCCGATCTTACAAAACCTGAAACCTGATCAAACGTTAGATTAAAGAAAATCTAAAGACCCTATCCCATGTAAAATCATCCCCTGAATCCAAATCCGGGGTTATTTGGGTCTGAAACGGGCAGAATCGTACGTTTTAAAGGTAAGCTCAGATTTTGCCCTAACGATGACACGATCTCATTCCTGCATCTTTGCTCACATGTAACACGTTCAATCAAACATAAACATCAACAACAATATGTATATATGATCAATATGAATTTAAATCGTGTATTCTATGAGTTTGAGATCGAGGAATTTTTACCAAACAGTGAGATCGGGCGATGGAGCTTTCGCGCGTGTTGGAACTGCTTAAGGCCTGAGAAACACTCCTGGGACCTTCAGGGAGTGAGTGGAGTGCTTGTTTTGGATTGAGGAGGCCTGGATATGGCAGAGCAGTTTTGCACCTTTGTTGAAATTTTGGAACTTTTTTCTCTTGGTTTGGAGGCAGCCTTCCCCTCCCTTTTGCTTGCACTTGGGTCTGGTATTTATAGAGGGATAGGAGACTGAACCAATATGGCAAGAATTAATGCATTTGATCATGTTTTGAATACAAAAATCATAATTTGAAGAAAATGCCATTTTTGCATTATTTCCTTTCCATTTTGGTCTTTGCATGAACCTGGTCCTCACTAATGTATCTTTCACAAGTTCTTGGGCCTTAAAACAAATCCAAACATCAGTCCGTATTGAATAGTTGGACAGTAATGAAGAAAATATGTGAAAAATATAAAGATAATGTAAAAATAAAGAAAGATTGCATTTTGAACTATTATGTGTCAACACAATGCTATTATGCATTGACACATAAATCTTCTTGCTCCTGTAAAACAAAATCAACTCAGTATGAGTCGATGCATAATTGGATGTGTCGACTCATGCACCTGTTTGTGTCGATACATACGCATTTTGTGTTGACTCATTCACCTTTCATCCTTCTGTTTTGGGGCCTGGGTAACAATATGTATCGACACATAAGGCTTCGTGTCGACTCAAACCCTGTTTTGTCACCAAAATGAGTCGACTCATGTGGGTATGTGTTGACTCATTCTGCAGTTTTTTGCTTTAAACATTGTTCTTGATACTACAATTTGTTTTGAATTTGAACCTCTTTCAATATGTTGTGGTAGCCTTAGTGAACCTCCAGGATACTGCTCCAGTCCTCCCTCTGTATTGGAAGCTGTAACGTATGAGCTTGTATCTTCCAAATGATGAATTTCTTGAACTTGAGGATAAAAGAGAAGTTGTAGGGAACTATATTCGCTTCAAAATGAGATTTGGTTGGGGCAAAACGGATGAAGTATGTGAGAGTTATGCCTAGTCAAAGTTCATTTAACTTTTCCTATAGAAACCCTAATTTAGCAATTCTTGACTTTTGATAAATTAAGAGTATTCCTTGAGGAATAATGATTAATCCTTGATCAAATGATGGATAACACTTCAAAATGTTGATGTTGACCAAAAATATTGAAGTTTGACTGTATATTGATCACAGTTGACTTTTGACCTGATAGAGTTGATTTTCAAACACTTGAGCAGTTAACTGAGCAAACTTGCAGTGTAAGGCATGAAATTTGGCATGGAAAATCTTGAAGACATATTAGGGACCATGGAAATCATTTGGAGCCTTTGCAACCCAAACATCTTGGTGAAAAATGAAACCCTAGTTGGAGGTTCATTGCTTAGGAGGAGAATTTTTCTGACCAATTCCTAGTCAACCTTGAGAAATTGAGGACCTCAATGAGCATGTCTTGAGTAAAATGGGAGGGAAAATTTTAGGGTACAATGGTAACCAACTTGGCTTCCAACATATGATGCAATGCTTGAGCCAGAGACATACTGATCTCGGTAAATTGTCTTTTAGGCGCATCTTGCTTACGTGGGCCACCTTGTCGTGGTTGGTGAGGTCGTTGTTGGACTCGCGATGTAGTAGCCAAATTGAAAGGTGTTCTATCGACCCAACCAACTCCTTGTTGTATCAGAGGCTGATTAATGACTTGATCCCCAATTTTGACTATTTGTTTCATACGGTTGCATCCGTCTTGATGAAGCTTGTTGACGAGAAATCTCAACTCTTCTTGTCCCCAAGCTAAGTTTTGGATAAGATCCATCTGCCTTAACATCTAGATTCTCATTGTTGCTATCACAACTTGTAATTGCTTCAACTGGCCATCATTATCATCTTCAGGATTCTTCTCGGTCATGCTCTCAATGAGGAGTGCTTTCACTTCTTCTTTCCCCTTGGATAGATTCAGGAACAAAAGTTGAAGCTGGTCATTTTGAGTCTGAAGGTCTTGGACATATTATTTGAGAGCCATTTTTACTGAAATAAACAGCAAGCGGATGAGAAAACCTGTATGGGGAAAACCTGTCATGATATGATGCATGATATTTGGATGCAATATTTTCAAGGATCTCGCGGGGTAAACACAAGAAAATGTTAGAATTTGGATTTTAGTCATAGCTTTGATTGAAGAACTTCGTATCATTGAATGTCCTTCTACAAGAATCAAGCTCACCTTGTTAAGTGGGTCACAACCCTTGACTCAAGTTACCGTGCTTTGATCTTTGACATCATTTGGCTAAAGGAAAAATAAATCCTCTTTCCCCTTGATGGACGTCTGGTTTAATATAACCCTGCATCATAAACCCTTGAGATCCTTGAAATGGTTATTGAAAATGATATGGTATGATGTCATGATGTTATGTACAAATAAACATATACAAGAAAAAGCAAACAAGTGGTTATGTACAAACAAAGCAAACAAGTCCTTAGGTTAGGCTTGCATGGAGTTTATAGGTAAGTACCCTCTTGAATTTTAGTTGGCTCAACCTGTCCTAGAAAGTAATCGGGTTCTAGGGAATCTCAATATCACTGATCTTTCTTCATCGGGCATTGTTTCAGCGCAAGCCTCTTTAATGGCGACCAAAATATCCCGAAAGTCCGATCTCAATGAGCATATCATCTAGTATCAACCAGTCTTCGGCTCTACACCAAAGTTGGATATCTCACTACTTCCTAATGCCCAAGTTTTTCAATTAGAGGTTCTATGGTCTGTTATTGCTTCGCGACACCACGCAGTGGCCCCGTATTCTCCTTAATTCGCCATAAAGGATACTGGTACCCACAAATGTGCCGCAATAACATAGCTATTATCTCAACCATATTAGTCTATGTCGTACAGTCTCCACAATCTTTTCTATTTACCTAATGGTGTTCCCAGATCCGGGTAGAGGATCAATACAAACCCAAACAAGGACCCATAAATGTAAAATAAATAAATCAAACAATGAAAGCAATTAAATGTGATCTAACTCTAAGGTAACCCCACTTTTAAGTATGTCTCCCCAACATAGTCGCCAGTTTTATAATACAGTGGGAGAACTGACTTGGGTGTTTTGCGTTTGATCGCAATTGTTGTAGATAGCAAGAGTCGCCACCGACTTTTCTTTTATCCAATAAGGAAAGGGTGAAAAGAATAGGAAAGACCTTTGAGATATTTTCTTAAGTTCGGGGGTGTGATATGATGGCAGAACTGTCTGTTATACTGGTTTTGTGTTTGTATTTGAAAATGTGCGGTAAGCAAGAGTCGCCACTGACTTTTATTTTATCCAACAAAGGAAAGGATGAAAAAAACATAAAAAGACCTTTTTGGAGATTTTCTGAGTAAGGGGGTAGATTATGGAAAGGGGAGGTGTTAGCACCCTTTCCATCTGTGGTTTTCCACGGACTCTTAGGTACTTTCTCATTTTGAAAATTGTTTTTGTGTTTGTGTGTTTTTGAAAAGTTTGCTTGCTTTATGATAACTCTTGTATCAGTCCTTAAGAGTGTTGATAAAGCTTTTTTTGAAAATGTTTGAAAGTGTCGTGTGAAAAAGATTGTTTTGAGCAAGTACTTAACAACTATCTACCTACTCGAAAAAGGTGTTTTTTTCCTCCTTTACTTTAGATAGTGCTATCCTACTATTAGTGATAGGTAGCCTTATCGTTGGATGTTGAGGGACTATCGAAGGGATGTTTACGGCCACTAAGACAACTTGGCAAGAACTCTTAGTAATTGTCCTAAAGTTCTAAGATCACTTTTTTAACCGAAGCAACAGTCAAAAGGGTCATCGAGGGACTTATGATCTCTTGAACTCAAGGACAGTCACTAAAAATTCTCACGTTTCGAGAATTGTGACCGTTTTCGAAGGCAACCAAAGTGGGAGATACCCTATGGGTGAGCATGTGCAAGTGTGCTTGATTCGGATATATTATCTTTGAATTAGGTTATTCTATGTTTAATTAGTCGTTATCTTTTCATACAATCCTATTAATCTAAGCAGTTAATAGTGCGGAAAATAAATTACAGAGAATAAAATGCCTAAGCTATTACAAGGCCTTGGGGAAATTACATAACTAGGACAAGAAAAATAAAAATGCGGAATATTAAACCTAATTAAAACTATTACAATCCGGGAAGCAGTTACATATAATTGAAAAAGAAATTTTAAATCGAAAACAAAGATAAGTGCGCGAAGAATGGAAAGAGCGTTTAACCCTAAAAATGTTTCTAAGTTAAAAGAAAATCTTTTTTCGTTTTTATTTATGAAAATATTAAATTATAATATCTTAGTTAACTAAATTAAACAAGGAAAGAAATATTAATTACAATTAATTTTAATGAAACTAATATATAGTTTTTTGGTATTTTTAAAGAAAAATATTTAAAATTTAATCCTAATTTCTAGTTAATTTTAATTTAAAAAAAAGATTAAAGTAATTAAACTAGATTAATTTACAAAATAAATTTTAATTATAAAAAAAAACTAATCCTATTTTTTTGTGATTTTATTGATTTTATGATTAAAAAAGAAATTAATTTTAAAATAATTAAAAAACAAAGAAATTAAAAAAAGCAAAAAAAAAAGAAGCTAAATGGGCCCGTTAGTGAAATAGTTTGGGGGTGTGAAGCTGAATCAGCTAGGCCCGGATTGTACAAGCCCAAAGCCTGCGTGAGATCCTATGCTGCCAGCCCCTGAGGGTTTACCGTGGACACCTAGATCTGGATCATCTGATCTGGATCTGATGAGATCTCGTGGTGTGGAGGTGACGTCGCATGGTGCACGTGCTTGCATTTGTGATACTGGATCTGCAAATAACTTGTTAGAAAAGTTAAAACGCCTGACCTGGGTATCAAACCCAGGTCCTCCCATTAATATGCATTCTCTCTTACCACTCAAACACATTGTTTATTTGTGAGTATAAATGAAACAAAAACAAAATAATGTGAAAACAAGGCATATGTTGAGTTGTCAACATGCGCCCGTCAGTGGCCCCCTGGAAGTTTGAACGGACCAATAAAAATGGAGAGATGGAATTCATATCTTAGATCAACCAATGGGATTGATGGGAAATGCCACGTCATACTTTGACTCTAGTCAGGCCGGTTGTTGTACCCCAAAATTTTCCCTCTCATTTTATCAATATTTCCCCTCACAAGACTCCTGGAACTCAAGACCAGGCTAGGGTTTGCTCTGCTCAAGACATCTCCTTGCACTGTTGACCTAAATTAGGGTTTGAGTTTGCACAAGGATTTTTGAACTTTCAATGCTTAATGTGACTTTCATACTTCATGTTGGACTCCTAAGATTGCTTATATCAAGTTTCAAGCTTTGAATCAAATTTTTGCCCAGTCAATTGGACAACTGACCTAGAAATCAACTATATTGGGGAGAAAGTCAACTATGGCCAATTTACAGTCAAAACTCATAATTTTTATCCACATAAACATTATAGGCTCATATGAACCATTTGATCAAGTTTGGACCACAACTCCTCAATAAATTTGATCAGATCATCAAAAGGGCAAAATGTTCATTTTTAGGGTTTTGACTGCAGAAGGGCAACTTCTGATTTTTCACCTAGCCAATGGAAAATTGGGTTCAATCATGGATTCAAGGACTCAATGGAATCATCTTGACCTAATCACAAGGTCTAAAAGATCTCAAAAGCATTGGATTGACATATGAATTTCCCAGTCAACTGATGAAAAATCAACTTTACACTGAAAAGTCAAACTTTGACTTTTTGGTCAAAATCAAGTGCCAAGGGTCATTTTTCATCAAGATGTGCCAAAATATGAAACTTGTTCATCAAGAAACCTAATTTTGCAAATTAGGGTTTAAAATGGAAAATTTTCATAACTTAGAAATTTTCTAAGTTATGAAAATTTCTTATTTTTTCCCAACTTTGCCCAACTTTTTCACCATGATGCAATTGGATTCAAACAAAACTTCCAACATGAAAGTTTTATTCCTCCAAAAAATCTATAACTTTTATCCATAAAGTTTTCCCAAAAGATGCTTGGATCTCAAGTTATGATTTTGTGAACAAGGGTCCATGAAACTTTTAACTTAGTGAAATTTTGCCCTAGTTTAGGTAGGATTTTGACCTATCTTCATGGCAATTTTTCACCTAGTTCCAATTGGAATTTCAAAATTCATTTCAAATATGGATTGTAGAGCATGTTACAAGATTTCCAAAATGTCCAAGAACTCTCCAAAATAGTTTGTGTTTAGGGAGAATCGAAGGTTTGAATTTGGCAAAATATCACTTTGATCCATGACATTTTTCATGTTGCTACAAGTTGCAATTTTTGTCCAGCTTTGTTTGTACTTGCTTACAGGTATCTAAACACTTCCACACTCAAAAATTGAATTCAAACACAATGGATTAAGGCATTATTCTGATCAATTGAAGATTATACAAAGGATTAATCTAAAAATGGCAAAAAGTTAACAATGCCATTTTGATAAAGTTCACTTTATGCATTTTTGTTTCCCTTGAGCCTTGAACCCAATCCTTTGCATCAAACCAACTCCATAAACTTAGGAAAAGGTACATCAACTTTGTGCATGCTTGAAGCTAGCCTGTACAGGCCTGCCCTTGGTCACTTCACACTTTTGCTTCAAAACCAATAAACCTTGCAAAAGGTCAACATCTTTGCAATCTGATAAAACCAAGTGTGGTAAACATTTGAAAGAAGTTTTGCATATTGCCTAAGGTCAAAAACACGAGCTAGCCAGTCCTCAAACACCCTTGTACACCAAGACACCAAAATCTTGCAAAACAGGGCAGCTTCTGCATTTTGGTTTCCAAATCACAAACCACTTGTGCGTTTTGCCCCAAACCTCTTCCAACACACTCCATACAACCTACCTAAGCTATCCCAACCATTGGCCAGCAACTGTAACCTTGTTTTCAAGCTTCACCATTCTTGAATTCTGACTGTGCAGGTTGACTTCTACAAGCTTATTCAAGCAAGTTCAAGGCTATCTAGGCATTGGGAAAGCTCAAAGGAACTTCAAGCAAGCTCACCAGCATCTTAGGCCTCACTGAAAACCCCTACATTGCCATACTCGAGCTCAACTGAAACAGGTAAAGTTCAAACTTCTATCTCTCTATTTAGGAAACATTAGGCTTAGGTTTGTGAATAAAAAATGTAGTACTCATTGCCCTTAAGCTGCACGTATGCATAGATTTCATTTAAGTTAACTGTGTTGGGAGAATTTGAATGATGAACTTTCTGAAAAAACTAGGTTAGAAATTAGGGCCAGAGAAATTCTCTCTGGTCTTTGAGAGTTAGATTGAGTTTTTTATATGGTTAGAATCGTATGATCATGCTCTATAACTTTCATGTTGCAAGTTTTTATTTTTAAGCATAAATGCAGGATCTCCAGTTTTGAGTACAAGCGCGCGTTTTTGTTTGGCCAGAGGTTAGAGATGAAGTGATCTGGGCTGGGCTTGGTCCTGGCTTGCTTTTGACACCCCTATTTCAGTTGTTTGCACCCCTCAGTCCATTTGTTTATTTTTTGCATATTTTTCTATTTCTTTTTTCATTTCTGACTTTATTTTATTTTTCTAAACATTAAAAAATTACCAAAAATATTTTCATGAATTTTCATATTTTATTTTATTATTTTTATTATTTTTTATAGCATAAAAATAGTTTATTAAATTATATACCTTTATTTTCTTAAATAAAAACTTGTAAATAACTCAAAAAAATATCATATTTTTATTATTTATATACTTAAATAATATTTTTCTCACATATTTAATTTTCTAAACATTTGTATATATTTTATTTTATTTTCTTGTACATAAATAAATATTATAATATATATATATATATATATATATATATATATATATATATATATATATATATATATATATATATATATATATATATATATATATATATATATATATATATATATATATATATATATATATATATATATATATATATATATATATATATATATATATATATATATATATATATATATATATATATATATATATATATATTCTTAAACCAAAAAATTAGGGTTTTCACCCTTAATAAAAATAATCTTTTATTTTCTCTTTTTTTTTATACAAAAATAATTTATTTTTACATACATAGAAATAATACAAAAAAAACACTTTTTGCATATTTATAATATATTGCATATTTATTTAATTGTCCATTTAAATATTTGCCTATTTATTATTTGAACAAAGAATTCAATATGGTTGTAATTATTTTAGGGTTTCAATTTCTTGCAAATATCCCCTATTCAAATATGTATTCCCCTCCCCATATCAATGTTGTAATAGTTGTAGATTTAATTTTACGCTTTTATTGCTTTCAAATATGCCATGATAGAAAGATTATGGTTTGTATGCAAAAATCCAAAATCAAACAAATAGCTTGACTAATACAAGACAAAAAGCATGAAAAATGACAACACAATGCACACAAGCACCCCTAGGGTTTCATCCACTTGTTGCCTTTAAAATGGCCATGGTATGCATGCTAGGTATCTTGGCAAACAAAAACAAAACAAAAGATCATAGTCCCTCGATGACGCTATCTTGGTTGCCTATACAAAAATGATCTAGTCTCACAAAAAAACTTGCTAAGATACTTGGCAATATTGTTATCATAGCCATACAATGACCCGCGCCTGTCTCGTTTAACATCCAAACACAAGGTTGTTTACCAAACACAATGGTAAAACAACAATGTAAAAGGGTTAAAAATGTGTAGGAAAGATCTTTGAGTAGGGTAGACAACTCCTAGTTACTTGATCAAATTTGCAAACATCCTTGCTATTTTCAAAAAAAAAACACTCAACACATTTCAAAACAATTTCCCAAAACAAACTTTCAAACATTGAAACATCTTTTTAAAAGAAAAACACCTTTGTAAAACATTCAAACAAGAATTGTTACAAAGGTTGCCTAGACAAGGCCTCTTTTCAAAACATTTTCAAAACCACACATAAAAGCACCATTTCAAATAATTGAAAAGCAAAAGCAAGTGATCTAAACAAGTAACTAAGAGCCCATGGAAAACCATGGATGAAAAGGGTGCTAGCACCTTCCCTTTTCATAATCTACCCCCTGAACCCAAGAAAACATCTCAAAGGTCTTTCCTGTGTTTTTTGACCTTTCCTTTGGATAAAATAAAAAGTTGGCGGTGACTCTTGCTAAACCGAAACATTTGTGAACACAAACGTAAAACCTCAAGTCAGTTCTCCCACCGTATTACAGAACTGGCGACTCTGCTGGGGATTTATCTAAAAGTGGGGTTACCTTAGGGTTTAGATCACCTTTACATGCTTATCTTTCTTTCTTTGATTGCTTTATATTTGGTTCTATTATTTGGGTTTGAAATCCTCTACCCGGATTTGGGAAACATTCATAGGTAAATAACAATACATTGTGGAAACTGTGCGGGGTATACCGATATGGTTGAAGCAATAGCTATATTAGTGCGACATATTTGTGGGTACCGGTAGCCTTTGAGTTAATCAAAGAGAATACGAGGCCGCTGAGTTATGTCATGAAGCACTAATGGACTTTTAGAACCTTTACTTGACCATCTTGGCCTTTTTAGGGGTAGTGAGATGACCAGCTTTGGTGCAGTCCGAAGTTGGTAGATACTCGATACTACACTCATTGAGGGTTGTTTTCTTGGAATATTTTGGTCGCCAGTAAAGTGGCTAAACCGAAACAATGAACACAGAAAATAGTCCAGTGATATTGAGCTCCTTAGAACCCGATTACTATTTATAGGACAGGTTGAGCCAACTAAACTTCAAGAGGGTACTTACCTATGAAACCCCATGCAAGCCTAAACTAGGAATTTGTGTGATTTGTTTGTACATATATACTTGTGCATAACATCATGAGCATCATGAAGCATCATTTGCATCCACTAACCATTTCAAGGATTTTGGATCTTCATCTTTGTTCCTGTTTTGTAGGTTATAGATTCACTTCGCAGGAAAACAATCCAAGTCAACCTTGTGAGAATTCCTCCTCAACTCAAGGAGCTTGTTTCCAAGATTCCAGAGTATTCTCCATTCACTGAAAGACATGGTCGACTTCTTAACTTGGTCAACTCCAACACAGAGGAAGACATGGTGAAAGTTCTCTACCAGTTCTTTGACCCCCTACACCACTGTTTCACATTTCCTGATTACCAACTAGTGCCTACTTTGGAGGAATTTTCTCAACTCCTGAGGATTCCTATTCTCCATCAACTACCCTACAACAGTACAGAAAGAGAGCCAAAGCCTAAAGATGTTGCTCAAGCCTTACACTTGCAACCATCTGATATCAAAGGTCATTGGGAAACCAGAAGTGGTGTCAAGGGTTTCTTGGTAAAGTTTCTGTTTGAGAAGGCACAAGATTGTTAGAATTCTCTAGATCTGAAAGCTTTTGAGGAGATTGTAGCACTTCTCATCTATGGGTTGGTCTTGTTCCCAAATCCTGACCAGCTTATAGATATGATTGCTGTCAAGATTTTCATATCTCGGAATCCTGTGCCTACATTGCTTGGGGACATCCTCCACTCATTTCACACATGAACAATGAGGAAAAGAGGTGTTCTCATGTGCTGTACTCCTCTTCTAGCAAGGTGGTTTATTTCTCACCTTCCCCAGTCAGTCTTGAAGAATGAGCAAGGCTTGAGGTGGTCACAACGGTTGATGACTCTTAGACATTCTGATGTTCATTGGTGTTCTCGGTCCAGAGAAAATGTCATCATCATTGATCGTTGTGGGGAATTCCCTAATGTCCCATTACTTGGCATTAGGGGAGGCATTACCTACAACCCCTGCTTGGCTCTGAAACAGTTTGGGTATGCCCGAAGGGAGGACCCTCATGACATGCTGATTCCAGACTTGGTTTTTGACTTCGACAACAACGCTCAAGGACTTTGACAAAGGTTTATCCGAGATTGGAGGATGCCTAACAAGGTGGACAGTAAGACCCTGGGACACAAGAATTCCACCCCCCTTGAGCCTTACCTCAAGTGGGTACGAACCCGTGCCCAGAGTCTTATGATGCCTTACCCCTACATTCTCCCTATGATCAAAGAGCCTATTATGGAAGGAGAGGTTCCATACACCCTCCTACATCCTGACATGCCGACATCATTGGAAGACTTACAAAGGAGTTGGATACAGCTCAAAGGAGAATGCAACCTTTTGAAGCCCAATTCTACGCCAGTGAGAAGAAGGTTTTAGAACTTACTCGTCGACTCCACAAAGAGAAGACTCTCAACACCTACATCGCACCAAAGAGGATGCGCAACGTCTTTTTACCTTAGAATCTTGTATTTATTTTGCCCATGGGGAATTTATGTACTGACAATTTCTATCTTATTAATATGACGTGTGTTCCTTTTTGTTTATAACAAATTTGAATTTCTGAATCTTTTAATGCATTACATGAATACATTTCATTCATCATATGCATAAACAGGTCTTCACACCAGGTTTCCTTATCTCTCTACTGTTTATTTCAGCAAGATGGATATAGAGCAGACGGTCAAAGACTTACAAGCGCATAATTCACAGTTCCAACAACTCCTCATGACCTTGGAAAAGGGTCAGGAGGATCTTAAAGCACTGTTAGAGAAGGAAAAGGAGAAAAAGAAAAAGAAAAGAGTTGGTGTGGCTACTTTGGGTAGAAGATTTGAAGGTCAAACTAGAAGGGTCTTGGACTTCCCCTTAACATCTGATGAAGGGGTAGGAAAAGGAAAGGGAGCTGCAGTACCATATGAGTCTGAGGCTGAAGAAGAAGAAGAAGAGGATGAAGACTATTCTGAATAGCAGTACCCTCCTGCAGATGACAAGTACAAGAATTTGGAAGAACGTCTGGCAGCCATGGAAGTGCAAAGAGTGCTTGGGCTGGATTTCGAAGAGTTAGGTTTGGTTTCTGGGATTATCATTCCCCCCAAGTTTAAAGTACCTCTTTTTGCTAAATACGATGGGGTGTCTTGCCCAAAGATGCACCTAAGGTCTTACGTCTGAAAAATTCAACCTCATTCTTCTGACAAGGACCTGTGGGTCCACTTTTTTTAGGATAGTTTGTCGGGGACACAGTTGGATTGGTTCTACCAACTAGAGAGGTCTGAGGTGCACAATTGGGAGGATTTGGTTGCTGCCTTCTATAGACAATATCAATATAATACGGACTTAGCACCTACTCGTACTCAATTATAGAGTATGGGTATGGTATCCAATGAAGGCTTTAAGGAGTATGCCCAGAAATGGAGGGACTTAACTGGAAGGGTGCAGCCACCATTGTCTGAAAGAGAGCTTGTTGATATGTTTTTGGGGACTCTGTCAGGTCCATTCTTTAATCACCTGATAGGAAGTTCGTCTGCGGGGTTCACCGAGTTGATTCTGACTGGTGAAAGAGTTGAAGCCGGAATCAAGAGCGGTAAAATTCAAAAGATACATCTTCTTCTGCTGCCGTCAAGAAGACTTTTACAGCAAAGAAAGAAGTCTCAGTTGTTTACTCTCAAAGAGGCCAAGGAAGAGTGGAGCGTCGACCAGCAGTGGGGGCCGTAATGATTCAGAAGTCTGCAACCGATCAGCCCAAAAACAATCAAACCAACCAGCAAAGGGTGGAAAGACCGTAACAGAAATATACCCGGATAAACATGACACCTGCTCAGGTTCTCCCCCATCTCCCGAAGTTAAACCTTGCCAGTTTAAGAGAGGCACCGAAGAATACAAATACAACTTCTCCACACTACCATCCCAACGCCAAGTGTGCTTATCATTCAGATAGCGTGGGGCACGACACCAACAATTGTTGGCCCCTCAAGAATAAGATTTAGGATTTAATAGACACTAAGGAAGTGGAATTTGACGCCCCTGAAAATCCGAATGTGATCTCTGCTCCAATGCTAAAGCATGGCCACAATGCCCATGTTATTGAAGAAGATCTTTTTGTTGCTGCTGTTGATGATTTGATGACTCTGTTACCGATAATCAAGATGAATCTATTGAAAGCCAGGATTTTCCCAGGCTGTGAAAAAGATTTCTACCTTTGTTCATCCTTACAATCCGACTGTCTGTTGTTGAAGTTAGGCATCCAGCGCCTAATGTATAATCAAGAAATCCTCTTTGAGAAAACTCCTATTACCCCGACTCCTGTCAACGATGTTGCTATAATTACCATTTCCGTCAATCTTTCCAAGGTCTCCAAAAGACCTGTTAAGATTACATCCGATCCAAAGATTATACCTCTGAAGATAACTATGTCGGGGCCTATCCCATACAAGTCGAACAAATCAATACCGTGGAACTATGAAGGAGAGATCTTCTACCACGGTATTAAGCAGATTGAATCAGTTGAAGAAAGTTCCGATGAAGAAACTCCTGACATTGGAAATATTGTTGGGATGAGTAAAATCACTCGCAGCGGAAGAATTTTCTCTCTGGAGATTGCTCCTCCAAGGGTAATCTTCGGACCCTCAAATGCTCATAAGGTTACTCTTGTGCCAGCCAACATATCTGTGAGAAAACCAGTTATCGAAGAAATTGTGACTCCTATGGTTGTGCCCTCTGCTGTTGCTGCTGATAAAGGTAAGGGGATCCAAGAAGCGCCCGTCAGGACGAGGGCTCAGCCTCTGGTCATCCCCGAGACCACTCAAAAGGAAATGGAAGAGATTTTAAAAATAATTAAGAAAAGTGACTATGATGTTGTAGAACAACTGGGGCAAACCCCCTCAAAAATCTCTATGCTAGCCCTGTTGCTCTGTTACGAAGCTCATGCTAAAGCCCAGATCATATTCTTGAAGACGACCCACGTGCCCCAGGAAACCTCCGCGGACCAGTTCCAGGAGTGTGTAGCTAGCCTAACAGCCGACAATGGTCTTGGATTCTCCGATGCCGATTTAACATCCAAGGGGAGAAAGCATAAGGACGCGCTGCATGTCTCGGTGGAATGTAGATGTACTACTTTAGCTCACGTTCTGGTTGATATTGGGTCGTCTTTAAATGTCTTGCCGAAGAAAGCATTGGACAGATTGGACTGTGAAGGTTTGACCTTGAAGCCCAACAACATCATTATCAGAGCCTTTGACGGTTCTAAAAGGATGGTCCACGGGGAGGTGGACATCCCAATTAAAGTGGGAATGGAAACTTTCAAATCCACATTTTATGTGATGGACATCCGTCCTTTCTATTCTTGCTTGTTGGGAAGACCCTAGATCCACAATGCTGGGGCCGTCACTTCTTCTCTACACAAAATGCTCAAGTACCCAGTCCAGGGGAAAATTATAATAGTTCATGGCAAGGAGGAGTATATGATAAGCCATCTAAATTCATTCCACTATGTTGAATTAGATGGTGAATTCATCGAGACCCCCTTTCAGCACTTTGAAGAGGTTTCTCCTGAAGTTGCAGCAGCTAAGACAATGACTTTTGTACCCATCATTACCAAACCTGTGTCCCAGATGTGATCCCTTAAAGATGCGAAGGCTGTGATTGAGGAAGGAGGAAGCACAATATGGGGTCAGCTGCCAGATTTTCCTTACAAGACAGATAAGTTCGGCTTGGGTTTCACTGCTTCTGCTGAAAAGGTTGTGCGTCGCTCTCGGGCTGAAGGGCCACCATTGAAGATCACCCATCATGGAGTTCATGCTTTGGAGGATGGTGAAGATGAGAGCAACTTTGAAGATTGGATTTTCCCCACTGTTGAAGGAGGACTAAACAACTGGGAGGCAAAGGACTTTGTTCCCATTACTTTCATAAATCAGTAATTTATCTTTCAAACATTTCTGTTGGTCTGTAATAATTCTTAAACAATTCGTACACTTTTTGCCTTATGCCTTACCCGAGGCATATAGGTCCATTTGTAAGGGCTTGATTTTTCATCTTCATATGCCATTTTTAATGAATCATGGACGTTTTCACATATAAACCTTAGTGTTCATTTTCTTTCTTTTTACATTTTATTTGTTTAAAGGTGGCTATCCCTTACACACACCCACACTCACAAAATGCAGGTACCCTTCCATTCCGGATTCCATGGGTAACAATTCTGCTATGGCCTTCATTGACTCTGAAGATCTGGTCAATCATGTCGAATACGAAGGTGATGAAGACTGTGAAGTGCCGGGAGAGTTGGCTAGACTGCTACAACAGGAAGAGAGGGCTATTCTGCCCCATGAAGAGCTGTTAGAGACTATTAACTTGGGTTCTGATGAAGACAGAAAAGAGGTCAGAGTGGGTGCCAACCTAGAGCCAAGTATCAAAGAGCGCTTAGTTCAGTTGTTGAATGAATATGTTGAGATCTTCGCCTGGTCCTATGAAGACATGCCGGGACTCGATACAGATATTGTGGTTCACTGTCTCCCTACAAGAGAAGACTGTCCACCAATTAAACAAAAAGTTCGCCGAATGAGGCCCAATATGTCTGAAAAGATCAAAGCTGAAGTAATGAAGCAATTCAATGCTGGATTTTTGGCTGTTACTTCCTATCCACAATGGGTTTCTAACATTGTGCCCGTGCCTAAGAAGGACGGAAAAGTGAGAATGTGCGTGGATTACAGAGACTTAAACAGGGCTAGCCCTAAAGATGATTTTCCACTACCGCACATTGACATCTTGGTTGACAATACAACTCAGCACAAGGTATTTTCTTTCATGGATGGATTTTCAGGGTATAACCAGATCAAAATGGCCCTTGAAGACATGGAGAAAACTACTTTTGTTACACAGTGGGGTACCTTCTGGTATAAAGTGATGCCATTCGGACTGAAGAATGCCGGAGAAACCTATCAACGCGCCATGGTAGCTTTGTTTCATGACATGATACACCATGAGATTGAAGTCTACGTAGACGACATGATAGCCCATTCACAAACGGAAGAAGAACACATCGACCACTTGCAAAATCTGTTTGTCAGATTGAAGGAGTACAAGCTCAGACTGAACCCTAACAAGTGCACTTTCGGAGTCAGGTCCGGTAAACCTTTGGGATTCATCGTCAACAACAAAGGCATCGAGGTTGATCCTACCAAAGTCAAAGCTATACAAGAAATGCATGCCCCTCGCACTGAGAAGGAGGTCAGAGGTTTCTTGGGACGCCTAAACTACATTGCAAGGTTCATTTCTCACTTTACATCTACCTGTGAGCCAATCTTCAAGTTGTTGAAGAAAGATCAGGTGGTTAAATGGAATGATGACTGTCAAGTTGCTTTCGATAAAATCAAGGAGTATTTGCTAGAACCTCCTATCTTGATGCCACCCGTCGAAGGAAGACCGTTAATCATGTATCTTACTATTTTGGATAATTCAATGGGGTGCGTACTGGGCCAACATGACGAGTCTGGCCGAAAAGAGCATGCCATTTATTACCTTAGCAAAAAGTTTACCGGCTGTGAGACCCGATACTCACTGCTCGAGAAAACTTGTTGCGCTTTGGTATGGGCTACTCACCGGCTAAGGCAGTATATGTTGACTCATACCACTGTACTGATATCTAAGATGGATCCGATCAAATACATCTTTGAAAAGCCTGTTTTAACTGGAAGAATAACTAGATGGAAAATGATCCTGACTGAGTATGATATCCAATACACGACCCAAAAAGCTATAAAGGGGAGTGTACTAGCTGACCATCTAGCTCATCAAGATGTCGAAGATTACCAATCCATGAAGTTCGACTTCCCCGACAAGGACATTATGATATTGGACAACATTGAAGATAACGGACCGTATGACGGACCTGAACAAGGATCCCGATGGACTCTGTACTTTGATGGTGCCTCCAACGCACTTGGGAACGGTATCGATGTTGTGCTCATTTCTCCACAAGGTTTCCATACACCTTTCACCACCAGACTTTGCTTTAACTGCACCAACAACATGGCCGAGTATGAAGCTTGTACCATTGGTCTCAAGGCTGCAATAGACCTGGGAATCAAATATTTGGTTGTGTTTGGAGACTCAGATTTAGTCATCAGTCAGATCAAAGGAGAGTGGGATACTAAACATCCTAACCTCATCCCTTACAAAGAACATGTCTTGACATTTCTACCTCATTTCGAGCAGATTACCTTCGAGCACTTCCCGCGAGAAGAGAACTAGCTAGCAGATGCTCTAGCTACAATGTCATCCATGTTTAAACTTAACTGGGATAATGAGGCTCCCCAAATCACCATCGAGCGGATGGACGAACCTGCACATTGTCACGAGATTAATACCGAAGAAGTAGTGGACCGACCCTGGTTTCACGAAGTCAAAAGGTATCTCGAGGCGCAAGAATACCCTGAAGGAGCTTCAATCAACGACAAAAAGTTCTTGAGGAGATTCTCTGCCAAGTTCTTCCTGAGCAATGGTATCCTATACAAGCGCAATTATGATTGCATCCTACTCCATTGTGTGGAAAAGGTTGAAGCTGAGCAGATCATGGCTGAACTACACAATGGTACATTTGGCACCCACTCAAGCGGGCATACGATGGCCAAGAAGATTCTAAGGGCAGGCTACTACTGGTCTACCATGGAAGCTGATTGTCATCAACATTCCCGTACTTGTCACAAATGTCAAATCTATGCGGGCAAGGTACATATACCTCCAGTTCCTCTCAATGTCTTAACAACTCCTTGGCCATTCGCTATGTGGGGAATCAACATGATTGGGGAGATCAAGCCTACAACATCCAATGGACACCGCTTCATCCTGGTGGCCATTGATTACTTTACCAAGTGGGTCGAAGCAGCTTCCTTCGCCTTCTTTACAAAGAATGTGGTTACCCGCTTCATCAAGAAGAATCTCATTTTCCGGTATGGTATCACTGACAGGATCATCACTGACAACGATACAAACCTGAACAACACTATGATCACCGCTTTGTGCGAGCAGTTCCAAATTCAACATCACAATTCATCTCCCTATCGGCCAAAGATGAACGGTGCTGTTGAAGTTGCGAACAAAAATATCAAGAAGATCATTCAAAAGATGACAGTCACCTACAAGGACTGGCACGAGTTATTACCGTTTGCTCTTCACGGGTACCGTACCACGACGCGCACATCAATTGGGGAAACACCATTTTCTTTGGTATACGGCATGGAAGCTGTTTTACCTATCGAGGTTCAGATTCCCTCCTTGAGAATCATGAAAGATGTTGGTTTGAGTGAAGACGATTGGATTCAGACCCGACTTGATCAACTTAACTTGATTGATGAGAAGCGACTTACTGCTGTTTGCCATGGTCAGGCGTATCAAAAACGAATGATCAAAGCTTTCAACAAGAAAGTCAGACGCCAGGTATATCAAGTCGGGGATCTTGTAATCAAGCAGTTCATCTTGCCGCAAAGTGATCCCAGGGGCAAATGGACTCCTAATTACGAAGGACCATTTGTGATCAGAAACATCTTTTCTGGTGGGGAAATGATATTAACCACCATGGACGGCGACGACCTGCCGCACCCTGCAAACGCAGACATAGTCAAAAGATACTACGCATAAACGACCCGACAAGTTGAAAACCTGAAAGGGCGACTTGGGAAAAAATGGGCATCCCGATGAATCAAAAACCCGAAAGGGCGGTTCAGGAAAAAATTAGGGATAAACAAAAAAATATGTACACCCGGCAAGTTGAAAACCCGAAAGGGCAACTTGGGCAAAAAAGGGTTTCCCGGTGGATCGAAAACCCGAAAGGGCGGTCCAGGCAAAAGTTAGGGAATTAAAGCGTATGACTATGTCTCGTCGGATCACTTTAAGGACAATATCTTCACAGACAAACTCCAGGCTTCTGATCAACTCAATCATCGTCAGACGAAGCAACGAATGGACAAGATGTTCAGAGTTATGAAGGCTATAACAGAATGGGAACCCCATGGGATTTTACACATATCCACCTTTCTTTGTATAAATTTTTCTCATTTTTTATGATAACATTCTCTTACTAGGATGTCTGTGTCCTTTGTACAAAATACTTACACAAAGTTAATACAAAGATACTTCAAAGTGCAGAAAATTATTTGCCTTTTCTTTCTTTTTACACTTGTGTTTTATTTGAAAACGTCCAATGATTTATTAAATGAGCATATGCATTTAAATATAATCACTGTTTACAAATAAATAAAATGCGAAAGAATAATTACTGACAGGTTGAAAGTATAGGAAAATGTCTTTAGGCTATTCCAGGAGAAATCCCCTGCAGTACATCATCTAGATCCCCAGCAGTAAGCTTTTTCCCCCAGGGTCCAGAACTTACTCTCCAACAGGATAGCTTACTCTACAGCAGTATAGCTACTCCCCACAGAGCTTTTACTCCCCAACAGATTGAAGATTCTTATTCTTGATTCCCCAATGAAGTTGCCAGAGCCTTCTTTACTCTCAGCATGAATTTTTCAGAATTTTTAATTCCCCTAGCAGATTGAAGATTCTCATTTCTCCGCAGAAGCCATCAGAGTCTTCCTTATTCTCCAGCAGATCAAGGTTTTCCTTTGTGTGATTCCCGATAAAGATCTCCAGAGTTTCCCTTATTCCCCAGCCGAGTAAGGATTCTCATCGTATAATCCCCACGAGTTGCCAAGGATTCTCTATCCCCAAGCAGTCAACAAGGATTTCTCATCTTCAACAGTCAAATATTTTGAATCTCTAATAGCGGTCATAGATTTATTTTCCCTGGCGGAAGTCAAGGATTTTATTATCTCCAGCTATCAAGGATTTATTTTCCTCAGCAAGACAGCTAATCAGCTTACATGCGCATACATTACAATCATATGTCATAAACATTGACAAAACATATATACTGCATCATACATTTCATGCAACATAACTTTTTGTTTCAGCTAACATTTTACCCTTTTCAGGATAAGATTAGCAAGCTACCAATATAGGATCATGAAAACAGTTTACAGATGCTCCAGACATGGATGCTAATCTATCGCTTGTTCAGATTCAGCTTCAGAAAACAGCCTAGAGATGCTCCAGACACGGATGCTAATCTATTGCTTATTCAAATTCAAGGATCATGAAAACAGTTTACAGATGCTCCAGACATGGATGCTAATCTATCGCTTGTTCAGATTCGGCTTTAGAAAATAGCCTAAAGATGCTCCATACACGAATGCTAATCTATTGCTTATTCAAATTCAAGGATCATGAAAACAGTTTACAGATGCTTCAGGCACAAATGCTATTCTATTGCTTATTCAAGAGATTCAGAAAACAGCTTAGAGATGCTCCAGACACGGATGCTAATCTATTGCTTATTCAAATTCAAGGATCATGAAAACAGTTTACAGATGCTCCAGACATGGATGCTAATCTATCGCTTGTTCAGATTCAGCCTCAGAAAACAACCTAGAGATGCTCCAGAAACGGATGCTAATCTATTGCTTATTCAAATTCAAGGATCATGAAAACAGTTTATAGATTCTCAAGACATGGATGCTTATCTATCGCTTGTTTAGATTCAACTTCAGAAAATAGTTTATAGATGCTCCAGACATGGATGCTAATCTATCGCTTGTTCAGATTCAGCTTTAGAAAACAGCCTAGTGATGCTCCAGACACGGATGCCAATCTATTGCTTATTCAAATTCAAGACTCAGAAAACAGTTTATAGATGCTCCAGACACGGATGTTATTCTATTGCTTATTCAGATCCCCAGCTCAGAGATGCTCCAGACACGGATACCATTCTGACGCTCACCTATAACTTACAATTCAACAAACATTATTGGATGGAATCTTTAAGCCCATCTCTGACAAGATTCTATCACATCTCCAAATTGCATCTTTAAGCCCATTCCCTCAACTATACTCTGACGAGTGCAAATTTACGGGCACTCTAGTGTCCAATCCTCTTTTACCTTCGAGTCACGAAAGGCAAACTCGCCAATATAACTCTTCAGGTTCAAGAAGATTGAACAGGGGCAGTTGTTGTACCCCAAAATTTACCCTCTCATTTTATCAAGATTTCCCCTCACAAGACTCTTGGAACTCAAGACCAAGCTAGGGTTTGCTCTGCTCAAGACATCTCCTTGCACTGTTGACCTAAATTAGGGTTTGAGTTTGCACAAGTATTTTTGGACTTTCAAGGCTCAATGTGACTTTCATACTTCATGTTGGACTCCTAAGATTTCTCATATCAAGTTTCGAGCTTTGAATCAAATTTTTGCCCAGTCAATTGGACAACTGACCTAGAAATCAACTATATTAGGGAGAAAGTCAATTGTGGCCAATTTATAGTCAAAACTCATAATTTTTTATCCACATAAACATTATAGGATCATATGAACCATTTGATCAAGTTTGGACCACAACTGCTCAAGAAATTTGATCAGATCATCAAAAGGGTAAAATGGTCATTTTTAGGGTTTTGACTGCAGAAGGGCAACTTCTGATTTTTCACCTAGCCAATGGAAAATTGGGTTCAATCATGGATTCAAGGACTCAATGGAATCATCTTGACCTAATCACAAGGTCCAAAAGATCTCAAAAGCATTGGATTGACATATGAATTTCCCAGTCAACTGATCAAAAATCAACTGTACACTGAAAAGTCAAACTTTGACTTTTTGGTCAAAATCAAGTGCCAAGGGTCATTTTTCATCAAGATGTGCCAAAATATGAAACTTGTTCATCAAGAAACCTAATTTTGCAAATTAGGGTTTAAAATGGAAAATTTTCATAACTTAGAAATTTTCTAAGTTATGAAAATTTCTTATTTTTTCCCAACTTTGCCCAACTTTTTCACCATTATGCAATTGGATTCAAACAAAACTTCCAAAATGAAAGTTTTAGTCCTCCATAAAATATACAAATTTGATCCATAAAGTTTTCCCAAAAGATGCTTGGATCTCAAGTTATGATTTTGTGAACAAGGGTCCATGAAACTTTTAACTTAGTGAAATTTTGCCCTAGTTTAGGTAGGATTTTGACCTATCTTCATGGCAATTTTTCACCTAGTTTCAATTGGAATTTCAAAATTCATTTCAAATATGGATTGTAGAGCATGTTACAAGCTTTCCAAAATGTCCAAGAACTCTCCAAAATAGTTTGTGTTTAGGGAGAATCGAAGGTTTGAATTTGGCAAAATATCACTTTGATCCATGGCATTTTTCATGTTGCTACAAGTTGCAATTTCTGTCCAGCTTTGTTTGTACTTGCTTACAGGTATCTAAACCCTTCCACACTCAAAAATTGAATGCAAACACAATGGATTAAGGAATTATTATGATCAATGGAAGATTATACAAAGGATTAATCTAAGAATGGCAAAAAGTTAACAATGCCATTTTGATAAAGTTTACTTTATGCATTTTTATTTCCCTTGAGCCTTGAAGCTAGCCTGTACAGGCCTGCCCTTGGTCACTTCACACTTTTGCTTCAAAATCAAGAAACCTTGCAAAAGGTCAACATCTTTGCAATCTGATAAAACCAAGTGTGGTAAACATTTGAAAGAAGTTTTGCATATTGCCTAAGGTCAAAAACACGAGCTAGCCAGTCCTCAAACACCCTTGTACACCAAGACACCAAAATCTTGCAAAACAGGGCAGCTTCTGCATTTTGGTTTCCAAATCACAAACCACTCGTGCGTTTTGCCCCAAACCTCTTCCAACACACTCCATACAACCTACCTAAGATATCCCAACCATTGGCCAACAACTGTAACCTTGTTTTCAAGCTTCACCATTCTTGAATTCTGACTGTGCAGGTTGACTTCTACAAGCTTATTCAAGCAAGTTCAAGGCTAGCTAGGCATTGGTAAAGCTCAAAGGAACTTCAAGCAAGCTCACCAGCATCTCAGGCCTCACTGAAAACCCCTACATTGCTATACTCGAGCTCAACTGAAACAGGTAAAGTTCAAACTTCTATCTCTCTATTTAGAAAACATTAGGCTTAGGTTTGTGAATTAAAAATGTAGTACTCATTGCCCTTAAGCTGCACGTATGCATATATTTCATTTAAGTTAACTGTGTTGGGAGAATTTGAATGATGAACTTTCTGAAAAAACTAGGTTAGAAATTAGGGCCAGAGAAATTCTCTCTGGTCTTTGAGAGTTAGATTAAGTTTTTTATATGGTTAGAATCGTATGATCATGCTCTATAACTTTCATGTTACAAGTTTTTGTTTTTAAGCACAAATATAGGATCTCCAGTTTTGAGTACAAGCGCGCGTTTTTGTTTGGCCAGAGGTTAGAGATGAAGTGATCTGGGCTGGGCTTGGTCCTGACTTGCTTTTGACACCCCCATTTCTGTTGTTTGCACCCCTCAGCCCATTTGTTTATTTTTTGCATATTTTTCTATTTCTTTTTTCATTTCTGACTTTATTTTATTTTTCTAAACATTAAAAAATTACCAAAAATATTTTCATGAATTTTCATATTTTATTTTATTATTTTTATTATTTTTTTCTAGCATAAAAATAGTTTATTAAATAATATATCTTTATTTTCTTAAATAAAAACGTATAAATAACACAAAAAAATGTCATATTTTTATTATTTATATACTTAAATAATATTTTTCTCACATATTTAATTTTCTAAACATTTGTATATATTTCATTTTATTTTCTTCTACATAAATAAATATTAATATATATATATATATA